>OY740785.1:23375680-23975680 GCA_963514005.1 Raja brachyura | reverse complement strand
TTGGCCCACCGAGTGCGCGTGGTCCCCGCACATTAACTAGCGACGATTTACATTTATACCAAGCCAATTGGCCTACAAACCTGTACGACTTTGGAGTGTGGGAGGAAACTGAAGATCTCAGAGGCAACGCACGCAGGTCACGGGGAGAACGTACAAACTCCGTAAGACAAGCACCCGTAGTCAAGTTGTTGATCTCTGGCGCTGTAAAAGCCCTGTCCCACGGTACGAGTTCATTCCAAGAGCTCTCCCGAGTTTGCCCTGGTTTGAACTTGGTGATTTACGGTAATGGCCACGCATCGGTACTCGGGGCTCTCGTGGACATTTTTCAACATGTTGGAAAATCTTCACGAGTCGTCCCGTGCTTGCCTGCCGTTAGCCAGTCTTCCCGAGTACCCGCCGTTAGCGTTACGAGCCGCTAAGAGACGTCCCCGAGCTCCGACGTACACGCTACGTTCATTCTCCGTGCTTACCATGAGTTTGATTTTTTTAAAACTCGGGAGAGCTCTTGGAATGAACTCGTACCGTGGGACAGGGCTTTAAGGCAGTAGTTCTACCGCTACACCACCTGTTCCTGAATCTGGTGGTGCACATTTTAAATCGACTGAATCTTCTGTTAGATGGGAGCGGGGAGAAGAAAGAACATCCGGCGTGGGACAAGTATTTGATGATGTTGGCTTATGGCGATGTAGAGTTGTTACATCATGTATCGTTTTTGGATTGTTAAAAGCTATGTCATCTGCAGCCCTGTGATGTTGCTTTGATGAACAAATGACAATTATCCTCACTACGAAGATAGACACAAGATGCTGGAGCAACTCAGCGGGACAGGCAACATCTCTGGAGAGAAGGAATGGGTGATGTTTCTGGTTGAGACCCTTCTTCAGACTAGAGTCAGGGGAAGCTAGTCTGAAGAAGGATCTCGACCCGAAACGACCCGAAATCTCCAGAGATACTGCCTGTCCTGCTGAGTTACTCCAGCATTTTGGGTCTATCTTTGGTTTAAACCAGCATCTGCAGTTCCTTTCTACACACTATCCTCACTACACCTGGGAGTATTTAGCCCTCCATTATTGTTACTATTGCTACATAACATATTATTTGCCCATTTCCACATTACTGTTTGCAGAACTAATGTTCCTGCCATTTTGACAGGGACAGCACTTCATAGGTATATTATTGACCAGAAAGCACTTTGGGACTTCTCAGGCCGTGGATGGCACTATCAATGCAAGTCTTTCTTCATATTGTAGACATTGGAATCAACTTACATATCTTTCAGTGTATATTTTATATTGCGGATTTATGAGGCCCCTGCTTTCTAAAGCAAACCCTCAGTTCAATCACCCAATAAATATATTTGAAACGACAGGAAGAAAAGTGTGCAAAAATAAACACGTCTTCCAATGTGTGTGTTCTCATTCATTGTGTGGTTTAGAAGCCGAAGAACGCATTGAAGCTTTTCATATTATATATGCCAGAGCACTAAATAATCTTTACTTTGGAAAAATATCTTATTTTAGGAACTTGGCTTAATTTTTCTTACAATGATCTTTTTTAAGAGACTACTTTCTCTGCGCCCCTTTTGCTGTGTCTGAGGTAATATCGCTTTTTGGTCCCAAACAAGATCTGGAAATTCTCAGCCGTCTGGCAGTACCTGTGGAGAGAGAAATAGAGCTATTGTTACAGATTGATGGGCTTTCATCGCTATTTGCTTTGTACCTTCTTGCAAATTAACCCCAGCTTTGCCACAAAAGGAAGATCGTTATGAGAAGGGAGCTCCCAGCGAGCGCTGCACTAGTGGAGTGGGGAGCTCCCAGCGAGCGCTGCACTAGTGGAGTGGGGAGCTCCCAGCGAGCGCTGCACTAGTGGAGTGGGGAGCTCCCAGCGAGCGCTGCACTAGTGGAGTGGGGAGCTCCCAGCGAGCGCTGCACTAGTGGAGTGGGGAGCTCCCAGCGAGCGCTGCACTAGTGGAGTGGGGAGCTCCGAGCGAGCGCTGCACCAATGCAAAAGGGAACTCCCAACAAACGCTGCACCAGTGCAGTAAGGAGCTCCCAGTGAGCGCTGAACCAGTGCAGTAGGGAGCACCTGGCAAGTGCTGCACCAGTGCATCAGGGTGATCCTGGTGAGCGCTGCACCAGTGCAGCAGGGAACTCCCAGTGAATGCTGCACCAGTGCAGTAGGGAGCTCCCAGCGAGCGCTGAACCAGTGCAGTAGGAAGCTCTTGGCAAGTGTTGCACCAGTGCACTAGGGAGCTCCTGGTGAGCTCTGCACCAGTGCAGTAGGGAACTCCCAGTGAGTGCTACAGCAGTGCAGTAGGGAACTCCCAGCGAGTGCGGCACCAGTGCAGTGGGAAGCTCCTGGTGAACGCTGCACCAGAGCAGTAGGGAGCTCTTGGTGAACGCTGCACCAGTGCAGTAAGGAGCTTCTGGTGAACGCTGCACCAGTGCAGTAGGGAGCGCCTGGTGTACGCTGCACCAGTGCAGTAGGGAGCGCCTGGTGAACGCTGCACCAGAGCAGTAGTGAGCTTCTGGCAAGCACTGCACCAGTGCAGTAGGGAGCTCCTGGCGAGCGCTGTGCAGCTGTGTTGGTCCAGGCCAGGCCATCGACGTGGAGCCGTCCAGGTCCGGGCCCGTCTGCTGGCAGAGCGAAGAGAGGAAAGACGTTGGTGAGCGAGAGGGAGATCGACGAGCAAGAGGGCCCTCGGTGAGAGTGGAGAGGCATCACCCGCATGAGTGCTGGTGAAGGACATGCTGCTGTGACCAAAGAGGGACCTGGTGTGTGGGACGGGGCTGCCGAGAATAAAGAGGGACTGGGCGGGGGAGGAAGTGGGACCATACAGTGCATTCAGAAAGGAGTCAGACCCCTTCACTTCTTCCACATTTTGTTATGTTACAGCCTTATTCTAAAATTGATTAAATTCATTTTTATAATCATCAATCTACACACAATACCCCATAATAAAAAAGCATAAACAGGTGTTTAGAAATTTTTGCAAAGTTATTAAAAATAAATAACTGAAATATCACATTTGCATAAGTATTCAGACCCTTTACTCACCCATTTGTTGAGGCACTTATGGCAGCGATTCCAGCAGGGGTCGGCAACCTTGTTCTGCATAGGGACCGGGATGCATGTCTGTGAGCGGATGGCGGGCCACATCTATCACGTGTACACATGGATCCTGCCCCTTCGAGGACGCCACTCATACTCAGTCGTCCCCAGCCTATTGACAACCCCTATCCAGACCAAAGATGATAGAGCGGATCTTTGATCCCGACAGTGAAGCCTAGACTCAGAAGGTGCGCGGCCGAGCGCAGGATGTGGTACAGCCAGAGCTCGCCGCTGCTCGGCACTCGGTGGCTCTGCCATTGCCGCCGCCAGCGCAGGCGTCCTTGCATCACCGCACCTGGACGCCTCGGGCCCGTGAAGTACCGAAGATGATGGAAGTCAGCGGGCCGGATAATTACGGAAGAAAAAATACGCCTGTGGCCTGGATTATTTTGGCCCGGGGACTGTAGGTTGCCGACCCCTGGATTACAGCCTCAAGTCTTCTTGGGTCTGATGCTGCAAACTTGGCACACCTGTATTTGGGTAATTTCTCCCATTCTTCTCTGCAGATCCTCTCAAGCTCTGTCAGGTTGGATGGGGAGCGTCGATGCACAGCTATTTTCAGGTCCCTCCAGAGATGTTCGATCAGTCCGGGCTCTGGCTGGGCCACTCAAGGACATTCACAGACTTGTCACAAAGCCATTCCTGCATTGTCTTGGCTGTGTGCTTAGGGTCGTTGTCCTGTTGGAAGGTGAACCTCCGTCCCAGTCTGAGGTCCAGAACGTTCTGGAGCAGGTTTTCATCAAGGATCT
Source organism: Raja brachyura (assembly GCA_963514005.1). The sequence goes on along the minus strand of OY740785.1, from coordinate 23,971,820 downwards.
CTCTGTACTTTGCTCCGTTCATCTTTCCCTCGATCCTGACTAGTCTCCCAGTTCCTGCTCCTGAAAAACATCCCCACAGCATGATGCTGCCACCACCATGCTTCACCGTAGGTATGGTATTGGCCAGGTGATGAGCAGTGCCTGGTTTCCTCCAGATGTGACGCTTGGCATTCAGGCCAAAGAGTTCAATCTTGGTTTCATCAGACCAGAGAATCTTGTTTAGGTGCCTTTTGGCAAACTCCAAGCGGGCTGTCATGTGCCTTTTACTGAGGAGTGGCTTCCGTCTGGCCACTCTACCATAAAGGCCTGATTGGTGGAGTGCTGCAGATATTGTTGTGCTTCTGGAAGGTTCTCCCATCTCCACAGAGGAATTCTGGAGCTCTGTCAGAGTGACCATCGGGTTCTTGGTCACCTCCCTGACGAAGGCCCTTCTCGCCCGATTGCTCAGTTTGGCCGGGCGGACAGCTCTATGAAGAGTCCTGGTGGTTCCAAAGTTCTTCCATTTAAGAATGACGGAGGCCACTGTGCTCTTCGGGACCTGCAATGCTGCAGAAATTGTTTTATACCCTTCCCCAGATCTGTGTCTCGACACAATCCTGTCTCGGAGGTCTACAGACAATTCCTTCATCTTCATGGCTTGGTTTTTGCTCTGACATGCACTGTCCACTGTGGGACCTTATACAGGCAGGTGTGTGCCTTTCCAAATCATGTCCAGTCAATTGAATTTACCACTGGTGGATTCCAATCAAGTTGTAGAAACATCTCAAGGATAATCAATGGAAACAGGATGAATTTTGAGTGTCATAGCAAAGTGTCTGAATACTTACGTAAATATGATATTTCAGTTATTTATTTTTAATTACTTTGCAAAAAATTTCGTAACATCCCCTTGCAAATATGGTTTATCTTGATTTATGTTTGACACGGACATTGTGGGCTGAAGGGCCTGGTCCTGTGCTGTACTGTTCCATGTTGTATGTATGACTCAAAACCTTGCAACATGGGCCTGGTGTTGATATTCAGGACTCGTAGGTAATTTTCCCCGGACCTTTCCGTTATATCCACACCCATGGCGTACTGCGCTTAATCTCTCCTTTGCATCACTTGCTGTACTCGTGTGTGGTGTGATTTGCCCGGATCGCTCGGCAAACAAAATACTTCACTGTACCTCGGTGCACGTGACAGCGATACCCCAATTCCAACACCAATAGCCCGTAAACGAGACTGGAATATTGGCTGCTGCATTTGATTTTGTTGGCATTACACTGACAGTTTATTGCTTTGCTGGTCCGTCAGGCAACTAGCGGCGCGGTGGCGCAGCGGTAGAGTCGCTGCCTTACAGCGCTTACAGCGCCGGAGACCCGGGTTCGATCCCGACTACGGGCGCTGTCAGAACGGAGTTTGTACTCTCTCCCCGTGACCTATGTGGGTTTTCTCCGGGAGCTTCGGTTTCCTCCCACACTCCAAAGGCGCACAGGTCTGTAGGTTAATTAGCTTGGTATAAATGTAAAAATGTTCGCTAGTGTAGGACAGTGACAACCTTCATGTCCCCTGTGTGCTATTGATTATAGCTTTGTCGGGGTTGAATGAGTTGCCTGTGCCTTTAAAAAGACACAAAGTGCTGGTGTATCTCGGCGTGTCTGGCAGCATCTCTGGAGAACATGGATCGGCGACATTTCGGGTCGGGGCCCATCATTTGCCTGTACCTTTGTTGCAGAATTACTGGAGGAATAGTTGGAGTAGAAGTTGACACAACAAGCCCAATGATAGGGAAGAGGAACCCATAGGGAAAAAAGGAAGAAAGATCAGCGGCTTCTTATCTTCTCTGTCACTTTGTTGTCGCCCTTGATTTCTTTTGGGAGCGTCAGCTTTTTATTTGGATTAGACATAGACATAGAAAATAAGTGCAGGAGGAGGACATTCGGCCCTTCGAGCCAGCACCGCCATTCATTGTGATCATGGCTGATCGTCCCCAATCAATAACCCGTGCCTGCCTTCTCCCCATATCCCTTGATTCCACTAGCCCCTAGAGCTCTATCTAACTCTCTCTTAAACCCATCCAGTGATTTGGCATCCACTGCCCTCTGTGGCAGGGAATTCCAGAAATTCACAACTCTCTGGGTGAAAACTTTTTTTCTCACCTCAGTCTTAAATGGCCTCACCTTTATTCTAAGACTGGCCCCTGGTCTAAGACTGTGGTAGATTCTTTGTTAGAGAAACCAGGCATGCCACAATTAGAGTATTGTGTTCAGTTCTGGGCATCATTTTTATAGGAAAGATGTTGTCAAGCTGGAAAGGGTGCAGAGAAGATGCACGAGGATTTTGCCAGGACTCGAGGGTCCGAAGCTATAGGGAGAGGATGAGCAGGCTGGGACTATTCCCTGGAGCGCAGGAGGATGAGGAACAATCTTAGAGAAGATTGATTTGCTTGTCTGTCAGGCAATTAGTGGCACGGTGGAGCAGCTACCTCGCCTGAAGAAGATACAAATAGATTGGATAAATGCACAGTCCCTTGTTCAGAATAGGGGAATTGAGAACCATTAGGTTTAAAGTGAGGGGGGAAAGATTTAATTGGAACTGGAGGGGTAACATTTTTAGAGAAAGGGTAGTGGGTGTATGGAATGAGCTGCCGGAGGAGGTAGTTGAGGCAGGGACTATCACAACGTTTAAGGAACATTGAGACAGGTACATGGATGGGATTGGTTTGGAGGGATATGGGCTAAAAGCAGGCAGGTGGGACTAGGGTAGATGGGACATCTACTCACTGACTTCATCCGCTTCACCACTAACTTCCATCCGGCACTCAAATACACCTGGACCATTTCCGGCACTTCCCTACCATTTCTTGACCTCACTATCTCCATCGCAGGTGATAGACTTCTGACCAACATCCACTATAAACCCACTGACTCCCATGGCTATCTAGACTACACTTCTTCCCACCCTGCTTCCTGTAAGGACTCCATCCCCTACTCCAAATTCCTCCGTCTACGCCGCATCTGCTCCCAGGATGAGGTGTTCCACACCAGGTCATCGGAAATGTCCTAATTCTTCAGGGAACGGGGGTTCCCCTCCCATACTATAGATGAGGCTCTCACTAGGGTCTCTTCAGTACCCCGTAACATTGCTCTCTCTCCCCATCCCCCCACTCGCAACAAGGGCAGAGTCCCCCTAGTCCTCACCTTTCACCCCACTAGCCGTCACATACAACAAATAGTCCTCCGTCATTTTCGCACCTCCAACGTGACCCCACCACTCACCACATCTTCCCATCTCCCCCCCTGTCTGCTTTCCGCAAAGACCGCTCCCTCCGTAACTCCCTTGTCAATTCTTCCTTCCCCTCCCGCACCACTCCCTCCCCGGGTACTTTCCCTTGCAACCGCAAGAGATGCTACACTTGTCCCTTCACCTCCCCCCTCGACTCAATTCAAGGACCCAAGCAGTCGTTCCAGGTGCGACAGAGGTTCACCTGCACCTCCTCCAACCTCATCTATTGCATCCGCTGCTCTAGATGTCAGCTGATTTACATCGGTGGGACCAAGCGTAGGCTTGGCGATCGTTTCGCCGAACACCTCAGGTCGGTCCGCATTAACCAACCTGATCTCCCTGTGGCTCAGCACTTCAACTCCCCCTCCCATTCCGAATCCGACCTTTCCGTCCTGGGGCCTCCTCCATGGCCAGAGTGAGCACCACCGGAAATTGGAGGAGCAGCACCGCATATTCCGCTTGAGCAGTCTGCACCCCAGCGGCTTGAACATTGACTTCTCCAATTTCCAGTGGCCCTTGCTGTCTCCTCCCCTTCTCAGCTCTCCCTCAGCCCTCTGGCTCCTCCTCTTCCTTTCTCCTTTCTTCTTCCCGCCCCCCACTACGTCAGTCTGAAGAAGGGTTTCGGCCCGAAACGTTGCCTATTTCCTTCGCTCCATAGATGCTGCCTCACCCGCTGAGTTTCTCCAGCACTTTTGTCTCCCTTAGATGGGACATGTTTGTCAGTGTAGGCAAGTTGGGCCAATGGGCCTGTTTCCACGCTGTATAACTCTTATGACTATTGTCACCATTAACTTTCAGCGAACACAGTGTTAAAGTAACTCAGCAGGTATTCGCAGTGGAGAGATTAGTTAGTCAACGTTTCGGGTCGGGACCCTTCCTCAGACTCGCCTGAAGAAAGGTCACGATACGAAACAACACCAGTCCATTCCCTCCTCAGATGCTGCCGGACACGCTGAGTTCTTTCAACACTTCGTGTTTTGCTCAAGTGTCCAGCATCTGCAGTTCCTTGTGCCCACACTAACCTGCCATTATTCCAGTTACATTATGGCCAGTAAGATATATAAATGTGCATCACTTAAAGCGATCTTTCCTCAGATATCCTTATCCCCTCACCAGTCAGTGATAATCAAAAGCAGAAATTGTGGTGAACTTTTCCGGTACGTATCCTTAGGGTTACAGAAACTCATCATAGGATGCCACTGCCACTTGCTTCAGTCGTTCAATTGAGTACAGACCTGGATCTAACCTGTGAACTTTCTGGCTCTGCTGCTTCTTCTGCCCTCAGCTATAAACTGAACCACTGCAAAACAGGATCCGTAAATGTTCCAAGTCTGTATACTTTCCATATGTATCGGTAAGTCATACCACTGAACGAGTGATCCAGAAAATATGTGTGTATCATGTAACAGGTAGTTCCACTAGAACAGAAGAGTTGTGTTCCTAACAAACCTCCTGTTACAGAAAATCACGTTCTGCTATAACATCATAATTGTCCCATTACAGGAAAGTTTTGGAGAGGGTGCAGAGGATGTTTATAGGCATGCTGCCTGGATTAGAGGGTTTCAGCTGCAGGGTGAGTGAGGTTGGGTAGACTTGGATTGTTTTCTTTAGTACACCAGAGGCTGAAGAGAGAGTTGATTGGAGTATCTGATGAGAGGCATGGATAGGGTGGACAGTCAGAACCCTTTTCCCAGAGTGGAAATGTCCAACACTAGAGGGCATAGTGAGAAGGTAAGAGGGTGAAAAGATGTGCGGAACAGTTTTTTTACACAGGGTGGTGGGTGCCTGGAACGCACTGCCAGGGGTGGTGGTGAAGGCAGATACGATAGTGGCGTTGAAGAGACTTTTAGATAGAATTGCAGGGAATGGAGGGATATGTACAGGCAGAGATTAGTTTAACTTGGCATCATGTTTGGCACAAACCCTTTGGGCTGAAAGGCCTTATCTTGTGCTGTTTTTTTTGTTCTAGTTGTGTTACAGAAACCTTGTGTTATAGAAAATCGCATAACAAAGGCACGTGACGAAAGGGGGCTAAGGGTGGCAAGTTTCAGACTTGCAACAACAAACTTTATTTTTCTCACAGAGTTTTCCAAAATAGGGCTTTGATTTGGTTTAGAGACACAGCGCAGAAACAGTCCCTTCACTCCACCGAGTCCGCACCGACCAGCGACAAATTACAATTTTTACCAAAGCCAATGACTTACAAACCTGTATGTCTTTGGAGTAGGGGAGGAAACTGAACATCTCGGAAACGACCCAGCCGGTCGCAGGGACAACGGACAAACTCCGTACAGACAGAATCACACCCGGGTCTCTGGTGCTGTGAGGCAGTGGCTCTACCGCTGCGCCACCGTGCTGCCCCCATCCAAACGGATCAGCTATAGTATACATAAATAGTAATTGATTCGTACAGTGTGGAAACGGGCCCTTCGGCCCAATTCGAACCCGCGCCTCAAGCGCTGTAAGGCACCAAATCTATCGCTGCACCACCGTGCCAGCCTTTTTAAGCAGGTCTTTGTAAGCAGTGTGAGTTATTTCTATCACTGTGTAAAATACTGTATGTCTAATTCTATGACTCTTTATCAGTATCATCTGACAACTTAGCAGAGCTAACAGTCCTACTATACCTCTGCAAAGAATAAAAAAAAGAATCAGTGATTCAAGATGTTTCACCATCATCTTCTCACGGCAGATTAGAAAGGCTAATAAATGGCATCCATGTCAAAAGGGAAGAATGTTTATTGTCATATTGACGTGAGAAACTAGAGAGGAAATAGCGGGAGCCCTGGTTGAAATTTACGAGCCGTCTTTAAATGCAGGAGAAGTGCAAGTGTAGCTGGGATAGGTTGGCCGGTGTGGCCACGTTGGGCTGAAGGGCCTGTTTCCGCACTGTATCACTCTATGAACTCAGCGGGTGAGGCAGCATTTATGGAGAGAAGGGTCTGGACCCGAAACGTCGCCTATTTCCTTCTCTCCATAGATGCTGCCTCACCCGCTGAGTTCCTCCAACATTTTTGTCTACCTTCGCTTTTTCCAGTATCTGCAGTTCTCTCTTAAACATTAAGACTCTGTACCAAATTGGAACAATGAAATCCTTACTTGCAGTAGCACAACAGGTTTGTAAACACCGTGCTCAATAGATAATGAACAAATATAAAAAAGTTAAATAAATAAACTTTAAAAAATAAAAAACCCGATACAGAGCAAAAAACAAAACAATGCCCAAAGTCCCACATGCAACCAAAGCAGTTGGTAGTTCAGTTTAGTTGGAGGTTGTAGTGTTCAGTAGCCTGATGGTCGCAGGGAAGGAGCTGTTCCTGAACCTGGACGTTACAGTTTTCAGACTACTGTACCTTCTTCCCAATGGCAGGGGTGAAATGAGTGGGTGAGGTTGCCTGTAGACCTCTTTGATGGCGGGGTGGTCAATACCCGTGATGGACCTGGGCAGAGTTTGTAATCTCGTTTGTTCTTGAGCGCTTGACTTGCCGAACCAGGCCGTGATGCAACCAGTCAATGTGCACCTGCAGACGTTCAAGAGGGTATACATTGCATGCCCGCATCTCCACAATCCTCTGAGTAAGTGGATGTGCTGTTGGGCATTCTCTATGGTTGCATCAATGTGCTGAATCCAGCACAGATCTCCAGATTTTGCCAATTCATACCCATTATATTCTGTCCATGGGGAGGTTGAGGATCCAGTTGCAAAGGGATGTGCAGAGATCCAGCTCCTTTGGAGGGGATGATTGTGAGGGGTTCTGGGGTGGGGGCAGTGTCGGGGGGGGTGGGTATGTGGGGGAAGGGGGTGAGGGGTGGGAGGAAGGGGGGGTTTGTGGGTGTGGGGAGGTGTGTGTGGGGGGGGTGTGGGTGGGGGGTGTGTGTGGGCGGGGTTGTGTGTGGGCAAGGGGCTTGTGGGGGGAGGGATGTGTGGGCGGGGGAGTTGTGGGGAGAGAGGGGTGTGTGGGCGGAGGGGAGTGAGCTCGGAGAAAACACGGGGGAATAGCCATGGGGGAGAGGGAGGCATCACGGGGCAGGGGGGAGGAACCAGCTGGGGGGGGACCAGTGGGGTAGTGGCTGGAATTGGCGGAATCAGAGTCTCCGCTTTCCGTTTGGGGACATTGGCGTTTTCTCCAACTCTGGACTTGGATGGGTCTCCGACTCTGGGCTGGGCTGGGCTGGGCTGGGTCAGATCTCCGTCACTGTGCTGTTGCTTGGGGAGGGGCTGCTGCTTGGGGCGGGGCTGGGCTGCTTGGGGCGGGGTTGCTGCTTGGGGCGGGGCTGCTGCTTGCTTGGGGCTGTTCTGCGTCGGGTCTCTCCGAAAGTCCAGTTGGAAACCTCCAGCCAGCCATCCTCAGCTCCCGTAAAGACGCGATGGTACAGGAAGGGGCAGACTGACAGGGGAAGAGACTAATCCGTGCAGTGCTGACTGGCAGGAGAAGAGATCAATCTGCGCACGCGCGGTTTTTATGGTTTTTAAACCTCGCTAACTTTTACGGCATTCAACTGAGCGGAACGAAATAGTGCACTCGCAGCACAGGAGAATGGTGAGTGAACTGGCAAAAAATCGCAACGCTATCGCGAACCGTTTTTGCGCAATTAGGAAGACCGCCAAACCGAAAGATAACAATATCAGAGTTTATTTATCTATATTACTAAAAGTCTCATCTTGACCACTTTCTGTTGCTCTGTATACTGATTTTAGAAAAAACGCTGCCACTTACGGCTCTGATTTTTGGCCATCTTACTCAGAGTCCCCCTCCGCTGCACAGGACAAGAAGATTTTTCCCATCGATGAAAGATAAAAGAGTTATTAGTGTTTAAAAAATGTTGAGATTCTCTCTCCTGAAGGCCACGCCCCTTCCGGAGAGACTATAAAACCCGGAAGTGTGGAGGTGTCTCAGTTCTCTGCAAGATGGGGGAACAATTGGTTGCAATTCTCAGTCTGAGCTGAACACGGAACAGATGTCTAATAAACGGAGTGTTTTTACTGACCTGTCAGTGTCCTTAATGTGGTTTTAAAATGTAGTTTGAAAGTGCTAAAGCTGTGTTGTCTTTGGTTTGAAAGTGCTAAAGCTGTGTTGCCTTTGGTTTGAAAGTGCTAAAGCTGTGTAGCCTTTGGTTTGAAAGTGCTAAAGCTGCCTTGCCTTTGGTTTGAAAGTGCTAAAGCTGCCTTGCCTTGGGTTTGAAAGTGCTAAAGCTGTCTTGCCTTTGGTTTGAAAGTGCTAAAGCTGCTTTGCCTTTGGTTTGAAAGTGCTAAAGCTGCCTTGCCATTGGCTTGAAAGGGCTAAAGCTGCCTTGCCATTGGTTTGAAAGTGCTAAAGCTGCCTTGCCTTTGGTTTGAAAGTGCTAAAGCTGCTTTGCCTTTGGTTTGAAAGTGCTAAAGCTGCCTTACCTAATTAAAGCTGCCTTGCCTAATTAAAGCTGCCTTGCCTAATTAAAGCTGCCTTGCCTAATTAAAGTTGCCTTGCCTTCTTTACATAATTAAAAGTTTAATCTTGACCACTTCCTGTTTGTGGTTTGTATTGATATTAGAAAAAATGCTACCACGTACGGCTCTGATTTTTGGCCATCTTACTCAGAGCCCCCCTCTGCTCATCAGGTGCCGAGTATTTTTCCCATTGATGAAAAATAAAAGGGTTATTAATGTTGAGATTCTCTCTCCTGTCAATCACACCATGAAGGCCACGCCCATTCTGGTGGGAGGGGGGGGTCTATAAAACCCGGAAGTGTGGGCGTGGCTCAGTCTCTGCAAGATGGGGGAGGGAGAGGTCACGACTCGCTGTCTTTAATGGCCTTGCACCCTGCTTGAAGTGGCATGAAACTGCATTTGAATTTGGTGGCCTTGCACCTTGCTTGAAATGGAATTTCAAGGAATAGCCGTGAGTCAACTGCCAGCCCACCAGCCGTGAGTGAGCTGCAGCACAACAGGCTTGAGTGACTGAGCCGCCAGCCCAAGAATCCATTCGGCCCACAATGTCCATACTAGCCCTCTGGAAACCAGTTCCTTCAGCCCACAATACCCATACTAGCGCTCCAGAAAGGCCCCCCCATCCCCCACCCGTCACCAATATTGGAATTGGTAGAGAGGTGGAATATTGCGTTGGGGGACCAGCCCTCTTGTGTGATGCTGGGACCCAATGGGTCCCACTTATTCTAGTGTATAGATAGATACTCTTTTAAAGCAGGTGGGAACATTAGACCTCTGTATTGGGAAGTCGAAGAGGTCAAGCCAGTTGGTCCATGCAGGTTTTGAGGACGTGTTCAACTACACCATCAGGTCTAGATGCTTTCTGAGGGTTCACCCTCATAAAGGACCTTCAGATCTGGGACTCAGTAACGAAGATTGTGATACTATCGGGGGTAATGGGGGCCCGAGAAGGCACAACAGTATTCTCCCTATCAAAGCACACCCGGAATGCATTGAGATAATCACGTCAAGTCAAGTCAAGAGAGTTTAATGTCATGTGTCCCTGATAGGACAATGACATTCTTGCTTGCTGCAGTGCAACAGAATATTGTAGGTATAAATACAGAACAGATCAGTGTGTCCATATACCATAGAAAGTAGAAACACACATAAATAAAGTGATAAAGTGCAATAGGCTGTTATAGCTCAGAGTTTGTTTGAAGTTGTGTTAATAGTCTGATGGCTGTGGGGAAGAAGCTGTTCCTGAACCTGGATGGTGCAGATTTCAGGCTCATGTACCGTCTACCTGATGGCAGTGGAGAGATGAGTGTGTGGCCAGGATGATGTGGGTCCTTGATGATGCTGGCAGCCTTTTTGAGGCAGCGACTGTGATAGATCCCCTCGATGGAAGGGCGGTCAGAGCCAATGATGGAGTGGGCAGTGGTCACAACTTTTTGCAGCCTTTTCCGCTCCTGGACGCTCAAGTTGCCGAACCAAGCCACGATGTAACTGGTCAGTATGCTCTCAACTGTGCACCTGTAGAAGTTCGAGAGAGTCCTCCTTGACATACCGACACTCCGTAATCTTCTCAGGATCATCTGGCAGTGACACGCTGCCTTACAGCGCCAGTGACCCGGGTTCGATATTGGCTACGGGTGCGTATCTTTACGGAGTTTGTACGTTCTCCCCGTGACCTGCGTGGGTTTTCTCAGAAATCTTCAGTTTCCTCCCAGACCCCAAAGACATGCAGGCTTGTGGGTTAATTGGCTTGGTAAATGTAAAAAATGTCCTTTGTGTAGGATGGTGTTAATGTGCGGATGTTTTCAAGAGAGAGTTAAGTATAGCTCTTTGGGCTAACGGAATCAAGGGATATGGAGAGAAAGCAGGAACGGGATTCTGATTGTGGATGATCAGCCACGATCACATTGAATGGCGGTGCTGGCTCAAAGGGCCAAATGGCCTCCTCCAGCACCTATTTTCTATGTTTCCATGATGCCTGGCTACATTATCATCTACAACTTCAAAGTGAATTTACAAGTAAAACACAAAGTGCTGGAGTAACTCAGCGGGTCCTGCAGCATCTGTTGTTTAGTTTATTATTGTCACATGTAGCGAGGTATAGTAAAAATACATTTTGTCACATGCTATCCAGTTAGCGGAAAGTCTATACATGATGACAATCGAGCCAGTGTACAGATATATTATAAAGAAAACTAGTTTAGCGTATAGATGCCAGTACACCCCAAGTAAAGATAGTCCGAGGGTCTTCAATTAGGTGGATGACAGGTCTGGGTCGCTCTTTAGTTGGTGGTAGGATGGTTCAGTTGCCTGACAACAGCTGTGTAGAAACTCCCTGAATTTGGAGGTGTGTGCTTTCTCACTTCTGTACCTCTTGCCTGGTGGGTGAGGGGAGAAGAGAGAGTTTAGTTTAGAGATACAGCACGGAAACAGGCCCTTCGGCCCACCATATCCGTGCCGTCCATTGATCCCCGCACATTTACACTATCCTACACCCACTAGGGATAATTTTTACATTTACCAAGCCAATTAACCTACAAACCTGCACGTCTTTGGAGTGTGGGAGGAAACCGAAGATCTCGGAGAAAGCCCACGCAGGTCACGGGGGGAACGTACAGACAGCACCTGTAATTGGGATCAAACCCGGGTCTCCAGCGCTGCATTCGCTGTAAGGCAGCAATTCTACTGCTGCGCCACTGTGACCGGGGTGAGACTGGTCCTTGATTATGCTGCTGGCCTTGCCGGGGCGGCATGGTGTAGATGGATTCAATGGGAGGGAGTTTGGTTTGTGTGATGGTCTGGGCTCTGTGGAGGGAATGGCCAGGCGACGGGTCGTGACTATCCATTAAATCATTTCCCTCCACAGGCGCTGCATGACCTGCTGAGTTCCTCCTGCACTCGGAGCTTTACTCGTGATCCCAGCAACTGCAGTTCCTTGTCTCTCTGGTGAATTTACAAGGTTGTCAGGGCTTTCTCAAAGCAAAACATCCGTAAGGGTGCAGATCACTTTCAGCTGATGTAACCTGCAAAGAAAAATAATATCAGCTGTAAGAAAACGTAAGGTTAAGCTGGGGAGAGATGGCTGAAACTCAAATATGTTTTGAAGTCAAGTCAAAGGAAGAACATAAAATGAAGACATATAGAGTCTGGGAAAACACATCTATAGATCTTGTTCCATGTCAGCAGCATAGGCATAATCTTTCAGCACCTTTCAGGGTGGAATAGTACTTCACACTGAAAGGTGCATAATAGTTGACCCCGACCATCCTTTGCCTGCTAATCTCAAAGAATGTCTTTGTTACCGACCTCAGCAAAATATTGTCCTATGGTACAGAAAATCTTTCATGGCTACTCCGAGCAGCTGAAAAGTGCTGTCATTAACATCGACATCTGGGCCTGTAAAATAGATCTGTGAACCGTGGTTCACACTGTGTGCTGGGAACGCGGGCACTCTTTAATTACCCGTCCATAAAGGAGCGCCATAAACTTTGGCAAACGCTTCCATAACCCTTCAGCTTTTCCATGACTGGATGGGTAGTGACCCACGCCTGATAATGTTCCGTGCTCGGTTTAGTTCAGGCATACAGCGCAGAAACAGGCCCTCATGCCCATTGAGGCCGCGCAGACCAGCACTATCCTACACGCACTAGGGACAATCTACATTCATACCGAGCCAATTAACCTACAAACCTGCACGTCTTTGGAATGTGGAAGGAAAACCGGAGCACCCGGGAGTACCCCATGCGGTCATAGGGAGAACGTGCAAACTCCGTACAGACAGCACCCGTTGTTTAGGATCGAACCAGGGTCTCTGGCGCTGTTAGGCAGCAACTCTACCGTGCTGCCTAAAAATACCGTGTCATGCCACCTGCTATAGACGGTCACAAAGGTGTTCATTTCTCATTTAAGTCATGCCTCACAGTACATAATGGCTGAGACTGGCTCTGCTTTATAATGAACATGGAACGTTGAAGGGTGTTTTGCTCATGATTCCAGCATCTGCAGTTCCCTGTGACTCTACAGTATATGGGAGTAGGGATGACTTGCTTGTACAAAGAAGGCTTTTGGTACATTGGCTTTCTTAGTCAGGGTATTGATTCTAGAAGTTGGGACGTTACATGGGGAGAAGATAGGTCAGGGGTACTGATTGTGGATGATCAGCCGTGATCACTACGAATGGCAGTGCTGGCTCGAGGGGCCGAAAGGCCTACTCCTCCACCTATTTTCTATGCATCTATTTTCTATGTAGGTACAGCACAGGAACAAGCCCTTTGACCCACAATGTCTGTGCTGATCATGATGCCAAGCCCAACTCTTGATCTACATGCACATGTTCTGTACCTCTCCATTCCCGGCACATCCATGCCCCTATCCAGAAGTCTCTGAAATGCCACTATCTTATCTGCCTTCATCAGTGTATTCCAGGCACTTACCACCCTCTGTATAAAAAAGACTTGTCCGGCACATTTCCTTTAAACTTTGTCCGTCTCACTTTAAAGCTACGCCCTCTAATCTGAGATTCTCCATCCTGCGAAGAAAGGTTATGTGTATCTCCCCTGTCCTTACCTCTAACAATTTTATATAGGTCTATCTGGTCTCCCCTCAACCTCTGCCGTTCCAGGGAGAGCAATCCAAGTCCGTCCAACCTTTTCCTGTAGCTAATACCCACTAATCCAGCCATCATTCTGGTAAATAGACACAAAATGCTGGAGTAACTCAGCGGGTCAGAGAGCATCTCTGGAGAATAGGAATGATAATTGCTTGTTTCTAAGCTCCCCCCCCTGTCTAGTTTCAGTAAAAATACTGAATCAAGCACTTGAATCAACTAAATTGTATTTTGACACAAGCGTGTCATAGTTCAACTACTGTACCTATCCCACCGCGGGTTCGATCCTCGTATCTGCCTGTTCAAGCCCTCTAGGCCTCACTCAAGCAGAGACACTCCAGAAGATCACGCAATCCCAAGCACTCTCCCAGAAGATCGATGCTGGACCTCGTGGTAGCGGACTTTTATATGTCCCGGGACCTCGAGGGGCCGAACCACATGGGGGTGGTCTCTTAATAACCCTACTACAGATATCGATTAACCCCATACATAACAGACATTTCCTTAACCCAATAATACATCAGCTCAATACATTGTATTCAAACCGGACTTCTCAAGGAAGCCAACTTAGAAACATTTACCCTGATCTGCAGGAAACCCAGACAAGACTCAATACCACATCCAATCAACACTCAACAAAGTCGAACTCTGCAACATTATATATAATTATTTACAAGGTGTATGTCTGGTTTGCAGCCATCTAATCCATTCTATGCATTTTGCACCTAATTGACAGGGCTGGCAGAATATCTCATTCTTTGCTTACAAATTGCATCTAAGCTCTGGCACCTGGCACCTGGCACCTCTTTGTAGCTTGTCCCAGCTCTGCAGAGAGCAACTCGAAATTGACCAAATCTCCCAGCAACCCTGAAGCTTTTACCCTGTTTTGAAGTCCCATTTAGCCAGGATTAACAGGAATAGGAGTCATTTTGGGTTGAAATCTTTCTTGACACGAGGGCCTTGACACGAAACGACACCTATTCCTTCTCTCCAGAGGTGCAGCCTGTTCCGCTGAGTCACTCAATCATTTTGTGCCAATCTTCGGTGTAAATCAACATCTGCAGTCCCTTCCTACAAATCATCTGATAAATCTCCTGTGTACCCTCTACAAAGAAATCCACTTGGAAAACCTTCCGCTCCATCATGGCTGGATGATAATCACCCATCCAGGTTAATGTTTTGTGGTACACAGCCAAAAAATTTGTCACCTCTCATTTCACTTGTATCTTACATTATGGCCCAGACCTTATAACGAAGCAAAAATCACCCCAGCTAATTTTGACGCAAAAAGCTGGAATAACTCAGTGGGTCAGGCAGCATCTCTGGAGAAAAGGAATGGGTGACGTTTCAGGTCGAGTCCCTTCGTCAGACTGAGAGTCAGGGAACAGGGAAACTAGAGATATGGACGGTGATGTGGAACAAATGAATGAAAAATATGCAACAAAGTAACGATGATTAATGAAACAGGCCACTGTTAGCTGTTGGCTAAGTGAAAACGAGTTACAAACAATGAGCGTCAACAAGGCGACTTGTGTTCAAGGTAACACTGGTAGTTGCGTCTGGGGAAGGGTGTCGACCCGAAACGTCACCTATTCTTCCAGAGATGCTGCCTTTTCCGTTGAGTTATTCCAGTGTTTTGTGTCTATCTTCGGTTTAAACCACCGTCTGTAGTTCCTTCCTACACCCCCGCTAATTTGTCCGGCCACTAACTACCAGTGTGGAGTTTGAACTGGAATGTCGACACAAAGAGGCTTTTTTTTTCCTCTTCATGTCCTGTCAGAGAGGAATCGTGCAAACATTCCGCGCCTCTGCACCGTAAAGCTGAAGCAGCAGATTGTCATCACCTTTGGCCAGGAGTGTGCTGGTGTTTAAAGATTTGTGAAAGCTAGAGGTGGGATCAGATAGGGCGTGGTGGGGGAAAACAGACGGTTCAGAAATGCAGAAGGTAAACATTTCAATCACTCTCTTTAACCATTTCCCTGCCCCATAAGCCAGGTGAATATTTCCTAGTCATCTCTACCCCTTTGTCTGTGGAACTGATGCGCTACAATGCTGAGAACTATATTCTGCACTCTGTATCGTTCCCTTTGCTCTACCTGTTGTACTTGAGTTTGAACTGATTGTATTTATGTATAGTATTATCTGATTTGATTAGACAGCATCATGGCAGTCACGGTGGAGCAGCGGTAGAGTCGTTGTCTGACAGCGAATGCAGCATCGGAGACCCGGGTTTGATCCCGACTACGGGTGCTGTGTGTACGGAGTTTGTACGTTCTCCCCGTGACCTGCGTGGGTTTTCTCCAAGATCTTCATTTTCCTCCCACACTCCAAAGATATACAGGGTTGTAGGTTAATTGGCTTGGTAAATGTAAAAATTGTCCCCAGTGGGTGTAGGATAATGTTAAGGGCCTGTCCCACTTGCACACGATTGCATGCGTCTGGCGCGACCAAAAGTGGCCGCTTGAGGCGTACGGGTCGCGCCAAACGCATGTAATCGCATGCAAGTGGGACAGGCCCTTTAATGTGCAGGGATCGCTGGTCATCGGTGAACCGGTGGGCTGAAGAGCCTGTTTCCGCGCTGTTTCTCTAAGAATGTAAAACAAGCATTTTACCGTACCTTGGTACATGTGACAACAATAAACCTTTGCATAAACCCCTTTTCACTGCATCTTTCCGACAGAAGGTACAAAGGCTTGAAAGCGTGCACCACCAGACTCAGGAACAGCTTCTTCCCCTCTGTTATCAGGCTTCTGAATGGTCCTTCCATAAGCTGGGGTCCCGTCCGATTCACCTTTACCCCATTGTGGACATTGGACTATGTCTCTGGAACTGGTGCTCTACAATGCTGAGAACTATATTCTGCACTCTGTATATTCCCCTTTGCTCTACCTGTTGTACTTGAGCTTGAACTGATTGGATCCATGTATGGTAACATCTGATCTGTGTAGGAAGGAACTGCAGATGCTCGTTTAAACCGAAGGTAGACACAAAAACTGGAGTAACTCAGCGGGTCTGACAGCATCGCTGAAGAAAAGGAATAGCTGATGTTTCAGGTCACAAAAGAAGAAGAAGGGTCTCGATCCGAAATGTCATCTATTCCTTTTCAGATGCTGTTTGACCCACTAAGTTGCAGAAGCTGAGCTTTTGACTGAACTTTGGTGCATGCCACAATAATAAACCTAAACCCAGATCACTTCAATGGGACGAGTCATTGAAGGAGATGGACCACCGCCATATGCAACAATGGCGGTACTTCAACATAAATAACATGGAGGAGTAAATTTCAATGTTCAATGGTACTTTATTCGTACATGTACCTAGATACAGTGAAATTCTCTGCTTTACATATGATCATGTAAAATCATACTAACCGAAAATGGCCTGTCCCACTTTCCTGACCTAATTCACGACCTTTTTTACTCGTGGACATTTTTCATCATGTTGAAAAAACGCCCCGGCCGACTTGATGCCTCGAGTAGCTACAACTAGCATCATGACCTACCTAC
This sequence comes from Raja brachyura, assembly GCA_963514005.1. The sequence goes on along the minus strand of OY740785.1, from coordinate 23,955,019 downwards.
GACCTACCTACGACCTCGTGATGACCATGCTGCGAGTACGAGTCAAGGGCAAACTCGGCAGAGGTCGTGAATTAGGTTGTGAAATTGAGACAGGCCCTTAAGCACAATCATACGTAAGAACCAAGAGTGCAACGATTGTGGTGTAAGAATAATACATTTCCTCCGAGGCAATCTACAAAGAGTCGTCACGTTCCCGGCGGCATCTGGTACATTTCACGTTTTAAAGTCCTCAATAGAACAGAGTCGTATCTTGGCGTTTAAAAGCATGATGTCCTGGTGGTGGCACTGGGTCGGCCACCTGGCCAGGCGATATTGTCGGTGCCCTTCACCGCCGCTACGTGCCGCCGCGGACCGCGTCCGATCCGCGCGCTCGACCAACTTCTGTGGGGCCTCCAACGGCGCTCGATCCACACGATTCTATTTGGAGTTTAGAAAGGCTTTCGATTACCCTTCCACAGGAGGTTGGTCAACCAGGTTTGAATCGGGAATATTGCATTGATATGGATTTGTTGTTGGACAAGGAACAAAGAGTGGGAGCAAATAGATTCTTCTCAGGTTGGCGAGTTGCAAGTGAATAATTAAGTTGTGAGCTGCAGTATGGCAAGGTTTGGTGCTTGGAGCTTGCAAGGAATGGGGCGGCACAGTGGCGTAGCAGTCGTGCTACTGTATATTTACAACATACATCAATGAAGATGCAGGGATTCAAAGTAACATTAGTACATTTGCAGATGACACCAAGCTGGGTGGCAGTGTGAACTGTGAGGAGGATGCTTTGAGAGTGCAGGGTGACTTGGACAGGTTGGGGGAGTGGGCAGATGCATGTCAGATTAAGTTTAATGTGGATAAACGTGAGGTTATCCACTTTGGTAGCAAAAACAGGAAGGCAGATTACTATCTAAATGGTGTCGAGATGGGAAAAGGGGAAGTACAACAGGATCTGGGGGTCCTTGTTCATCAGTCAATAAAAGTAAGCATGTAGGTACAGCAGGCAATGAAGAAAGCGAATGGCTTGTTGTGCTTTATAACAAGAGGTGTTGAGTATAGGAGCAAAGAGGTCCTTCTGCAGTTGTATAGGGCCCTAGTGAGACCACACCTGTAGTCTTGTGTGCAGTTTTGGTTCCCTAATTTGAGGAAGGACAGTCTTGGTATTGAGGGAGTGCAGCGTAGGTTTACAAGGTTAATTTCCGGGATGGCGGGACTGTCATATGCTGAGAGAATGGAGCAGCTGTGCTTGAGTACTCTGGAGTTTAGATGGATGAAAAGGGATCTTATTGAAACATATAAGATTATTAATAGTTTGTCACGCTAGAGGCAGGAAACATGTTCCCGATGTTGGGGGAGTCCAGAACCAGGGGCCACAGTTTAAGAATACAGGGTAAGCTATTTCGAATGGAGCCAAGGAAACACCTTTTTCTCACAGAGAGTTGTGAGTCTGTGGAATTCTCTACCTCAGAGGCCGGTTCTCTGGATACTTTCAAGAGAGAGCTGGATAGGGCTCTTAAAGATAGCGGAGTCAGGGGATATGGGGAGAAGGCAGGAACGGGTTACTGATTGGGGATGATCAGCCATGATCACATTGAATGGCGATGCTGGCTCGAAGGGCCGAATGGCCTACTCCTGCACCTATTGTCTATTGCCTATTGTCTTTTGTCTACTGCCTTCTGCCTCACAACGCCAAAGATCCGGGTTCGATCCTCACTATGGGTACTGTCTGAATGGAGTTTCCCGTGACCTGCCTAGATTTTCGGTTTCCTCCCACATTCCAAAGATGAACAGGTTTTTGTAGGTTAATTGGCTTGGCATAAATATAAGTTGTCCCTAGTGTGTGTGGGATAGTGTAAGTATGCAGGGATCGCTGATCAGTGTGGACTCGGTGGGCCAAAGTTCACAAAGTCGCACGGTCATAAGGAATAGGAGTAGAATTAGGCCATTCGGCCCCATCAAGTCCACTCTGTCATTCAATCATGGCTGATCTATCTCTCCTTCCTAACCCCATAACCTCTGACACCCATATTAATCAATAATCTATCTATCTCTACCCGTTGAAATACTCCAGCACTTTGTGTCTTTGTCTTAAGTGAAATTGGGATGGGGCGGGAAGGTGTTGCTGAGGTAAAGATCAACCACGATCTTGATGAAAGGTGGACCAAATATCAAGGCGGCACAGTGGTGCAGCGTCACATTGCTGCATCACAGCACCAGACTCCGGGTGCTGTCTGTACGGAGTCTGTGCGTTCTCCCGGTGACCTGCAGGGGTTTTCTCTGAAATCTTCGGTTTCCTCCCACACTCCAAAGATGTTTGTAGGTTAATTGGCTTGGTATAAATGTAAGTTGTCCCTAGTGTGTGTAGGATAGTGTTAATGTGCGGGGGTCGCTGGTCGGTGCAGACCCGGTGGGCTGAAGGGCCTGTTTCTACGCTGTATCTCTAAGCTAAGCTAAGCTAAGCTAAAATAGCCTACCCCTACTTTTACTTCTCATCTTCTGAAATGAACTCTGCAGAAAGAATGCATTTCATACTATTTAACATCACTACACATACCTGGTAACTGTAGTTCACAAAGAGGTTGTATCTGTGGAGGACCCTGGCTGATTGTGGTACGCATGCAGACGAACCCCAAATGCAATTATTAATAAAGTTACAGGAATAATTTGCTTATATAATGTAGAATTATGCTGCCTAAGTATGGAAGTTAGGAGATTATAGTTGTATAAGACGTTGGTGAGGCCACATTTGTATAAGACGTTGGTGAGGCCATATTGTGTTCAGTTTTTGGCACCATGTTATAGGAAAGATGTTGTCAATCTGGAAAAGGTGTAGAGAAAATTTACGAGGATGTTGCCAGGACTCGAGGGCCTGGGCTATAGGGAGAGGTTGAACAGGCTTTATTCCTTGGAGAGCAGGAGGATGAGGGGTAATCTTATAGAGGTGTATAAAATCATGAGAGGAATAGATCGGATAGATAGACACACAGAGTCTCTTGCCCAGAGTAGGGGAATCGAGGACATAGGTTTAAGGTGATGGGGAAAAGATTTAATGGGAACCTGAGGGGTAACGTTTTTACAGAAAGGGTGGTGGATGTATGGAATGAGCTGCCTGAGGAGGTAGTTGAGGCAGGGACTATTGCAAAGTTTAAAAAACATTTAGACGAGTACATGAATAGCACAGCTTTAGAGGGAAAGGGGCAAAATGCAGGCAGGTGGGACTAGCGTAGATGGGACTTGTTGGACGACGTGGGCATGACTATGACAATGATCCTTACGTGTATTTCAAGGCTATTTGTTCTTGTTGATAGACACAAAAAGCTGGAGTAACTCGGGAGACAGGCAGCATCTCTGGAGAGAAGGAATGAGTCATGTTTCGGGTCGAGACCCTTCTTCAGACTAGTTAGGGAAAAGGGAAAGGAGAAATATAGACGACGATATAGATGAAGAACAATGCATGAAAGATATGCAAAAAGAAAGATGATAAAGGAAAAAGGCCATTGTTAGCCGCTTGTTGGGTGAAGAAGAGAAGCTGGTGCGACTTGGGTGGGGAGGGGGACTTGTTTTTTGTTGTGTCTAGTGTTAGTTTGGGTGTCTCTCGGTATGTCTCATGTGGGGGTGGTGGGGAGGGGAAATGGGGAAATCGCTTTCGGCCGCCTCCTCCACGGAGAGGCGACTTTTTCCATGTCGCCTCCCTCGAGGCCTAACACCATGGATTGGAGGGCCTTTCCCAGAGTCGGGCTCGGAGCATCTGCAGCAGGCACAGCGTGGACTTCCCATCGCGGGGCGGGCGAACCCTTGCCGGGGGTCGCCAGAGAGGAGCGCTCCGATCGCTGTGCTGGTGTCGTTGGCATCATGGGACTGTGGTCTGCGGAGCTTCTAGCCACGGGCGTGGAGTGGATTTACCATCCGGAGCCTGGGATTCCTCGCCGGGGATCGCCGGAGAAGAGCTCCGACCACTGGCCCGCGGCCTATGACATCCTGATGCTGCGGACTCCGGTAGGAAGTCGTGCTAATTCAGGACCTCCAAGCCATGGAGGGTGTTCCACTGTCCCGACGTCGGAGTTTAGAGCATCCTGACGAGAGGGCCTGTACATCGGGCTGTCGGTGGTGTCGGTAGAGGGTTCATGTCCCCGACCACGGGTGAACAAAGGAGGAGGACTGGCTGCACTTTGTTGCCTTCCGCCGCAGTGAAGAATGCTGTTTTTTTTTTAAAGCCAAGTCGTTGGAGGGTTTTTTTAAAGCCAATTAGTAGGTCTTTGGAGACGAGACCCACAAACCTGGAGGTCTTTGGAGTGTGGGAGGAAACTGAAGATCTCGGAGAAAACCCAGAACGTACAAACTCCATACAGACAGCACCCATAGTCGGGATCGAACCCGGGTCTCTTGCGCTGCATTTTGCTGTAAGGAAGCAACTCTTACCGCTGTGCCACCGTGACCGCCAGAATGCTGTGGTGGATGTTTGTGTTAAATGTTATTGTGTATTGTGTGTTCTTTTTAAGTGTATCGCTGCTGGCAAATTCATTTCACTGCACCTTCGGGTGCGTGTGACGAATACAATTGACTTTGACTTTGACTTTGAGGGATGGAGAGAAAGAGGGAATGCCGATGCGACCTGAAATGAGAGAAATCAATATTCATTTATAACTGGGGTGTAAGCTGCCCAAGGGAAATATGAGATGCTGCTTCTCCAATTTGCGTTTAGCCTCACTCTGACAATGGAGGAGACCGAGGACAGAAAGGTCAGTGTGGGAAAGAGAAGGAGAATTAAAGTGTTTAGCAACCGGGAGGTCAGGTAGGTTCAGGCGGACTGAGTGGATGTTCTTGCGGATGTTGGTGATACAGCCTGTAGAGGGAGCTCATGAGTCCTTTTCCAGTTGACTTAAACGTGCTATCTCGAAAGTTAATCAATCTAGTTTTTTTTTTGGGGGGGGTTTCACAATGTGGGGGGTTGTTTCAAAGGTTGGAATAGAATACACAAATACAGGATTATTACATTGAGCCGAAGGGTGTTGTCAGGTCTGCGGTGATTCACTTTTGCCTGAAAAGATACTGCACATGGTTTGGGGCAATTTTTTTACACAGAGAGTGGGTGGATACCTGGCACCTGATGTGGTGGTGGAGGCAGACACATTAGTGGTGTTTGAGGCTTTTAGAGAGGCACATGGGTATGCAGTGTATGGATGGATGTGGATCGTGTGCAGGCGGAGATTAGGTTACCTTGGTTTTGCTTTCTTGTCACGCGTACCGAGGTACAGTAAGACAATTTGTTCTGCATGCTATCCAAACAGATCAGATGCACAACACATAAATACAATCAATCCAAACTCAAGTACAACAGGTAGAGCAAAGGGGAAGATACAGAGTGCAGAATATAGTTCTCAGCGTTGTAGCGCACCAGTTCCACAGACAAAGTCCAATGTCCGCAATCGGGTAGAGGTGAATCGGACAGGACCCTAGCTTATGGAAGGGACCGTTCAGAAGCCTGATAACAGAGGGGAAGAAGCTGTTCCTGAGTCTGGCGGTGCGCGCTTTCAAACTTCCGTACCTTCTGCCGGACGGGAGCGGGAAGAAGAATGAATGACCGGGGTGGGACAAGTCTTTGATTATGTCGGCTGCTTTCCTGAGGCAGCTTTAAGTGTAGATGGAGTCAATGCTGGGGAATCTGGTCTGTGTGATGGACTGGGCTACATCAACAACCCTCTGCGATTTCTTACGGTCTTGGGCAGAGCTGTTCTGAAACCAAGCTATGATGCAAAGAGATCTATCGAAGTCGCTGCCTCAAAAAGGCAGACAACATCACAAAGACCCACACCATCCTGGCCACACTCCCATTTCACCCCTGCCATCGGGAAGAAGGTACAGGAGCCTGATAACTGTAACGTCCAGGTTCAGGAACAGCTTCTTCCCTACAGCCTTCAGGCTATTAAACACAACAACGAATAAGCTCTGAACTGCAACAGACTATTATTACTATTGCACTATATTTGTTATTTATGGACCTGTCCCACTTACACGACTTTTTCAGCGACTTGTTGAATATTCAGCGGCGACCAGAAAGACGCTATGTCTCTTTGGGCGACTGAGGAGGCTACTCACGACCATACAGGCGACACCCTGGCGACATGTCGCGGGGGTGAAGCCTGTATGGTCGTGAGTAGTCGCCCAAAGAGTCGTACCTTGTTCTGGTCGCCAGCAAAAGAGCTGCGAGACTCCACCACTGCGCCACTGTGCCGTGCCGTTGCTGTGTATTATCACACATTCCATCATTGTATTGCATCCTGATATCTACAGATCATATTCCTCTCGACTCATTGGCTTCCTGTGCTTGGGGAACTGAGGGCATGGCACTTTGTTCAGCATAAAGGGCAAAGTATGCAAATAAATTGGTTGAATGGAAAAATTGATGGTCCATTTCCACCCTTTCATAGTTCAAGCAGGGATTGGCTGTGTTTTGTTGGCCGGTGAGAATGTGACTAATTTCAGGCACCGTTGACATAAGCGCAAGGAAATGCTTCATTTTGGGTAGCACTAATTTAGTTTTTGTTTCCCACCGAGTCCAAGGCACATGATAGCAAAACACAAAGTGCTGGAGTAACTCAGTAGGTCAGGCAGCATCTGTGGCGGGAATGGACAGGTGATGTTTCTGAAGACTAGAAGAAAATTCAGTGAAAACTCTCAAAACAGGGGCTAATAAAAACAAAAATGTTGAAAAGACTGCGTGCAGATTCTGTGGAGAGAAATAGGTTGAGGACAAAGACTTTCCATGACAAGAGGAAACATATGTAGGCTTTGAGGGAAGAGCAGGCATGTGGAACCAGATGTTTTTGAAGAGTTTTAGTTTAGTTAAGTTTACAGATACAGCGCGGAAACAGGCCCTTCGGTCCACCGAGTCCGCACCAACCAGTGATCCCCACACACTAGCTCTATCCTACTCACACTAGGGACAATTTAACAATTATACCAAGCCAATTAACCTACAAACCTGTATGTCTTTGGACTGTGGGAGAAACAGGAGCACCCGGAGAAAACCCACACCGGTCATGGTCAGCTCTATGAAGAGTCCTGGTGGTTCCAAAGTTCTTCCATTTAAGAATAACGGAGGCCACTGTGCTCTTCGGGACCTGCAATGCTGCAGAAATTTTTTTATACCCTTCCCCAGATCTGTGTCTCAACACAATTCTGTCTCAGAGGTCTATGGACAATTTGTTTGTCTTCATGGCTTGGTTTTTGCTCCGACATGCATGTCAACTGTGGGACCTTATATAGACAGGTGTGTGCCTTTCCAAATCATGTTGAATCAATTTAATTTATCACTGGTGGACTCCAATCAAGTTGTAGACACATCTCAAGGATAATCAATGGGAACAGGATGAACCTAAGCTCAATTTTGAGTGTCATAGCAAAGGGTCTGAAAACTTATGTAAATGTGATATTTCAGTTATTTATTTTTAATTACTTTGCAAAAATTTCTTAACACCTGTTTTCACTTCTTCATTGTGGGGTATTGTGTGTACAATACAAATTGATGATACAAAAATAATAATTTAATCCATTTTAGAATAAGACTGTAAAGTGAAGGGGTCTGAATACTTTCTGAATGCACTGTAGGTTAATTGGCCTCTGTAAATTGCCTTTGGTATTCGTTTAGGTTGTTCCTTGTGTCTATCTAGTGTCTATCTAAATGGCGTCAAGTTGGGAATACTATCTAAATGACGTCAAGTTGGGAAAAGGGGAAGTACAACGGGATCTGGGGGTCCTTGTACATCAGTCTATGAAAGTAAGCATGCAGGTACAGCAGGCAGTGAAGAAAGCGAATGGCATGTTGGCCTTTATAACAAGAGGAATCGAATATAGGAGCAAAGAGGTCCTTCTGCAGTTGTACAGAGCCCTAGTGAGACCACACCTGGACTATTGTGTGCAGTTTTGGTCCCCTAATTTGAGGAAGGGCATTCTTGCTATTGAGGGAGTGCAGCGTAGGTTTACAAGGTTAATTCCCGGGATGGTGGGACTGTCATATGCTAAGAGAATGGAGTTGATCTTTATTTTATGAGGAGTTGCGATGAGGGATTTCGTGAAGAACCCGCCAGCACGCATGCGCGACATACTTCAAAGTAGCGGTGTGGAATCACAGGACCAACAACAGAGAAATGACTTGTTATAGTAAGATTGAAGAGACTCTAATTACCAGTTGATTTATGATCGAGGGTTGGGAGCGGAGGGCACGAAATCCCTCATCGCAACGCCTCATAAAATAAAGATCAACCTTCGAACTGGTAAGTTCTCGTTTAATCATACTATTTCATTTCGGAGTCACGTGAGTGACTTCGTGAAGACTTCAAAGCTCTGTGATTCCATGCCCTGGACCACGTCCATGCTGTCACACACCACTTATAAGGATGGATAGGAGTAATCAACTTTCCAGACTGCTTGTACTGAAAAATAAGAACAATATTTATTAACAACAAAGAAAAAACCCCTCACTCGGGGACATCTCCACGTTCTTGACCTGCATTCAGCACGGCCTCCGCGAACTGTAGAGGAGCGACAACAGGTTTATTGTAGAACCGCTGGAAGGTGGCTTCGTTCGCCCATCCTGCTGTGGCAAGAATATGGTCCATGGGCACCTCCATGACCCTTGCCGCCGACGTTGATGCAGCCCTGGTGGAATGGGATTTGAAGACATTAGTGTCAATACCTGACTCATCCAAAACGATCCTGAGCCACCTGGATATCGTCTGGACCGTCACTCTATGGTGAGGCTTCTTGTGGGTGATGAGCAAGTATTTCTCCATTCCCCTCAGTTTTCTCGTCACTTTCACATAGTGACGGATATGGGCGGCTAAACATAGCCTTGCATCAGCGGGGTATGCCGGGAACTTCAGCTGCAGCCCTGTGAACCCAGGTCTATGCTGCTTTAGTAATTCATCTATGAAGAAGATTACTTCCCCAGGGGTAGAGATCATCCTGTCGATCCTGACCTTGTGGAGTGTCTGTACCCTCTGTGCTTAAGTCAGTGCCAGTAACATCACCAGCTTCAGGGTGAGTTTGTCCAGCTCAAGCCCCTCCATGGGCGACCACGTCCTGAGCAGGGTTAATACCTTCCCAATATCCCAGGTGATGTTATAACGCGGTCTGGGCGGATTGGAATTGAATATTCCCCGCATGAGTCTGGACACCAGCCTGTTGGATCCTACCTCAATATTGAGGTAGAATGACAGCGCACTCCTGGCGCTGTTGATGGCACTGTAGCTGAGGTGTTCCTCATGGTGCAACCCCGCCAGGAATTCCAATACGTCGGTGATGGTTACGGAGTCGTATGCAATGTGGGAGCGGCCGCAGTAGGTTTCCCATTTCCGGATATGTGTGAGATATTGCCGCCTGGTGGACTCCCGGCATGACGCTCCAATGGTATCCATGGTTCTAGATGATAGGCCATACCGCAGTAATGGCCTGTTCAGAACCTGCAAGCCAACAAGTTTAGATGGCTGTGGCAGGGATGTGGTTCCCCTGACACAGGGTTTGTTACCAATTGTGGGCAACCCTCTAAGAGGACCCAAGGTTGACTGATCATATCAAGGACCACCGGATACCATGGCTGCGTAGGCCAGTCGGGTATGATAAGAATGCCCTTAGCAGCATCTGTCTGAATTTTCCGCAATACCCGACTGATGAGGCAAAATGGAGGAAATGCATAGAAAAACCATTTCCCCCAGTCCAGCGAGAACGCATCCATCGCCATTGCCCCAGGATCTGGTTCCCACGAAACGTATGTTGGTACCTGATGGTTCAACCGTGACGCAAAAAGGTTGATATCCGGTTTACCAAATTTGGCTGTAATTTTAGCGAAGATTTGGGGATTCAACATGCACTCGATGTTGTCATTAAATTTGCGTGACCTGGTGTCCGCCACTGTATTGAGCTCACCTGGTAAATAGGTAGCTGAAATCAAAATATTCCGTCGAATACACCAGAGCCAAATTGTATTTGCCAATTCATCACAAGAAATTGACCTGGTACCGCCCATATGGTTTAAATATGCCACCGCAGTGGTATTATCTATTTGGCGACGGACATGAGCGTCAGTAAGGTTAGAACAATAAGCTCGAAGTCCGTGAAATGCTCCTAGCATCTCCAAATAGTTTATCCCTTGTGACAACAACAGGGTAGATTCAAGGGTGTCCCATCTGCCCCCACAACTAGAGTAGTTGTCCATAGCTCCCCAGCCATGGGAGCTTGCGTCTGTTTGTAAGTATACCATCGGATTGGGCAAAATGATGGGTTTAAATGAGTCACAAATATTGTCAACCCACCATTGTAACTCAATCTTTGCCTTTAGAGGCAGCTGCATTGGTCTATCGAAATGTCCAGCGTTCAGTTTTAACGCTGAGATCTTGGCTCTCTGCAAATTTTGATAATGCAAAGGTCCGTATTGGGCAGCTGGAAAAAGTGCTACGATCTTGCCAATCACCTTAGCAGTTTGTCTAATTGAAAGTATACTGGCCCAGACTAGATCCTTGAATACTTGGGTGACATCCCCAACTTTGTTAGTTGGTATGGTGGCCCTCATGCGATTGGAATCCACCGTGAACCCCAGATAATCCATGACCTGTGAAGGGCAGAACTTTGATTTATCTGGATGGATCATGAACCCCATTTTCTGAAAAATTTCCACGGTGGCTGAAACTGCCAGTTCCGCTGATTCCAGGGTGTTCCCAATGATTAGGATATCATCCAGATAGGCCTTCACTATATGATTTTGTCTCCTTAGCGTAGCCAGTATTGGTTTGAGCAATTTAGTAAATAATCTAGGGGCTGTGGTAAGCCCATTTGGCAAAGCCCTGTATTGCCAGAGCTGATCCATCCAGGTAAATTTCAAGAACTTCCTGTGGTGTTTCCGAATGGATACTGAATAGTATGCATCTTTTAAATCAATGCATGCCATAAAGCAGCCCTGAGAAATCAATAACTTGGCTGTTTCGAACGTGTCCATTTTGAAATGGGTATATTTTACAAAGGTATTCAAATGGGTCAGATCAATAATAACCCGACATCCTCCGTCCTTCTTGGTTTTTGTGAATACGTTGGACACAAATTCAATTGGTTTGTGTATAGTTCTTTCTATCACGCCTTTTTCTTGTAGCCTTAAGATTTCAGCATAGCCTACTGCCGTTTCGTTGCTGGACAGCGTAAATTTCCGATCTGGCATATGCTGGGATGGAGGGATTTTACCATTGATGAATTCAATCTCATGGCCTTGAATACTTTGTAAGATAAACTCATCAGAAGTGATGGTACCCCATGCCTCCGTAAAGAACCGTAGTCTCCCACCAACATGTGAAGTTCAGCATGCAGGTGCATGAAATCCAGACCGCCTTACCTCCATGGTTACCGGCGGTCCCTGATATGTTTGGCGGGACGTGGAGGTGCTGGGTTGGACTGATGATGCGGCATCCGCATCTTCCATGGTGGCCGCTGGGGGCCTAGCCCTAAAAAAGGCCTAGGTTGTTGAGGCTGCTGAAATTGAGGCGGAGCTGGAGCGTAGGTCCTTGCTGGTCTAACGGCAGGGCCTCGTGGCCTGAAAAATGGCACTTTCCTGGCCGGCTGCCTGGTCGAGATATGTGACCGCATGAGTCCCACCGTTTTAGCGTGGTCATCCAGCTCCTTGACCCTCTTCGGGAGGTCTTCCCCGAACAACTGTCTGGGTGGCGGCGTAGGAGGTGCTTTGCATAACCCCGCAAATTTTGGGTTCAGCGTGGGTTTGATGACGCTCTTCCTGAAGGCGTTTATCTCATACTGTGTGGTGCACAGTAGAGCCAGAGCATCCTCCTGCTCGGTGCTCAGATCCTCCCCGTCTACCGACCGCGCAAACACGGTAATCCCAGCAGTGAGCAGCTTCAGGATCCGCTGGAGCTTCATCTCCTGGGTCCTGATCCCTGGGCTGATGTTGCCCCAAATCGGCGTATTGACAATGGGCACGTTGAGGGAGTTGCAGTTAGCTGGGGCTTTGTGCCTATTAATGGCCTCCGACAGGACCTCCTCCTGGAGCTGATGGTTCGTCAGGAAGTCCACGGTGGCAGCCAGTTTGGGGTGGAGGGGTAGTCTCCGACAATGCAAATTTTGTTGCTACATCCAGGAGCTCCTCCTGAGGGGCCTCCGATGTAGCTGGTGCATGGCCCAAAATGTCCTCATCCTCCGGCTGTCTCAGGCTTCCTGCTGATGATGGTGATATCTCCCTGTGCCCTCTGGAGCTAGATGTTTCCTGCCTCTGATTTTGTTGCAGGAGAAGTTCCAACATCCGCTCCATCCTGTCAATACGCCCTTCGTCCTTAGAACCCGGGCAGTCGGAGTCCTCATGTTCTGCGGAACTGCTGAGGCTCCGGTCATCGGCCCGTACCTCGTCGAGGTAATCTCGGTGCTGGAAGCTGCCGCTACCGGCCGCCGCAGCGAAGCTGAGTGTTTCCCGCGCGGACCCGCTCAAACGCCTCCTTTTGGTGGAGCTCGATCCCGCTGCCTCGGAGGGCAAACGCAGTGAGAAGTCGGCACCCGACGCCTCGGCGTGGTGACCCGACATCTGCGCGGGCTTTCCGACTGCCCTAATCCTAGACGGCGTACGGTCCCGTCCTCCCATCCACGGGGGACTCGGTGACCGTGGCGGGACTCCACCCGAATGACTCTTCCTAGTCTTGGTGGCTGGTGAGTCGACACTGGTCCTTACAGGTCTCCCAGTGGACTTGAGTCCCGCCAATTCACCAGTCCGCAATCTAGCGGCAGGTGATAACTTTGCCCGTGAAGGGCTAGGTTTACGGGCTCCATCCCTCCCTCTCCTCCGAGGGCTCAGGGAGAAGGGCCGTGCGGCAGCACGGGAACCCTGTTTGCCCTGGTCGACCAACGAGCCCGTTGGCGACAGTGATACGGAGTCAGGGTCAACCTGCTCCGGTGGCACACCGAAATCCTGTTCCGCGGGATCCTCGCTGGAGCTCCGGTGTATCGGCGGGTCGGGTCCTGTAGCGACAGGGCTCCCCGACTTCCTCGCCTTTTTCCCGGCCTGACTCGCAGGTGTAGCCATTGATGAGGGCTCCGGGATGGGTGGCCGGCGACTCCGTGCGGACGTCCTACGGCCCTTGTTCTTCCCGTCCATGTTTCTGTTGAGAGAAAAAGCACTCACAACAGAAACCAACCAACTCAAGGTTAGTTTCACTTACCTGAGCGGCTCCTTATGAAGGGCTGGTGGTGAGCCGCGCTCCACCTCCAGCCGTCGACTGCAATGCGTTGCGACGATATGTCGCGCATGCGTGCTGGCGTGACTCCGAAATGAAATTCAACGTTAAAACTCAACAACAATGGTTCTTTATCTATATTCATGGGCTCAGTCTTTTCTAGAGAACATTAGTTTAGTTAAGCTTAGAAATACCAAGTGGAAACAGCGCTTTGGCCCACCGAGCCTGCAACGACCCGCGATGACCCCGTACACCAGCACTATCCTACACACTAGGGACAATTTACATTCTTTATCGAAGCCAATTAACCTGCAGACCTATATGTCATTGGAGTGTGGGAAGGAAACCGGAGCACCCTAGGAAAATCCACAAGGTCACGGGGAGAACGTACAACCTCCATGCAGGCTGCATCTATAGTCAGGATCGAACCTGAGACACTGGCACTATAAGGCAGCAACTCTACCACTGCGCCACTGTGCTGCCTTTTTTTAAATAGAATCAATAACAGTTACTGTGGTAAGAGAGATGGCAGCAGATTAGACGACCATCAGACTAAAGCTGCAGTGAAGTCGATAGCTTTTTTGATTAACTAACTATGAAAACAAAACTTGAATTTGTAGTTTCGTAAAGTAAGTAATCTAACAGACAGTTGCATGGATTAAGTACCTGTGATATGTAGGAGGGAACTACAGATACTGGTTTAAACCAAAGATAGACACAAAATGCTGGAGTAACTCAGTGGGCCAGGCAGCATCTCTGGAGAGAAGGAATGGGTAACGTTTCTGGTCGAGACCTTTCTTCAGACTCAACTACCAGTGATACCTTGAATACATAACTTCTTGGACTAAATTAGTTATCGTGCACAAAGAGGCGCCAAATGGCTTTTATTTTTAATGGAATGAATGTCGCTTGGAAAGAAAATGTAAATAGAAACTAAGAGCTGTTTCATTTGACAGAGTGATACGAATGCACGGGGCTGAGGTAGAAGGTTGGAGTGGACCAATTGGGCCAAATGCCTTGTTTATTTACTGTACAGTTTATTTTAGTGTAGTTTACTTTAGAGATACAGCGTGGAAACAGGCCCTTCGGCCCACCGAGTCCGCGCCGACCAGCGATCCCTGTACACTAGCACTATCCTACACACTAGAGACAATTTACAATTTTTACCAAAGCCAATTAACCTACAAACCTGTACGTCTTTGGAGTGTGGGTGGAAACCGGAGCACCCGGGGAAAACCCACGTGGTCACGGGGAGAACGTACAAATTCCATACATACAGCATCCATAATCAGGATCGAACCCAGATCTCCGGCGCTGTAAGGCAGCAACTCTACCGCTGCACCACTATGCCTCCCGAGTTCTATAACTCTATGTTAGTCTCAATGAAGTTGGAGCACAAAGTGTCAAATCATATTTCTCACATCAGAAGAGAATATTCGGACCATCGATTTGATACTGGTTATCAGATAATAACATCACCCAACTTGTTTCTCCTTTTCCATCTCCTGTGTTCCTTAGGTTTCTTGTGAATCTCCTACCATTTCACCTAGACTAAGGGTTATTAAGGCAGCTAATTAACCAACCAACCAGAAACCAGAAATGCTGCATGACCCGCTGAGTTACTCCAGCATTTTACGTCTATCTTCGGTGTAAAGCAGCATCTGCAGTTCCCTCCTACGCAACCAGAAATGTTAGGTTGCTTTCTAACAGGATTCTCTTCAAAATTTGTGAGCACCATGATGTAAATTCTGCTGAATGAGCTTTAACTTTATCCAAAGAAAAGACCAAGAAGCAAAGGATTGGACACACTTTAACTTTTACACTGGATCCTTCTAAAAACAGAGAATATGGAAAATATGCAGCGGGTGAGGCAGCATCTGTGGGCACTCTGTATCTTTCCCTTTGCTCTACCTATTGTAAAGCTTGATGGGTTTATGGATGGTATCATCTGATATTCTTGGATTGTGTGCCTGAAAAAGCTTTTCACAGTACCTTGGTGCACGTGACAATAATTAACCTACATCTAATGCAGAGAAACTGCGTCCGCAGTCAAATCCTTTGCAATCTAACCTCCGCTTGGAATAAAGATTATTTTGTTCTAATGTGCATAATCATTTTCACAGTATGTCGTTCCCTTTCATGTGTTGCACTTGTGGGGACATTTTATTGTGGGAGGGAGAAGAGATAGTTTCAACTTTAGAACTATCTTTCTGTGGAATTCTCTGCCTTGGAGGCCGGTTCTCTGGATGCTTTCAAGAGGAGCTAGATAGGGCTCCTAAAGATAGCGGAGTCAGGGGATATGGGGAGAAGGCAGGAACGGGGTACTGATTGGGGATGATCAGCCGTGAATGACGGTGTTGGCGCGAAGGGCCGAATGGCCTCCTCCTGCACCTATTGTCTATTGTCTATTGTATTGACCTTTTAGATATCAATGATCTATTTGAATGTACTGAACATGGATTTTATTTTGATTTTGGTTAATTCGCTTACCATTACCTATATGTGCATGGATACATTAATGGGGTGGAGGATTGCAACCTTCACCTGGTCCGCCCTGTTTCGACTAATGCAATCAACCAGGCGTGCACAATCAAATAAGATCAAATAGAACAAGTTGTCCTACGACTTTAGGCTGTGCACGCCATACGCAAGAAGAAGAAGATATATTAATGTAGAACAGTACACCCCGAGAACAGACCCTTCGGCCCACAATGTCCGTGCCGAACATGATGCCAAGCCCATCACTTTCCCACCTGCACATAACCCATATCCCCCCATTCCCTGAATATCCATGTGCCTATCCAAATGTCTTTTAGATGCCACTATCGTATCCGCCTCCACCACCACCCCTGGCAGCGCGTTCCAGGCACCCACCACACTCTGTGTAAAAAAACTTGCCCCGCACATCTCCTTTAAACTTTACCCCTCTCACCTTGATATATTTTTTTTAATTACTTCGCTGGATTGGAGTCATAGAGTGATACTGCATTAAAACAGGCCCTTCGGGCCCAACTTACCCACACCACCCAACATGTCCCAGCTGCACTGGTACACCAGCCAGCATTTGGTCCATATCCCTCCAAACCTGTCCTATCCATGTACCTGTCAAACTGCTTCTTAAATGTTAGGATAGTCCCAGCCTCAACTACCTCCTCGTGCAGCTTGTTCCCATACACCCACCACCCTTTGTTTGAAAAGGTTACCCCTCAGATTCCTATTGAATCTTTTCCCCTTCACCTTAAACCTATGTCCTGTGGTCCTCGATTCACCCACTCTGGACAAGAGACTCTGTGCGTCTACATGATGCACCTGTCTCCACTCGTGGAGTGTTACTATTTCTCATTTAAACTTGGTTGAATTGAGCATTCAAATTGCTGGAGTAACTCAGCAGGTGAGGCAGCACCTCTGGAGGACATGGAAGGCAACGTTTCGAGTTGGGAGCCTTCAGACTGATTGCAGCAGGGGACAGAAAGCTGTGTGGGGTCAGGATAAAGCCAGGCAAGAGATAGGTGGAAATGGGTGGGTTGGATGGGGGGAGGGGGGAATGTGTGGACAGAGGCTAGAGATGGTAAAGGGCCTGCCCTACCAGCATCCGACTCCATTGCAATGAGCGCGACCAAACCGGCAGCGAGGGCCGCGCGGAGGTCGGGTGAGTGGCGCAACGCGGCGCAAAGTGAGGCGAACTTGGAGCGAAGTCTTAAGGTAAGTTCGCCAGGACAGAGAGGGGCACACAGAGAGGGGCACAGAGGCACACACACAGAGTGCCACGGAGCCACACACATAGAGGTTCACGGAGGCACGACGTCGAGGCGGTGTGTAATGCGTCGAGGAGACTGCGAGCCGACAAGTCGTTGCCGCGCGGAATTTTTGAACATAGTCAGTTTTTCGGAGCCCCGCGCGATGTCGGAACGAACTCCGCACAATTCCGCACGGCTCCGGCGATCGAAGTGGGACCGGCCCCGCGACGCCGGACGGCTCAAGCGATCACGTTAGGTCGCGCTCATCGCATGGAGTTGCATGCTTGCAGGACAGGCCCTTAAGGAGAGGAAAGGCTGCGAGATAAGGAGAGAAGAGGCATGAAATGTGGAATGTGGTAGAAGTTAGATAGAGGAAAGCAAAGTATCCTTTATTGTCATTCAGACATTTCTGTCTGAACAAAATTGTATACCTTGCAGTCATAACATAGAATAAAACAACAAAACACACACTTAACACAGTTTTACATCCACCACAGTGAGTCTACCAGGCACCTCCTTACTGTGATGGAAGGCAAAACTCTTAAAGTCCTTGTCTCTTTCTTCCCTCCTTGTTCTCCCTCTGCGTTGAGGCGATCCAGGCCTCCGATGTTGGGACTCTGCTGGGTGATGGTAAGTCCAGCGGCCGCATCCGAGGTCTGCAAACGGGCCGGTTCAAACTCCGCGGCCTGGGTGGTTGAAGCTGCCGAAGCTGCCACCCTCCAGTCCAGCGGGCAAAGCTGTCGTTGCGGGAGCTCCGGAGAACCGGCCACCAAACTGGGACCTTCTAGCTCCCGACGATGTCGCTCACTGGGCTCGCGGCCGGGTCCACTAGGCCCGCGGCCGAGCCTCCGAGGCTCCGAAGTCGGGTCGTCGCCGCCGCTGCAACTCCACCACAGCCCTAAAGTCGGCCAGCCCCGCATTGGAAAGTCCTGACTCGGCCTCTGGAGCCTTGAGGTCGGTCCCAGTTGGCCGGTCCCAGGCCGCCAGCTCCTCGATTAGGCCTCAGCGCAGACGGAGTTGGGGGATACAACAAGAAAAGGTTGCATCCCCCCAAAGGAGGAGACTAAAAACAGTTTATCCTACCCCCCCACACATACACAACTAAAACAAACAAAATAAACTAAACAACAGGACAATAGAAAACAAAAAAAAAGAAAGGATGGATGGACTGCAGGTGGAGCCACAGGAGATGGTCAAGGTCCTAAATGAGTATTTCTCCTCTGTATTTACTGAGGAGATAAACAGTAGGATGGAAGAACTTGGGGCAGTCACTGGAGGTGTCTTGAGAGCCATCAGTGTTACCGTCGAAGAAGTACTGAAGGTCATATTGTGTATGAAGGTAGACAAATTTCTAGGGCTTTATCTGACATATCCGAGGACATTATGGGAAATTAGAGAGGAAATTGTGGGAGCCCTGGTTGAAATTTACTAGTCGTCCTTAAATACAGGAGAGGTGCCGGAAGATTGGAGGGTGGCAAATGTCGTGCCTCTATTCAAGAAGGGCTGCAGGGAAAATGCTGGGAACTATAGGCCAGTGAACTTAACATCTGTAGGTGGAAAGTTACTAGAAAGTATTCTGAAGGATAGGATATACAGGCATTTGGATGGGCAAGGGCTGATTAGGGATTGACTTTTTTGAAGACGTGACCAAAAAGGTCGATGAGTGCAGAGCTGTAGATGTTGTATACATGGACTTCGGTAAGGCATCCGACAAGGTTCCGCGTGGTAGGCTGCTCTGGAAGGTTAGATCGCATGGGATCCAAGGAGAGATAGCTGAATGGATATCAAATTGGCTTAATGGAAGGAAGCAGAGGGTGATGGTGGACAGTTGCCTCTTGGACTGGAGGCCTGTGACTAGTGGTGTGCCTCAGGGTTTGGTGCTGGGTCCGTTACTGTACTGTGTTCCGTCACCTTCTTAGGGCACAAGAGCCACCCTCACTTGGCTACAAAAAGTTCAAAGAGAAAAATACCCCCAGAGTCTGCGAGAGCGGGGGCGCAAAATGACTCATCGACTGATCACCCGGTAACAAACCTTGGAACGGACATGACATTGAATCAAGTAAGTGGCAAAACGCTTGAAAAACGAGCAGCTGGACATGTTCTTCAGACCTGTAGGTGTGGCTGGACTAAAGTAACATTAACTCGTGGTCCCAAAATTCATCAGGGACGGAAGAAATGCTTGAAAATCCCCAACCCAGGGCCCCGCATTGACCAGATTCTGTCAAGAGGAAGGTCAAATCAGTCGGATGAAACTCAGCGGCAGGAAGAAATCCACAGTCCGCAGAGCATCAGCACCCTACGGGATGTGGCAGAAGTTTCGGGCAACAGTCCAAGACGCAACCAGGCACATCGCATGGTTGAGAACATGCAAGGACGTAAGCCATTGGTGAAATGGCCAACGTCTAACAGCAAGAAGTGGGGAATCATCAATGCAGATGTAAGCTTAATCTTGTGGAATCAACGGATCAGCAGAAAAGAAGTTGGAGAAGGTGGGTGATCTAGTCTACAGCTATGGAAAGGAGAAATTTAGTGAGAAGGAACAACTCAGCAGGAAAGATAGGCCTCCTCCCCCCAAGTCCCGTCGTCTCCAGGAAATCCAATGACTTGTTAAAGAAAGAAGAAGCCTGAGGAAGGTGTGGAAAAAAGCAACAGCAGTAGAAAAGGAGGGCATCAATCTCCTTCAAAAGGACCTAAAACAGAGGCTCTCGAAGCTGCGCAGAGCGGAGAATTTAAGGAAACGACGCAAAAAGAAGAAAAAAGAAAGAACAGACTTCTCCAAAGATCCCATTAAGTTTGTGAAAGGCATTTTCACAAAAGAAAAAAGCGGATCCCTGAAAGCATCAAAAAAGGAGGTTGAAGGACACATCAGAACCTTCCACACTGATGAATTAAAAGATGAACCGATTTTAGTCCCCGCTGGCATCCCACCAATCTCACCCCCACAACATCAATTTGACATTAGCCCTCCCAAGCTGAGTGAGGTAAAAGAAGTAGTGAGGAAGGCAAGAACGGCTTCTGCACCAGGTGTTCCAATTCGGGTCGAGACCCTTCTTCAGACTCATAGTTATGATTATGATTAGTTGAGGTTAGTGTTGCAAGGTGTTCAAGAGCCTGAGGGGTTGTTGGGATGAAGATATTCTTGAACCTGGTGATCACGTTTTCATCTCGATGGTAGAAATGAAATGAAAGATTTTTTTAATTCACTGAACGGTTAATACACTGTTAATACACTGTGCCTACAACCCCAGCCCTTTAAATGTCTCTGCGATCCTGTATAATGTGTAACCAAGGTTCACGGTGACAAAATCAGCCACTCAGGACACAAAGGAATAGAAATGTCTTTACCCAGGTGGTGAATCTTCGGTATGCTTGACTCAAATCGGCCATGAATGAGTAAGACTTTGTTTTGCGTGGTGCATGTAGGCAATGTAAAATAGTAAAGATATGTATGATGTCCTTCTATCAATAACCTCTCCATCCTCTAGCAAGTATAAGATCAATTGGGACAAATACATAAATGTGCAAATATCAGATGAAATATGGGAGGAGAACCTCTAACTTATACATAGGTGCTCAAACAATGCTAGACACTGCCTCATACAGTTCAACATTATACATAGACTTCACTGCTCCAAGGCAAAAATACACAGTATATATCCAAATGCTTCTCCTACTTGTGATAAATGTCACTCCTCAGATGCTAATCTTTGTCATAACTTTGTATCGTGCCCTAAACTCACCGCTTTCTGGTCTGATACATTTGAGAATATCTCAGACATTCTTAACATCCCATTAAACCCAGAGCCCTTATTATAGAATCATAGAATCATAGAAAATAGGTGCAGGAGTAGGCCATTCGGCCCTTCGAGCCTGCACCGCCATTCAATATGATCATGGCTGATCATCCAACTCAGTATCCTGTACCTGCCTTCTCTCCATACCCCCTGATCCCCTTAGCCACAAGGGCCACATCTAACTCCCTCTTAAATATAGCCAATGAACTGGCCTCAACTACCTTCTGTGGCAGAGAATTCCACACTCACCACTCTCTGTGTGAGAAAAGATCTTCTCATCTCGGTCCTAAAAGACTTCACCCTTATCCTTATACTGTGACCCCTTGTTCTGGAGTTCCGCAACATCAGGAACAATCTTCCTGCATCTAGCCTGTCCAAGCCCTTAAGAATGTTGTAAGCCTCTATAAGATCCCCCCTCAATCTCCTAAATTCCAGCGAGTACAAGCCGAGTCTATCCAGTCTTTCTTCATATGGAAGTCCTGACATCCCAGAAATCAGTCTGGTGAACCTTCTCTGTACTTCCTCTATGGCAAGAATGTCTTTCCTCAGATTAGGAGACCAAAACTGTACGCAATACTTCAGGTGTGGCCTCACCAAGACCACGTACAACTGCAGTAGAACCTCCCTGCTCATACTCAAATCCTTTTGCTACGAATGCCAACATACCATTCGCGTTCTGCACTGCCTGCTGCACCTGCATGCTTACTTTCAATGACTGGTGTACCATGACACCCAGGTCTCGTTGCATCTCCCGTTTTCCTAATCGGCCACCATTCAGATAATAGTCTACTTTCCTGTTTTTGCCGCCAAAGTGGATAGCCTCACATTTATCCACATTATACTGCATTAGCCATGCATTTTCCCACTCACCCAACCTATCCAAGTCACCTTGCAGCCTCCTAGCATCCTCCTCACAGCTAACACTGCCCCCCAGCTTCGTGTCATCTGCAAACCTGGAGATGTTGCATTCAGTTCCCTCATCCAGATCAGTAATATTAATCATCTTTGGGGTATCTGAAACATCAAGACAACTCACAACTGTTCAACGTCAATTCCTCTCCTATTGTCTCATTACGGCAAAGAAACTACTGCTCATGTCATGGAAAAAAACAACAGCTCCCAATTCCAGAATGTGGCTTCATGACTTGAAATGAAAAGAAATGAAATGAAATGAAATGCTACCTTTATTGTCATTCAGACCTTTCGGTCTGAACAAAATTTTGTGCCTGCAGTCATACATATAATAAAAATAACAAAAACACACAATAAATACAAATTGAACATCCACCACAGTGAGTTCACCAGGCACCTCCTCACTGTGAAGGCAAAAGTCTTAGTCTTTGTCTCTTCCCCCCCTTGTTCTCCCTCTGCGCTGAGGTGATTCAGGCCTCCGATGTTGTGACCCCTCCGGGTGATGGTAAGTAAGCAAGTCCCGTGGCTGAATCCGAACTCCGCGAACGGGTCGATTCAAACTCCGCGGCCCGGGGCGGTCGCAGCTGTCGAAGCGGACGCAGCTGTTGTTGCGGGAGCTCCGGAAAACAGGTCACCAGCCTGTGACCTGCGAGCTCCCGACGATGTCGTCCACTGGGCCCGCGGCTGGGCCTCGGAAGCCGCGCCGCCAACGCCGCCGGAACGCCAGAACGCCGCCACAGCTCCAAAGTCAGGCTACAGCTCCAAGTCGGGCCGCGGCCGCTGCTGGAACGCCGGAGCACCACCACAGCTCCAAGTCGGGCCGCTGCTGCTGCCAGGTCGGGCCACTCGGGCCACTGCCACTGCCGCTGCCGGAACGCCCCCACAGCCGCGAGGCCGTCAGCTCCGCCATTAGGCCTCAGCGTAGACGGAGACGGAGACAGGGGACACGACAAGTAAAGGTCGCATCCCCCCGAAGGAAGAGACTAAAACCATGTTTCTCCCACTCCCCCCCCCCCCCCACACTTACACAACCTAATAAACTAAAATTAAACTAAAACAGACAAAAGAAAACAACAAAAAAAAGAAAAAAACAGACGGACTACAAGCGAGCCGTAGCTGCCAGGCAGCGCCGCCACTTCCGGGACTTAACTAGCACATTACATTTAGAAAGAATAAGATATGTTCTAAAGGATACAGTCAACCAATTTAATAAAATCTGGCAACCACTTATGTCATTTCTTGCACAGAAGAATATGGACACATAACGCAAATTGTAAGATTAAATGAGAACTTACCAGTTCAAAGTTTGATCCTTATTTTATGAGGAGTTACGATGAGGGATTACGTGAAGACCCCGCCAGCACGCATGCGCGACATTCTTCAAAGCAGCGGTGTGAAATCACAGATAGTAGAGTTGACTGAAGATAGTAAGATAAGAGAACTAACGTACCAGTTGACCTTATAATAGGGGGTTGGGAGGGGAGGGCACGTAATCCCTCATCGTAACTCCTTATAAAATAAGGATCAAACTTTGAACTGGTAAGTTTCGTTTAATCTTACTATTTTACTTCGGAGTCACGTGAGTGACTACATGAAGACTTCAAATCTCTGTGATTTCATGCCCTGGAAGCACCATAATAACCAATGGAGGAAGTATGTTAACATATTTCAGACTTGAAACAGTGCTGAAAAACAATAAGTATTTATTTAACAAATAATAATAATAACCCCTAACTTTGGGGAAAATTATAATACAGAACTTAAAATAGTGTCTGCGAATATCTCAGGCGTGGCCATAGGTTTGTTATAAAACCGCTGGAAAGTTGTTTCATTAGACCAGCCTGCCGTTGCAAGGATGTGGTCCACAGGAACTTCCATCATCCTCGCTGCAGATGTAGCTGCAGCCCTGGTAGAATGAGATTTAAAAATATCAGTGTCCACCCCTGCTGCACCTAACACCACCCTGAGCCATCTTGAGATGGTCTGTACGGTTACTCTGTGGTGGGAACGTTTTAAAACTTATCAATAGAGCCATTTCCGTTCCCCTGAGACTCTTGGTGACCTCCAGATAATGTAGAAGGTGGGTCACTATGCATAGGCGTCTATCTACGGGATAAGCCAGGACCTCCAATTTGAGGCCAGATGACCCAGGCCTGTTTTATTTAGGTAACTCATAAATGTGAAAGGTTACCTTATTTTGGGATGTTACCACGGCGTCCAGTCTAGTTTGTGCAGAGACTGGACCTGCTGCGCCGTTGCAAGTGCCATCAGCATCACTATTTTGTACATGAGTTTGGTTAGTGAGAGGGACGTGGCTTGTGCCCAATCTCTGAGCAGGGTCAGGACAATGCCAATATCCCAAGTCTGGGAGTATCGAGGCCTGGGGGGATTTGAGTTAAAAATACCCCTCATGAGTTTTGACACCAGAGGGTGAGATCCTACTCCATGGTATTCTAACCCCAGTCTCAGGTATGAGGATAGGGCACTCCTTGCGCAGTTGATGGCACTATGACTCAAGCCTTCATCGAAGTGTAGACTTGCCTGGAACTCCAGCACATCCTTGATGGTGGCTGTGTTCTAAGAAATGTCTGTCCTTGTACAAAATGCATCCCATTTTTTAATATGGGTGAGGTACTGTTTCCTGGTGGACTCTCTCCATGATGTCGTGATGATATTCATGGTTCGGTCCAACAGCCCAAATTCCAGGAGAGGTCTTTTCAAATCCTGCAAATCAATAGGTTCATTTGGTCATGGCACGGATGACTCTCCCCTGTCACAGGATGTACCAGCAAACCCGGGCACTTGGAGATCGGAATACATGGTTCTGAAACCATGTCAAGTACCACAGGGAACCATGGCTGAGTAGGCCAATCGGGTACTACTAAAATACCTGATGCGGAGTCTTGTTGAGTTTTTTGTAAGATCCGACTGATGAGGCAGAAGGGGGGAAATGCATAGAAAAGCAAATCCCCCCAGTGTAACGAGAAAGCGTCCATCGCTACTGCCCCAGGCTCTCGTTCCCATGCAACATATGTTGGTATTTGGTGATTAAGTCTTGATGCAAAAAGGTCGATATCTGGCGTTCCATACTGAGCTACAACGTCTGCAAATACTTGGTGGTCCAACATCCATTCGGTGTTGTCATTGAATTTGCGTGACCTGGTGTCTGCCATTGTATTGAGCTTACCTGGAAGGTAAGTAGCTGATATCCAAATATTTCTTTCTATAGACCAGTGCCAGATTGTATTGACCAATTCATCGCAAGATATCAACTTAATTCCACCCATATGATTAATGTATGCCACACTTTTCAGTTTTTTATTTGTAAATAAAATTGAAAACCATGTATCATTTTCCTTCCACTTCACAATTATGCGCCACTTTGTGTTGGTCTATCACATAAAATCCCAATAAAATACATGTATGTTTGTGATTGTAACGTGACAAAATGTGGAAAAGTTCAAGGGGTATGAAAACTTTTGCAAGCCACTGTATGTATTTATTTTTTTTAATTTTAATTATTTACTTTAAAAAAAAAATCCCCTCGTTATTTATTTATTAATTGATTTATTTATTGATATTTTTATAAACATGCCTGTCCATATTGTTTGTATAATACTCAAATGTTCTGCTTTGATATGTACATTTGGAAAAAATGAGCTGCATATAGCAACATAATCTGTACCCATTTTTTGATGGCTCACTAAAACATTAAAGAAAAAGATTAAAGAATGAGTTCAGAACAGTGAAAGGCCTGGATAGAGTGGAGATAGAGTGGAGTAACCCAGCGGGACAGGTAGAATCTCCGGAGAGAAGGAATGGGTGACTTTTCGGGTAGAGACCCTTCTTCAGACTGATGGATAGAGTGGATGTGGAGAGAATGTTTCCACTGGTCGGAGAGTCTAGGACCTGAGGACCCAGCCTCAGAATAAAAGGAAGGGAGAAAAATGCTGGAGAAACTCAGCGGGTGAGGCAGAATCCATGGAGCGAAGGAATAGGTGACGTTTCGGGTCGAGACCCTTCTTCAGACTGAGATTTTATTCTTCAGAATAAAAGGACATACCTTAGAAAGTAGATGAGGAAGAATTTATTTTGTCAGAGGGCGGTGTACCTGTGGAATTAATTGCCACAGATAGCCGTGGTGTCCAAGTCATTGGGGTATTTTAAAAGTAGACAAGGGACAAAAGGACAAAGGACAAAGGACATTTATTGTCACATACACCAATTGGTGTAGTGAAATTTGACTTGCCATGCAGCACACAAATAAAGATAAGACACAACACTAAAGAATTAACAATGAACATAAAAACATCCCTCCACAATGGTTCCCACTGTGGGGGAAGGCACAAAGTCTAGTCCCCATCCCCAAGTCCACCCATAGTCGGGCCTATTGAGGCCTCCGCACTCGGCGCTACGGATACCCGATGTTTTAGGCCGTTCTCGCCGGGTGTTGGTGTTCCGGCGTCGGGAGAGTCCTCACAGCGGCTTGGGACACCTGGAACGGCCGCTTCCCTACCGGAGTCCGTGGCTTCCGAAGCCGACAAGGCCGCGCTGGATGGAGCTCCACAACTGGCGATCTCGCCAAGAGATCTCAGGCTCCCGATGTAAAAGTTCAGCGTTGCCGCCCGCAGCCGGCCGCTCCACAGTCCAGCAGCTCCGCGATGTTCACCTGCGGTCTTAGCATTCTGCAGCTCCAGCACGGCGACCCAGGCAAGGTATCGCCCGCTCCGCTTCCCGATGGTGCTCCAGCGCTGAGCCGCTGCTGAAGCCGAGGTTCTGGGCGATGCCCCCTCAGGAAACGCCGCTCCAGGCCCGCTGGTAAGCCGCGAGGACGGGTCGATGGTGCAGCCCGGAGAAAAGCTGCCTCTCCGACCAGGTAGGGACCCGGAAAAGCAGTTTCCCCCTTCCCCCCCCCCCCCCACCCCCCACCCCCCCACATAAAAAAGGCTAGGGCTCCAAAAACAAACACTAAAACTCACTAAAAATAAAAGAAAGAAGTTAAAAAACAGACAGCTGCAAGCTGGGCAGCCATACCAACTGGACGGCGCCCCCTAGACATTAACGGATTCTTGATTAGTAAGGGTTTCAAAGGCTATTGGGAGAAGGCAGGAGTTGGATCAGCCATGATTGAATGGTGGAGTAGACTCGATGGGCCAAATGGCCTTATTCTGATCCAAAGACTTATGAACATACAAACATAGAATATAGGTGCAGGAGCAGGCCAGTCGGCCCTTCGAGCTTGCACCGCCATTCAATATGATCATGGCTGATCATCCAACTCAGTATCCCATACCTGCCTTCTCTCCATACCTCCTGATCCCTCTAGCCACAAGCGCCACATTTAACTCCCTCTTAAATATAGCCAATGAACTGGCCTCAACTACCTTCTGTGGCAGAGAATCCCAGAGACTCACCAGTCTCTGTGTGAAAATTTTTTTTATCATCTCGGTCCTAAAAGATTTCCCCCTTATCCTTAAACGGTGACCCCTTGTTCTGGACTTCCCCAACATCGGGAACAATCTTCCTGCATCTAGCCTGTGCAACCCCTTAAGAATTTTGTAAGTTTCTATAAGATCCCCCCTCAACCTTCTAAATTCTAGTTAGAATTTACAAGCCGAGTCTTTCCAGTCTTTCTTCATATGGAAGTCCTTCAGTCTGGTGAACCTTCTCTGTACTCCCTCTATGGCAAGAATGTCTTCCCTCAGATTTGGAGACCAAAACTGTACGCAATACTCCAGGTGTGGTCTCACCAAGACCCTGTACAACTGAAGTAGAACCTCCCTGCTCCTATACTCAAATCCTTTTGCTATGAATGCTAACATACCTTTCACTTTCTTCACTGCCTGCTGCACCTGCATGCCTACTGTCAATGACTGGTGTACCATGACACCCATGTCTCATTGCATCTCCCCTTTTCGTAATCGGCCACCATTCAGATTATAGTCTACTTTCCTGTTTTTGACACCAAAGTCACATTTATCCATATTATACTGCATCTGCCATGCATTTGCCCACTCACCCAGCCTATCCAAGTCACCTTGCAGTCTCCTAGCATCCTCCTCACAGCTAACACTGCCCCCCAGCTTCGTGTCATCCGCAAACTTGGAGATGTTGCATTCAATTCCCTCGTCCAAATCATTAATATGTATTGCAAATAGCTGGGGTCCCAGCACCGAGCCTTGCAGTACCCCACTAGTCACTGCCTGCCATTCTGAAAAGGACCCGTTTACTCCTACTCTTTGTTTTCTGTCTGCCAGCCAGTTCTCTATCCACATCAATACTGAACCCCCAATACCGTGTGCTTTAAGTTTGTACACTAATCTCTTATGTGGGATCTTGTCGAAAGCCTTCTGAAAGTGCAGATATAACACATCCACTGGTTCTCCCTTATCCACTCTACTAGTTACATCCTCGAAAACACCACTTCCTGGCTAACCTGGATTTCACTCAGTTCCTCCATCTCATTTGACCCCCGGTCCCCTGCTATTTCCGGCAGATTATTTATGTCTTCCTTAGTGAAGACAGAACCAAAGTAGTTATTCAATTGGTCTGCCATGTCCTTGTTTCCCATGATCAATTCACCAGTTTCTGACTGCAAGGGACCTACATGTGTTTTAACTAATCTTTTTCTCTTCACATATCTATAAAAACGTTTGCAGTCAGTTTCTATGTTCCCTGCCATAATCTATTTTCCCTTTCCTAATTAAGCCCTTTGTCCTCCTCTGCTGAACTCTGAATTTCTCCCAGTGCTCTGATAGGCTGCTTTTTCTGGCGAATTTGTATGCTTCATCTTTTGTTTTAATACTATCCCTGATTTCCCTTGTTATCCACGGATGCACTACCTTCCCTGATTTATTCTATTGCCAAACTGGGATGAACAATTGTTGTAGTTCATCCATGCAGTCTTTAAATGCCTTCCATTGCACATCCACCGTCAACCCTTTAAGAATCAATTGCCAGTGTATCTTGGCCAATTCACGTCTTATACCTTCAAAGTTACCTTTCTTTAAGTCAAGAACCCTTGTTTCTGAATTAATTATGTCACTCTCCATCCTAATGAAGAACTCAACCATATTATGGTCACTCTTGCCCAAGGGGCCACGCACAACAACCCTTCCTCATTACTCTATACCCAGTCTAGAATAGCCTGCTCTCCCGTTTGTTCCTCCACATGTTGGTTTAGAAACCTATCCCGCATACATTCCAAGAAATGCTCTTCCTCAGCACCCCTGCCAATTTGATTCACCCAATCTATATGTAGATTGAAGTCACCCATTATAGCTGTTTTACCTTTGTTGCACGCATTTCTAATTTCCTGTTTGATGCCATCCCCAACTCCACTACTACTGTTAGGTGGCCTGTACACAACTCCCACTAGCGTTTTCTTACCCTTAGAGTTTTGCAGCTCTACCCATATCGATTTCACATCCTCCACGCTAATGTCCTTCCTTTCTATTGCGTTAATCTCCTCTGTCACCAGCAACGCTACCCCACCTCCTTTTCCTTTATCCCTCTTGAATATTGAATATCCCTGGATGTTCAGCTCCCAGCCTTGGTCACCCTGGAGCCATGTCTCCGTGATCCCAACTATATCATACTCATTTATAGCTATCGACACATTCAACTCATGCACCTTATTACGAATGCTCCTTGCATTGAGACACAAAGCCTTCAGGCTTGTTTTTACAACACTCTTACCCTTACACAATTATGTTGTAAAGTGGCCCTTTTTGATTTTTGCCCTGGATTTGTCTGCCTGCCACTTTTCACCTTGCTACCTATTGCTTCTATCCTCATTTTACACCCCTCTGTCTCTCTGCTCACACATTTGAGAAACCCACCACCTCTTATTCTCTGTTTATTATTTTTTTCTTCTTTCCCCCCTACATGTTGGGTCTGAGTGCTTCCCTTCTCTGCCTCCTGCCTCACACACTGTCTACTAGCTTTCTCTATTTGAGTCCCTCCTCCCAACCGTTCTAAAGTCTCCCCAGTAGCCTTTGCAAATCTCCCCGCCAGGATATTGGTCCCCCTCGGGTTCAAGTGCAACCCTTTCTTTTTGTCCAGGTCGCGCCTTCCTGAATATGAATTCAGTGTTACATAATAAATACAGGTAAAAATAAGTGCAAGGACCATAACCTATAATATTTCATAGGAACTTATTTTATTGTTTCAAATACACTTTGTCGTTAAAAGCCCATCATTAAAGTGTTAATTTCTGCAATCTATATTTAAAATCCAAATTGAAAGATATACAGGTTATATGGCAATTTGCTACACTTAAGCAAGTCCAAGACTAAACCAGTGCCAGACCTATAGTCTGAAACATGGGGGAATTTAAAGTAGCCTCGGGTTTTACAAGTAGTTGGAGCTGTGTT
The DNA here is from genome assembly GCA_963514005.1 of Raja brachyura. Next base: position 23,924,999 of record OY740785.1, on the reverse strand, counting down.
TGCCAGCATTGTTATTTCAACACATATGCGCCAGCACTTACTTTCAAGACATAAGCTGCTTTTTTCTTACGGTGTTATTTTTGCCTCTCTGTATTACCATGTTGGTATTAGACATAAAAAAGCTGGAGTAAGTAACTCAGCCGGTTAGACCGCATCTCTGGAGAAAAGGAATAGATGACATCACCTATTCCTTCTCTCCAGAGATGCTGTCTGACCCACTGAGTTACTTACTCCAGCTTTTTGTGTCCGTCTTAGATTTGAACCAGCATCTGCAGTTCCATCCGATACACCACTGTTGGCATTACATTGGCATTTACAGCATGGAAACAAGCCCTTCGGCCCACCGAGTCTGTGCCAACTAGTGATCCCCCTACACTTACACTATCCTACACACTTGGGATAGTTTACAATTTTACAGAAGCCAATTAAACTACAAATCTGTATGTCTTTAGAATGTAGGACGAAACCGGAGGGTTCAGAGAAAACCCACGCGGTTGCAGGCAGAACGTACAAACTCCGTACAGACAGCACCCATAGTCAGGATTGAACCCAGAACTCTGGCGCTGTGAGGCAGCGACTACCGCTGCTCCACCGTGCCGCCCTACTTGTTAAATTAATTCCTGAGTCTGATCCCTTGGCCAGCCCCCATAATTTGGAGCACTATTGCTCACTCCCCCGCGATTTCTCATTAGGAAACGAGGGCTAGCTGCTGCTGTTTCACAAGATGGTCGACTTGTGATCCAGGTGCTGCGCCAGAGAAGGTTCGATGTGAGCCACCACTGCAGACGAAAGCAAACGGTTGCCAAAGCCTTGTACCACGGGCCGTTCAGCAATCCATTCTCAACGGAGACCGCAGAATGCAAACATCGTGCGCGCAGAAGTGATCCAATTTCTGTCTCCTGGTGAAATCTGGCTGCAGTGCTGTGAGCATGAGGAGAATTCAAAACAGGATGTTTGGGAACAGTTAGCGTGGATCAGAATTTTGTACTCAAAAGTATTGTCCTTGGATCTGGAGCTACATATAATAAGAACGAGTGGGCATTCTTTGATCTATTTGCTATTGCTTGCCTGGATCAGCCTCATTTTTCTGCCAGAAGTCCGTTGTATTTAGACTTGAGTTTTTTTGGTAAGATTGAGTCAGAAGGTATTTGTTCCAACCATTCTATATTTACAACGGTTAGAAATAACACAGGGGAAACTTTGGATTGTTGGACACAAGGCTTTGCCACCTCCTAGGAAAAAAAAACCCAGATCTTTGTCCCAGTTTCCATAATTTGATCCAGATGTCTTTACTCCAGACGTCCCACTTAATTGGAGAAGCAAAATAATTTTCTTGATCTACTGGCATCGTGTTTTTGGAAAGATGTTGTCAAGCTGGAAAGGGTACAGAGAAGATTTACAAGGATGTTGCTCGGACTAGAGGGTCTGGGCTATAAAGCCCTGTTCCACTGTATGAGTTCATTCAAAGAGTTCTCCCGAGTTTGCCCTGATTCGAACTCAAGAGATTTACGGTAATGGCCGCTCGTCAGTACTCGGGGCTCTCGTGGACATTTTTAAACATGTTGAAAAATCTTCACAGGTCTTCCCTTGCTTACCTGCCGTTAGCGAGTCTTCCCGAGTGCCTGCCGTTAGCGTTACGAGCCGATAAGAGACGTCCCCGAGCTCCAACATACCCACTACGTTCATTCTCCGTGCTTACCACGAGTTTGATTTTTTTAAAACTCGGGAGAGCTCTTGAATGAACTTGCATCGTGGGACAGGGCCAATAGGGAGAGGTTCAAAGGTTCAAAAGTTCATTTATTGTCACATACACCAATTGGTGCAGGGAGATTTGCAAAGACTACTGGGGCGACTTTAAACTAGAACGGTTGGGGGGAGGGTCTCAAATAGAGAAAGCTAGTAGACACTGTGTGAGGCAGGAGGCAGAGAAGGGAAGCACTCAGACCCAACATGTAGGGGAGAAAGAAGAAAAAGATAATAAACAGAGAATAAGATGTGGTGGGTTTCTTAAATGTGTGTATTTTAATGCTAGGAGCATTGTAAGAAAGGTGGATGACCTTAGAGCCTGGATTGACACCTGGAAGTATGATGCTGTGGCGATTAGTGAAACATGGCTGCAGGATGCTGTCATTGGAAACTAAATATTCCAGGATTTCGTTGCTTCAGGTGTGATAGAATTGGAGGGGCAGGAGGTGGAGGTGTTGCATTGCTTGTCAGGGAAGATATTACAGCAGTGCGTTGGCAGGATAGATTAGAGGGCTCATCTAGGGAGGCTACTAGGGGAACTGAGAAATGGGAAAGGTGTAGCAACACTTATAGGGGTGTATTATAGACCGCCTAATGCGGAGTGAGAATTGGAAGAGCAAATATGCAAGGAGATAGCAGATTTTAGTAGTAAGCACAAGGTGGTGATTGTGGGAGAATTCAATTTTCCACACATAGACTGGGAAACACATTCTGTAAAAGGGCTGGATGGTTTGGAGTTTGTAAAATGTGTGCAGGATAGTTTTTTGCAGCAATACATAGAGGTACCTACTAGAGAAGGGGCAGTGCTGGACCTCCTGTTAGGAAATGAGACAGGTCAGGTGGCGGAGGTATGTGTTGGGGAGCACTTCAGGTCCAGTGATCACAATACCATTAGTTTCAATATAATTATGGAGAAGGTCAGAAATGGACCAAGGGTTGAGATTTTTGATTGGAGAAAGGCTGACTTTGAGGAGATGCGAAAGGATCTAAAAGGAGTAAATTGGGACATTTTGTTTTATGGGAAGGATGTAGAAGAGAAATGGAGGACATTTAAAGGTGAAATTTTAAGAGTTGAAAGGAAAGAGTTATAATTGAAAGAGCCATGGTTTTCAAGGGAAATTGGACACTTGGTTCGGAAAAAGAGAGATCTACAATAATTATAGGCAGCATGGAGTAAATGAGGTGCTTGAGGAGTATAAAGAATGTAAAAAGAATCTTAAGAAAGAAATTAGAAAAGCTAAAAGAAGATATGAGGTTGCTTTGGCAAGTAAGGTGAAAGTAAATCAAAAGGGTTTCTACAGATATATAAATAGCAAAAGGATAACGAGGGATAAAATTGGTCCAATAGAAAGTCAGAGTGGACAGCTATCTGCAGAGTCAAAAGAGATGGGGGAGATATTGAACAATTTATTTTCTTCGGTATTCACCAAGGAGAAGGATATTGAATTATGTGAGGTAAGGGAAACAAGTAGAGTAGCTATGGAAACGATGAGGATCAAAGAAGAGGAAATACTGGCACTTTTGAAAAATATAAAAGTGGATAAGTCTCCAGGTCCTGACACGATATTCCCTAGGACATTGAGGGAAGTTAGCGTAGAAATAGCAGGGGCTATGACAGAAATATTTCGAATGGTGCCGGAGGATTGGCGTACTGCGCATGTTGTTCCATTGTTTAAAAAGGGTTCTAAGAGTAAACCTAGCAATTATAGACCTGTTAGTTTGACATCAGTGGTGGGAAAATTAATGGAAAGGATACTTAGAGATAATATATATATGCATCTGGATAAACAGGGTCTGATTAGGAACAGTCAAAATGGATTTGTGCCTGGAAAGTCATGTTTGACTAATTTTCTTGAATTTTTTGAAGAGGTTACTAGGTAAATTGATGAGGGTAAAGCGGTGGATGTTGCCTATATGGACTTCAGTAAGGCCTTTGACAAGGTTCCACATGGAAGGTTGGTTAAGAAGGTTCATTGTTGGGTATTAATGCTGGAGTAGCAAGATGGATTCAACAGTGGCTGAATGGGAGAAGCCAGAGAGTAATGGTGGATGGCTGTTTGTCAGGTTGGAAGCCGGTGACTAGTGAGGTGCCTCAGGGATCTGTGTTGGGTCCACTGTTGTTTGTCATGTACATCAATGATCTGGATGATGGGGTGGAAAATTGGATAAGTAATATGGAGATGATACTAAGATAGGTGGTGTTGTGGATAATGAAGTAGATTTTCAAAGTCTACAGAGAGATTTGGGCCATTTGGAAGAGTGGGCTGAAAGATGGCAGATGGAGTTTAATGCTGATAAGTGTGAAGTGCTACATCTTGGCAGGACAAATCAAAATAGGACGTTCATGGTAAATGGTAGCAAATTGAGGAATGCAGTTGAACAGAGGGATCTAGGAATAACTGTGCAGAGTTCCCTGAAGGTGGAATCGCATGTAGATAGGGTGGTAAAGAAAGCTTTTGGTGTGCTGGCCTTTATAAATCAGAGCATTGAGTATAGAAGTTGGGAAGTAATGTAAAATTGTACAATGCATTGGTGAGGACAATTATGGAGTATGGTGTACAATTTCAGTCGCCAAATTATAGGAAAGATGTCAACAAAATAGAGAGAGTACAGAGGAGATTTACTAGAATGTTGCCTGGGTTTCAGCAACTAAGTTACAGAGAAAGGTTGAACAAGTTAGGTCTTTATTCTTTGGAGCGCAGAAGGTTATGATGAGAGGGATAGACAGAGTTGACGTGGATAAGCATTTTCCTTTGAGAGTAGGGAAGATTCAAACAAGAGGACATGATTTCACAATTAAGGGTCAGAAATTTAGGGGTAACATGAGGGGGAACTTCTTTACTCAGAGAGTGGTAGCCATGTGGAATGAGCTTCCAGTGGAAGTGGTGGAGGCAGGTTCGATTTTATCATTTAAAAATAAATTGGATAGGTATATGGACAGGAAAGGAATGGAGGGTTATGGTCTGAGTGTAGGTAGATGGGACTCGGGGAGAATAAGTGTTAGGCACAGACTAGAACGGCCGAGATGGCCTATTTCCGTGCTGTAATTGTTATATGGTTATATGGTTAAAGAAGAATTTAACATTAAACTTAAAAACACCCCCCACAATGGTTCCCACTATGGGGGAAGGCACAAAGTCCAGTCCTCTTCCTCTTGTTCACCCATAGTCGGGCCTATTGAGGGCTCCGCAGTCGCCGCTACGGCGGACCGATGTTTCAGGCCGTCTCGCCAGATGATGATGCTCCGGCGTCGGGAGAACCCTCTCAGCGGCTTGGAATACCTGGAATGGCCGCTTCCTTACCGAGACTGCGGCTTCCGAAGTCCACAGGCCACGCTGGTTGGAGCTCCAACATTGGCGATCTCGGCAAGAGATCCCAGGCTCCGCGGTGTTAAAGTCAGCGCTGCAGCTGGATGGAGATCCACAGACCCGCAGCTCCGCGATGTTCCAATCGGCAGACTCGCCATTCCGGGGCTCCAGCACGGCGACCCGGGCAAGGCATCGCCCGCACCGTGATGGCGCTCCCGCACTGTGCCGCCGTTGAAGCTGAGGTTCTGGCTAGTCCCGACAGGAAACGCCGCTCCGATGGCAGGCCGTGAGGACAGGGGCGATGTTGCGGCGCGGAGGAAAGCCGCCACTCCGACCAGGCAGGCGGCCGAGAAATACAGAGGAAATACAGAGAAATAGAGGTTGAGTAGGCTGGGTCTCTACCCCATTCCTTGGAGCGCAGGAAGATGAGGGGTGATCTTTTCGAGGTGCTAAAGGAATAGATCACTAAAGGAATAGATCGGGCAGATGCACAATCTCTTGCCCAGAGTAGGTGAATCGAGGACTAGAGGACATAGGTTTAAGGTGAAGGGGAAAAGATGTAATAGGAATCTGAGGGGGTTACTTTTTCAAACAAGTTGGGGGTGGGATAGAGAGAGAGGAAATACCGGGGCGACCTGAAGGGAGAGAAATCAATATTCATACCACTAGGCTGTAAGCTGCCCAAGCAAAATATGAGATGCTGTTCCTCCAATTTGCGTTTAGCCTCACTCTGACAATGGAGGAGACCGAGGACAGAAAGATCTGTGTAGGAATGGGTAGGAGAATTAAAGTGTTTAGAAACCGGGAGATCAGGTTTGTTCACGCGGGCTGAGCGAAGGTGTTTCGCAAAACGATCGCTCAGTCTGCGTTTGGTCTCGTCGATGTATAAGAGTCCACATCTTGAACAACGGATACAGTAGATGAGGTTGGAAGAGGTGCAAGTGAACCTCTGCCTAACCTGAAAGGACTGTCTGTGTCCCTGGACAGAGTCGAGGGGTGAGGTATAGGGACATGTGTTGCAGCTTCTGTGGTTGCAGGGGTTGGTACCTGGGGAGGGGGTGGTTTGGGTGGGAAGGGATCAGTTAACCAGGGAGTTGCGGAGGGAACAGTCTCTGAGGAGACACGAGTGAGGGCCTCATCTATGATGGGAGAAGGGAACCTCCATTCCCAAAAGAATGAGGACATCGAAGATGTTCTCATATGGAACGCCTCATCTTGAGCGCTGATTTGGCATAGACGGGTGAATTAGTAGGGGTTAGTCTGCAGGAAGCAGGGTGGGAAGAAATGTAGTCAAGATAGTTGTGGGAGAGAAGGTAGTTGAGGAAGGAACTATCCCAACATTCGAGAGATCGGACAGGATTTGAAGGATATGGACCAAATGCAGGCAGGTGGAACTAATAGTTCAGGTGGAAAATGCACCCTAATACATGTTGGGCGGTGTGGGCAAGTTGGGCCGAAGGGCCTATTTCCACACAGTATCACTCTATGACTCTATGACTACTGCCTGTAAACTGCTAGCCATTTGAACCAAGAAGACCAGGAGACGTGTGATTTTGCTCAGTCAAGTAGTTTTGCCCTTAAAGGAGCATAAGCAAAACACAAAGCGCTGGAGGAACCCAACGGGTCAGGCAGCATCCGTGGAAAGAAATGGACTGGTTGGTCCAATTTTTGGTCGGGGTCCTTCTTTACGCCGCCGAGATCCTCCAGCACTTTGTATTTTGCTCAAGATTTCAGCATCTGCAGTTCCTTGCGTCTCCCTTAAAGGAAAACAATCGTGCTGCAGCTGAAGAATACTAACTGCAGTGCAATGCTCTTATGTTTCTGGTCTGACATTCAAATGGATGCCCGCTCCTGATCCATATCCCTCCCCCTCCATTCCCTGCACATCTATCTGCCTAACCAAAAATGTCTGAAATGCCACCATCACCACCACCCCTGGCAGCGCATTCCAGTCACCCACTTGCCCTGCAACCTTTAAACTTTGCCCCTCAGATCTTAAAGCTGCACCCTCCAGCGTTTGATATTTCCATCCCAGGAAAAAGTGTACGGACTGTCTACCCTGGTCGACACGGTGGCGCAGCGGTACAGTTACTGCCTTGAAGCGCTTATAGCACCCGAGACTCGGGTTCGATCCCGAGTACGGGTGCTGTCTGTGCAGAGTTTGCGCGGTCTCTCCGTGACTGGGTGGGTTTTCTCCGAGATCATTGGCATCGCCCCCCACTGGTTTGTAGGCGTGTTTAGGTGTGTGCAGGATAGTGTTAATGTGTGGCGATCGCTGGTCAGTGCAGACTCGGTGGGCCGATGGGTCTGTTTCTGCGCTGTATCTCTAAACTAAATTTCCACATAGAGTTTAATTTATCTCTAAATTAAACTCTACGCCTCTCATAATTTTATATACTTCCATCAGCTACGGTGATCTAGAAAAAACAAATCGAGTCCATCCAACCTCTCTCTGCAGCTGAAACCCTCTGATCCTGGCATCATTCTGATAAACTTCCTCCGCACCCTTTCCAAAGCCTCCGCATCCTTCCTGCATAGGGGCGACCAGAGCTACATGCAGAAACAGATGAAAATTGTAGATATAATAAATTTCACCTCGCGATGCTATAAGGTATAGAGGGGAATGCGTTCTACCATGCTTGGGACGGCGCGGCGCTTAGCGGTAGAGTTGCTGCCTTACTGCGCCAGAGACCCAGGTTCGATCCTAACGAGTTTGTACGTTCTGCCCGTGACCATGTGGGTTTTCTCTGGGATCGCTGGTTTCCCCCAACACTCCAAAGACGAAGAGATTTGTAGGTTAATTGGCTTGGCATAAACTTAAATTGTCGCTAGTGTGTTTAGGATAGTGCTAGTGTGCGGGGATCGCCGGTCGGCGCGGACTCGGTGGGACGAAGGTCCTGTTTCTGCGCTGTATCTCTAAACTAAACACAAACCTAAAACTAAACCAAACCATTTTTCAGCACACAACACATTTCCACTCAATTTCCAATGTCGGACCACTTAGAAAAGACCTCATTTTTCGCTGGCTTTCTTTTTCATTTACCCCATTAAAATATTTCATGATATCTCGATAATTTGAACTTTCAAGACATTTTTTTGCATTTTTCTGCTTGCGAAACTGTTAATTATCGTAAGGTGCATATATCCATGTTTGAGGCAAAATGCTAGCCATACGCAGTGCATAGCAATTCTAAACAAGTCTGAGAGCCTGTCAGGACCATGTTTATTATTCACGTTTCTGCCAAGTTAAGTTTATTGATTCAAAAGAATTGTCAAATAAAAAATTGGAATGCCGCATTGACATTGTTTACATTAAAGATTAGATGTAAAATTGTAAATGATCTAACATTAAACAAATCTGTAGTGCCTGCTGAGAAGTTGAACTGTGTTGCACCTGCTCACAGTTGCATAAAGCACTGGGGTGCTATGCCTGGTGTCCGAACTGCGCACAAAGTAATACTTAATTTTACATTTCGTTATTTTGTCCATTTGGCGTTCACGGTTTAAAACAACTTTTTTCTCTCCAAAGAAAGACACAAAGTGCTGGACAACGTCTGGAGAACATGAATAGGTGATGTTTCGGGTTGGAACCCTTCTTCACATATTGAAGATCGGGTTGGAACCCTTCCTCAAATATTGAAAAGACTAGGCTTGTATTCACTGGAGTTTAGAAGGATGAGGCGGGGGATCTTATAGAAACATATAAAATTATAAAAGGACTGGGACAAGCTAGATGCAGGAAAAATGTTCCCAATGTTGGGCGAGTCCAGAACCAGGGGCCACAGTCTTAGAATAAAGGGGAGGTCATTTAAGACTGAGGTGAGAAAAACGTTTTCACCTAGAGAGTTATGAATTTATGTAATTCCCTGCCACAGAGGACGGTGGAGGCCAAGTCACTGGATGGATTTAAGAGAGAGTTAGATAGAGCTCTAGGGGCTAGTGGAATCAAGGGATATGGGAAGAAGGCAGGCACGGGTTATTGATTGGGGATGATCAGCCATGATCACAATGAATGGCGGTGCTGGCTCGAAGGGTTCAATTGGCCTCCTCCTGCACCTATTTTCTATGTTTCTATGTTTCACACTCTGAGAAAGTATGCCAGCACAAAACATCAGCTATCCATGTTCTTCAAAGATGCTGCCTGACCCACTGTTACTCCAGCATTTTGTGTTATTTTTTGTAAACCAGCACCTGCAGTTCCTTGTTTCTCCCCTTCTCTTTATTCTCTCCGTATTGTCCCAAACTCCCGCCAAATTTAACCTCCCACCTACACACAAGGGTCAATGTACAAAGGCCAGTTAAACTGCCAACCTGCATGTCTTTGGGATGTGGGAGGAAACCGGAGCACCCGGGGGAAACCGGGGAAACTGTGCAAACTCCACACAGATAACACTCGCGGTCAGGATTGAACCCGGGTGTCTGGCGCTGTGGGACAACGGCTCACCTTAGACGGCACTAGATATAAACCCTAATGGGGACATGAGAATAAAAGAACAAGGAGCTGGTGTATGCTGGTTAGCCTCTTGAACATCGTGGGGGATCTAAGCTTGGGTCCCCAAACCCCCTTGCTGCCTGATTCCTATGGCCTTAGATTTCTCCAACAATCAGTCTGTCTAGGTCTTGAATATGCTTAATGGCTCAGCATCTCATTCTCACTCACCAACAATTTTGTACTGGGAGTCACTAAATGAAAGATTCAAGGATGATCCGAGAACTGTTTTAAAGACTGCTTAATACTTGATCAGCTGAACGCCAGGAAATGATGGAGACACAAGGAACTGCAGATGCCAGTTTACGAAAACAGACACAAAGTGCTAGAGTGGGTGAGGAAACATCTCTGGAGAACATAGATAGATGACGTTTCAGGTCAGATATGTTTAGAGGGATATGGGCTAAACACGGGCAGGTGGAGCAAGTGTGGATGGGGCATTTTGGTAAGCATGGGCAAGTTGGACTGAATGGCTTATTTCTGTGCTGTATAACTCCATAACAGACTAATATTATGATTATTATTATTATTATTGCACTGTATTTGTTTATTTATTTAGTATGTGTGCATGTGTATATATGTATATGTATATATATGTGTATATACTGAACGGGTAGATGGGACCACCATTGCCGCAGAGGGCGGGCGGGGGAGAGGGGTGAGCGATGAGGGAGAGAGAAACGGGACCAGTGCATCCACTTGGCTTCCACTGGGCCTCCACTGAACCCCCCCCCCCCCCACCCCCAAGGCCGGTGGTGAGGGAGACAGTAGACAAGTTACTGTGAGGAAGGGAGAGAGGAGTTTGTGAGTGAGGCGGGACAGGCCACAGCAGAGCAGGAAGGGGCGTCGCCATCCCGGCCATGGCTGACTGACAAGAGAAGAGACCAATCTGCGTGGCGTGATGGAAAGAATCTGCGCACGCGCGATTTTTAAGATTTTTAAACCTCGATAACTTTTACAAGACACCTCCGATCGGAACGAAATGTTGCACTCGCAGTACATGAGAACCGTGAGTAACCAGGCGGAATGTCGTAGTGCTATCGCGTACCGTTTTTGCGCAAATAGAAAAACCCCGCAAACACAAAACCCCGAAGAGCACAAGATTTTAGTTATGTATGGATAGATGTTTACATATTCTGTTGTGCTGCTGACAATAAAACAGTTTTGACTCGTGAATCTTTAGACTCATGCATCCGTGTTCTCCAGAGATGCTGCCAAGAAGTAATATTTGATGTAGCAAAGACAAATCACAACAATATGTTTTTCAAGTTGACTATCCATCTCTTACTGACCATGTATCATGAACTTTTGCTTTATTCATTATGTGTGTCTGAAGATTTTCCAAAAAATGTACTTTATATAGGTTTACTGAGATAATAAAGCATCTGGTAGGAATTGGTCAATTATTTGTAAACAGAATGAACTGATTTATTTTTATTCCTTTTATAAGATGTGGGCGCCACTGATAAGGCTAGCTTTTACTGCCATTCATAGAAACACAGAAACATAGAAAATAGGTGCAGGAGTAGGCCATTCGGCCCTTCGAGCCTGCACCGCCATTCAATGTGATCATGGGTGATCATCCAACTCAGTATCCTGTACCTGCCTTCTCTCCCTTGATACCTTTCCCCCTGATCCCTTTAGCCGCAAGGGCCACATCTAACCCTCTTAAATATAGCCAATGAACTGGCCTCAACCACCTTCTGTGGCAGAGAATTCCACAGATTCACCACTCTCTGTGTGAAAAATGTTTTTCTCAACTCGGTCCTAAAAGACTTCCCCTTTATCCTTAAACTGTGACCCCCTTGTTCTGGACTTCCCCAACATCGGGAACAATCGTCCTGCATCTAGCCGGTCCAACCACTTAAGAATTTTGTAAGTTTCTATAAGATCCCCCCTCAATCTTCTAAATTCTAGCAATCTTCTAACTGGCTTGATCCGAAACATCACCCATTCCTACTCTCCAGAGATGCTGCCTGTCCCGCTGAGTTACTCCAGCGTTTTGTGTCTATCTTTGGCCTTGAGAAATTGTACGTGAACTGCCTTCTTGATTATCTGCAGTTCTTCAGACGACCAACCTTCCATCATGATGTTTGCAGGTAGCTCCATGATTTAGACCCAGTAACGAAGACTAGACAACAATACATTTCCAACTCAGACTCGTGTCTGACTTGGAGGAGAAACTACAGATGCAGACCATCTTAAGAGTCACGAGTGTTTTACTGTCAATATGTCCCAAACAGAACAATGAAATGTGTAGGAAGGAACTGCAGATGTTGGTCTACGCTGAAGATAGACACAAACAAAATGCTGGAGTAACTCAGCGGGTCAGGCAGCATCTCTGGAGAAAAGGAATAGGTGTTATCTTGGATCTGAAGAAGGGTCTCGAACATCACCTGATCTCATCCTACCGGAGATTTTTAGTGTATCTTATTCATTCTTCCCCCACAAAAGGCAGGCATGGGTTATTGATTGGGGACTATCAGCCATGATCACAATGAGTGGCGGTGCTGGCTCGAAGAGCCGAATGGCACTGCAAGCGCTGTAAGGCAGCAACTCTACTGCTGTTTCACCGTGCCGCCCCTATCAATGTGCATTTGTTTGCAGCCCTGTTATGCTGCTGCAAGTAAGAATCTATGTTGTGTCGGTACATATGACATTTACACACCTTGGGCTCTCTCCAGCTGAACTTCAATTCCACTGCAGCATAGAGAATGTTCACTGGCCTGAAATATTAAACACTGTCTCTCCATAGACGCTGTTTGATGCAATGACATTTTTCCAGTATTTTTGCTTTTATTTCACAATATTTAGTTGTTTGTTTTGACAGTAATCTAACATGCATTTTGTGAACCCATTATGGCGCCTTTCAAGTCTTTGGAGATTGCTTTAATGTGGAACAAAATGATCTGACCTGCATTTGATCCCCCTGGGTTTACAGGCAGTCTTCGCTCGAAACTAGTTGTGAATTTAATTTCCAATCCAGTGCATACCCTGGCATCTGTTGTTTGTTAACATTAGCAGGAGAAGTGCAGCAGGGTTTTTAGTCGCCTGATGTGCGACTCTTGACTTTCCACCTTCGGTCTGGACCAGGCGGCTTGTTTCCTTACCGGTGCAGTAAGGTCAGTTTTCCTTCTGTAACCATTAGCAGCAGATATCACGGGATCAAATACAAAAAGAGGCTTAATTCACACGCCATGGCCACGGCGCACAGCTCGAGCCGCTGCCTCACCCACGTTTGATCTTGATCTCAGCTGCTCCCTTGCATGCACTTTGCATGCTCTTCCCGTGACCTTAGTTTTTAGTCTAGTATAGTTGAGAGATACCGAACGGAAACAGGCCCTTCGGCCCACTGAAACCGCGCCGACCAGCGATCCCCACACACTAACACTATCCGACACAAACTGGGGACAATTTACAATTTTACCGAAGCCTACTAACCTACAAATCTGTATTTCTTTGGAGTGTGTGGGGAAACCGGAACTACCAGAGAAAACCTACGCAGGTCACGGGGAGAAGGTACAAACTGTGCAGCCGGCACCTATGGTCAGGATCGAACCTGGGTCTCCGGCGCTGTAAGGCAGCAATTCTACCGCTGCGCCACTGTGCTGCTCCCGGGACCTCTCCTGGGTTCCCTCCAACATTCCAAAGTCGTGCGGGTTGGTAAGTTAACCGGCCCTCTGTAATTATCCTCTGGTGTGCAGGGAGTGGAAAAGAAAGTGGGATAACGCAGAATTAACGCGAGCGGGTGATCGATGGTCAGCGCGGACTGGGTGGCTGAAGAGCCTGTTTCCATGCTGTAGCTCTAAACTAAACAAGGGATATGGGGAGAAAGCAGGAATGGGGTACTGATTGTGGATGATCAGCCACAATCATATTGAATGGCGGTGCTGGCTCGAAAGGCCAAATGGCCTACTCCTGAACCTATTTTCTATGTTTCTATGTTTCTAAAAGTAGGCGCAAAGAACCACTTTGCTTTATTAACGGGGTGCAGGGAAAAGAAAGGTAGGGCAAGGGGCATTGTGAGTTGAGTCGCAGTACCCCACTGCAGGCTAAGGCATCACTGTGTGTGTCTGTTAAACGAGGTCTGACAGATGAACAAAATCTTTAGCAGCCCGGTTTATGTTTAGTTAATAGGAATTGACTGTACTCATGGGCCCTCCATACAAGGAATGTAGCTGTCTTGGAAACCAGAAGGAAACCAGTGATTTATGCTTTTGAATAAGATTTTCATCATGTATATTTTTTAAACTTCAAACTGGATTTATTTTGGGAACAGTAATAGCCATTTTTATATAAAATATCATTGTAATTTATCTCTGTGCTAATGAAGCCAAAAGCTGGTTCAATTGAGAGAGATGCTTAAAACAAAACACATTTGCATCAGGAAACTAACTCCAGCTGTCCCCTGTTTTTATTGTTGCGTTTGTAGATAACTCTCCGCCTAAAGAAAGAAATCCAGGAGCTAAAGGATGAACTAGCTATGGTCACTGGACAGACAAGGACCGACAGACTCTCGGAAGAAGAAAAACAAAAGTACCTTTTACTTTTTTCTTGTAGCTTTGTTAACAGTGCAAACAAAAGTATTAGAAATTCCAACTTGAATGGATTTCTCTGCTTCGTTCGGGCCATGTGAGAGAAATATCACCAAATAAAACTCCTTGTGCTAGCTGGTCGAGTTGATGATGCCTCACGGCACCTGAGACCCCGGGTTCAATCCTGACCTCGGGCCCTGTCTGCGTGTGAAGTTCCTACATTCTCCCTGTGACCGCGTGGGTTTCCTCCAGGTGCTCGGGTTTCATCCCACATCCCAAAGACGTGTCGGCTTTGAGGTTAATTGCCCCATGGGGTGTCAGGAGTGGATGTGGAAGTGGGAGAACGTAGAACTAGTGTGAACGGATGATCCATGTTTGGCGCGGACAGTGGGCCGAAGGGCCTGTTTCCATGCTGTATCTTTCACACATTCAATCATGAAAGTATGTAGAAAGGAACTGCAGTTGCAGGGTTACACCGAACAGATTACCCAATCTGTTAGTAACCTCAAGGCATAATTTCTAATAATGAGATAAACACCCCTATATTTTCATATTCTGATATACTTTATGGACTTGTGTCCACAGAAAAAACTGCTTCTTAAAATAGATTCCAGTGTTGTGGCAAAACACAAGGCTGAAAACACAGGAGGAGCATAGAATTGTCAATTTAGAATGTTATCAATTGAATGAGTCCATTCATCATTTTGCATGTGGCCCTTTATCATAGCAAGTGATTTAAGGTCATAAGGAATAGGAATAGAATGAGGCCATTCGGCCCATCAAGTCTAGTCCGCCATTCAATCATGGCTGATCGATCTCTCCCTCCTAATTCCAATTCTCCTGCCTTCTCCCCATAATCCCTGACACCCGCACTAATCACGAAACTCCCCTACTTCCTCCTTCTTCGCTGTGACACCCCCAAACCTCACTGTGCACCTATTTCTCTGAAATATCTCCACTCCTCCACAGATGCTGCCTGACCCGCTGAGTTCCTCCAGTACCCTGCAGTTTTCATGGTTAGCCTTCATTATACCAATTACAAAATTTGATGACTTGTTTTTAATATTTTTTTATATCTGTCCATCCAATAAAATTAATTCATCGGATCAATTCATCAAATCACCCACCGCAAAGAATCCAATCAAAATCAAACACAATTGCTCACTCCCTTCCTCCTAGGCTCCTTCCATTAACCCTACTCGTCCAAAACGTCAACCTGACTAATGCATCAAGTAACCTATTCATCAAATCTTGCTCCTTTCCTACCAAACCCATCCATCAATCTGACCCACAAATAAACCTGTCTCATTCATCAACCCATCATTCCGATTCATTCATCAAGTTAATCCATAACTTAATCCATCAGCCCCCCAGTCAATCCATTAGGCCACCCTGTCATTCCATCAGCCCCCCGTCAACCATCAGCCCCCCTTTCAAGCCATCAGCCTCCCCTGTTAAACCATCAGGCCTCCTAAAAAACCATTGAGCCACTGTCAAAACATCAGGCCCCCCAGTCACATCATCAGGCCCCCATGTCAAACCATCGGGCTTACCTGTCAAACCATCAGGCCTCCTGTCAAACCATCAGGACACTGTCAAGCCATCAGGCCCCCCAGTCAAACCATCATGCCTGTCTCCACACTGTCTAAACTAAACTAAACCATAAAGGCCTGTTGCAGTCGTCGCCTCCATCTGGTTGTCCCACGAACCATCCTCTTTATTTAAGTTACATGGAATTATATGAATGTTGAAGGTCGACACAAAATTGTGGAGTAACTCAGTGGGACAGGCAGCATCTCTGGAGAGGAGGAATGGGTGACGTTTCAGGTCATGTGAATGTTGATCCTATTATATATGTATATATAACTCATTTTCCTTCGGATATTGGTGTCCTGGTACCGAGCTTGGATTCAGTTTTCCTCTCGCTTTGGGAAATGCTACAATTCTCTTTGAAGGCATGTTTTAATCAAACTCACATCTTTAACTTTATGAACTGTTAGACGCAATATTGGCACGGTTATAATCATTGGTCTGATAATGAAGTGGCGTTCTGCCTGCTTGAAACCTGGTGCAGAACATGTACTGACGATCTTGTGTTCCAAATCATGTACTAATGAGGGGGGACTGTGCTTTTGACACAGTGATAGAGGCCTGGGACTACATGTCTTTGAGGTGAAAATTGGGATGGGGGGTTAGGTTTATTATTGTCACGTGTACCGAGGCACAGTGAAAAGCTTTCTTTTGCATGCATTTGTTTTGTTTAATTTTGTTTTTTAATTTAGTTTAGTTCAGAGATACAGCGCAGAAACCGGACCTTTGGCCCACCGAGTCCGCGCCGACCAGCGATCGCCTGTACTATCCTGCACACTAGGGATGATTTACTATTTTTACCGAAGATAATTAACCCACAAACCTGCACGTCTTTGGAGTGTGGGAGGAAACCGGAGCACCCGGAGAAAACCCACTCGGTCACGGGAGTACGTACACACTCCGTACAGACAGCACCCGTAGTCAGGATCGAACCTGGGTCTCTGGCGCTGTGAAGCTCTATCGCTGGTATCCAAATGGATCAGCTGTATTACACATAAATAGAGTCATAGAATCATATAGCATGGACATAAACCCTTCGGCCCAACTTGCTCATGCCGACCAACATGCCCCATCTACACTAGTCCCACCTGCCTGCGTTCGGCCAAAATACAATCAAGTCAAACTCAAGTTCTCCACATTGTAGCACATCAGTTCCATAGACAAGGTCCAATGCTCTCAATAGGGTAGAGGTGAATCGGAGAGTACATCAGTGTATCAGTTCCGTAGACAAGGTCCAATCTCCTCAATAACGTAGAGGTGAATTGGACAGTATATCAGTTCCATAGACAATGCATCAGTTCCATATGAAGCCCCCTTAATAATTCAGTGTAGGTTGTGTTCTCCATGGGTGCTGCGAAATAGGCCAATTCATGCTGGTGAGGCCGCACATCGAGTATTGTGTTCAGTTCTGGGCACCATGTTATTGGAAATATGGAAAAGGTGCAAAGAAGATTTACGAGGATGTTGCTAGGACTCGAGGGTTGAGCAGGCTGGGGCTCTATTCCTTGGAGTACCGGAGGATGAGGGGTGATCTTATACTGAATCTGAAGACCTTCAGCTGACCTCAAGATAAACTCTACTGCAGATGTGCTCATTCCTTCCCCCTTTATTTTCTCCACCATTCTCTCTTAAAGGAAGTCCATGCATTTTGCTGAACGCATTGTGAATACGTTTAATTGCCCCCGTGCTTTGTAAGAGTCCCGGAGACACAGGAAAAACCATACCTCATCAGAACAACTTTCGAACAGAATCAACCACACGGCTAAAGATCGATGTAGGGATTTTGCACAAAAAACAACACGGTGGACATTTTGCAGAGATGTGCCAAGGAGCTCTTTAAAAAAGCTGGCCGGCCCCAGTGTTTATATCATTTGTGTAAATCATGTCCACAGGCACGTGGATGTAAAACACGTCAGCTTGTTTTTGGGCTTAATTGAAGACAGGTTTTCCCGAAAAATAACAGATAAGGCTGGAAGCACTGCGGGCAGCAAATTCCACGCAATCCTCGGTCACATTGGAAGCGCTGCTGAAATAAAAGGCAGGTGCCAGCAGTCATTATTGGTCAGGAGAAAAAAAAACTGCTGGAACAAGTCACGGGACGCCGATGTGCTAAATATGTGGCGCAGCGGCTCAGCGGGTAGAGCTGCTGCCTCACAGCGCCAGAGGCCCAGGTTTGATCCTGACCTTGGGTGCTGTTCGTGTGTGGAGTTTCTCTATTGACTGTAATCTGGAAATTTAATGGTGCCCTCCCCCAATTCCCCATTTACTGGTGTCCTCCCCTAATTCCGTATTTACTCACTCTCTGTCTTTCACTCTTTCTCTGTCTCTTTCTTGTTCTCGCTCTCACGCACTCTCTCGAATTCTTGCCTTGCAAAATTGCCCCCAGTGTGTAGGGAGTGGATGAGAAAGTGGAATAACATAAAACATAGTGCAAAATAGTTGGCGTGTACCCCAAACATTGTCTGTTCATTCCCTCCACAGAAGCTGCCTGACTCGTTGAGTTCCTCCAGCACTTTGTATTTTGCTCAAGATTCCACCATCTGCAGTTCCTCATGTCACCAGCTGAAGTCTCGCATAGTGTTTTATTGATGTGTAAAAAATATCTACTCAGATTAGATTTGTGTTTTTGCCAAACACTAAGCAAACAAAAGACAGGTTAACAAGCCTCTGTAAATTGCCTCTGGAGTGGATGAGAAAGTAAAACCCCTGTCCCACGGTACGAGTTCATTCCAAGAGCTCTCCCGAGTTTGCCCCGATTTGAACTCGGAGATTTACGGTAATGGCCACTCGTCGGTACTCGGGGCTCTCGTGGACATTTTTCAGCATGTCTTCACGTGCTTACCTGCCATTAGCGAGTCTTCCCGAGTACCTGCCGTTAGCGTTACGAGCTGCGAAAAGACGTCCCCGAGCTCCGACGTACCCGCTACGTTCATTCTCCGTGTTTACCACGAGTTTGATTTTTTAAAAACTCGGGAGAGCTCTCGGAATGAACTCGTACCGTGGGACAGGGCTTTAGGGCTGTGCAACATGTAGAGTAATGCTTCATAGTTCAATTGTTCAATCACTTGCAGGTCAATAGTTACATGTATGTCATATATGTACATGTTGTATATGCGTATTGTATGTACATATTGTCACATGTACCTTGTCATTCTGAAATTCTTTGTTTTGCATGGATTCAAGTAAAATCATACTGTCCCTCGGCAGAATCACACATGTCCATCAGTCTGAAGAAGGGTCTCGATCCAAAACGTCACCCATTCCTTCTTTCCAGAGATGCTGCCTGTCCCGCTGAGTTACTCCAGCTTTTTGTGTCTACCTTCGGTTTAAACCAGCGTCTGCATTTCTTACTACACATAAGTACAAGAGTTTTAGTTTAGTTTATTATCGTGTAAAGCTTTTGCAGCATGGTAGTCAATTAGCTGAAAAACAATACATGATTACAATCAATCATTTACAGTGTATAAATAGATACATAATAAAGGGAGTAACGTGAATAACGTTTAGTGCAAGATGAAGCCAGTAAAGTCTGATCAAAGATGGAGATAGTCCCAGGGTCTCCATTAAGGTTGATAATAGTTCAGGACTGCTCTCTAGTTGTTAGTAGGGTGGCCTATGAGCCTGTCACACTTAGGCGACGTTTTAGGGGACTGCAGGATACTCTGCGGTCACCACATGGTCGCCACATGTTCGCGGGTCGTTGCCGGGTAGTCACCTTCATGGTCATGAGGAGTTCCCGCATTCAAACATGTTCCAACGTGTTGACAAAATTTGGGGCGACGAGAATGAAGCCGCCATGGACAGTAGCGAGAATTCTTGAGCCATAGGTGGGTCGCCATGAGGTCCTAGTGGGTTGCCAGGTCGAAGGTTCTCGTAGGATGTAGCCGGTGCTGACCGGTGAATTTAATTGGCTCATTGGGAAAAGAAAACGTTAGCAGTGGTTTTCAGAACCAAGGATAACCGACCCGTAATGTTAATGTCCGCCGAGCTTCGCAGCCCCGTGTATCTCTGGCTTCTTAAAAGTTGTCTCCACTCCTTCTCTCCCTGCTTCTCCCCCCCCCCCCTCTATTTTAAAGGACTTATATGACCCTTCCCGTCTACTGTGCTTTCACCATCATCGCGGTGTGTGTCTGTATCACATTGGCTTTTCACCGTGTGAATTTCACTCAGACAGCGCTCAGACTAGCCCAGTCCCCTGCCTACATAACGGGCTGGTGAAGGAAGGGATGTGTGTGTGTGTGTGGGTTCCACTCTGACAGCCGTCGTTCCAGTCGCCGGTGTTTCAGGCGACTGCTGGCGACTTGACAGTTACCGGCAGTCGCCTGAAAAATCGCCTAAATGGGACAGGCCCACTAGTTGCCTGATAACAAAAGCTGGGAAGAAACTGTCCCAGGTTGGTTTGTATGATGGTCTGGGCTGTGTCCACAATTTGCTGCAATTTCTTGTAGTCTCGGATGGAGCTGTTCCCAAACCATGCCCACCTGTCCCAACCTGTCTCCACTCCACCCCACTCCTCTCCACTCCACTCCACTCCTCTCCACTACACTACAATGCTTTCCACGACGATTGTAGTGTAAGACAGTAGATTACACTAAGGCAGTGCACGCAGGATCACCACGTTTCCAGCGCCATCTTGTACCTGTGAAGTATCAAGTTCTTAAAAATGTTGAGTTTCAGCTTGGCCGTAAAGTCCTGTTGTCCTGGCGACGGGACTGGGTGGGAATTGCAGGGATGGGCCTGGCGTGGTGATGTTGTCAGTGTCCTCCACCGCTGCTCCTTGCCACTGCAGGTCGCGTCCGATTCGCACGCTCGTCCCCGATCTCTGTGTGGTCTCCTGCGGTGCCCGATCCACGAGACTCCCTGGCTGCTGCAGGACTTCCACTGGCCCACTCCACTCCACTCCATTCCATTCCATTCCACCCACACTTTGACCCCACCCAACTCTACTCCACTCCACTTCACCCCGCTTCTCTCCACTCCACTCCACCCCACTCCCCTCCACCCCACTCTAATCCCCTCCACTCCTCTCCACTCCACCCCAATCCTCTCCACTCCACTCCTCTCCACTCCACCCCATTCTACTCCACTCCTCACCTCTCCACTCCGCTCCACCCCGCTCCTCTCCACTCTACTCCACTGCTCCTCTCCACTCCTCTCCTCTCCAATCCACTCCTCTCCTCTCCTCTCCACTCTACTCCACTCCACTCCTCTCCTCTCCACTCCACCCCACTCTACTCCACTCCTCTCCTCTCCACTATGCTCCTCTCCACTCTACTCCACTGCTCCTCTCCACTCCTCTCCACTCTACTCCACTGCTCCTCTCCATTCCTCTCCTCTCCACCCCTCTCCTCTCCACTCCTCTTCACTCCTCTCCACTCCTCTCCTCTCCTCTCCACTCCTCTCCTCTCCACCCCTCTCCACTCCGCTCCTCTCCACTCCTCTCCACTCTACTCCACTGCTCCTCTCCACCCCTCTCCTCTCCACTCCTCTCCACTCCTCTCCTCTCCTCTCCACTCCTCTCCTCTCCACCCCTCTCCTCTCCACTCCGCTCCTCTCCACTCCTCTCCACTCTACTCCACTGCTCCTCTCCACTCCTCTCCACTCCTCTCCTCTCCTCTCCACTCCACTCCACTCCTCTCCACTCCACTCCACTCTACTCCACTGCTCCTCTCCACTCCTCCTCTCCACCCCTCTCCTCTCCACTCCGCTCCTCTCCTCTCCACTCCTCTCCACTGCTCCTCTTCACTCCTCTCCACTCATCTCCTCTCCACTCCACCCCACGCTACTCCTCTCCTCTCCACTCCTCTCCACTCTGCTCCTCTCCAATCCTCTTCTCTCCTCTCCACTCTACTCTACTGCTCCTCTCCACTCATCTCCTCTCCACTCATCTCCTCTCCACTCCACCCCACTCTACTCCACTCCTCTCCGCTCCGCACCTCTCCCCTCCACCCCACTGCGCCCACACCTCGACCCACGGACACGCCGTCTCCTCACCTCCCGCAGCCACCGCTCATTCTCCGTACCCCGGGGCGCCTCCCGCAGTCGACCCCAGAACTCCCAGAGCACTTCTGTTTGAGTCTTGCTGGGATCTTCCGAAAATAAAACATGCAGAGTCTGGCACATGTCTGTTAAAGGCAACGCTATTTACGCACCAAGATGCATTGAAATTCCGCAACACTGCTCTGCTGTCTTGAGAGGCATCTGGGCTTGAAGAGCTGACCCCATGGCAGCCACACTTCAGCTGGAGTTTTTTAGTATAGAGTTTTGAGATACGATGCAGAAACAGGCCCTTCGGCCTACTGAATCTGCGCCAGCCAGCAATCCCCACACACTAACACTCCCCTCAGCCTTCAACACTCCAGAGGAAACAACCCAAGTCTTTATAAACTCTCCTTGGAGTCTAGGACTAGAGGCCACAGCCTTAGAATTAAAGGACGTCTTTTAGGAAGGTGACGAGGAAAAATTTATTTAGTCAGAGGGTGATGAATCTGTGGAATTCTTTGCCACAGAAGGCTGTGCAGGCCAAGACAGTGGATATATTTAAGGCAGAAATAATAGATTTTTGATTAGTACGGGTGTCAGGGGTTATGGGGAGAAGGCAGGAGAATGGGGTTGGGAGGGAGAGCTAGATCAGACATGATTGAATGACAGAGTAGACTTGATGGGCTGAATGGCCTAATTCTACTCCTATCACTTATGACCTTATAGCTAATATCCTCTACTTGTCGCAGCCTGAGGAAAAGTGTGGCTCTTCAGCTTATCTCGGTCCTTTAAGGTGTTATAAGTGTACAAGGTGTTCAAGATCTCTGTAAGGTCACATCTCATCCACATACGTTTCAGGGAAAAAGAGCCCTAAGGACACGTGCACCTGAAATTCTGTGACTCATTAGAATCCCACAAGACACAACATCCCTTTTTATGGGTAAGCCCGACTTTTGAAGGGTAATTGACCTGAAATACCCACAGATGAGCAATTAGAGCATTTATTAATTTTTATGTCATTTGGGAAAACCTGTGTATTAGGTTCCATTAAAAATTAAATAACTTGTGCAATTTAGCTCAGTGGAGCATTAGGAAACTTTGAAAATAACCTGATTAATCAGCTGTAGACAAAAGTGCTGGAGAAACTCAGCGGGTGAGGCAGCATGGAGAGAAGGAAATAGGTGACGTTTCGGGTCGAGACCCTTCATCAGACTGATTGGGGGGGGGGGGGGGGGGGAAGGAAAGGAAGAGGCGGAGACAGTGGGCTGTGGGAGAGCTGGGAAGGGGAGGGGAAGGAGGGAGAAAGCAAGGTATACCTGAAATTGGAGAAGTCAATGTTCATACCGCTGGGGTTGTAAACTACCCAAGTGAAATATGAGGTACTGTTCCTCCAATTTGCACTGGGCCTCACTCTGGCAATGGAGGAGGCCCAGGACAGAAATGTCGAATTCGTATTGGGAGGGGGAGTTGAAGTACTGAGCCACCAGGAGATCAGGTTGGTTATTGCGAACTGAGCGGAGGTATTGGGTGAAGTGATCGCCAAACCTGCACTTGGTCTCACTGATTAGGTATGTTACAAAACTTACCTTGAGCAGCGCTGCAGTTCTGCCGCTCCCCGTGTGCGTGACTTTGGCGCCTTTCAGAGGGGGGCGGGCTTAAAGTGCCGTTTTTCAACAGACATGGAAAATCGATGAATGTCGGGCAATTTCGTTGCGGAAGAAAAATCGCTCCGACATTTCATGAATGAAGGTATTTTTAAATTACTCTAAATTATTTATTAACTAGAGTAATTTAAAAATCACCTTCAAAAGCCGTGAGCACCGACAACCGGAAGGATTTTGCGTAGGGGAGAAAAAAAGGTAAATAGTTTAGTTTTATACTAAAAGTTGGTTTTTCGGGAGGCTTTAATAATATTTTCATGTTGCGAAATGGGGTTCAAAAAAATGTATGAACAAACAGTATTTTTCCTCCCGACTTCACCGCTAACCGCAACGTTCTAATCCACCGCATTCCACTACAACCCACTCGCTAGTTGATTTAAATGGCCATTAATTTACAGGCATAAAACACTAAATTCCTTCCATTTGGCCCAGAAATTCATGAAAATGAGATTTAAAAATTATGTTATATTGTGGATTATTGTGTGATGTTATTTGGACACTTAGGCAATTTAAAAAAAGTTTATATTTTCTTAAGAAATGGATAGATGTTTAGATCTACTCATTGAATTTTGTAATTAGCTACAATTAGATAACTAACTAATTATATGCTTTAATTTCAGGTCATCCAAGTAAGATTGTTTCATATTTGTTTCAGAATGCTTCAATCTATAATAACTGAAAATTTCATTGAGTTCTCTTAATTTTTAAGAAAGTTATGAGTTTTTAACTGTTCCAGATCACAGCTTTTGAATTAAGTCAATTGAAAGGCAATGGGGAACAAGATGCTAATTTCCTAGTATGAAAATGGTCATAATTTTCTTAACACTGAAGATATGAAAGTGAATTAGATGTCAAATTAAACTTATTTTTATGCTTTATCTGATGGGATAAATTGCAGACTTGATGTTTAAAATCTCAAAATTTTGTAACATTGCTACACTGATGCAAAGAAGTTATGCCCCTGTCCCACTTAGGAAACCTGAACGGAAACCTCTGGTGACCTTGCGCCCCACCCAAGGTTTCCATGAGTCGCCAGAGGTTTTGGTCACTCACCTGGAGAGCGTTGACAGAAGCGTGAGCTGCATCTACTGACCAAAGATCCTACAGGATCTTCGCTCCCGACCGCACACACAACACATTGCGAAGGTGGGGGCCAGGGACAGCGGGGGAGCGCTGTCTGCGCGATGAAGAGGAAGGTAAACGGCTGCCAAAGGGCACGGTAAGCCCATTAGAGAGCGCGGGAGCTGGGGAGGAGAGAGGGGAGAGAAGGAGAGAGAAGGGGAAAGAGAAGGGGAAGAGAATGGGAGAGAGAAGGGGAGAGAAGGGGGGGGGGAGAAGGAGTGGAGACAGTTTTAAGAAGTTTAATAAAGTTAGCGGGCATTTTACCTTCCGGCGGATCTTTTAGGTCCTGAAAACTCCAATGAGCCAATCAAAATGGCTGGTCAGCGAAGGAGATTGCCTTCGACTGCCTGTAAGTAAATAGCGACCCCACTCCACTGGCTTCCACCAAACGGCAACCTATTTTTAGTCGAGGCCGGTTTTGATTATGTTGAAATAATCAAAGTAACCGAGATGAAGCCTCGACCACGCGGAAACCATTTTTGACCATTAGGGAGAGTGACCAAAACGTCCGGGAACCTCATGGAAACCTCGGGTGGGGCGCAAGTCCACCAGAGGTTTCCGTTCAGGTTTCCTAAGTGGGATAGGGGCATTAATCAGCTAGTTGCAGCATGCTTCATTATTGAAAGAAAATTCAATTTGCATCTGATTGTGCAAGCATTTGCTGTTTTATGTTATTTTACACAAAGGGTGGTGGGTGTATGGTACAAGCTGCTGGAGGAGGTAATTGAGGCAGGGACTATAACAACATTTATAGTAGGGGCATTTATAACAGGCAGCATGGTGCCGCACAGCACCAGAGACCTGACTTCAATCCTGACTGCACGTGCTGTCTGTACGGAGTTTGTTTGTTCTCCCCGTGACTGCGTGGGTTTCCTCCCATATTCCAAAGACGTACAAGTTTGTAGGTTGTGTAGGAAGGAACTGAAGATAGATATAAAAAATTGGAATAACTCAGCAGGTCAGGCATCACTGGAAATAAGGAATGGGTGACGTTTCGGGTTTGTGAAAGAGTCTTCACCTGTAACATCACCCATTCCTTCTCTCCAGAGATGCTGCCTGTCCCGATGAGTTACTCCAGCTTTTTGTGTCTATCCATGTTTGTAGGTTATTTGGCTTTGTTAATAATCGCAAATTGTCCATAGTGTGTAGGATAGTGTTAAGGGCCTGTCCCACTTAGGCTATTTTTTAGGCGACTGCCGGCAACTAGGCTGTCACCACATGGTCGCCGGGGTGTCACCTGTATGGTCGCCCAAAGAGTTGTAGCGTCTTTCTGGTCGCCGCTGGATTTTCAACCTGTTCAAAAAATTTCCGCGACAGTCAGCGACCGTAGGCTTGTCATGGCTCAGCACTTCAACTCCCCCTCCCATTCCGTATTCGACCTCTCGGTCCTGGGCCTCCTCCACGGCCAGAGTGAGCAACACCGCAAGTCGGAGGAACAGCACCTCATATTCCGCTTGGGGAGTCTGCATCCTCTGGGCTTAAACATTGAATTTTCTCAATTCTGTTAACCCAGGCTGCCTCCTCCCCCTCCCCACCTCTCCCTCAGCCCTCAGGCCCTGACATTCCTTCTCCATCTCCCCCCCCCCCCCCCACCCAAGTTGCACTAGCTTCTCATTTTCACACTACAAACAGCTTACAATGGCCTGTTTCCTTTATCATCAATACTTTTTTGCATATCTTTCATTCATTGTTCTTGATCTCTCCACATCACTGTCTATATCTCTTGTTTCCCTGATCCCTAACCAGTCTGAAGAAGGGTCTCGACCCGAAACGTTGCCTATCTCCTTCGCTCCTTAGATGCTGCTGCACCCGTTCAGTTTCTCCAGCTTTTTGTGTAACCCTCGATTCTCCAGCATCTGCAGTTCCTTCTTTAACGCTTGTCATAGCTTGTCTTCGCCTGACGTAGGTGCTGTCATAGGTTGGCGTCAGGATGGCGTAGGTTGTCGCCGGTGCTGACTTCGGTGAATTCCATTGTCGTAGTCGCCGGCAGTCGCCTAAAAAATCGCCTCATGAGACAGGCCCATTTGTGTGCGGGGATCACTGATCAGGTCGGACTCGGCGGACCGAAGGGCCTGTTGGCACACTGTAACTCTAAACTAAACTAAACTAAATTAAAAATACATTTGGACAAGTACATGGATAGAAAAGGTTTAGTGGGATATGAGCCAAATGTGGACAGGTGGGACCAGCGTAGATGGGGCATCTTGGTCAGCATGCGGCAAGCTAAGTTGAAGGGCCTGTTTCCCTGCTCTATGACTCTATGACTCTCTATATAACGTAAAGTGAAACAATGTCTTACGCAAATGTGAATACAGATTTCTGCATTTTCTCTGATGAGCAACTGACTCGTTGTTCTGATGTCGGAGTTCTTGTTCCGCCTTATCCATTTTCCATCATTGAAGTCAAGTCAGATCAAGTTTATTGTCCCACAGACAATTATGAAATGAATTGTCCCACAGGGATGAAATGGAAATCTTGCTTGCTATGTTTAGTTTAAAGATACGGCAGGGAAACAGGCCCTCCGCCCCACCGAGTCTGCACCGACCAGTGATCCCTGCACATTAACACTATTGTACACACGTTAGGGACAAATTTTTTACATATATCCCAAGCCAATTAACTTACAAACCTGTGCGTCTTTGGAGTGTGGGAGGAAACCTGAGCACCCGGGAAAACCACTTGGTGGAAAGACCTGGTAGAAAACCCACGCGGCCACGGGGAGAACATACAAACTCGCTGCGGGCAGCGGCCCTAGTCAGGATGGAACCTGGGTCTCTGGCACTGTAAGCGCTGTAAGGCAGCAACTCTACCGCTGCGCCACCGTGACTGCCCACAGCAGCATCACAGGCACATCGACTCAGACAATGCACGTTAACAAAAACGATGTACCGGTAGCTGCAATTAGACAAGTACATGGATAGAACAGGTTTAGAGGGATATGGGCCAAATGCAGGCAGGTGGGACTAGTGTAGCTGGGGCACGTTGACCGGCGTGGGCAAGTTGGGCCAAAGATACAGGATAAAGGGAATAACTTTTAGTGCAAGATAAAGTCCAGCATAGTCCGATTAAAGATAGTTCTAGGGTCTCCAATGTGGTAGATAGTAGCTCAGGACCTCTCTCTAGGTTGACAGAATGGTTCAGTTGTCTGATAACAGCTGGGAGGAAACTGCCCCTGAATCTGGAGGTGTGCGTTTTCACACTTCTGTACCTCTTGCCCAATGGGAGAGGGGAGAAGAGGGAGTGGCCAGATTGAGACCTTGATTATGCTGCTGGCCTTGCCGAGGCAGCGTGAAGTGAATTATGTAATAAACAAATAAAGAATCAGTAGGATTTAATAAAACCTGAGGCAGCACGAGGTGTAGATGGAGTCAGTGGACGGGAGGTTAGTTTGTGTGATGGTCCACAGCTCCCTGCAATTTCTTGCAATAAAATGCAAAATGCTTGACTAACTCAGCAGGTCAGGCAGCATCTCTGAAGGGCATGAATAGTGACCTTTCGGATCAGGACTCCACTTTGACTATTTGTAGTGGGGGTGGGGGGAGAAAGTTACGAAAGGGAGGAAGAAGCAGGATTAAGCCTGGCAAGTGATAGGTGGACAAAAGTGCTGGAGAAACTCAGCGGGTGAGGCAACATCTATGGAGCGAAGGAAATGGGCAACGTTTCGGGCCAAAACTTTGCCTATTTCCTTCGCTCCAGAGATGCTGCCTCACCCACTGAGTTTCTCCAGCACTTTTGTCCACCTTCGATTTTCCCGCATCTGCAGTTCCTTCTTGAACAAGTGATAGATGGATACAGATGATGGTGTTCAGATTGTCAGATTTTTTTGTTGATAAGCTCTTTCACAAAAGATTCCACAGAGTTGTTTCAATGTCGGTGCCAAACCTGTTGCCAAGTTAAAATAATCCCTTCTGCTTGCGTGTGATGCAAATCACTCCATTCCCTGCACAACACTGGCTCAACGGTAGAGTTGCTGCCTTACAGCGCCAGAGACCCGGGTTCCAACCTGACTACGGGCGCTATCTGTACGGAGTTTGTACGTTCTCCCCGTGACCTGCGTGGGTTTTCTCTGGGATCTTCGGTTTCCTCCCACACTCCAAAGACGTACCTGTTGGTAGGTTATGAATGTAAAATTGTCCCTAGTGTGTGCAGGATAGTGTTAATGTGCCTGATTGCTGGTTGGTGCGGGCTCGGTGGGCCGATGTGCCGGCTTCCGTGCTGTTTCTCTAAACTAAACTAAACTGTAATAAACCACGTGCCTATCTAATAGCCTCTTAAACGCCGCTATCGTATTTGCCTCCACCACCACCCTGGCAGCGCCCACATATCTCCTTTAAGCGTTGCCCTTACTCACCTTAAAGCTATGCCCTCTAGTCTTTGACATTTTCACACTGAGAAAAGGGTTCTGACTCTCTACCCTATCTATGCCTGAACAGGATATTTTTCTGTAAACTGGACCGTTAATTAAATTTTCTGCAAATACTTACCGGACATTAATGCAAGGGAATGAATCTTCACTGATGCCGCAGCTTAGCTTTAGATAGGAAGATCATTTATAATTGGGAAAGTCACCAAAACTTCACAGGCTGAGATGCAACTAAATGATTAGCAAATGGTAAATACAATAGCTGCTGCCTGGTTAGAGATGGTGATTCAAACACACAGATGCATCTCACATGCCATTGAATCCCCCCTCCCCCTCGCTTTCCCTCCCCTTGTCCCCCTTCCTCCACTAAACGTTGGCCAACCAGTTTAGTTTAGTTCAGAGATGCAGCACGGAAACAGGTCCTTCTGCCCACCATGTCCGCACCGACCAGCGATCCCCGCACATTAACACGAGGTACAATTTTACACCTACACCAAGCCAATTTACACACAAACCTGCACGCCTTTGGAGTGTGGGAGGAAACCGAAGATCTCGGAGAGAACTCACGCAGGTCACGGGGAGAACGTACAAACTCCATACAGACAGCACCCGTGGTCAAGATTGAACCCGGATCTCTGGCGCTGTCAGGTTGCAGCTCCACCGCTGCGCCACCGTGACAGAATAATCCGACTTGGACCCAGCACTGAGCATTTTGTATCCTACCCGGGACAAATTTCCCTCATCTTTAGACTTTCACTCTCAAAGTATCAAATAGAACAACTTGTCTGACAACTTTAGACTGTGCACGCCACACACAAGAAGAAGACTCTCAAAATCAAAACTTTCACCAGAATGCATTCAGCTCTGTGCTGGACTTGGCAACAGGAGTGAAACAGAACATGAAATGTTCCTTTTGTATTGACAGTGTTATATTATACCTGACTCGAGCCCTGACAACTTGGTTGCCAGAATCCTGGAACTGGTTCAACGAAATAGGACAGGAAACCAGGAAATCACTGAGTAAAAGGGAACCACTAAATATGTTGGAGCTGCCTGTTACAAAGAGGTTTTGCAAGGAAGAAAGAAAGCACTGCTTTGTTCAAGACTGAGACTGAAGCGATTTTTTTTTTGGTTACAAATTGTTTTCCCAGTTTGTTGATGCAACAGTTTAAAAGATTAAACGAAAATGTACACAAACGCACAGACTAGCATCCCACACAGTGTGCCTGTGACTGCACTAATTGCCTGGAAACAAAAGCAAGCTGTGTGTGTTGGAAAAATGCCACTACCTGCTTTTTGTTTCTGATAAGATTTGACTTGTGTAGATCGGAGCCGATAACATACTCTGTCCTGGCCAGCAGCGTTCAGTCTGGTCAGTAGAACGTATTTTTAAAATGAATACTGAAAGGGTGTTTTAAAACGGCACTTGCTGGCAAGGTTAAGTGACCTACCAAACCACTCGTAAATTGTATCCAATTTTTCAACATAACATGGCCTTGCAGCGACAGAGACCCGGGTTCGATCCTGACTGCGGGTGCTGTCTGTATGAAGTGTGCACTTTCTCCCCGTGACCACGTGGGCTTTCTCCGGGTGCTCCGGTTTCCTCCCACACTCCAAAAAGGTACACGTTTGTAGGTTAATAGGCTTTGGTAAAATTGTAAATTGTCCTTAGTGTATATAGGATAATGCTAGTGTACTGGGATCGCTGGTCGGCACAGACTCGGTGGGACCAAAGGGCCTGTTTCCACGCCGTAAACTGAACTCATCTAAAAGAAAACTATACTAAATAAGATGCAGAATATAGCATAAGAGGATTGTAGACACAAAATGCTGCAGTAACTCAGCAGGTCAGGCAACATCTCTGGAGAAAATGGATAAGTGATGTTTTGAGTCAGGATCCTCTTCAGACCAAAGAAGGGTCCCGACTTGAAAGGTGAACTGTCCGTTTTCTCCAGAGATGCAGCCTGACCCGCTGAGTTACTCCAGCATTTTGTGTCTCTCTCTGGTATAAACCAGCATCTATAGTTCTTTGTTATTATGTAAGAAAATTGTCGATAGCTTTGTGCAACTCAAATTGCAAAAGGTAAAATATTACATAAAGTGCCCTCCATAATGTTTGGGACAAAGACCCATCATTTATTTATTTGCCTCTGTACTCCACAATTTGAGATTTGTAATAGAAGAAAATCACATGTGGTTAAAGTGCACATTGTCAGATTTTATTAAAGGGTATTTTTATACATTTTGGTTACACCATGTAGAAATTACAGCTGTGTTTATACATATACGTCTCTTAAAATATCACCTAGCAATTTTATATTCATTAAGTACTAATAATGAGTTTTATGGAACTTAAAAATAGACAGAATTCAAACACTCTGTTTAATAGTAAGATTAAACAAGAACTTACCAGTTTGAAGTTTGATCTTTATTTTATGAGGAGTTGCGATGAGGGATTTCGTGAAGACCCCGCCAGGCACGCATGCGCGACATTCTTCAAAGCAGCGGTGTGGAATCACAGATCACAAACCAAAGATAGTAAGATTAAAACTTGACCATACCAGTTGAATTTATAATAGAGGGTTGGGAGCGGAGGGCACGAAATCCCTCATCGCAACTCCTCATAAAATAAAGATCAAACTTCAAACTGGTAAGTTCTTGTTTAATCTTACTATTTTACTTCGGAGTCACGTGAGTGACTTCGTGAAGATTTCAAAGCTCTGTGATTACATGCCCTGGACCACGCCCATGCTCACACACTGCCGTAATTCTGATGGAGGAAGTATGTTAACGTATTTCAGACTTGAACAAGCTGAAAAATAATAACATTTGTTAATACAACAATAACCCCCTGACTCGGGGACCAACGTTTAGGGAACAGCACTTAAAACTGAATCCGCCAACGTTGTGGGAGCGGTTATAAATCAGTTATAAAACCGCTGAAGTGTAGATTCACTGGCCCAGCTCGCTATTGCGAGGCCATTATCCATGAACACCGCCACAGTCCTTGCCACTGATGTGGATGCAGCCCTGGTAGAATGACATTTAAAATATTAGCGTCTTACCTGCTGCACCGAATACCACCTCGAGTCATCTGGTAATAGTCTGCACAATCACCCTGTGACGTGGGTTTCCATGGCTGAAACAGACCCGTCTCCATATATCTGATGCCCATTTGCAGACGTGTAGTCCCAGGTCTGTGTAGTGTAAGTAATTCTTCTATAAAGAAGTTACCTTATTATGGTCCGGTCATTCTATCCAGTTTTAATTCCTGTAAAGTCATGACCTGTTGAGCTGTGTTCAGTGCCAGTACCATAACCACTTTGAAGGTGAGCAAGTCCATCATGGGCGACCAGCTCCTGAGGAGGGTCAACACTAACTCATCCCAGTCCAATCTAGCGATAGGACGACAATGCACTTCTGGCACTGTATACAGCACTGTAACTGAGGGACACACCATAATGACGACCCATGAGTATACTAGCACCTTGGAGAGTATAGCAGATATGTAGATGGTCTAGGTCCGACTACAGAAACCTCCCGTATCCTTATGTAGGCGAGGTACTGCTTCCTACTGGACTCTCTCTGCACGATACTATTTGACATCCATGGTCCTTTATGTTGCAGAGCCTAGTTGCGTATCCTGCAGCACCTGTCTGATGAAGCAGAATGGAGAAAGCATAGAAACCCCGCATTTCCCCCCAATGTAGTGAAAACGCGTCCATCGCCACTGTCCCAGGATCTAGTTCTCAAGACATATGTTGGTATCCAATGGCTCAACCTGGACGCAAAGAGGTCGAAATCTGGTATTCCATATTAGGCTATAATTTTAGCAGATATTTGGAGGTTCAATCTACGTGATGTCATTATTAATACTTGTGACCTGGTGTCCGCCACTATATTGAGCTTATCCAGAAGGTACATAGCTGAACCCAATTCTTTCAATCCTCCAGAGCCAAATTAATGTTTCCAATTCATCCCAAGATATTAACTTGACGAACATACGTATGCTGCAGATTAGTGCATTAACGTGCAGCCCTTGACATGCTCCCACCATTTCTAAACAGTTTATACCTTGTGATTGAAGAAAGTAGACTCATGCAATCCCATTTACCGCCCCAACTGGAATGGTGTCAGTAGTTCCCCAGCCCTTGGCGCTTGCGTTGGTTTGTAACGCGACTACTAGGTTTGATGTAATGATGGGATTTAACAATCACAACCAATGCTAATCCACCATTGTACCTCAATTATGCTTTGATTGGCAGCTGCATAAGCTCGTAATTGTCCAGCATTCGCTATACATGCCGAGATTTTGCTTATTCACCCAAGCTTTGATAGCGTAGCGACCCAATTATGTGGCTGGAATGTAGCTCCAATTTACCCATAGCTTAGCAGCATGTCGAAAGTCGGTTCCCTGGCGCAAGCAAGGCTGTTACATGCATCTATTATGTCTATAGCTCTGTTCCCTGGATAGTGACAAACAGAGCCCCAGAATGTATGTACCTCCCTCCTACTTGTGAGGTTATGCATGCAGCACTTCCAAGAGAACCAGGCCCCCTTACCTCCATGGTTACCGGTGGGCCTGACGTTCTGGTTTCTAGTATTCCGTCTTTGCTGGGTGCTGCTCGATCGCCTCGGTAAATCCTTGTTCCTACAGCTGGTGTGTGGTGAGGTAGTCTATGCTGGCTCTGCCCTAACAAGGCTTCTGCTGTTGGGGAGCTGGTGCAGATGTGTTCTTGATGGCCTCGTCTTTGACCTGCTTGGGCAGGTCCTCCCCAAACAGCTGTCTTGGTGGTGTGGTGGAGATACGACCCAACCCAGCGAATTCAGGGTTAATGTCGGGCTGGATGGAGCTCTGACTAAAAGAGTTTCCCGAAGTGTGCTACACAGGAGGGCTAGAACATCCTGCTGCTCTGCGGATGCACCTGCCCTATCGAGGGTCCTGACGAGCACCGTGATGCCCGATGTCAATAGCTTCAGAATTTCCTGCCTCTTCATCTCTTGTGCCCTCACATTGGAACTAATGTTCCCTCAGATGGCTGAGTCGACCCTCGGGACGTTCAGGGTAACACAGTTTCCAGGATCCTAATACTTCGCCATGGTTTCTGAAAGCACCTGGTCTTGGAACTGGTGTGTCGTCAAGAAATTAATACTTACTGCCAATGTAGAGTGCAGCGGTACCCCTGAAATACAGGTGTCAGATTTTCGACACTACCTCCAATTTCTTCTTCTAGATCGAGAGCAGTGGGCTCTTCTGCTGCCGCTTCTTCGTCAAATCGGCCATCTGTTGACTCCTAGCACTCCCGATGGACGAAGGTGAGATTGAAGGTGGCGGCATGATCCGACTCCCAGACCGCTGAGACTCCTGCTCTTGCCGATCCAGGTCCTGCTGATATAGTTGCTCCACCATTAGCTCCATCCTAGCCATGCGACCGCTGCCGCTACGCACGGACAACAGGTCGACTTCCCCAGGCCCTGATGAGTCGCTGGGGCTTCTGCCAGTAGGTCACACCTCAACGAAGTGGCTGACAGGTACTCGTCAGCACCCGCTCCTGCGGGGCTGAACGACTTCCGCACGGACAACCCGCTAGCCCGGCATCCCTCGGACCTTAGCGGCCTCTCTACCTGACGAGCAGGCAGAGGAAAGGAGTCGGAACCGGTCCCCAATACCGGCTCCGTGGTCCGTGCAGGCACACCGTCACCCTCACCCCCAGGGGTCTGTGACGGCGCTTGGCTGGCTTTACCCGCAGCAACGGGATTGCCTAACCGCATTCTGCTGCCACCGGTCTGCGCTCCGGCAGCCTGTTCCGGTGCAGTGCCGGTACCTCCTGCTCCCGCAGGCTGTACGACTCCTGCACGGACATACCGCTAGTCCGCCGTCGTTCGGACCTAAGCGGCACCTCTGCCTGGTGGGAAGGCAGAGGGAAGGATCGGTACCGGTCCCCAATACCGGCTCCGCTGTCCATGCAGGCTTGCCGTCACCCTTAACCACACGGGTCCGTGAGGGCGCATAGCCGGCTTTACCCGTAACAAATGGGGTTGCCTAGCCGTAAACTGCTGCCACCGGTCTGCGCTCCGACAGCCTGTTCCGGTGGACACTGGTACCTCCTGCTCCTGCAGGGCTCCCCGACTTCCAGCAGGTCCATCACCGGCCCGCAGTCTAGCAGGTTACCCCCGGCGGTATGTCGATGCCTCCCGCTGCAGCGGGGCATGACCTGTGCGCAACTCTCCCCCTGCTCTGGTCCCTGCATAGTAGGAGATACAAAACGAGCCGCCGAGCGGCTCACATGTTTACGCACCTTTGCCCCACAGTCACTATGCTTAGGTGAGAGTGGTAGGGAGTCCAGGTCTTGCCTACCCTGCTCCCGCGCGGTGCTCCACCATTTTGCGGCCCCATGGTCAGCCGTGGTGGAGAGACAGGTCCTGGCTACGCAGGGCTCCCCGACCTCCGCGTTCTTCTGGAATGGTGGCCACTGATTCCCATCTGGAGTCGCACGGCCCTTGGAGACCTGCTTCGCTGTCTTCATTCTGGTCTCCATCCATCTGTAAGCAAACTCTAATACAGACGCTTAGCGATTCAAAGTTAGTATCTTACCTGAGGGTTTTTATTTATTTATTTATTACATTTTAAATTTTTTTTTTTTTTTTAAGAAGTATGGTGACCAGCCTCTTATGCTTTAATAACTTTTATATGTTGGCAGTCTGAACCTCTTGAAGACAATGCATACCCTGGAGTAGCAGGGCACTTTAATGTAGACAGGCCACAGAATCCCTGCAGCTGCAGTGTGGAGTCAGGCTGCCTTTGCTTGCAAGCCTGCTGCTTCCTGAATGCCAGCAACCCGCAGAAACCCCTGCGGGCTGCGGTGTAGAGTCGGGCTGCTGCCCATGGCAAGCACTGCAAGCCCTACTCCACATGCACACCGCCAGCCCGCAGTATCACCCCCGCGGGCTGTGGTGCAGAGTCGGGGCTGCCGCTCTGCCGTTGAAACTTCTGACAGCGAGCCTGCAAGCCCCACTCCTGTATGTACAGCGCCAGCCCGCAGTATCCCCCCGGGCTGTGGTGTAGGGTCGGGGCTGCCGCTCTGCCGTTCCAAACTTTGAACGGCGAGCCTGCAAGCCCCACTCCTACATGTACACCGCCAGCCCGCAGTATCACCCCTGCGGACTGTGGTGTGGAGTCGGGCTGCCTCTGCCGTTCTCCGCCGGCGAGTGTGTGACCCCGGACCCTCCTGGGTCAACGGGCTTCCCGACTCCAAACTATTGCAGCCGCAGCTGACTGCCGCAGCAGCCAGATCCGAGGCGGCCGCGAGACCCTGCGATAGGGCCACCTAGAAGAAAAAAGACCGCAGGTTAGTGTTTTACTTACCTGCAGGTCCCAGCAGTAGAGGAGCAACGCTCCTCCCTGCCTGTCGCTCGCATGCGGTCGACGATATGTCGCGCATGCGTGCCTGGCGGGGTCTTCACGAAGTCACTCATGTGACTCCGAAGTAAAATTCATATAAATGA
The DNA here is from genome assembly GCA_963514005.1 of Raja brachyura. The sequence goes on along the minus strand of OY740785.1, from coordinate 23,888,697 downwards.
ATGGAGAATGGTCCCAAACCTTATTTCATGATTCCTAAAATGATTTTGAATTCATCCAACATGGAGTACAATTTCCATTATAGACATGAAATCAAAAAATAATACAGCATGGAAATAGGCCATTCGGCCCAACTTGCCCATGTCGATCAATGGGCACCCTTCCATTTAAATCCTGCCCCCACCTGGTCCATTGTGTTTAATGACTAAACAACTCAAATACTCAGCTGGATAGTTCTGAAATGCATATAGACAAGTCTTTAGACTTCAGAGATACTGGAAACATGCCCTCACACTAACACTATCCTACACATTAGGGACAGGTGTACCATCACATTGGCTTACCAAAGCCAATTAACCTACAAACCTGCACGTCTTTGGAGTGTGGGAGGAAACCGGAGCACTGGGAGAAAACCCACGCAGGTCACGGGGAGAACGTACAGACTCTACAGACAACACCCGTAGTCAGGACCGAACCTGGGTCTCCGGCGCTGTGAGGCAGCAACTCTACCGCTGCGCCACTGTTTTATGGCTTGGAGAAATATAGCAATAGCTTATAGCTTGGAAAAAAATTGATAGGGGGAAACTTGAAGCAGCTCTGAAGAATCTTCAGTTTAAAAAAAATAGGTCAATTGTTTAACGATATCCAGAAAACAATCTAGATCAGGCAGATGACACAAAGTGGTGCGTTAGCTCAGCGGGTCAAGGAACATCTTTGCATGTTTTGGGCTGGCGACATTTCAGGACGAGACCCTTCTTCAGACTGGTTGTAGTAAGGGCGAGAAAGCTGGAAAAGAGGTGGGGGGGGGGGGGGGGGATGACCGTACATTTACGTATCCTATGCTCCTGCTGTGTTGGATAGCAAGAGATGTGTTTCGCAGAACCTCAGAGGTCACATATGAGATAAGACACAAAGTGCTGGAGTAACTCAGCGGGTCAGGCAGCATCTCTGGAGAGCACGGATTTGTTTACGTTTCCGGTCGGGACCCTTCTTCACTGATACAATTCTCATTTCAGCTCAATCAGCATTCTCATTAATGTGCATTCAGCTCAATCCTATTACTGACAGGTTTTATTGTTCTGGATAAAGTTGTATTCTGCTACTTGACTAAGAACACCATGCAGTGCAGGAAGTTCAGCTTCATGGACTTCAGATTACTGAAAATATCTGCACTTAAGACGGAGCTGAAAGACATTTGAGGCAGTGACTGCTGGAGTTGAGGGGGGACCTCATAGAAACTTACCGAATGATGAAAGGCCTGGATAACGTGAATAGGAAGATTAAATGAGAACTTACCAGTTTGAAGTTGCGATGAGGGATTACGTGAAGAAGCCCGCCAGCCCGCATGCGTATCAACCTTCAAAGCAACGGTGTGAAATCACAGAAAACAGGTGCTGAACTGATTATAGGAAGATTCGTGAACTAGAACTACCACATGACCTTTATGAGAAGAGGGTTGGGAGCGGAGGGCACGTTATCCCTCATCGCAACTTCTCATAAAATAAAGATCAAACTTCAAACTGGTAAGTTCTCCATTTAATCTTCCTATTTTACTTCAAAGTCACGTGAGTGACTACGTGAAGACTTTAAAACTCTGTGATTTCATGCCACGAACACGAGTCCATGTAACACACTGCATTAGTTGACCAGAAATGATTGAAAAGATAATGCATTGACATGACATAGATTTAAAAACATGCTGATGTTTTTAATAAACAAATGATAATAAAAATAATAGTGATCCCTCACAAATTATAGAACAGAATTTAGAATTGAGTTGGCAAACAACTCCGGCCTGGCAATTGGTTTGTCATAAAACGTTTGGAACGTTCGCTCATTCGACCATCCTGCAGTCGCTAGGATGTGGTCCAGCGGAACCTCCATAAACCTCGCTGCTGAAGTTGTTGCAGCCCTGGTGGAGTAAGATTTAAAAACATCAATATCCACTCCTGCACTAGCCAATAGCCGTCTTAACCACCTGGAGATGGTCTGCACTGATACCCCCTTGTGTGTTTTTTATAACTAATAAACATTGCCAGTTCAGTGCCTCTAAGGGTCTTTGTAACAGTAAAATACTGTTGCATATGTGTGACATATGGTCCATATGTGTGACATGGTCCATAGGGTATGCCATAAATTCCAGTTTTAGACCTGACACCCCTGGTCTGCTCTGTTTAATTAGCTCATGCACATAAAACATTATTTTGTTGGTAGATGTAACCATTCTGTCCAGCCGCAGCTTATGCAAAGACTGGACCCGTTGCGCCAAAACTAGCGCCATGAGCATAACAACTTTAAATGTGAGCCTGACCAAAGCCAAGGATGTAACTGGAGTCCACCGGCGAAGCAGTGTTAACACAATGTTCGCATCCCATACTTCCGTGTACCTGGGCCTGCTGTTGCGAGGACATGATCCATGTGTACCTCGCCGCTGATGTGGATGCAGCCCTGGTAGAATGAGATTTTAAAATGTTAGTTTGCACCCATTACCACTCTGAGCCACCTGGAGATAGTCTGCACCGTCACCCTGTGATGTGGGTTTTTATGGCTGATAAACAGTCCCATCTCCATTTTCCTGATGGTGTGTGTGACATTAATATAATGTCGGACATAGGTGGATATACAGAGTCGTACATCAACGGGGTATGCTACGAATTCCAATTTCAGACCTGTAGATCCAGGCCTGTGTTGTTTAAGTAGCTCATCTATAAAGAAAGTCACTTTATTGGGGGTCGAGACCATTCTGTCCAGTTTTAGTTTCTGTAGTGTCTGGACCCGTTGTGCTGTGGTCAGCGCCATTAACATCACCACTTTGAAGGTGAGTTTGTCCAGTGGTAAATCCGTCATAGGCGACCAGCTCCTGAGTAGGGACAACACAAGCCCAATATCCCAGGTGATATTATAGCGTGGTCGGGGAGGGTTGGAATTGAATATACCCCTCAGGAGTTTGGATACCAGCTGGTGAGATCCCACTCCAATGTTGAGATAGGATGATCGTGCACTCCTGGCACTGTTTACGGCACTGTAACTGAGGGCCTCATCAAAATGAAGGCCCGCGAGGAATTCCAGCACATTGGTGATCGTAGCAGAGTTGTAGGTGGTCTTTGTCCGACTAGAGAAGGCCTCCCACTTCCTTATGTGGGTGAGGTACTGCTTTTTTGTTGATTCTCTGCACGATGCTGTGATGATGTCCATGGTTCTTGTAGACAGCTCGAATTCCAGCAATGGCCTCTTCAGAACCTGCAAGCCAACAGGTTCAGATGACCATGGCATGGATGATATTCCCCTGTTAAGGGATTGGTCACCAAATTCGGGCATTTGGTAACCTGAATCCATGATTCTTTCATCATGTTGAGGACCACCGGGTACCATCGTTGTGTGGGCCAGTCGGGTATTATCAGTATACCTGATGAAGAATCTAGTTGTATTTTCTGCAATACCGGACTGATGAGGCAGAATGGGGGAAATGCATAGAAAAACCATTTCCCCCAATGTAGCCCATCGCCACTGCCCCAGGATCTAGTTCCCAAGAGACATATGTTGGTATCTGATGGTTCAGCTGGACGCAAAGAGGTCGATATCTGGTGTTCCATATTTGGCTATAATTTTAGCAAATATTTGGGGATTCAACATCCACTCGATGTTGTCATTAAATACTCGTGACCTGGTGTCCGCCACTGTATTGAGCTTACCCGGAAGGTATGTAGCTGATATCCAAATATTTCTTTGAATACACCAGAGCCAAATTAAATTTGCCAATTCATAACAAGATATTGACTTGGTCCCACCCATATGGTTTAAATATGCCACCACTGTGGTATTATCTATTTGAAGACGGACATGATGCAGATTAATGCAGTAAGCCCGCAGCCCATGAAATGCTCCCAGCATTTCCAAATAGTTTATACCTTGTGATTGAAGAAGAGTAGACTCTTGTAAATCCCATCTGCCGCCACAACTAGAAGTGGTGTTGGTAGCTCCCCAGCCCAGCGCGCTTGCGTCGGTTTGTAACACGACTGATGGGTTTAATATAATGATGGGATTAAAACAGTCACGAACTTTGCTAATCCACCATAGTAGCTCAATTTTTGCTTTGTTTGGCTGCTGCATAGGTCTGTCAAAATGTTCAGCATTTGCTTTTAATGCTGAGATTTTAGCTCTTTGCAAGTTTTGATAGTGTAACGGGTGAAATTGCGCAGCTGGAAATGTAGCTACAAGTTTCCCAATCACCTTGGCAGCATGTCTAATGGTCGGTTTCCTGGCACAAGCAAGGCTGTTTCATGCCTCTATTATGTCTGTTGCTTTGTTCTCTGGGATAGTGACAATCATATGACTGGTGTTAACTGTGAATCCCAGATAGTCCATAATCCCAGAGGGGTTGAACTTAGATTTGTCTGGATGGATGACAAACCCTAGTTTCTCGAATAATGATTTGTCAGCTGTTACTGCTAATTTAGCTAATTCCAAAGTTATTCCCACAATTAAAATGTCAACTAGATATGCCATGACTAGGTGGTTTTGTCTTCTTAGAGACGCCAATACTGGTTTTAGTATTTTGGTAAATAACCTAGGGGCTGTTGTAAGCCCATTAGGTAGGGCTTTGCATTGCCATAGTTGCACCATCCAAACAAATTTTAAGTATTTCCGGTGATGTTCCCGTATATGTACTGAATAGTATGCATCTTTTAGATAGATGCAGGCCATGAAGCCCCCTCTGGAAATCAGTTGTTTAGCCGTTTCAAATGTTTCCATCTTGAAATGGGTATATTGAGCAAAGGTATTCAAGTGGGTTAAATCAATTATGATATGACATCCACCATCTTTTTTGGTTTTGGCAAAGATGTTAGATACAAACTCAAGAGGTTCATGTGTCGTTTTTTCTATAACCCCCTTGGTGTATAACCTTAATAGTTCCGCATGTCCTTCCACTTTTTCTTTATGTGAAAGTGCAAATTTCCTGTTAGGTACATGCTGAGCTGGGGGAAGATGTCCATTTATTTCATAACCCTGAATACTATGTAATATAAAAGTGTCAGAAGTTATAGAACCCCATGCATCCCAGAATGTACGCAACCTCCCTCCTACTTGTGAGGTTAAAAATGCAGCATTCCCAAGAGAACCAGACACCCTTACCTCCATGGTTAACGGCGGGGCTTGATGTACTGGCCTTTCTTGGTTCTTTGTGTTGCTGGGACGTGGGGTTGGCGTATCTTCCAGGCTAGTCGCTGTGGGCTCTGACCTAAAAAAGGCTTTTGTTGGTAGGGCACGACCGGAGGGTTGGTTCTAGTTGCCCTGTCGGGTTGAACCCGAGGCCCGTTCGATGTTGCATAAGGATGCTGTCTATGATACGCCGGTGGTCTGCTCGAGGATGGTGATTAAATCAACCCGACCGCTTTTGCTTCCTCATCCAGGTCTTTTACCTGTTTAGGCAGGTCTTCACCGAACAGCTGTCTCGTTGGCAGCATTACATTAGCTTTGCACAAACCTGCAAATTTTGGGTTTAGTGTTGGACGGATGGAGCTCTTGCAAAAGCAGTTGATCTCAAACTGAGTATTGCATAGCAACGCTAGTGCATCCTGCTGCTCATCCGTCATGTCTGTCCCTTCTATGGACCTGGCAAAGGCAGTAATGCCTGTGGTCAATAATTTCAGGATTTTTTGTATTTTTAACTCCTGGGCCCTGATCCCAGGACTGATGTTACCCCAGATGGGTGTGTTGACGGTGGGGACATTGAGCGACACACAATTTTCAGGAGCTTTGTATTTGTTGGTAGTCTCCGACAGCAGCTGTGCCTGCAGCTGGTGTGTGGTTAAACAAGTGATGCTGGCCGCTAGCCTAGGTTGAAGAGGTTGCTCTGAGTGTGCTGGTTGGGCGAACTTCGATACTACTTTGAGAAGTTCCTCTTCAGGCATCTCTTGCAACACAGGTTCTTGCGCCAACCCCTCTTCAAAGTCAGCTAATGTCTGACTTCTGGCACTCCCTATTGAAGAGGGAGAGATGTTCAGTAGTTCTGCTGTGTGTCTTGTTGATCCTAAAGATACACGCTCTTGATGGAGAAGGTCCCTTTCGAGCAGCCGCTCCACCATTCGCTCCATACGAGCTGTGCGACCGCCGCCGCTATCTGCTGACGGCAAGTCGACTTCCCCAAGTTCTGATGAACGATTGAGGCTTCTACCATCAGTCCGCACCTCGTCGAGGTGATGTCTAAGGAACCTAGGTAGGTAGTCGGTGCCTGCCGCTGATACGGGGCTACACAACTCCCGCGCGGATTTGCCGCTTGTCCGCGGACTTCCGGACTGCGGCAGTGATGAGTCGGTGTCAGCCGCTCCAGGGGGGCTACACGGCATCCGCGCGGGCTTCCCGCCAGTCCTGGAAGTACGGGACTGATGTGACGCAAAGGCGGTGCCAACCGCTCCTGCGGGGCTACCTGACGTGTATTTTTCCACCGGTCCGCGATCTGGTGGACTGAATCGGTGGTGAGTCAGTGCCAACCGCTCCTATGGGGCTACCCGACTTCCGTGTTGATTTTCCACCGGTCCGCGTTCTGGCAGACTGAAGCGGTGGTGAGTCGGTGCCGGCCGCTGCAGCGGGGCTACTCTACTTCGGCGCGGTTTTCCCACTGGTCTGCCCTCTGGTGACCTGTAACAGTGGGGAAGTGGAACGTGCTGTTGAAACAGGCACTGACTTACGCACCTTCTTACCGCTGGCCCGGTGCTGTTCGGGTTGAAGTGGTAGGGAGTCAGGGTCTTGCCTACCCTGCTCCCGCGCGGTCCTCCAGCTAGTGTGCAGCTCCCTGGCCTGCTGTGGTGGAGAGTCGGGTCCTGCCGACTGAGCGGGGCTCCCCGACTTCCGCGCTCTTTTCCCGGCCCATGGTACGGGTGCTGCCGGCGTAGCGGACAGCTCCGGGGATATCGGCCGCTGACTTCCATCCAAAGTCCCGCAGTCCTTGGCGGCATGCTTCGATGCAGCCTTCGTATTACTCCTCCGTTCCATCGTTTCTGTAAGTAAATATCACAAATGCAGAAACTAATCAACTCAAGGTCAGTGAAACTTACCTGAGGGCCTTTTTGAAGCTGCATGTAGAGGAGCGCACTCCCCCCCCCCCAGCTGTTGACTGCAAATGTGAGCGACGATATGTGACTCACGTGACTCCGAAGTAAAATGGCACTATAACTCAACCTTTCATCAAAGAACAGTTTTGAGGAAAACTCCAAGATGTCAGTTATATGTGCCGTATCATACGTTATGTCAGACTGCAAACAAAACACTTCCCATCTCCTGATGTAAGAGATGTACTGCTTCTTGGTGCTATCCCTCCAAGGATCCACAGTTCGGTCTGACACTCCGAGCCCCAGGAAAGGTCTTCTTAAAGTCTGCAAATCAATAAGTTGATTCGATCATGCAGCGGGTGGCCTTCCCGGGTCACGGAATGAACCAGCAAATTTTTGCATTTGAAAATAACCATATAAGGTTCTGTTACCATTCCCAATATCATGGGATGTGGGAGTGGCGGCACCTAAAGGCAGCGGCTCGCCTACAGCCGTCCGTCTTTTTTAAATTTTTGTCTTGTTAAATGTAGGTCTTGAGCTTAGTTCTTTATTTTTTTTTAGCTGTGTATGTGTGGGGGGTGGAGGGGGGGGTGTGGGGGGAAACCGTTAGTCTCTTCCATGTACGGGGAACCTACTTTTTCCCTGTCGGGTCTCCAGTGTCGTTGGGCCTAACATCGTGGAGCCGGCGGCGGCCTCCGACCGGGACCAACCTGAGGGCTCCAGTCGCGGAGCCTGCGGACCTGACATTGCGGAGCTGGCCGACTTTGGAGCGGGGAGAGCTGTGGTGGCACTCGGCTGCAGCCCGACTTTGGAGCTTCGGATGCTCCGGCTGCAGGCCCGGTGGTCAGGAACATCGGGAGCTCCAGGTCCCTGGTGGGAGATGGCTTTTCGAAGCTCCCGCAATGGCAACTTCTCCCGCTGGAATCGTGGGATTTAAAGGACACGGAGCGGGCCTAACATCGCCCGGCGCGGGTTAGCGGCCATGGAATTTACCATCGTTCGCCGGGGGCACTATCATCGGAGCCCCAGTTCGCCTAAACGCTGCAGGTGGACTACTGGACCGCGGGTTGGACTGCTTGAACCGCGGGGTTTACAGGACACGGAGCCGGGGCCAAACATCGCCTGGCGTGGTTTAATGGCCACAGGACTTACCATCGTCTGCCGGGGGCTTTAACATCGGAGCCCCAGTTCGCCTAGATGCTGCAGTTGGACTGCTGGACCGCGGGTGAAGAACTAAGGGAAGAGATAAGACTTTGCCTTCCATCACAGTGAGGAGGTGTTGGAGACTCACTGTGATGGATGTTTGTGTAAACTGTGTTAAGTGTGGGTCTTAGGTTTTTTTGTAATGTAAAACAAAAACTGTAGAAAATGCAATTTTGTTCAAACTTGTTTGAATGACAATAAATAGCATTCCATCCATCAGCGGGAACCATGGCTGCTTAGGCCAGTCAGGCACTACTAAAATGCCTGAAGCGGAATCTTGCTGGATTGTATGCAAGCACCGACTGATGAGGCAAAATGGAGGGAATGCATTAAAGAACATTCCTCCCCAGTGTAGCGAGAATGCATCTATCGCCACTGCCCCAGGGTCTGGCTCCCATGCAACATACTTTGGTAACTGGTGATTGAGCCTAGATGCAAACAAATCAATATTCGGCGTTCCATACCGAGCGACAATGTTGTTAAATACTTTATGATCCAACATCCATTCTGTGCTGTCATTGAATTTTTGTGACCTGGTGTCCGCCACTATATTAAACCTACCTGGCAAATAGGTAGCTGAAATCCAAATGCTTTTTTCGATACACCAGTGCCAAATGAGGTTAGCTAAATTATCGCAGGATATTGACTTGATTCCAACCATGTGATTAATATATGCCACCGCTGTAGTGTTGTCAATCTGTAGTTCAACATACAGATGATGCATATTCCCACAATAAGCTTTTAACCCATAGAATACCCCCAGCATCTCTAGGTAGTTAATACCATGTAATTGAAGAATTGATGACTCATGCACATCCCATCTGCCTCCGCAACTAGAGATCGTATTAGTAGGTCCCCATCCTTGAGCACTAGCATCAGTTTGTAATATAACTGAAGGTTTGCTGACCAAAATGTTACTGGAGCAATGCCGAATATTGGTCGTCCACCATTGTAATTCTGATATAGAGCCAGCTGGCAACCGCATAGGTCTGTTAAAATGACCTAAATGGTATTTGACTGCTTGCTCCTTTGCACGTTGTAAATTTTGATAATGCAAAGGCCCAAATTGTGCAGCTGGAAAACAGCCACTAATTTGCCAATTACACTGGCCACTTGTCGAATAGATGGCTGCTCCATAACAACAAGGTTGTTACAGGCTTCTATTAATTCTAATTCACGAACATATTAATAGAGTATATGGTAAATCCCAAATAGTTATTAACTCTCGTTGGTATCAACTTGGATTTAACTGGATGGATGAGAAACCCCAATTTCCCTAATGTGAGTTTTGTGGCGGAAACAGCGAATTTAGTTAATTTCAGTGTTTTCCCTATGATTAGAATATCATCCAGATATGCCATAACAATGTGTTTTTGAGCTCTAAGTACACCAAGCACCGGTTTCAATAATTTGTTAAATATCTGGGGGGTGAAGTTAACCCATTAGGCAATGCTTTAAACTGCCACAGTTGCCCCACCCAGCTAAATTTCAAATATCTCCGGAGATCCCTGTGAATGGGCACTGCATAGTATGCATCTTTGAGATCGGTGCATGCCATAAAGTATCCTTTGGAAATCAGCTGTTTGGTAATAACGAAGTTTTCCATTTTGAAATGTCTATACTACATATAAGAATTACGTTGTGTTAAATCAACGATGATTCGACACCCTCCATCCTTCTTTTGTCTGGGGAATATATTAGAAACAAATTGGTGATGTTCATGACGCGGCTTCTCGATTACCCCTTTGTGTATAATGTGTTAATTTCAGCTAGTATATCCAAACCTTCCTGTTGGGAATGAACAAACGTCCGGCTTGGTGTATGCTGTGTGGGTGACAATGAATTGGGAAGAAATTCAATTTGGAAGCCTTGTATACTGTGCAGTATAAACGGATCTGATGTTATCCAACGCCATTCATGCAAAAGCAAGTGTAATCTACCACCAACTTGTAACTGGTCCACACACCCCATGTTCCGGAAAGAGCCAGACCCACCTACCTCCGTGGTTACCGGTGGTCTTATGGTAGGCCGAAAGGCCCTTGATGCGGGTTCTATATCCTTCCTCGAGGTTTGGAGGGTAGGACTGCTGGAGTGCGCGGATTGCACATTTTCCATGAGGGCCGGCTTGGGCCTTGGCCTAAAAAAGGCCTCTGCCCAGAGAATTCAGCTTTCGAGCTGCCACCAGCTTCAGTGAACCTCTTACTGCTGATGGAAGCGTAGGGGTGCTGCCACCGAAACGGTGAAGCTTTGCTCGTCATTAGTGCCTTGATCAGCCCAACAGCTTTTGCTTCTTCATCCAGGCCTTTTACCTACTTCGGTAGATCTTCCCCGAACAGAAGATTCGGTGACTGGACATTGCTGGCCTTATATAAGCCTGCAAATTTGGGATTCAAGGCAGGTCTGATGGCGTTCTTCCGAAACAGTTTATTTCGAAGTGTGCATTGCACATCAACGGCAGGGCATCCTGCTGGACGTCTGATAAGGGTCCCCCATCCACAGACCTGGCGAATGTCCTAATGCCATGTCCTTGATTCCAGCAATTTTAAGATTCTTTGGATTTTCATCTCCTGGGCTCTGATGCCCCCTCCAATGTATCCCCAGATAGAGCTGTTCACAGCCGGCACTTTCAGGGATGCACAATTTACATGTGTTCGGTATTTTGCAGTTCTTTCCACCTCACCTGTTCCTGCAATTGGTGCGACGTGAGGTAGTTTATGCTGGAAGCTAGCTCTTCCTGCAGCGGCTCCCCTGTTTGCGAGGGTATCGCAAACCTTGATGCCATGGCAGGCAATTCTTGAACCTCACGCATGTCATGTATTCCAGTATGTTCCCCAGACATACCTCCGATTTCGGAGTCAGTCCAATACTGACCCCGTACACTCCCCTCCTCAGAGTGGGAGACATTATGCAGCCCTGGACCAGGCGCTGCCGCGGGCCCCCGAGGAGACCCGCGCTGATATACCTCAGTTTCACGGAGCATATCATGATGGAGCATCCTTTCCATAAGGTGCTATCCATGAGTGGAGAAGGCGACTCCTCCTGGCCTGACTCGTCTGAGTAAACAGGCCTATCAGACGTCCTTTTGGCTTTCCCTCCTTTCGGGGTTGCCAAGGTGCTTTGGGCAAGCACCAAGTCTGAAGCTGCTCACCGCACTGTCAGCGACTCGGACGGCGAAACCGCCGGCTGCCGGCTACCCCACTTCCGTGGTCCACCGTAGCCGGTTTCCCCGTGGCCTGTCTGGGTCTCGCCCTGGATTTCTCCATATTCGTTCAGCAAATCGAACTCTGTAACAAGATTTTCATATGAGAAAACGACCTCAGAATAAGTTTGAAACTTACCTGCAGGGTTTTAAACTTGCCGCTGGAGGAGCGACGCTCCTCCCAGCCAGTCGTGCACCATGCGTTAGACGTATTGGCGCGCATGCAGGCTGGCGGGTTTCTTCACGTAGTCACGTGATTTCAAAGTAAAATGTGGAGAGGATGTTTCCACCGGTGGAAGGGTCTGGGGCCAGAGAGCACAGCCTCAGAATAATAAGGCGCTCCTTTTGAAAGGAGGTGAGGAGGAATTTTTTTAACCCGAGTGTGGTGAATTTGTGGAATTCATTGCCATGGACTGCTGAGGAGGCTAAGTCGGTTAGATTCGATTAGTAAGGGCGTCAAGAGTTATGGTGAGAAGGCAGGAGAATGCGGTTGAGAAGGAAAGATAATTGAATAGTCTCAATGGGCCGAATGGCATATTTCAGCTTCTATGACTTATGAACATGAGTTCCGAGGCAGTTGGCAGTTTACGCGTCCTCGACTAGAAAATCACTCAACGTATTAGATGATTCAATTGTCTTCAAATGGAGTGACATCGTTTGATCGTCAGTCGTTCATTTTAACAGCCAACACCATTGAACAAAAAGTTCTTGCTAAAATAGATGTCATATTGTACAAACGCAAGGTAAACTTTCATTAGGGGTTTTGGTTGACCACAGCTCATATGGATTAATGGTGTGCATCCGATCCTTGGAGATGTACATTTTGAACGATGATGTTGCAAGGGTTTCCAACTCCAGCACCACTGGTGTATTCATGAACAATTCTACTTGTGTCCAAAAGGAGGGGGAGGCGACCTATAATTTTCAAAAATTCGGATGAATGTGTCATCTGGAAAGCATTAGGTATGGAAAAGAACAAGGCACGGGGTGTACAGCGACAGAGGGAACCCCAGATGCTGGAATCTCTAGACGTGGGGGTTTGTAGGTTAATCGGCCCTTTGTAAATTGCCTTTTGTATGTAGGGAGTGGATGCAAAAGTGGGATAACATGGGACTAGTGTGATCGGGTGATTGATGGTCGACATGGACTTGGTGGGATGTAGGGCCTGTTTCCATGCTGTGCCCTTCAATCAGGGTGTCAGGAGAATGGGGTTAGGAGGAAGCGAGATAGATCAGCCATGATTAAACGGCAGAGTAGACTTGATGGGCCGAACGGCCTAATTCTGTTCCTATAACTCATTATCTCTCTGGAGCTGTGCTCCTGGTAGGGCCACCCATGGCGGTAAGGTCGAGGGGGAGGACTCTGACAAAGAGCAATCCAACCAAGACCTCGATGGTGGGACAGGCAGAGGACGATGGTTGACCTTAGTGGAGCGTCACAACGGCTTTGAAGGCGGATGAAGGCTGCAGCAGAAAAGGGTCTCCGGTCGTCTTGGACTCCATGCCACTGGATCCTGACCCAGATCTGTCAAGGTGGCTGTCTGTGCACCAGTCTCCCCACGTTAAACAAAGTCACGCACAGGCGTCCTCCATGAGAGGACAGTCACACTAGTTTCGAGTGATCGCCGATGATGATGATGACTTGTGATCTTATGAATCAATTAATTAATCAATGCTGCATAGTTTAGCCGATCCCTTACACCTGGTTTATGAGTCCTTCATTCCAGACCTCTTAGCCAGGAGAAACAACCCCTCGACACCAACCCTGTTGCTCTGTAGCATTTTCTGAAGTTGTTTCAAAATGCCTGATTGTGTTTTCATTAGCTCTTTGTTCATTGTTAGTCATCTCAACCCTTGTTCTTAAGGCGCAGTGCTTTTAGTGGGTCAGTGGGACTAATGCTGGTTTTTGTTTGGAACCAAAGGCTCACGTGCGGAATAAACAATGAAACGCTAATGAAGATAATTGATGCATTAAATAAATTGCGCTGTGCAGTGTTGATGATAAATGGGTCAGCTATTTAACAAAGACATTGAACAATTGACTCTGCCAGACAATACATGCAAAATGAACACTGCACAATATACTTGTGTCTTTCTGGTGATTACCTGATTTATGAATGACCAGTAATGCATCGTCATATTTTTACCGTATTGGATAGTTTGATTATATTCTAAATACTTTGCACACCTGGGGTTTTTCTTTGTGGGGGTAGTTCCCTTTCACGATGAATATCGACTCCTAACATGGAGATCAAAAGGTTTTGCTTTGCTGGCTACCAGCTGCTAAAAAATGTGCCTCTTCAACCAATGACTTAGCGGCAGCTGTCAATGCTTACAGAACTTCTTTGCAGCACTAATCCAGGAAGGCAAGAGGTGAGGCTCGAACCGCTGTCAATCTGATACATTTCTTTATTCATCTTATTCATATTCTTATTCTCGGCATGGTGGCGCAGCAGCGGTTGAGTTTCTGCCTTGCAGCGCCCGAGACTGTAGGTTAATTGGCTTGGTTTCAGTGTAAATTGGCCCCAGTGTGTTAATTAGAGGGGATCACTGGTCGTTGCGGACTCTGTGGGCCGAAGGGCCTGTTCCCGTGCTGTATCTCTAACCTTAACTAAACTAAATCTGTTTTTTTCCCCCCGTGCAAAAGGTTGGTGGATTTAGTCACCGGTTTCCTGGAGGACACGGATGCTGAGGCTTCGTTGGAGATTGGTCCTGACATGCGGAAGATTCAACACTGCTTCAAGCTACTAAAGGTCAGCGTTCAAGGGCTTTAAATTACATCCGCTCTCCGCAGCACTTGATAATTTAATCGAACGGCGCGCTCACACATAACAATGTCGTTTTGGGCCTCGGCAGCGAGCTACTGCTGATGCACAAAGACGTGATTACCGAAGATAGATACAAAAAGCTGGAGTAACTCAGCGGGACAGGTAGCATCTCTGGAGAGAAGGAATAGGTAATGTTCGGGTCGAGACCCTTCTTCAGACTGAGAGTCAGGGGAAAGGGAGACGAAAGATACAGACGGTGATACAGTGAGATATTTGAACAAACAAATGAAAGATATGCAAAAAACTAACGATGTTATCTTATCTTGCATTATTTGTTTTGCATATCGTTACTTTTTTGCATATCTTTTATTCATAGGTTCTAATATCTCTCTCTATGTCACGATTGAAACCTCGCATTTCCCTTTCCCCTCACTCTCAGTCTGAAGAAGGATCTTGTCCCATAGAAACATAGAGCATGGAAAGATATAAAAATTGGTGCAGCAGTAGGCCATTCGGCCCTTCGAGCCAGCACCACCGCCATTCAATATGATCATGGGTGATCATCTAAAATCAGTGCCCCGTTCCTGCTTATTTCCCATATCCCTTGATTCCTTTAGCTGTAAGAGCTAAATCGTAGATCAAGATCTAACTCTGAATCTAATCGAAACGTCACCTATTCCTTCTCTCCAGAGATGCTGCCTGTTCCACTGAGTTACTCCAGCTTTTTGTTTCCATCTTCGGTTTAAACCAGCGTCTGCAGTTCCTTCCTTCGCAGGACGTGATTACATTGGAGAGGGTGCAGAGGAGATTCAGCTGTAAGCAGTGACTGGAGGTGTCGGGTCTGTTTTCATGGAGTCAGAGTGTCATAGATTCATACAGCACGTTCCTCGACGCAACTCGTCCATGCCGACCAAATCGCCCCGTCTAAGCTACCGTATTTTTCAACACGGTGGCGCAGCGGTTGAGTTGCTGCCTCACAGAGCCAGAGACGCGGGTTCGATCCAGACTATGGGTACTGCTTGTACGCAGTTTGCACGTTCTCCCTGTGACCATGTGGGTTTCCTTCGGGTGCTCCGGTTTCCACCCGCATTCCAAGGATGCGCAGGTTTGTAGGTTAATTGGCTTCAGTAGTGCATGGGATAGAACTAGTGCGTGGGTGGTCGCTGGTCAGTGAGGACCTGGTGGGGTGAAGGGCTTGTTTCCACGCTGTATCTCTGAACTAAACTGAATTTTTTCCTGGCCACCAACTTTTACTAATCCAATCCTGTTAGGGGAGAAGCCAGTCAAATTCCAACTCATAAATGCCTGGAAAGAGGCAAAATATTTGGAATCATTTCTGAATGGAAAGTGGTAAGTTAATCTTTGAAAAAAAATGATTGCATTATCAGAATATTTCCTCATTTAACTTCCTCTACCAGGGTTTAGTGAAAGAGACGCAACAGTGTAAACCTGGCTTGCAAATGGACAATGGAGTCTCATCCCCTGATGCCAATGGAGATGTTGACAGTAATGCAGAGACCAGATTAAGAGAATTATTGCAGCAACGAGATAATGAGATCAGTATCCTTTTTTACCTTTGGATGCATCTGCCTGAACTTGGGGGTGGGAGATTGCAACCTTCACGTGGTCTTGCCTGTTTCGACAAATGCAATCAAC
Source organism: Raja brachyura (assembly GCA_963514005.1). The sequence continues at coordinate 23,872,825 of OY740785.1, read as the reverse complement.
CTGGTGTGTACAATCAAATAAGATCAAATAGAACAAGTTGTCCCACAACTTTAGGCTGTGCACGCCATCTGCAAGAAGAAACATACTGTAGAAACATAGAAACATAGAAAATAGGTGCAGGAGTAGGCCATTTGGCCCTTCGAGCCTGCACCGCCATTCAATATGATCATGGCTGATCATCCAACTCAGTGTCCTGTACCTGCCTTCTCTCCATACACCCTGATCCCTTTAGCAACAAGGGCCACATCTAACTCCCTCTTAAATATAGCCAATGAACTGGCCTCAACTACCTTCTGTGGCAGGGAATTCCACAGATTCACCACCCTCTGTGTGCAAAATGATTTTCTCATCTCAGTCCTAAAAGACTTCCCCGTTATTCTTAAAAGAAGATCTGCCTGAACTAATCGTTATTTTGGGTCTTTTTAAACTTCAACACTTTACCTGCGTGGGTTTTCTCCAAGATCTTCGGTTTCCTCCCACACTCCAAAGACATGCAGGGTTGTATGTTAATTGGCTTGGTAAATGTAAAAGTTGTCCCTAGTGGGTGTAGGATAGTGTTAATGTGCGGGGATCGCTGGTCAGCGCGGATCTGGTGGGCCGAAGGGCCTGTTTCCATGCTGTACCTCTAAACTTCCTTCTCGGTGGCATTGTCCAAAGCCGAAAGGGCGGTACCAGAGAATCCGGTTCGATTCTGACCTCAGGTGCGGAGTTTGCACGTTCCCCCTGTGACCTCGCGGATTTCCTCCGGGTTCCCTCCCACATCGGTGTGGACTCAGTGAGCCTAGTCGTTTGCTGTATGTTTCAATCATTCAATAAATCAAAACGGGCGCCTTGTATGCAGTTACTCTGCTGCACCACCACTTGAGACGACATAACTACCTGTATTAAACGTGCAGTATATGTTGGGGGTTATATGCTATTTCAGAACCTGTTCCATGGACTTCAAGTGGTGGATTCCACTTTCCCTGACTCTGTTTTCAGGCAATGAGCTGCAACTTTATATCCTCAGGTCCAAGATCATCCTGATTTTCTTCTTGCAAATATTTTGCACACGAGCCTATAAATTCATCCCTGGTCTTGGTTACTGCAGATGCTGGTTTAAACCGAAGATAGACACAAAATGGTGGAGTAACTCAGCGGGACAGGCAGCATCTCTGGAGACAAGGAATGGGTGACGTTTCGGTTTGAATTTGCCTGGCCCGCTGATTTACCCGCTGATAGCATTTTGTGTCTATCTTTGGAAGAAGGGTCTGGACCCAAAATGTCACCCATTCCTTCTCCCCAGAGCTGCTGCCTTTCCCACTGAGTTACTCCAGCTTTTTGAGTCCACCTTGGTTACTTGCTAGGTTGATTCCAATCATGCTCTTCGATCCTAAACCAGTTATGGTGCTCATCATTAGGGCTGCATGTTCCTTTCACGATACCACCGACCATCGATCACCCGTTCACACCCGTTCCATGTTACCCCACTTGCTCACCCACTCATTACAAACTGTGGGAAATTTTACAGAGGCCAATTAACCTACAAACTTGCATGCCGTCGAGGATGTGGGAGGAAACCGGAGCGCCGGGAGGAAAACCTTTAGATTTTAGAGATACATTGCAGAAACAGGCCCCTTTGGCTCACCAATTGGGGAGATTGTGCAAACTCCACACCAACAGCACCCGAGGTCAGGATCGAACCAGGGTGTCTGGCGTCCTGGGGCATCGGCTCTACCAAGTGCGCCACGATGCCGCCCCTTCATCATCATTTTTATCTTCCCAACATTGCTCACATCTTCCTGATTTCATTGCCAGTCAAGCCCTTATCTCCAATAGCTTGCAATGATCTCACTCATTTTCAGTTTGCGCAAACTCCACCATGTTCATGTGTAGGAAGGAACTGCAGATGCTGGTTTACACCAAAGATAGACACAAAATGCTGGAGTAATTCCGCAGGACACGCAGCATCTCTGGGGAAGGGCCTTGACCCGTAACATCACCTATACCTATTCTCCAGAGATGCTGCCTGACCCGCTGAGTTACTCCAGCACTTTGTGTCTATCTTCCATCATGTTTATCTTCAACTCCAATGTTGTCAAACACCATCCTACCAACTCACCCCCCCAACTTCCCATAACTTTTTATCCGCCAATGCATTAAATTCAACTTCAAATTTAAGGGATGCATGGTGGCGCAGCGATAGAGTTGCTGCCTTACAGTGCTTGCAACCCCAGTGACCCAGGTTCGATCCTGACTATGGGTGCTGTCTGCATGGAGTTTGTACGTTCCCCCCGTGACCTGCGTGGGTTTTCTCCGAGATCCTTGGTTTTCCTCCCGCGCACCAGAGACGTACAGGTTTGTAGGTTAATTGGTTTGGCCTAAGTGTAATTTGTCCCTAGTATGTTTTAATGTGCGGGGATCGCTGGTTGGTGTGGACTGGGTGGGCCGAAGGGCTTGTTTCCGCACTGTATCTCTAAACTCAAGGAAACAACACTAAATTGTACGACCAAATGTTTTATCTGCATGGAAAACGCAATGTGCTGGAGGAAGGACGATGCGAGCGCTTGCCGGAAGCGTTACTAAAGATCCTCTGGACATTATCCATTGCCCTATCCTCATCGTCATTCCCTCGAAACACTCAGATCAATTCTCTACGGTGCGCGTTCCTCCCCCCCCATGCTGACTATCCATAAGTCTGTTCAGTCTTCCAGTGAGCTGTTTAAGTGTTCCATCACTCTACCACTGTCGATGATATCCAAGTGACGTTCCCACAAACTATGGTAGTTTCTTCAGTCTGAAGAAGGGTCTCGACCCGAAACGTCACCCATTCCTTCTCTCCAGAGATGCTGCCTGTCCCGCTGAGTTACTCCAGCATCTTGTGTCTACCTTCGATTTAAACCACCATCAGTAGTTCTTTCCCTCCCACAAACTATGTTGTCTGCATATTTCTGCTTTCTTCTTCCCCTCTCCCTTTATTTGAGCGAAATGATATCTGCAATTTTTTTAATTCCACAATCTTAAAGTCTCATAAAATAGCGATTAAGCCTCTTTCAATTTCCTAACCAGTTTCCCCTTAATATATTCAGATTCCTCTGGTTTCTTTGCCATTGCCATTTTCTTACTTAAATTAAATACATTCATTTTCTTCCCATGACGTATTGTTAAGTTCTCTTGTATTAGTGGCGTTTCCAGACCTGTGGAGATGTACACAGAGTAGTTATTTAAAATTTCAATTCCTTATAATGCCACGGCTAATTCTCCTTGAATAGACGCCTCAGATATTCTAGTGAACATGCTAAAGAAAGAGAAGAAGAGGGTACAAGATGCCGTCAGCCAAATAAACTCGGACAACCGTACGAACATGCCCGCCTCTAGCGGCCAGTCCTTCAAGGAAAGCAGTGCCGGCCGCGAGTCTAAATCCTTTTCTGAACTAAGATCTATGAGCAACACAAGCACCTCCGGATCCGAGTCAACCTTCGTTTGCAGCAGAATAGGTACGTACCTTCACATTTTCCTGTGTTTGTTGAAACAATTGACGTTGACTCCATTTTGATATTCATTCTTCCCAATTTCCACATGGCAAATTGACTGAACCGCAGCAGCAATATTTCGTGGTATCTCATTGGTGGGATCTCATTGGTTGGTGACCATCGGTGGGTGATCATTGGTGGTTTCTCATGGGCCGGTGCCCATTGGTGTTACTCATCAGTGATATCTTATTGGCTGGTGCACGTTGTTGTTATCTCATTGGTGGCATCTCAGTTTGGTGGGCTCATTGGTGGTATCTCATTGGTGAGTGCCAATTGGTGATATCTCATTGGTGATATTCTTATTGATGGTATTCTCATTGGTGGTATTCTCATTGGTGGTATTTTCATTGGTGGTATTCTCATTGGTGGTATTCTCATTGGTGGTATTCTCATTGGTGGTATTCTTATTGGTGCTATTCTCATTGGTGCTATTCTCATTGGTGGAATTCTCATTGGCAGTATTCTCATTGGCGTGTGCCTATTCTGAGTATGGCAACATAAGCCTTTGAGAGGGCTTGGCAGGTGAAATGCTGGTTCGATGCTTGCTCTGGATGGCACATCGGAAGCAGGAAGCCAACATATTGATGTGAAGGTCTGGCCACAACACTGAGACAAGGAGGGATTCTTGTCACGGAGAATTGCAACCATTGGAATTGTCTACCCTAGAGAGATGTGGAAATAAAATCATTAGTTGAGAGATACAGCGCGGAAACAGGCCCTTCGGCCCACTGATTCCGCACTGACCAGCGTTGCCCACACATTCGCACTATCCTACACACACTAGGGACAATTTACACGTGAACCAAGCGAATTAGCCTGCAAACCTGCACGTCTTTGCAGTGTGGGAGGAAACCGATGATCTCGGAGAAAACCCCTCGCAGGTCACGGGGAGAAGGTACAACCTCCGCACAGACAGCACCCGTAGTCGGGATGGAACCCGGGTCTCCGGCGCTGTGGGGCAGCAACTCTACCCCTGCGCCACCGTAGCTGCCACACATTGTATTGTGTAGACTGAGATAATCATTGGAGATTCAAAGATGATGAAGTTGGACAGCCGTGGATTAAGGCCAAAGATCAGTGAAACTGTTACCTACTGCCTGGAAGGCTTAAGAAGATGCAGTGCATGCACCACTCCGAATTGTTAAGTTCCACCTTACATTTTAGTGGCTTGAAATTCACTCAGTATAATGCTGAGGATCAGAGCAGCATGCAGAGAATCCTGTTTAAAAACTGCTTCATCTACCATCTAGCCCAGCAAGGATTGAATACTTTCTAACGTTAATATGTTGATGATCATTTTTAATGTCGATCCTTTTGTTTCTGAAGAAATTCATTCAGTTGCCAAACTGAAACACAAGGAACTGCAGACGCTAGAATCCTGAGCAAAACACGAAGTGCCGGAGTAACTTAATGAGTCAGGCAGCATCTGTGGAATACATGGGTAGATGATGTTTCGGTGCCGTTTAGTTATAGTAGGGTGGGAAAAGCTGTACAAGAGAGCTGGGGCTGAACCAAGTCTTGCAAGTGATAGGTGGATAAAATTGAGGATGTGGGGGCAGGGGGTTAAATGGCAGATGAGTGAAGTAAGTGACAAAGGCTAAAGGTGAAAAGGATGGGAGGATTTGAGGTGTGGGGATGGGAGAGGTATATAAGAATGGTGGGATTGTGGGATTGAAGGGTACACGCCATGGTGGATGACACAGGAAAAAGGGGGATGGGATGGGTTGTATTCCTTAAAATTGGAATACTCACTGTTGATCCCATTGGGTTATAAGCTACCCAAGCAGAACATGAGGTATTAGTTTAGTTTAGTTTAGAGATACAGCGCTGAAACAGACCCTTCGGCCCACTGGGTCCGCACCGACCCAAGCGATCCCCGCACATTAACACTATCCTATACCCACTAGGTACAATTTTTACATTTATCAAGCCAATTAACCTACAAACCTGCACGTCTTTGGAGTGTGGGAGTAAACCGAAGATCTCGGAGAAGACCCACGCAGGTCGCGGGGAGAATGTACAAACTCCGTACAGACAGCACCCGTAGTCGGGATCGAACCTGGGTCTCTGGCGCTGCATTCGCTGTAAGGCAGCAACTCTACTGCTGCGCCACCGTGCCGCCCCTGGAGGTATTGCTCCTCCAGTTTGCGTGTGGCCTCATCCAGGCATTGGAGAAGGCCCAGGACAGAAAGGTTGGCGTGGTTACAAATCTGAGCTGTTGTTCCATGCAATCCATTTGTGCATGAAACCGGTGAATATCACAAAGTGGGGATTCTGAGAATAATGTCTCATACTTTTTATTTGGTATGATAAAGGTCACTGGTTTAGTCACACACAAAGTCTCAATAAATAACACATCAGTCCAGTCTTACCTGGTTGTAATTTTGGACAAGGGTCAAGAGTGAGGTCAAGGGAATCCTTGATGCACTAGTGAAACTCAAACTAAGTGATGTTTCAGATTGGGATCTTTCTTCAGACTGACCCAGAGATGCTGCCTGATCCACTGAGTTACTCCAGCACTTTGCATCTCCTCTTCTAAACCAGCATCTGGTGGCGCAGCGGTAGAATTGCTGCCTGACAGCGCTTGCAAAGCCGGAGACCCGGGTTCGATCCCGACTACGGGTGCTGTCTGTACAGAGTTTGCACGTTCTCCCCGTGACCTGCGTGGGGTTTCTCCGGATGCTCTATTTCCTTCCACAATCCAAAGACGTACAGGTTTGTAGGTTAATTGGATTCTGTAAAACCGTCCATGGTTTGTGTTGGATACTGCTAGTGTACAGGTGATCGCTGGTCGGTGTGGACGTGGTGGGCCGAAGGACCTCTTCCTACACTGAGATTCTCTGAGACCTTCAGTTTCCTCCCACACTCCAAAGATGTACCGGTATGTAGTCTAATTGGCTTGGTATAAATGTAAATTGTCCCTAGTGCACGTAGAATGGTGCTAATGTGTGGGGATCGCTGGTTGGTGTGGACTCAGTGGGCCGAAGGGCCTGTTTGCGCACTGTATCTCTAACCTAAACTAATCTAACATTGTGAGCTAAGATCGATGAGACTAGATCATGGGGCAGGCAAATATGGCGCAGCGGTAGAGTTGCTGCCTTACAGCGCCAGAGACCCGGGTTCAATCCTGACATGGGTGCTGTCGGTACGGAGTTTTTACGTTCTCCATGTGACTGCGTGGGTTTTCTCCGGGTGCTCCAGTTTCCTCTCACACTCCAAAGACGTGCAGGTTTGTAGATTAATTGGATTCTGTAAAACAGTCCATGGTTTGTGTTGGATACGGCTAGTATACGGGTGATCGCTGGTCGGCGTGGACGTGGTGGGCTAAAGGGCCTCTTTCTATACTGTATCTCTAAAGTCTAAAGGGACTGGTTGCTGGAAGAATTTGTTCCCATATTCTTTCACTGCATTTAGCTTTGCATTGTGGCACACCTGTTCTGGGTAGTGCAGAATCCTAGATTCCAACAAAACAAGTTTAATTGGGAAGAAAATTCAATAGGGGGAAACAGAAATCAAATATCAATCAAGTCCAAAAACATTTTCAAACATCAAGGCAGGTGTGGGTGGTAGAGCCGCTGCCTCGTAGCGTCAGAGACCCGGTTCAATCCTGACCTCGGGTGCTCTCTGTCTGTCTGTCTGTCTGTCTGTCTGTCTGTCTGTCTGTCTGTCTGTCTGTCTGTCTGTCTGTCTGTCTGTCTGTCTGTCTGTCTGTCTGTCTGTCTGTGAAGTTTGCACATTTTTCCCTGTGACTGCACGTTTTTCTCTGGGTCAGTCACAGAGTCATGCAGCGCGGAACAGGCCCTTCGGCCCAACTTGCCCACGCCGCCCAACATGCCCCATCTACACCTCGTCTCACGTGCCTGCATTTGCCCCATAAACCTATCCTATCCATGTACCTGTCTAAATGCTTCTTAAATGTTGTGATAGTCCCAGCCTAAACTACCTTTTCTGGCAGCTCGTTCCATACACCCAACACCCTTTGTGTGAAAAAGGTACCCCTCAGGTTCCTATTAAATCTTTCCTCCGGGTGCTCTGGTTTCATAGAAACATAGAAACATAGAAATTAGGTGCAGGAGTAGGCCATTTGGCCCTTCGAGCCTGCACCGCCATTCAATATGATCATGGCTGATCATCCAACTCAGTATCCCGTACCTGCCTTCTCTCCATACCCTCTGATCCCCTTAGCCACAAGGGCCACATCTAACTCCCTCTTAAATATAGCCAATGAACTGGCCTCAACTACCCTCTGTGGCAGAGAGTTCCAGAGACCCACCACTCTCTGTGTGAAAAAAGTCCTTCTCATCTCGGTCCTAAAGGATTTCCCCGTTATCCTTAAGCTGTGACCCCTTGTCCTGGACCTCCCCAACATCGGGAACAATCTTCCTGCATCTAGCCTGTCCAACCCCTTAAGAATTTTGTAAGTTTCTATAAGATCCCCTCTCAATCTCCTAAATTCTAGAGAGTATAAACCGAGTCTATGCAGTCTTTGTTCATAAGACAGTCCTGACATCACAGGAATCAGTCTGATGAACCTTCTCTGCACTCCCTCTATGGCAATAATGTCCTTCCTCAGATTTGGAGACCAGAACTGTACGCAATCCTTCCACATCCCAAAGACGTTTCCTTCCACATCCCAAAGACGTGCGGGCTTGTTGGTTAATTGGCCTCTGCAAATTGCCCCTAGCCTGTAGGGAGAGGATGAGAAAGTGCGATAACAGAGAACTAGTTCAAGTTCAAGTTCTAGTTTACATTTATTGTCACTGCACCAATTGGTACGGCGAGATTTGTGTGACCATACAGCCATACGAATAAAAAGAACACAACACACGATAGAATTCAACATGAACATCCCCACACAGCGGAATCAGTGTTTCCCACCATGAGGGAAGGCAATAAAGTTCAGTCATCTTCCTTCCTCTTTGTTCCCCGTGGTCGGGGCCTCCGCAGTTGCCGCTACGGCAGCCCGATGTTCAGGCCCTCTCGCCAGGACGATTGAAACGCCGACGTCGGAACGGAAGAACATTCTCAGCAGCTATGATTCTCTGAATCGGCCACTTCCTACCGGAGACCGCGGCTCCCGAAGTCTTCAGGCCGAGTTGGGCAGAGATTCAACACTGGCAGCCCTCTGCAAAGGGATCCCAGGACTCCGCGATGTTAAGGTCAGCGCCGCCCGCGCTGGAAGCTCCGAAGACCACAGCTCCACGGGGTTAAAGTAAGGCATCGCCCGCTCCGCGATGGTACTTCACTGCTACGGCGCTGATGAAGCTGAAGCTCGGGCCGGTCTCCGGCAGGAAAGGCCGCGCCAATCCAGATGGTAAGACTGCGAGGAAGGGGGTGAAGATGCGACTTGGAGGACAGACACATCCTTCACCAGGTAGGATAAAAAAGACGAAAAGACCTCTAAAACAAAACTTTCTGACGGACAAAAAATTTTAAAAAGGATGAAAGGACCAACACCACTCGGCTTCCACCCTCAACTAGTGTGAATGGGAGATCGACGGTCACCTGGTGTGGACTTGGTGGGCCGAAGGGACTGCTTCCTTGCTGTATCCTTCAATCAATTCAATCAATCAGATACTATTGATATCGTGGGATTGAGTTCCCGGGTGAGACTGGAAAGGCTGAGATTTTTCTCCCTGGAGCAAAGGGAGCCGAAGGATCACCAGAAAGTGGCGTCTAAAATCACGAGGGGCAGAGATAAGATGAATCAACGCATGATCGGCATGGACCTTGTGGGCCAAAGGGCCTGTTTCTGTGTCGGGTGGACACTAGAGTTGAGAGCGCTGGTGTTTTCCAGCAACCAGGCACTGTAAGTAGGCTTCTTCTCGCCTGTCTGCCGGTGAGCAGGATCGGATCGGACCGGACTGGACCTGACCTGACCTGACCTTCGGGAGGATGTGCCTTCACAGCACAGAGTCACATACTGGATCTAATTGCTGATTATCAGATCAAGTCAAGGATCGGCAAGGAGTGGAGGGGAGGGGGAGGGGAGAAGAGGAGAGAAGAGAAGAGAAGAGAAGAGGAAAGAAAAAGACTACAGAATCCATGAGGAACAACTTTTTCACACAGAAGGTAGGTATGTTACAAAACTTACCTTTAGCGGCGCTGCAATCTGCCGCTCCCCGTGTGCGCGACTTTGGCGCCTTTCAGAGGGGGGCGGGCTTAAATTGCCGTTTTTCAACAGACTGGGATAATCGATGAATGTCGGGCGATTTCGTTGCGGAAGAAAATTCGCTCCGACATTTCATCAATGAAGGTATTTTTAAATTACTCTAGATTATTTATTAACTAGAGTAATTTAAAAATCACCTTCAAAAGCCGTGAGCACCGACAACCGGAAGAATTTTCCGTAGGGGAGAAAAAAAGGTAAATAGTTTATTTTTATATTGGTTTTTCGGGAAGCTTTAATAATATTTTTATGTTGCGAAATGGGGTCCCAAAAAATGTATGAACAAACAGTATTTTTCCCCCCGACTTCACTGCTAACCGCAACGTTCTAATCCACCGCATTCCACTAAAACCCACTCGCTAGTTGATTTAAATGGCCATTAATTTACAGGAATCAAACACTAAATTCCTTCTGTTTGGCCCAGAAATTAATGAAAATGAGATTTAAAAATTATGTTATATTGTGGATTATTGTGTGAATGTTATTTGGACACTTAGGCAATTAAAAAAAAGTTTATCTTTTCTTAAGAAATGGATAGATGTTTAGATCTACTCATTGAATTTTGTAATTAGCTACAATTAGATAACTAACTAATTATATGCTTTAATTTCAGGTAATCCAATATTACCTGATATTTGTTTCAGAATGCTTCAATCTATAATAACTGAAAATTTCATTGAATTCTCTTAAATTTTAAGAAAGTTATGGGCTTTTAACTTTTCCAGATCACAGCTTTTGAGTTAAGTCAATTGGAAGGCAATGGGGAGCAAGATGCTAATTTCTGAGTATGAAAATGGCCATAACTTTCTTAATACTGAAGATATGAAAGTGAATTAGGTGTCAAATTAAACCTCCTCTTATGCTTTATCTGATGGGATAAATTGCAGAATTGATTTTTTAAATCTCAAAATTTTGTAACATTGCTACAGAAGGCGGTGGGTGTATGGAATGAGCTGCCAGAGGAGGTAGTTGAGGCAGGGACTATAACATTTACACTGGATTTGGACAGGTACATGGATAGGATATGCCTAAGATTAGAGGCATATAGGCCAAATAAGGGCACGTGGACTAATGTGGTATCTTGGTCGGCATGGGCCATCTGGGCCGAATGGCCTATTTTCCCGCTTTATAACTGTGTGACTAGACCTGCTTGATGAGGACATTACAATGTAGATGAAATTTCAAGCAAGAAGAAATAAGGTACAGAAAATGTTCGTGCTCTCCTTAACGTTCTGCTTTGCAAATTTGTAAGCCGAAGTATAAGGAATAAAGTGGACGAGCTTGAGGCTCAGTTAGAAACTGCGAGTATGATGTTGTGGGGATTACTGAGACATGGCTGCAAGAGGGCCAGGGCTGGGAACTGTATATTCAAGGGTATACCTCCTATCGAAAAGACAGACAGGTGGGCAGAGGGGGTGGGGTTGCCCTGTTGGTGAGGAATTAAGTGCAGTCCCTTGCAAGGGGTGACATTGAAACAGGAGATGTGGAATCAGTATGGATAGAACTAAGGAATTGTAAGGGTAAAAAGACCCTAATGGGACTCATCTACATTTGGAATGTTCAAAATGCACGCTGACGTATGCTGTCCTGCAGGTGACGCCCAGTTAGGGTTAGGGTTACGGACCACGGCTGTAAATTATTCTGCCTTCAATGCATGGATTTTAAACATTAATCTATCAAAATTAATACAATAAAATCAGTTGTGCAAATGAAAAGATGTCTGAGTCGTTCAGTTTTATTTACAGATGTGTTGGTCCGATTCCAGATCCAATCACCATCTCTAACTTTTCACAGGGATGGGTTGAGTGAGTGTAGACTGAACCCCTCTCTCCCCTCCACCGCTCTCTTCCTCCCTCCCACCCCATCCCACCTTGTCCACTCCCCCCTACCCTTCTCCCCTCCCCTCTCCCCCCCTTCTTCCCTTCTCCCCTCTTCCTCCCTTCTCCTCACTCCACTATTCTCCCCCATCTCCACTACCCTCACATCCCCTTCTCCCCTTCTCCCTCCCTTGTCCCATTCTCCAAACCTCCCCCCCCCCCCCCCCCCCACTTTCCCCAACCCCCCCCCCCCCCCTCATTTGTGGACCCAGCATGTGACAGCTAGATCCCACTAATAATACTGTACAAAGGCCACATCATCTGTTTTAGTAACATTGACTATGGGATAAATGCAGACTATGGGAACAACGCTCCCCCACCTCTTCCCCCCCCCCCCACCCCCTCGCCTCGCTTCAAAATGGGTTGTGGGTAGTTAGACTCAGTGGCCGGAGCAGGTGGGTGGCACTGGTACATTGACAGCGTTGTAGATGTAGCTCGCTGCCTCTGGGGGTTTGGAGAGACCATTGGAAGAGAGATCTGCCTCTGGGACAACTCGTGGCCAACAGTTTAATTCCCATGAGGAGCAGGCAGAACATTTGGGGTTTGAGTCCAACCACCAAGGCCCCTGTGTCATATTTAGTTCAGAGATACAGTGGCCTTCAGCCCACTGAGTCTGCACCGACCAGTGATCCCCGCACACTAACACTATCCCACACACTCTAGGGGCAATTTATACTTATACCAACCCTATCAACCAACAAACCTGTGCGCCTTTGGAGTGCCGGAAGAAACCTTAGCCCTAGCCCTAGCCCTAACCCTAATAGCCCTGTCCCACAGTATGAGTTCATTCCAGGAGCTCTCCTGAGTTAAAAAAAAAATCAAACTCGTGGTAAGCACGGATAATTAACTTAGCAGATACATCGGCGCTCGGGGACGTTACTTAGCGACTCGGGAAGACTCGATAACGGCAGGTAAGCATGGGGTGACTCGTGAAGATTTTTCAACATGTTGAAAAATGTCCACGAGAGCCCCGAGTACCGATGAGTGGCCATTACTGTAAATCTCCGAGTTCGAATCAGGGCAAACTCGGGAGAGCTCTTGGAATGAACTCGTACCGTGGGACAGGGCTTTAACTCTAGCCCTAACCCTAACCCTAGCCCGAGCCCTAGCCCTAGCCCTAGCCGTAGCCCTAGCCCTAGCCCCAGCCCTAGACCTGACCCTAACCCTAACCCTAACCTTAACCCTAACCGTAACCCTAACCGGGCGTCACCTGCAGGACAGCATACGTCATCGGGTATGTCCTACAACTACGGGCGCCAGTCACTGACGCTCGCAGCTGCCGAAAAAATCGCAAAGTGGTACAGGCCCTTTATAGTGGTCTGAGTAAGGAACCACCAACAAATGTTGTTTGGTGGTCCTTGTGCCAATTTTGCATCTCGCATTGAGATGAGTGCACTAAAGGAACAACTTGGTGACTGTAATGGAGTCACTGAGATGGGTCCCGACCGGAAAGGTTATCCGTCCATTCCCACTCCATTTGCTGCTTGACCCGGTGAGCTCCTCCAGCTCTTTGTGTTTGGCTCCACCTGAACATCTAATTGCTGACAGAGAAATGTTGAAAATTAATTTTGTACTTTTAGTTCAGTTCAGTTTAGTTTATTATCACGTTTACCGAGGTACAGTGAAAAACTTTTGTTGCGTGCTAACCAGCCAGCGAAACGACAATACACGATTACAGTCGAGCCATTTACAGTGTACGAATACATGATAAAGGAATAAAATGTAATGCAAGGTAAAGCCAGCAAAGTCCGATCAAGGATAGTCCGAGTATCACCGATGAGGAAGATAGTAGTTCAGCACTGCTCTCTGCTTGTGGTAGGATGGTTCAGTTGCCTGATAACAGCTGGTAGGAAACTGTCCCTGAATCTTGTAATGTGTGTTTTCACACTTTAGTTTGCTTCAACCAGCTGTGGTTATCTTGTGAGGCAAAACCTGCAACAAAGTAGTTGCAGGTTGCAAGTCCTTCTCTGAAGAAGGGTTCTGACCCGAAACATCGCTTATTCCTTCTCTCCAGAGATGCTGCCTGTCCCGCTGAATTACTCCAGCACTCTAGAAACATAGAAAAATAGGTGCAGGAGTAGGCCATTCGGCCCTTCGAGCCTGCACCGCCATTCGATGTCATCATGGCTGATCATCCAACTCAGTATCCCGTACCTGCCTTCTCTCCATACCCCCTGATCCCTTTAGCCACAAGTGCCACATCTAACGCCCTCTTAAATATAGCCAATGAACTGGCCTCAACTACCTTCTGTGGCAGAGAATAGTAAGATTGAACGAGAACTTACCAAGTTTGAAGGTTGATCTTTATTTCATGAGGAGTTGCGGTGAGGGATTTCGTGAAGAGCCCGCCGGCACGCATGCGCGACATTCTTCAAAGCAGCGGTGTGGAATCACAGAAACAACAACAGAAATGACTTGGCATAGTAAGATTTAAAGAGACTCTGATTACCAGCTGAAGATGATCGAGGGTTGGGAGCGGAGGGCACGAAATCCCTCACCGCAACTCCTCATGAAATAAAGATCAACCTTCAAACTTGGTAAGTTCTCGTTCAATCTTACTATTTCATTTCGGAGTCACGTGAGTGACTTCGTGAAGACTTCAAAGCTTCTGTGATTACACGCCCTGGACAACGTCCATGCGGACCCACCACTAGCAAGGATGGATTGGAGTAAACAAGTTGACGAAACGAGGTTATACTGAAACAAAAAGAAGATTTGTTAATAACACAACAAATAACACCCTTTTAATCAGGGACATCCCCACGTTCACACCCGGCGTTCAGCACGGCCTCTGCGAACTGAAGGGGAGCAGCAACAGGCTTATTATAGAATCGCTGGAACACAGCTTCATTCGCCCATCCTGCTGTGGCGAGGATATGGTCCATGGGTACCTCCATGACTCTCGCCGCCGACGTAGATGCAGCCCTGGTGGAGTGGGATGTAAACACATTAGTGTCAATACCTGCCTTATTCAGGACGATCCGGAGCCACCTGGATATCGTCTGGACTGTCACTCGATGGTGAGGTCTTTTGTGAGTGACAAGCAGGTACAACTCCATTCCTCTGATGCTCCTCGTCACCTTGATGTAGTAACGGATGTGAGTGGCTAAACATAGCCGAGCATCTGCAGGGTATGCCGGGAACTTCAGCTGCAGCCCTGTGCACCCAGGTCTATGCTGCTGAAGTAGCTCATCGATAAAAAGGACTACTTCTCCCGGGGTCGACGTCATCCTGTCAATACGTAGTTTGTGGAGCGTCTGAACCCGCTGTGCTGAAGTCAGCGCTAGTAACATCACCAATTTCATAGTGGGTTGGTCCAGCTGTAACCCTTCCATGGGTGACCACGACCTGAGCAGGGTAAGTACATCCCTGACATCCCAGGTGATGTTGTAGCGTGGTGTAGGCGGATTCAGATTGAATATTCCCCGCATAAGCCTGGACACTAGCCTGTTCGATCCTACCTCGATGTTGAGGTAGAATGATAGCGCACTCCTGGCGCTGTTGATGGCAGTATAACTCAAGTGCTCATCATGGTGCAACCCCGCGAGGAATTCCAGGACGTCGGCTATGGAGACATCATCACAGGTGATGTGAGAGCGACTGCAGTAGGCTTCCCACTTGGTGATGTGGGAGAGATATCTCCGCCTGGTTGACTCTCGACATGATGCTCCAATGGTGTTCATGGTCCGGGTGGTAAGGCCATACTGCATCCATGGCCTGGTCAGAACCTGCAAGCCAGTAATTTTAGATAGGCATGGCAGGGGTGTAACTCCCCTGAGACAGGGTGAGAAACCAAATGTGGGCAACCCTCTAGAGGGACCCAAGGTTGACTAATCATGTCAGAGACCACCGGATACCAAGGCTGTGTGGGCCAGTCGGGTATGACAAGAATGCCTCTGGCAGAATCCATCCTGATTTTTTGTAATACCCGACTGATGAGGCAAAACGGGGGGAATGCATAGAAAAACCACTTCCCCCAGTCTAGCGAGAATGCATCAATCGCTAATGCCCCAGGGTCTGGTTCCCATGAAACATATGTCGGTACCTGATGGTTCAACCGGGACGCAAAAAGGTCGATATCCGGTTGGCCAAATTTGGCTGTAATTTGGGCAAATATTGGAGGATGCAGCATCCACTCAAACTATCATTGAATTTGCGTGACCTGGTGTCTGCCACAGTATTAAGCCTACCTGGCAAATAGGTAGCTGAAATCCAAATATCTCGATCAATACACCAGCACCAAATAGTATTAGCCAATTTGTCACAAGAGACTGACCTGGTACCGCCCATATGGTTTAAATATGCCACCGCTGTAGTGTTGTCTATTTGGAGACGGACATGAGTACCACTAAGATTAGCACAATATGCCCGCAGTCCGTGAAATGCTGCAAGCAGCTTCAAATAGTTAATCCCTTGTATTAGCAAGATGCTAGCTTCAAGGGGATCCCACCTGCCTCCACAACTAGAAGAGCTGTCCGCAGCTCCCCAAGCTTGCGTCAGTTTTGCAAATATACCACCGGATTGGGCACAACAATGGGTTTGAATGCCTTGCCAATATTGGACACCCACCATTGTAGCTCAACCTTAGCATCGGAAGGCAGCCCCATAGGTCTGTCAAAATGACCAGCGTTCTTTTTTAACGCAGCAATCGTGGCCCTTTGCAGATTTTGATAATGCAAAGGTCCAAACCGGGCTGCCGGAAATAAAGCTACGATTTTCCCAATCATCTTAGCTGTAGGCCGAATAGATGGTATACTGGCGGATGCGAGATCCTGACATGCAAGGGAAACATCCTCCACCTTGTGAAATGGAATGTTGGCCCTCATTAGAATAGAGTCCACCGTGAAACCCAAATAATCCATAACCTGGGATGGGTGAAACTTCGATTTTTCTGGATGGACTATAAACCCCAGCTGCTGAAATATAGTAACAGTTGCTGCAACAGCGCTTCCAGAGTGTTGCCAATAAGCAGAATATCATCTAAATAAGCCATTACAATATGATGTTGTATACGTAATTTGGCCATAATAGGTTTGAGTAATTTAGTAAAGCCTAGGGCGGTAGTAAGCCCATTTGGTAAGGCCCGATATTGCCAGAGCTGATCCATCCAGACAAATTTCAAAAATTTCCGGTGATGTTTCCGGATGGACACTGAATAGCATGCATCTTTCAAATCAATACATGCCATAAAGCAACCATGCGAAAGCAGTGATTTGGCTGTCTCAAAAGGTGTCCATTTTAAAATGTGTATATGTTACAAAGGTATTCAACTGGTCAAGTCAATAATCACCCGACAACCTCCATCCTTTTTTGGCCTAGTAAAAATATGGGAGACGAATTCAATGGGCTCGTGAATAGTTTTCTCTATCACGCCTTTTGTTCCGACGAAAATTTTCAGCCGTGCCTGCTGCCTGCTCAACGGCAGACAGCGTAAACTACCGTTGAGGCATATGCTGGGATGGAGGACCCCGAATATCCTTCCCTCTTGGAGAAGTCTTCCCCGAATTTTGTTGATTCTGCTGCAGGAGGGGCTCCAATATCCGCTCCATCCTGGCCAATACGCCCCTTGAGCTAAAACTCGGGCGGCCGAAGTCCTCATGTTCTGCTGAACTGCTGGGGCTTCGTCCATCGGCCCACACCTCATCGAGGTGAACCTGGTGCCGGAAAGTTGTCGCCGGTAGCCGCTGCAGCGAAGCTGAGCGATTCCCGCGCGGGAGGTACTCTCAAACGCCTCCTCGGCGGAGCTTGGTCTCGCTGCCTCGGAGGGCAAATGCGATGGGAAGTCGGCACCTGACTTAGCATGGAGATCCGACGCCCGCGCGGGCTTGCCGGCTGCCCATATCATGGACCTAGCCGACGCATAGTCTCGTCCTCCCATGCATGGGGGACTCGGCGACCGTGGCGTATGGGCTCGTTGAAGGGAGGAGCAGTTCGCTGGGCTTAGTGTCTGCTGACGGTTCTCAACTTCTGCTGACGGCGGTTAACCTCCCTGTGCCTACTGGAGCTGGATGGCTCCTCTCCAGTAGCCGCGTCATGCGGCCATACGCCCTTCACCCTGAACACTGGGGTGGTCGGAGACCTCCGGCTCAGAAAGATTGCCGGGGCTCCTTTCATCGGCCCGCACCTCTGAGAAGTGATCTCGGTGCCGGAAGTTGTCGCTATTGGCCGCCGCAGCGAACCGCGCGATTCCCGCGCGGGAAAGGTGTTCAACCGTCTCCGTTTAACGGGAGCGGAAGCCGTTGCCACAAAGGGCCCTGACGGCTTGGGGTCGACTCCAGCAGAAGCATGGAGCGACGCCCGCGCGGGCTTGCCGGCTGTCCACATCGTGGACCTTGCCGACGCATGGTCTCGTCCCCCCCATCGACAGGGGACTCGGCGACCGAGGCGGGACCGTACCCAAGCCCCCCGTTCCAGCGGCGGGGTTTGGGAGTTGGATAGCAGATCTCACAGACCCAGGTCCCGCCGTTGCACCAGACCGCACCATGGCGGCTGGTGGAGCCTTGGCCCGAACCGGGTTTAGGCTTACGGGCTCCTCCCCTGCCCTTCAACGAAGGGCTAGCGGAGGGGGGTCGGGCCGCAGCACGACCCCTTCCCCGTGGTCGCCAATGGCGAACTTGTGGCAGGGTCCCCCCTTTCGAGAGGCACCCCGTTCTCGGCTCCTGGAATCAGCATTGGAGCTGCTGCTCCTCGAATCAGCACAGGAGCTCCTGCTCCTTGAATCAGCACTGGAGCTCCTGCTCCTGGAACCAGCACTGGAGCTCCTGCTCCTTGAATCAGCACTGGAGCTCCTGCTCCTCGAATCAGCACTGGAGCTCCTGCTCCTTAATCCAGCACTGGAGCTCCTGCTCCTGAACCAGCACTGGAGCTCCTGCTCCTCAAATCAACACTGGAGCACCTGCTCCTTGAATCGGCACTGGAGCTCCTGCATAGCGGCGGGTCGGGCCCGGTAACAACAGGGCTCCCCGACATCCACGTCTATTTCCCCACGTACCTGCAGGGAGAGAACATAATATACACCCGCCACAACAAAACACCAACTCACACTGGAACTCCGGTGTATCGGCGGGTCGGGCCCTGTACCAACAGGGCTCCCCGACTACCACGCCTGTTTCCCGGCCCGACTCGCAGGTGAGCCGCTGAGAAAGGCTCCGGGATAAGTGGCGGCGACTCCAAATCCACGTTCCTGTAGGGAGAGAACACACTGCTCCCCCCCCCCCAACAGGAAACACCAACTCTAGGGGGCTTAGCCTTACCTGAGTCGGCCCTCTGAAGGGCTGGTCAGGAGCCGCGCTCCCGACCAGCCGTCGGCAGCAATGCGATGCGACGATATGTCGCGCATGCGTGCCGGCGGGCTCTTCACGAAGTCACTCACGTGACTCCGAAATGAAATTCCAGAGACTCACCACTCTCTGTGTAAAGAATGTTTTCCTCATCTTGGTCCTAAAGGAATTCCCCCTTATCCATTGACTGGGACCCCTTGTTCTGGACTCCCCCAACATCGGGAACAATCTTCCAGCATCTAGCTTGTCCAACCCCTTAAGAATTTTGTAAGTTTCTATAAGATCCCCCCTCAATCTTCTAAATTCCAGCGAGTCTTAGACTTTGTGTCTAACTTCGGTATAAACCAGTATCTGCAGTTCCTTCTAACACAAAAATGGTTAATAGTTGATGGCACACTAGAAAATGACATTTGGCTAGCGTCGTAACAGTAATATGATAAAATTAAAATATGTTGATGCTCAATTGAAACTCATTGAGTTGGACCTCATTGAAACTTACCGAATAGTGAAAGGCCTGGATAGAGTGGATGTGGAGAGGATGTTTTCACTAGTGGAAGAGTCTAGAACCAGAGGCCATGGCCTCAGACGTAGAAAGGAGATGAGGAAGAATTTATTTCGTTAGAGGGTGGAGAATCTGTGGAATTCATTGCCACAGAAGGCTGCGGAGGCCAAGTCAATTGCTAGATTCTTAATTAGTATGGGTGTCAGGGGTTATGGGGCGAAGGCAGGAGAATGGGGTTGAGAGAGAAAGATAGATCAACCATGATTGAATGGCGGAGTAGACTTGATGGGCCGAATGGCCTAATTCTGCTCCTTCAACTTATCAATATTATTGTGTAGGAAGGAACTGCAGATGCTGGTTTAAAACAAAGTTATACACAAAATGCTGGAGTAACTCAGTGGGACCGCCAGCATCTCTGGAGAGAAGGAATGGTGACGTTTAAGGGTCTCGACCGGAAACGTCACCCATTCCTTCTCTCCAGAGATGCTGCCTGATCTGCTGAGTTACTCCAGCTTTTTGCGTCTATCTTATGAATATTATTAAGTGCTAATGGTCAAATGAAGTTTTCCATGGAGGAAATAGCAAACTGTCTCAAGAAAGCAAATATAGTTGCATAAAAATAATTAGATACAGAGATAACTAACGTGAATGTCACACCATGTTCTTTTCCTGTTCCTCAACTTTTGCTGGCCGTTCAAAAGTCTCCAAGACTTGGACATCTCGTGCGGAAGAGTTTATGGTGCATGGGTCAGATTTATACTTGGTCAACATACAAAAGGCACAGACTGTTCGGTATTCTCCAGATTCCTGTTTCCCAACTGCAACGTTGTTATTTGCAGTCTAAACAAACGTGCAGCTGAATCGGATAGCTTCTGCCATCCTGGGTGTGTTGCACAGACCCTGATCCTTGAACCCAGCATGTACGAAGTTTACTCTGGCAAACAAATGCTTCCTGTGAATGTTATACCAATTAATCTTTTGATGCCATGTGCCAACGTGCAGGCACTCTGACGCCCAGCTAATGAAATAACTGATGTTAGCAGTGCAGCAGACAAAACCATTCTACCGCCTCTGTATCTGAGTTTGAGTTTAGTTTATTGTCACGCGTACCGAGGTACAGTGAAAAGCTTTTTTGTTGCCTGCTAACCAGTCTGCGGAAAGACAATCATGATTACAATCGAGCCATCCACAGTGTACAGATGCATGATAAAGGGACTAAAGTGAAGCAAGGTAAAGTCTGATCAAAGATAGTCCGCAGGACTCCAATCAGGTAGATAGCAGTTCAGGACTGCTCTCTGATTGTGGTAGGATGATTCAGTTGCCTGATAACAGCTGGGAAAAATCTGTCCCTGAATCTGGAGGTGTGCGTTTTCCTACATTTATAGCCTTTACCTGATGGGAAAGGGGAGAAGAGGGAATGGTCAAGGTGTAATTCGTAGTTGATTTAGTCGCTAGTGTGTGTGGGGTAGTGTACGGGATGATCGTTGGTCAGGGTAGACTTGTACGCCTGTTTCCGTGCTGTATCTCTATAATAGCCTTGACTGAGTACCCGTACATCGGCGAGACCAAACGTAGTTAGAATCCAGCAGACTCAGCGACCGTTCCGCTGAACACTTGTGCTCGATCCGTTGAGGTCTACTTGATCTCATGGTTGCTAACCACTTTAACTCCCCTCCCATTCCCACACTGATCTTCCTGTCTTGGGCCTCATCCATTGTCAGACTGAGGCCCAGCGCAAATTGGACGAACAGCACCCATTTTTTCTGTTTGGGCAGCTTACACCCCAAGTGTTTCTTGATTAGTATGGGTGTCAGGAGTTATGGGGCAAAGGCAGGAGAATAGGGTTGAAAGGAAAAGATGGATCAACCATAATTGAATGGCAGAGTAGACAATGGGCCGAATGGCCTAATTCTGCAACTATAACTTCTGAACCCAGTGGCAAGAACGTTGAATTCTCTAATTTTAAGGAACTTCTACCAACATTCCCCTCCTCCCTTGCCCCCCTTCCTCCACTCTAGTATTTTTACCAGTTCCACAGTTCACCACATTGTATCAACTCTTAAGATCACACCTTCCCCAGCCAACAATGGGCCTACCAGGCACTGCCCTGCCTGTGGTCATTTGTGGCTAACCTTGACTGGTCATGGTCTTTTGGCACCTCCAGCACTTCCCCCCTCCCCACAATCAGCCGGAATAATGGTCCTAACTCTAAACGTCACCTATCCATGTTCTGTCGAGATGCTGCCTGACCCGCTTGAATTACTCCAGCACTTTGTGTCTTATCTTTGGTACAAACAAGCATCTGCCATTCTTTGCTTTCTACCTTTTATTTCAGTTGCAAATCAATCATAAACGTCAGCTGATCCTATAGAGGTGTATAAAGTCATGAGAGGAATAGATCGGGTAGACCCCCAGAGTAAGGGAACCGAGAACTAGAGGAGATGAAGGGGGAAAGATTAAATAGTAAGATTAAACAAAAACGTACCAGTTTGAAGTTTGATCTTTATTTTATGAGGAGTTACGAGGAGGGATTACGTGAAGAGGCCCGCCAGCCCGCATGCGTGTCAACCTTCAAAGCAGCGGTGTGAAATCACATAATAACAGTTGTTGAACTGAATATAGTAAGATTCGAGAAACTAGAACTACCAGCTGACCTTTAAGAGGGTTGGGAGCGGAGGGCACGTAATCCCTCATCGTAACTCCTCATAAAATAAAGATCAAACTTCAAACTGATAAGTTCTCATTTAATCTTACTATTTTACTTCGGAGTCACGTGAGTGACTTTGTGAAGATTTTAAAACTCTGTGATTTCATGCCGTGGACACAAGTCCATGCCACACACTGTATTGGTTGACCAAGGATGAGAGAATAATGCATTCAGACATGACAGATTTTTAAAACATGCTGATGCTTTAATGGACAAATTATAACAATAATGAACCCTCTCATCCAAGGGAAATTATAAAATGGAACTTAAAATGGAGTCGGCAAATACCCCCGGTCTACGATAGGTTTATTATAGAATGTCTGAAAAATGCGCTCCATGGACCATCCTGCAGTCGCTAGGATATGGTCCAGCGGGACGTCCATAACCCTTGCTGCTGATGTAGATGCAGCCCTGGTGGAGTGAGATTTTAAAATGTCAGTATCTACTCCTGCATAAACCAGAACCCGTTTTACGAACCTGGAGATGGTCTGTACTGAAACCTTTTTATGAGGTTTCTTGAAACTAACAAGTAGTGCTAGTTCCGAGCCCCTGAGGCTCTTAGTGACCTTAATATATAGTCGGAGGTGTGTGACCACACATAACCGAAGGTCTAAGGGGCATGCCACAAATTGTAGTTTGAGGCCGGAAGCACCTGGTCTACTCTGCTTGACTAGATCATGCACATAAAATGTGATACTATTAGCAGGCATAATCATCTTATCCAGCCGCAGCTTATGCAACGACTGGACCCGTTGTGCTGACACCAGCGCCATAAACATCACTACCTTGAATGTGAGCTGGACTAGGGACAGAGATGTTGCTGGTGCCCACCTGCGGAGCAGTGTTAATACCGTGCCAACATCTCATATTTCCGAGTATCTGGGCCTGGGAGGATTCAAGTTGAAGACACCCTTCATGAACCTGGATACCAGAGGGTGAGACCCAACAGAGTGGTGTCCTGACCACGGCCATAAATATGCTGGCAGTGCACTTCTAGCACAATTTAAAGCACTATAACTCAACTTCTCATAAAACTACAGTTTTGGGAGGAACTCCAATACATTGGTTATATGTGCTGTGTCGTACAAAATATTAGATTATGAGCAGAACACTTCCCACTTCTTAATATAGGAAATGTACTGTTTTTTCGTACTGTCTCTCCAGGCCGCAGCGAGTACATCCACCATGCGATCAGACAGTCTGAGCCACCGGAAAGGTCTTATCAGACTCTGCAAACCAATAAATTGATTAGTGGATGTTTCTCCCGAGTTACAGGGTGGACTAGCAGATTACTGCCTTTGGGAACGGCCATAAAAGGCTCTGTGGTCATTCCCAGTATGATTGGGAACCATGGCTGTGTAGGCCAGTCAGGCACTACTAGAATGCCTGAGGCAGAGTCTTGCTTGATCTTCAGCAAGCAACAAAATATTCTTCCCCAATGTAGCGAGAATGATCCACCACCACTGCCCCTGGGTCTGGTTCCCATGCAACATACTTTGGTAACTGGTGATTGAGTCTGGATGCAAACAAATCGATATTCGGTGTTCCATACCGATCGCTAATATCATTAAATACGTTATGATTCAACATTCTGCGGAGTCGTTGAATTTCTTTGACCTGGTGTCCGCCACCATGTTGAGCCTACGTAGCAGGTAGGTAGCTGAAATCCAAATATTTTTTGCAATGCACCAGTGCCAAATGAGGTTAGCCAATTTATCACAGGATACAGACTTGATTCCACCCATGTGATTAATGTTAGCCACCACTGTGGTGTTGTCAAATTGAAGTCGAACATGCAGATGATGCATATTCCCGCAATAAGCCTTTAACTCATAGAGTGCTCCCAGCAACTCTAAGTAGTTTCTGGAGTATGGTGTACAATTTTGGTCGCCTAATTATAGGAAGGATGTCAACAAAATAGAGAGACTATAGAGGAGATTTACTAGAATGTTGCCTGGGTTCCAGCAACTAAGTTACAGAGAAAGGTTGAACAAGTTAGGTCTTTATTCTTTGGAGCGCAGAAGGTTAAGGGGGGACTTGATTGAGATCTTTAGAATGATGAAAGGGATAGACAGTTGACGTGGATAAGCTTTTCCAATTGAGGGTAGGGAAGATTCAAACAAGAGGGCATGACATGAGAATTAAGGGACAGAAGTTTAGGCGTAACATGGGGGGGAACTTCTTTACTCAGAGAGTGGTGGCTGTGTGGAATGAGCTTCCAGCAGAAGTGGTGGAGGCAGGATCGATTTTAACATTTAGAAGTAAAGTGGATAGGTATATGGACGGGAAGGGAATGGAGGGGTATGGTCTGAGTGCAGGGAGATGGGACTAGGGGAAAATAAATGGTCGGCATGGACTGGAAGGGCCGAGAGGACCTGTTTCCGTGCTGTAATTGTTATATAGTTATATGGTTATATAGTTAATACCATACCAATGAAGAATCGATGACTCATGCGTATTCCATCTGTCACCAAAGCTAGAGATGGTATCAGTAGCTCCCCATCCCAGAGCACTAACATCAGTTTGTAATATCATTGGAGAACTGTTGACCAAAATTTTACTGGAGCAATGCCGAATATTGGACGTCCACCATTGTAATTCGGAAATGGCTTCCGCTGGTAAATGCATAGATTCTATCAAAGTGACCTGCATGGAATTTGAGTGCCTGCTCCTTTGCACGTTGTAAATTTTGATAACGCAAAGGCCCAAACTTTGCAGCTGGAAAAACAGCCACTAATTTGCCAATTATACTGGCTACTTGTTAAATAGAAGGTTGCTGTTTTACATTGAGATAATTACAAGCTTCTATTAATTCTAATCTCTTGCCCAAAGGCAGAGTCACAGACATGTGATTTGAGTTAATGGTAAATACCAGATAATCAATCACCCTAGATGGTGTCAACTTGGATTTAATTGGATGGATGAGAAACCCCAATCTCTCAAACAAGGGTCTGGTGGCTGAAATAGCTAATTTAGCTATTTTTAGTGTTTTACCTATGATCAGGAAATCATCCAAATAAGCCATCACAATATGACCTTGTGCTCGTAACAGCGCTAGTGCTGGTTTTAACAATTTTGTGAATAATCTGGGAGCTGAGGTTAACCCATTAAGCAATACTTTAAACTGCCATAGTTGCCCCATCCAGCTAAACTTCAAATATTTCCGGTAATCCCTGTGAATCGGCACCGAATAGTATGCATCTTTGAGGTCGATGCTGCCATATAACATCCTTTGGAAACCAATTGTTTGGCAGTAACAAGGTTTTCCATTTTGAAATGTTCAGACTGCACAAAGGAGTTAAGTCGAGTCAAGTCAAGGTTGATTCAGCATCCTCCATCCTTCTTGGGTCTAGTAAAAATATTGGATACAAATTGGTGAGGTTCATGACTCGACTTCTCAATTACCCCTTTTGTACATCCAAACCCTCCTGTTGTGAATGAATAAAGGACCGCCTCGGTGTATGCTGTGAGGGTGGAAATGAATCAGAAAGGAATTCGTTTTGGAACCCTTGTACACTGTGCAGCATAAACAAATCTGATGTTATCCAACGCCATTCATTCAAAACCGGCATAATCTCCCCCCAACTTGTGAGTGACCCACACACCTTACGTTACGGAAAGAACCAGACCCACCTACCTCCATGGTTAGTGGTTGATTCGTGATGTTTATTTCCGCCCCCGAGGATTGGGAGGTAGAGTTGCTGGAGTGCATGAACTGCGCATCTTTGATGTGGGCCGGCCTGGGCCATGTCCAAAAAAAGACCTTTGCCCAAAACGTGCTCCTACCAGCTTCAGGGAACCTTCTGCCGCTGGTAGAGGCGTAGAGGCGTAGGGGTATTGCCGCCGGAAAGACGAAGCAGAGATCAGCTCTCTAGAGCTCAGATTAGCCCCACGGCTTTTGCCTCATTGTCTAGGTCTTTGACCTGTTTCGGCAGATCTTCCTCAAACAGGTTTTTTGGCGGCTGCACATTGCTGGCCCTGCATAATCCCGCAAATTTCGGATTCAGGGCAGGGCGGATGGCATTTTTGCGGAGGCAATTTATTTCCAAATGCGCATTGCATAACAATGCCAGTGCATCTTGTTGTCCATCTGACAGAGGACCTCCATCCACCGACTTGGCAAAGGCCGTGATGCCTGAAGCCAGCAGGCTCAGAATTCTCTGGAGTTTCACCTCCTGGTTTCTGATGCCTCCACCGATATAATTCCATATCGAGCTGTTTACAGCCGGCACTTTTAGAAACACACAGTTAACAGGCGTGTGGTACCTCATGGCCGTATCCACCATTACTTGCTCTTGGAGCTGGTGTGAAGCCAGGTAGTTTATACTTGCAGCCAATTCTTCATCGAGTGGCTTCCCGATTTGCTGTAGTATCGCAAATTTCGATGCTAATGCGGGTAATTCTGCTTGGCGCAGCCCGTGCATCGTGGTATGCTCCCCGGACATACCGCCGAACTCTGAGCCAGCCCAAAACTGACTCTGGATGCTCCCCTCCTCAGAGAGGGAGACATCATGCAGCCCTGAACCAGGCACTGCCTCGGGCTCACGAGGAGACCCGCTCTGATATGACTCTGTGTGTAGGAGTATATCATGGTGGAGCATTCTCTCCATGAGGTGCTCCATCCGGGACAGACGTCCGAAGACGCTGTCCATTGTAGGAGGTGTACCCTCCTGGCCTGACTCGTCCGAGTCAATAGGCCTCACAGACTTTTGCTTAGCTTTCCCATGGTGCTCTCCAGAGGCACCAAGTCTGAAGTCGCTGGTAGAATCGTCAGCGACTTGGATGGTGAAATCGACGGCCGCCCACTACCCGAGGTCCCGCGGTCTTCTGTAGCATGTCTCCCCGCGGCTCGTCTGAGCTTCAGCCTTGACTTGTCCATTAGTGATCAAACTTGGAGCAATACTGCAGACAAGAATTATTGAACACACGACCTCAGACTAAGTTTGAAAACTTACCTGTGGGTCTTTTAACTTACCGCTGGAGGAGCAACGCGCATGCCAGACAGTTGTGGCGTCACGCGCATGGGGGCTGGCGGGCTTCTTCACAAAGTCACTCGTGTGACTCCGAAGTAAAATAGAAATCTGAGGGGTAACGTTATCACAAAAAGGGTGGTGGGGGTATGGAACGAGCTGCCAGAGGAGGTAGTTGAGATAGCTAGACAGGTAAATGGATAGTGTTAAAGAAGGAACTGCAGATGCTGGACAATCGAGGGTTACACAAAAAGCTGGAGAAACTCAGCGGGTGCAGCAGCATCTAAGGGGTGAAGGAGATAGGTGACGTTTCGTCGCCTATCTCCTTCGCCCCTTAGATGCTGCTGCACCCGCTGAGTTTCTCCAGCTTTTTGTGTAACCCCCAGGTAAATGGATAGGACAGTTTTGGAGGGATATGGGCCAAATGCGGGCAGGTGGGACTCATGTAGATGGGACATATTGGTTGGTGTGGGCAAGTTGAGCTGAAGGGCCTGTTTCCATCCTGTATGGCTATAAATCTGAAGACCATCGGATTCCAGTGCTAGCGTTGGCCATTGCACACTACTTTCAGACTAGCTCCAAGTAATAGAAGTCTCAGCTGTGATGTACACCAAGTCACAGCTCCAAGGGGATCAATTGAATTCTGGGATGAGCGTCTGATCCAAGAGTGCAGCTCGTCGGAAGAGACGGAATCCTTTCCAGAAAATCTGGGAACGATTATCACCATTCTTTGTAAAGGTCATAAAGGAATAGCGTAAAAGTTAATGTAAATGATAATATGTTTCCATTTTAAGCCATTTTAAGTTAAGTTTACCATACAAAGAGAGAAGTTTTTTTATTTTAGATTTAAAACTCGAGCAGGACAAGGAGACGGGTGCAGTTATTTTTCGGAGTAAGTGTCCATGAATTTTGGGGTAATATTAGTAACATGCTTTTTTCCAAAATAGTTTGGAGAAGTGATTTACGACATTCTTATGCTGGAACATCAGCAGGCACAAAATTCCTTGGTTGCTTGTGTTGTTCCAAAGGAAGATTTGTCGGGCACTTGTACAGTTCAATGCTTCAATGGCACTTCATTGTCATATGAACCTAGATACAGTGGAATTCTGTGTTTTGCATGCAACTCAGTTACATCATACCACACATAAGCTCAGTCATGAATAAAAACAATTGTAGTGTGAAGGGTCTGTCGCACTAGGCGATTTTTTCGGCGACTGGAACCCCCCTACGACAATGTCTATAATCACCTAGTTGACGTCGAGCTACGGCAAGCTACCGACAACCGGCGACCCATTAGGACGTCCACCTACGACCACACAGGCGACAACCTACGACAACCGAAGTCAACCTAGGTCCACCCGCGACAAGCAACGACCTTGTCGGTGACAACTGAAGATAACAGAAGACAATTCAGTCGCCGGTTGACGTAGGTAGTCGCCAATGGAATTCACCGAAGTCAGCACCGGCCATAACCTACGTCACCTGGCGACAACCTACGACAGCACCAACGTCAGGAGAAGTCAAGCTACGCTCATTGGCGTCAAACCCACTGTCATCGCCAACAATTTTGAACATGTTGAAGATCCCGCGGCGACCAGAAAGACGCTACAACTCGTTGGGCGACTGAGGAGACGACTCACGACCATACAGGTGACACCCCGGCGACCATGTGGCGACAGCCTAGTCACCTGTAGTCCCCTAAAAAATAGCCTAAGTGGGACAGGCCCTAAAGAATAGTAGACTTCATTGAGGCAGTACACGGATAATCGCCACGTTTCCAGCGCCCATCTCGTACTTTTCAGAAGGACTTCTGTTGAAAGGGAAAACTGAACATTAAATTAATATTAAGATTTACGGATGCCGCAGTCTCTGTGTTCCCAAGTTTACTGCCATGGAAGTAGCAATGTTACAAAATTTTGAGATTTTAAAAATCAAGTCTGCAATTTATCCCATCAGATAAAGCATAGAAAGAAGTTTAATTTGACATCTAATTTACTTTCATATATTCAGTATTAAGAAAGTTATGGCCATTTTCATACTCGGAAATGAGCATCTTGCTTCCCATTGCCTTTCAATTGACTTAACTCAAAAGCTGTGATCTGGAAAAGTTAAAAGCCCATAACATTCTTAAAAATTAAGAGAACTCAATGAAATTTTCAGTTATTATAGATTGAAGCATTCTGAAACAAATATTAATCTTACGTGGATTACTTGAAATTAAAGCATATAATTAGTTAGTTATCTAATTGTAGCTAATTACAAAATTCAATGAGTAGATCTAAACATCTATCAATTTCTTAAGAAAAGATAAACTTTTTTTAAATTGCCTAAGTGTCCAAATAACATTCGCACAATAATCCACAATATAACATAATTTTTAAATCTCATTTTCATGAATTTCTGGGCCAAATGGAAGGAATTTAGTGTTTTATGCCTGTAAATTAATGGCCATTTAAATCAACTAGCGAGTGGGTTTTAGTGGAATGCGGTGGAATAGAACGTTGCGGTTAGCGGTGAAGTCGGCAGGAAAAATACAGTCGGTACATACATTTTTTGGGAACCCATTTCGCAACATAAAAATATTTTTAAAGCCTCCCGAAAAACCAACTTTTAATATAAAAATAAACTATTTACCTTTTTTTCTCCTCTACGGAAAATCCTTCCGGTTGTCTGTTCTCAAGGCTTTTGAAAGTGATTTTTAAATTACTCTAGTTAACAAATAATTTAGAGTAATTTAAAAATACCTTCATTGAAGAAATGTCGGAGCGATTTTTCTTCCGCAACGAAATCGCCCGACATTCATCGATTATCCAGGTCTGTGGAAAAACGGCACTTTAAGCCCGCCCCCCTCTGAAAGGCGCTAAAGTTGCGCACACGGGGAGCGGCAGAACTGCAGCGCCGCTAAAGGTAAGTTTTGCAACATACCTAATGGAAGTAATCAGAATAGAACTCTGCATCTTTTTCTTTTAGGACATACAGTGTGGAAACAGGCCCTTCGACCCACCGAGTCCATGCTGACTGGCGATCACATCTGCTCTGACTCTATCTCACACACTAGGGACAATTTACAATTTATGAAAGCCAATTCATCTACAAACACGCGCGTCTTTGGAGTGTGGGAGGAAACCTGAGCACCCGGAGAAAACCCACGCGGTCACAAGGAGAACGTACACACTCCGTACAGACAGCAGCCGTAGTCAGGATCGAACCCGAGTCTCTGGCGCTGTAAGGCAGCGACTCTACCGCTGCGCCATTGTGCCGCCGTTAAAACAGAGTCTTAAAGGCCCTGTTACCCTGGCAGCAGCACTGGGTCAGAGTTCCAAGGTATGACGCCTTAGCCCGCACATCCTTTCCCTGGAGCTCGGGCCCTCAACTCCTGGCAGCATCCTCGTAAATCTTCTCCACACTCTATCCATCTCGACGATATATTTTGTGCAGCAGGGTGACCAAAACTGAACGCAATACTCCCAATTTCCGGTCGGATTGATCCAACAGCTGCTTTTCAAAGGACTCCTTGCTTTTGTATTTGATACTTCCTGGCTTCAGGATGTCTTCGCTGCCTGATGTAAAATGGAAGCTGGCTGCCAGTAGGTTGGCCCCTTTGTCATAACATCACCTACTGTATGTTTTGGATATCGACAACACTAGCTGAATTTGGATTCCAAACTAAAATCTAACATGAGTTTATAAATAACAGCTGTTGCAGCCTTCCACTTTCCTGCCAGAGTACTTCTCCAAAAAGAAATGTCCCCTTCCGAGAGAGGATAGGAAAAATAATCTGGCTCTCTTCCCTCTGGGCCCTTGTTGACATCCAAATGTACTTTCCGTTTGAACAAATCGGTCCTGGTGAGTTTGAACTCTTCACTTCGAAGACCAATCTGGTTGAAAGACCTATCTGGTATAACCACCCGTAATGCAGCCATGACTATCACATTATTTTGGACTGCTTCCCTTATTCCTAGTCAATGTATTTGTGGAATTTCATTTGCAGAATGTTCCAAGTCCCTCCCCCCACACCCCTCCCTGCATAAATCAGAATTGGAATGTAGGTTCTGTCAAACCGGGGAGGACTGCAACTTATTAGCCGTGGTTTTTGGCCTGATCCTGCCAAATATGGAGGAGCAAGAAGGAAGTTTCAGACAATGCTCTCAACTACTTTCTGACATACAGCCCAGCGGTATGAACATTGAATTCTTCAATCCTAGATAACTACCAAAAAGCCTCATTCCTCTCCACCCCACCTCGTGTCCTTCCCCTCCACACCCCCCCCTCCCATGTGCCCCACCACCCCATGCCCCTCACCATGTGCCCCACCAGGACTTGCATCTATTTCTCCCCTCCACTTCTACCCACCGAGTCATCAGTCTGAAGAAGGGCCTCTGCCCGAAACGTCACCCATTCCTTCTCTCCAGCGATGCCTCCTGACCATCCGCTAAGTTACTCCAGCACTTTGTGTCTTTTTTTTGAGGACCAGCATCTGCAGTTTCTTGTTTCCACCTCACTGCTTGTTCCTTTCCTACATCCATTAGCAGACGCCAAGCTGGGCGATATGCCTATACGGTAATGGGCAGGCATGTAGCAAGAAGGCATGTACGTATGTGGGAATAAATTCTCCTATTGCTGGAGTGAGGCTAGGTGCAAGCTGCAGGAGCACCACTTCATATTCCGCTTGGGTAGCTTACAACCCAACAGTATGAACATTGAATTCACCAATTTTAGGCGTAACGCTAAAAAATGAGGAAGGAGCCCGACTACAATTTACACCGACCAGTCCACATAGTGCGAATGGCAGGTTTTCATTGAATTCATGGGTGGAAATTATTTCAACAACCTCTTGCGTTAATGGATTTACACGGCCAAAAGATGTGGAGACATTTTTACATTAACATAAATGGAGAGCAACAATCCAATGGTGTCCTGTGTTGGGCCTCTTGGAAAGCATGAAGATGGATGTCCCCAGAGCCTGGGGGAGTTGTCCCAGAGGCAAAAGAGATTGCAATAGACTTTCATAAGTTCATAGTGTCTAGGAGCACAATTAGGCCATCCGGCCCATCAAGTCTACGCCATTCAATCATGGCAGATCTGTCTCTCTCAATCCCATTCTTCTGCCTTTTCCCCATAATCCCTAACACCCGTACTAATCAAGAATGTGTCTATCTCTGCCTCCATTGAGTTGGCCTCCACAGCCTTCTGTGGCAATGAATTCCACAGATTCACCTCCCTCTGGCCATAGAACCCCCTCCTCATCTCCTTTCTAAAGGTGTGTCCTTTTATTCTGAGGCTATGGCCCCTGATCCCAGAGTCTCCCACTGGTGGAAACATCTTTGTATCTTCTCTAGCCGCAGGGGAGATCCGACAACAGAGTAGCCAATGTTTTTAAGAAGGGAAGTAGATGTATCAGGGAAATTATCGAGCAGTGAGCCTCACCATCAACTGTTGGAGAGGATTCCATGGAATAGGAGCTTATGAGGTTGTAGTGTTTAATGGCCTGATGGCTGTCAGGAAGAAGCTGTTCCTGAACCTGGACGTTACAGTTCTCAAGCTCCTGTACCTTGTTCCCGATGACAGTGGTGAAATATGTATGTGGCCAGTGTGGTGTGGGTCTCTGATGATGTTGGCTGCCTTTTTGAGGCAGCGACTTCTATAAATCCCTTCGATGGTGGGGAGGTCAGAGCCGGTGATGGACTGGGCAGTGGTCACAACTTTTTGCAGTCATTTCCGCTCCTGGACGTTCAAGTTGCCTACCCAGGCCACGATGCAATCTGTCAGCTCGCTCTCTACTGTGACAATAGACAATAGACAATATACAATAGGTGCAGGAGTAGGCCATTCGGCCCTTCGAGCCAGCACCGTCATTCAATGTGATCATGGCTGATCATCCCCAATCAGTACCCCGTTCCCTCCTCCCCATATCCCCTGACTCCGCTATCTTCAAGAGCCTTGAGGTGCTCCCATGCTGATTGTTATAGAGGAAGACGTATTTCTGCCAGTTCCAACAGACTGTGGTCTGTGGATGAGGAAGTCGAGGATGCAGTTGCAGAGGGATGCAATAATTAGGGACTGTCCATGCAGCCTCATGCCTTACTAATTTTACGTGTTTTGGGGAGGTAACAAATATGATTTATGCTGTGGCTGTTTAGTTTAGCTTAGAGATACACCCCACCTAGTTTGCGCTGACCAGCGATCCCTCCATATTAACACTATCCTACACACACACGGGACAATTTACATTTCTACCAAGGCAATTAGCCTACACACATGTACAACTTTGGAGTGTGTGAGGAAACTGAAGAACTCAGAGAAAACCCACGCGAGAACGTACAAACTCCATACGCTCTACGGCAGCGACTCCATGGCTGTGCCACCGAGTCGCCCTGCATGAATGTTGTCTGCATGGATTTTAGTCCGGCTTTTGAAAAAGGCCCTCAAGGTAGGCTGATTTAGAAGATCAGGATATGTTGGATCCTCAATGATTTGCCAATTTGGACTTACAACTGGCATATCCATCGAAGACATACGGTCGTGAAAAAGGGTGTAATTCCGGCTGGAAGTCTTTAGACTTTAGAGATATAGCGTGGAAACAGGCCCTTCGGCCCACCGAGTCTGCGACGACCAGCGATCACCCTGTAAGCCAACACTATCCTACACACGAGGGACAATTTACAGTCTCTACCGAAGGCAATTCACCTACAAACACGGAGTGTGAGAGGAAAGTGGAGCACCCGGAGAAAACCCACGCGGTCACAGGGAGAGCGCGTAAACTCCGTACAGTCAGCACCTATAATCGGGATGGAACCCGGGTCTCCGGCGCTGTGAGGCAGCAACTCTACCACTGCGCCACCATGCCGCCCTGGAATCAGTCAACAAACCAGGTGGCAACTATGGAAAAACAGGAGTTGATGTTTCGGGTCTAAACTGGAACCGTGAGAAAACACTCAGTATATTCCACCTCCTTTTGGAAATAAATAATCTTCCAGGCAGGCAAGTTGTCTGAATGTGCATTAGGAACAATTACATAGGTGAAAAACCTTGACGAATCCACTTCTGCCATGTCAAAATCTTTCAAATCCTCGCAGTCCTCGCGTGCCTCAAGTAAGGTCCTGTCACTGAAAAGTAAAAATAATATCTTTACATGGGTAAGTAACTTAAAATGTCGATTCTTCCAAGATAAAACAAATTATTTGAAATGGAGATGTACGAGATGCAGGAATGAATGCAGATTCTGTTACATGTAGAAACTGCTTGATGTTTCACCTGGACTCAGAAGTTCTATTCCACATTCCACATTCAGAGGTGGTGAAATCCATATGAAAATCTGGTAGATTGAACAACACTGGAACGCCTCACAGCGCCAGAGCTCCGGGTTCGGTCCTGACCTCGGATATTGTCCGTGTGGAATTTGCACGTTCTCCCTGTGTGACCACGTGGGTTTTCTCTGGGTGCTCCGGTTTCCTCCTGCATCCCCAAAGACGTGGCTTTGTGAAGGTTGAATGTCCCCTGTGAGTTGCCCCTGAGTGAGTAGGGAATGGACGCAAAAGTGATTTATTGTCTCATGTACCTCGGTACAGTGAGAATCTTTGTTTTTGCGTACAGTGCACAAGGTTCACAAAAAGTTGCTACTGGCAACTGGCGCTGACAAAGTTGCAAACAGCCCTGACAGTCCATCTTTGTTCTTGGCCACCCCCCCCCCCCCCCCCCCCCAGCTCCCACGCCCCACCGGGTCCCTCTCATCTTGTCGCCCCCCCACCCCCCCCCCCCTGTCGGGTCCCTCTTTGTTATATCATTTGGGTTAACAGAACTAGTGTGAACGGGTGATAGATGGACCGAAAATGCTGGATAGCTCAGCGGGACAGGCAGCATCTCTGGAGAGAAGGAATGGGTGATGTTTCGGGTCGAGAGCCTTCTTCAGACTGTGAACAGTTGTAGCCCTGATGCTGAACAATGAGCAAGTTTTAACTTAAAAAAAATATTGGTTAATTTAGTTCTATGATGGTTCTTCTGTTTTAACTGTATGTTAACACCACTGGAATTCCAACACCACTGGAATTATCAGGAAAAGCACATTCTATTTCATTCGTCATACAGCGTGGAAACAGGCCCTTAGGCTAGAGAAAGTGCCAAAGAAACTCAGCGGGTCAGGCAGCATCTCTGGAGAAAAATGAATAGGTGACTTTTCTGATCAAGACCCTCTATCAGTCTGAAGAAGGGTCCCGACCTGAAAAGTCACCACTTCATGTTCTCCAGAGATGCTGCCTGACCCGCTGAGTTTCTTTGGCACTCTCTCTAGCCGAAGGGCCTGTTTCCCGCTGAGTTACTCCAGCACTTTGTGTCTATCAAAGTTTAACACGGTTGTGCCTCTTTCCTCCTGTACGTATCTAATTTCATCTCTTACTCTTGCCTCTCACAGCTACTTTTACATCATTTTCAATGAGTAGAACTCTCGCGTCTGCTTCATGAGGTGACCCTGACTTGTTTTGCCCTTCGTTTTATTTTACGTTTTTAAATGCCTGTGGTTTGGGGGATCGCGATCATTTTTTGTCCAAATTGGCACCTGAAAGCAGTATAAAATACCCTGAAAAATACAAAATATTTGAACGCATTGTTTCTGTAGTGACTCAGTGCATAGTTCGGCTGAGCCAAAAATGCTCTTTTAACCAAATCATTAAGAACCTTGTCATCTGCACATAAACTCGATGTGTCGACAGGGAAATTAGGTGCTGACCAGTTCAATATTCAATTAGATACATGATTTGTGTAGTTGCGAACTATTGAATGACATTAAAAGATCCAGCACTGGAAACGGGCCCTTCAGCCCGCCTCGTCCGCGCTGACCATAGTTCTATCGGCTTTGAATTGGTTCTGGAAGAGGGCCGTAAAATGTAGGCACAAGGAACTGCAGATGTAGGTTTCTTTTTGAAAAAGACAAAGTGCTGGAGTAACTCAGCGGGTCAGGCAGCATTTCTGGAGAACATGAAAAGGCAAGGTTTCAGGTCAAAAGCTTTCTTCAGACTGATTGCGGCCGGGGGAATGAAAGCTGGAAGAGAGGTGGGAGCGGGATAAAGTCTGGCGAGCGATAGGTGGATACAGGTGAGGAGAAAAGGCTAGATTGATCCACGTTACAGTTCTAAATTTGGCAAAGGGAAATCTTTATGGTATTTAGGTGGGAGCTTGCAAAAGTTGATTGGAGAAGGTTTTTCTGTGCACAAAGGGACGTCTGCAAGAAGGAAGTTTTTATGAAGAAAAGACACAATGCTGGAGTAACTCAGTGGGTCAGGCAGCTTCTCTGGAGAACATGGATAGATGACGTCCCGCGTTCCTTCTTCGTCGTGGAGCAGTAAAAAGGTGGTGCAAGGACTTGCAGATGCTTTACAGAAAAAATGGACACAAAGTGCAGGAGAAACTCAGCATGTTACTCCTTCATTTTGCATCTGTTATCTTAAGCCAGCATTTGCAGCTCCTTCCTACACAACCTACAAACCCACGTGTCTTTGTTTTTGTGCAAGGAAACCGGAGTACCCAGAGGAAACCCACACGGTCACAGGGGTAACGTGCAAACTCCACACACACACAGACAGCATCCGATGATAGGATTGATCCCTGGTCTCTGGCTCTGTGAGGCAGATATATGATACAATGGTGTTTCCAAATTTCGCAGGTCAGGTCGGGGGTAGTTCCCCCTCCGCCACGGATGCCATGTAATCCCGTGCTACCTCCTCCATGGTCGGATAGTTGGCGACTAAACCGTCTCCCCCACCTGGTTTGCCAGGTGAGGAGGGGGCTGTGGACCCCCAGCAGGACCAAAAACAAGACCTGTCAAAGGGCGGATGAGCTCCTAGTGAGCCAACAGCCATCCACCCTTCAGTAGAAGTTGCGATCACTGTCGTATGTAGCATTGTAAGGAATGATGATAAAGCGCAAACACGCACCAAAATCCTATACTTCCAGCGGCGGAAGTCCGCAGGAACTGGAGGACAGAGATCCCGTTGGAAACCAGCACCTCTGCGTCGCTGATGTTTTCAACGATGAATGATGAATGAATGAATTCCATATTTCTCGTATTGCCTGCTGCACTGCTTTTTCAAAGATTTCCCTCTGGATTCTTTTCATAAGAATATTTTCGTGAACTTTGTTGCCATTCTACAGTTTCAAAAATAACACAATTAAGTAAATGAGGCCAATTACACTGAATGCAAAGTGCTAAGAAAATTACATTGTTTATTTCATTGTATATTTACAGCCTGATTTGCTACAGGTTTGGAGTTCTGGAGGGCACATTTGCCATTCATTTGCAAGCTTGCACTGAATTTTGCGGGCATGTCTTGGATTGTGTGCCTCTCTAACATTTTATTTATTGAGAGTATAGAGTAAAGGGCCTGTCCCACTTGACCGTCATTTGCGCGTAATTTACCCAATTATTTACACGTCATGACTCACGGCGCGTGCGTCATGACACGCACGTGATGCGCGCATGGTGCGTGGTGACATAGACAGCGACGCACCATCTGCGTGACGGCCAAGTGGGACAGGCCTTAAACAACCTCAGATCGACACAAAATGCTGGAGTAACTGGCATCTCTGGAGAGAAGCTGGAGGGAAGGAATGAGTGATGTTTCTGGTTGAGACCTTGCTTCAGACTGAAAGTCATGGGAAAGGGAAATGAGAGACATGGACGATGATGTCGAGCGATATATAGAACAAATGAATGAAAGATATGCAAAAACGTAACGATGATAAAGGAAACTGGCCATTGTTAGCTGTAGCCAGGTGTGGATGAAAAACCTGGGTGGGTGAAGGATGGAGAGAGAGGGAATGCAGGGGTTACTTGAAGTTAGAGGAATCAATATTCATGCCATTGGGGTGTAAGATGCCCAAGAGAAATATGAGGTGCTGTTCCACGAATTTGCATTTAGCCTCACCCTGACAATGGAGGCGAGACAAAACGGTCAGCGTGGGAATGGGAAGGAGAATTAAAGTGTTTGGCAACTGGGACATCAGGTAGGTCAAGGCCGACTGAGTGAAGCTGTTCAGTAAAATGATCGCCCAGTCTACGTTTGGTCTCGCCGAGTTCACATCTTGAACAATGGATACAGTAGATGAGGTTGGAGAAGGTGCAAGTGAACCTCTGCCTCACCTGAAAGGACTGTCGGGGTCCCTGGACAGAGTCGAGGGAGGAGGTATAGGGACAGGTGTTGCATCTCCTGCGGTTGCAGGGGAAGGTAACTGGGGAGTGGGTGGTTTGGGTGAGAAGGGATGAAGAAACCCCAGTTCCCTGCCTCCACCAACCCCACCCCCCCCTTCCTACCCCAGAGGTGGTTATGTAATGTAACGTGGGTCTATGTGACAGAAAATTAATACGCAGCATGGGAGGGATGGAGAGTGAGGGAAAGCAAGGATTCCTCCGATTTTGTGTTGGGTCCCATCCTGACAGTGGACCCAGGACAGTACAGCATCTCATATTTTGCTTGGGCAGCTTACAACCCAGCGGTATGAGTATTGACTTCTCTAACTTCAAGTAACCCTTGTTTTCCCTCGCCCTCCACCTCCCCCTAGTTCTCCGACTAGTTTCACTGCCCTCCTGATTACATTGTACTGATCGTATGCCTCGCTGTCACCTTCCCCACAACTAACAACGATCCATTCTACTTTTACCTTGAACTTCATCCCCTTTGATCACTCATTTTCACACCGTACCCTTCCATATCTCTGTGTCCCCCTCTCCCCTGACACTCATTCTGAAGAAGGGTCTCGTACCAATTCGGGCCTCGTCACCCATTCCTTCTCTCCAGAGATGCCGCCTGTCCTGCTGAGTTACTCCAGCATTTTGTGTCTATCTTTGTAGTATTTCATAGTTTAGTTGATGTCTGTGGTGTTCATGAGCCTGATGGGTGCTGGGTAGAAGCTATTCTTGAACCTGGACGTTACAGTTTTCAGACTCCTGTATCTTCTTGCCGATGGCAGGAGTGAAAGTAGTGTGTGGCCAGGGTGGTGTGGGTCTCTGATGCGGGCTGCCTTTTTGAGGCAGAGCCTCCTATCGAGCCCTTCGATGGTGGGGAGGTCAGTACCCGTGATGGACTGGGCAGTGTCCAATGTTCTCTGTCATCACCTTCATTCCTGGACGTTTGAGATGCAGAACGAGGCTGCGATGCAAACTGTCAATATGCTCTCTCCTGACATCTGTCGTAGTTCAAGACAGTATTTGTCGACATGTTTACATACCAATTTGTACTGAGTTATGTTGAGTATAGTTTATTGTCACGTATAGCGAGGTACCGTGAAAAGCTTTTGTTGCGTGCTAACCAGTCAGCGGAAAGACAATACATTATTGCAGTCGAGCCATTCACATGATACTGGAAATGTGAATGAAATAAAATACCAGAGCAACATGGAACAAGATTGACCATGTTTTCTGAAGAGAGCCTGTTTGAAGGGTGGCTGAAGGGATGAATAGATTTTAGTGCAAGGTGAAGTCCAATCATAGATAGTCCGAGGGTCTCCATTGAGGTAGATAGTAGGTCAGGCAGCATCCCTGTAGAACGGAAATAAGTGACGCTTCGGGAGAACCGGCCTGAAATATCAGCGATAGAAGTTGGGACGTTACGTTACAGTTATACAAATCTTTGTTGAGGTAGCAATTGGAGTATTGTGCTCACTTTTGGTTTTCCTTCTATATGTCGTTAATCTGGAAACTAGTCCTTGATGATGCTGCTGGCCATGCCGAGGCAGCGTGGAGTGTAGATGGATTCAATGGAAGAGAGGTTGGTTTGTGTGATGGTCTGGGCTGCGTCCACAATTATCTGCAATTTCTTGTGGTCTCAGATGGAGCTGTTCCCAAACCAAGCTGTGATGCATCCCTTCAGTCACCCTTCAAACAGGCTCTCTTCAGAAAACATGGTCAATCTTGTTCCATTCGAACATACCCTCCTGAAAACGTAGTCTGTGAGCCACAAGCACCTATTAATTAAAACTGGATGTCAGCAAAGGCTTGTGTAGGAAGGAACTGTTGGTTTTATCCGAAGATAGACACAAAAAGCCGGAGTAACTCAGTGGGTCAGACAGCATCTCTGGAGCAAAGGAATAGGTGATGTTTCTGGTCGAGACCTTTTTTCAGACTGCGTATCCTCAGCAAAGGCTTTAACTTCATAACAAAATGTCTGTTGTCCCCCCAAGCGGTGAGCAGCTTTACTCTTGAGCCAGAAGGTTACGGGTTGAAGTATCATCCAAAGAGCTTGTGTACAAAATCCTAGGCTGCTCCAATTCTATACTGCCATTCTATACTACCAATGATGGTCCAATTCTATACGGCCACCGTAGAGTCTGTCCTCAGCTTCTCCGTCATGGTCTGGTTTGACTCGGCCACCAAGCACGACATCCGGAGGCTGCAACGCATCATTCGATCAGCTGAGAAGGTTATTGGTTGCAACCTTCCCTCCATTGATGAACTGTACACTGCAAGGGTCAGAAAGCGAGCGGGTAAGATCATCCGTGACCCCTCTCACCCTGGTCACAATTTCTTCGAATCACTTCCCTTCGGAAGGCGACTCCGGACTGTCAAAGCCGCCACAGCCAGACATAAAAACAGCTTTTTTTTACAAGCAAGAGTTCCACTCAATAACCAAAAGTCTGTAGCCTCCTTTTGCCCTGGTATTTTATTTCATTCACATGTGTAAACTATAATGTTTTATTCTTATTGTTTTATGTTTTATTCTTAATTGTGTACTGTATGTTGCGTTGTTATTTGCGAGCGGAGCATCAAGGCAAATTCCTTGTATGTGTACATACTTGGCCAATAAACTTATTCATTCATTCATTCATTTGCACTGTTATTGCTGACCTTCAGATGAGGTGCTAAACCAAAATCTTTCCGTCTTCTTCAGAGTTCTCAAACAAAAATCCCCAGACACTATATTAGCGAGCAAAAAAACAAATATGAGTCTGTCTCTGGAATACTCTGTCCATATTTGGTCGTATTTAGCTTGTTTCCATGAAGGGTTTGTTCAGTGTGCACAGTTTGCAATATTGCTTTTCTCCCTCTGTTATAAGACTTCTGCA
The DNA here is from genome assembly GCA_963514005.1 of Raja brachyura. The sequence continues at coordinate 23,831,759 of OY740785.1, read as the reverse complement.
TGGGCCTTCCTTAAGCTAGGGTGCTGGTTTACCAAGGAAAGACACACATTGCTGGAGTAACTCAGCGGATGAGGCATCATCCCTGGAGAATGGAAATAAGTACCGGCCCGAAATATCAGCGATAGAAGTTGGGGACGTTGCGTTGCAGTTGTACAAAACTTTGGTGAGGTAGCAACTGGGGTATTGTGCGCACTTTTGGTTCTCCTGCTGTATGCCGTTAACATGGAAAGAGTGCAGAGAAGATCTATGAAGCTGTTGCCAGGACTCGAGGGCCTGAGCTACAGGCAAAGGTTTGGGCAGGTGAGGACTTTATTCCTTGGAGCACAGGAGGCTGAGGGGTGATCTTATAGAGATGCATAAAATGATGAGGGGGATAGATGGGGTGAATGCAGGTTTTTTTCCCCGAGGATCGGGGGATCACGAACTAGAGGACATAGGATTAAGGATGAGCAGGGAAAGATTTAGCAGAAACCCGAGGGGCAACTTTCACACAGACAGTGGTGGGTACATAGAATGAGCTGCCAGAGGAAGTAGTTGAGGCAGGTACAATAGCAACATTTAAACTCAATTTGGACAGGCACATGATAGGAGAGGTTTAGTGTGATATAGGCAACTAAATGGGACTTGCGGAGATGTGGAATTTTGGTCAACATGGATGAAGCGGGCCGAATGGCCTGTTTCATTGCTGTATGACTCTGTGACTCTAATCCTTAAACAGGAAGCGTCTCATTTGGTGATGTCCAATACACTGCTGCATGATGTGGAATTTACAGAGTGAAAATTATTAGCAGTTAGTCAGCTGCTTTCTGCGATTTATACAATAGATTTATCTTGCTACCCAACCAAAACTCCAAGTGTACTTTTTGTAATCATCATGGCTGTTTTAACTGACTTTTTAGGAAAAGGGGAGATGCAACGAGACATGGGTGTCATGGTACACCAGTCATTGAGAGTAGGCATGCAGGTGCAGCAGGCAGTGAGGAAAGCGAATGGTATGTTAGCATTCATAGCAAAAGGATTTGAGTATAGGACCAGGGAGGTTGTACTGCAGTTGTACAGGGTCTTGGTGAGGCCACACATGGAGTATTGCGTACAGTTTTGGTCTCCAAATCTGAGGAAAGACATTCTTGCCATAGAGGGAGTACAGAGAAGGTTCACCAGACTGATTCCTGGGATGTCAGGACTTTCATATGAAGAAAGACTGGATAGACTCGGCTTGTACTCGCTAGAATTTATAAGATTGAGGGGGATCTTATAGAAACTTACAAAATTCTTAAGGGGTTGGACAGGCTAGATGCAGGAAGATTGTTCCCAATGTTGGGGAACTCTAGAACAAGGGGTTACAGTTTAAGGATAAGGGGGAAATCTTTTAGGACCGAGATGAGAAAAACATTTTTCACACAGGGAGTGGTGAATCTCTGGAATTCTCTGCCATAGAAGGTAGTTGAGGCCAGTTCATTGGCTATATTTAAGAGGGAGTTAGATGTGGCCCTTGTGGCGAGATGGATCAGAGGGTATGGAGAGAAGGCAGGTACGGGATACTGAGTTGGATGATCAGCCATGATCATATTGAATGGCGGTGCAGGCTCGAAGGGCCGAATGGCCTACTCCTGCACCTATTTTCTATGTTTCTATGTTTCCCAAATCTCTGCTAATTTGGAGCATCATAAATATGTTGAAAACATGTTGAATAGAAACTGCCCGGAAATACTCATGTTGGGTCAGTATAATCATATTTGCAAAATAAATTGTCAACATGACATTGTGGTTATGCTTTGCATGTTTGTTGGCACAGACAGATCTAACATTTATAATAAGCATTTCAAATAATTTTGTGCAGGAAGGAACTACAGATGCTGGTTTAAACCGAAGATAGGCACAAAATGCTACAGTCACTCAGCGGGACAGGGGAGAAGGAATGGGTGACGTTTCGGGTCGAGACCCTTCTTCAGACTGGTTGTGAGAATGAATAAAGGCAAGAGTTTTGATTTTCAGACACTGATTTGGCACCGTAGGAAACAAAAAAACAAACTACTCGATAGAGACGCAGGGGTTTGAGCAGCATCTGTGGAGGGAATGGAATTTTGGGTTGAGGCCATGCATCAGGTCCGAATGCAGTGTCCTGACCTGAAGTGTTAACCATTCATGTCCCGTCCACCGATGATGCCTGACCCGCCGAGTTCCTCCAGCAGTTTTGTTTCTTTGCTCCAGACTCTAGCATCTGTTGTCTTTCATGGAATCTTATGAACTAGCTTTTACATCCCACTGTATTCTTTCTCAAGACTTCCATGTTGTGTTATTATGACGATATTATTCGATCATGAAGCCCCCCAAGTTGAATTAGCAGTCTATGGACAATGCCCGCAGCGACCTTGGTTGGCCAGCACAGTGGCACCCTGATAGAGATGCCGCCTCCTCACAGGGCCACAGACCCAGGTTCGATACTGACCTCAGGTGATGTCCGTGTGGGGTCAAGAGTGTTTTATTCTCATATGTCCCAGATCGAGCAATGAAATTCTTACTTGTTGCAGCACAACAGAATATGTAGACATAGTATGATATGACAAACGAGAGAGAGAAAAGTAAAGCTCAGTGTGTGTATATATATACAACGTACCAGGCATGTGCCGTCAGGGTAGGCAAGGAAGGCACTGCCTACCCTGGCTAAAATTATAAAATGGTAATTGCTAAATATAAATAGTAAAGGAATGGGAGAATTATGTCTATCCAAGAGATCGATCTCTTATGTAGGCATAATTCATCCGCAGCACTTTCATCCGCAGCACTTGTAACCCTTGAAGCTCTGTGCAGCACACGTGCCGTCAGCGCTGTTTCAAGCCGTCAATTTTAAGCGGGGCTGAAGGCAGTTGAAATTCTGCCTTTGCAGCACTGCGCATACGCAGCAGCCTACTGCGCATGCGCAGCGTTAGTTTCTTGGCAGGGTTTTCAAGTATGGATTGTCATTATTTTAAGTGTATCTGAGGAAACTAAGAGAGAAGAATGGAGTTTGTGTACTGATAATGTGGTAAGTACATTTCTTGGTGCTTTATGTTTTTAAATACCGTATTTCAGCGGCGTGGGGAGACTTCCTTTCACAGCGTTTGAGGAGTCTGGCCCGGGGTAAAGTTGCGGGGAGGGCACGAATGTTGTGAAGGAGGGGGTCGGGATCATGCCACTTGCGACGCTCCTTGCACGGAGCCACCGCATTGAGGCCAGGGGGGAAAGCAGCTCGGGTGGCTGCGAGTGGCCGCCGGGCCAGACAGCGGAACCGGCCGCCACCTCAGCCCCTTCTGCTGGTCCCCGCTCACCTCTGGCAGCTCTCCGTCTAAAAACCTTTCTCCTGCGCTCGCTGGCCTCACTCATGTCAGCCGCTTCCCGCAAATCCTTAAATTCCGACAGTGCGATTGAGTTTACTTGGCTGTGGGAATTTAAGGATTTGCGGGAAGTGGTTGACATGAGCGAAGTCGGCGAGCGGCAGGTGAGAGGTGTTCAGACAGAGAGCACTGCCAGAGGTGAGCGGGCTGGCAGAAGGCGCTGAAGTGGCGGCCAGTTCTGCTGTCGGGTCCCGGCGGCCGCTCGCAGCTACCCGAGCTGCTTCTATCCCCGGCTACAATGCGGTGGCTTTGCGTCTGGAGCGCCGCGGCAGTGGTGAGTGAGTGAGTTACTGGCATTATCCCCGACCCCCTCCTTCTCAACACTCCTGCCCTTGCCGCAACTTTACCCCTGGCACAGACTCTCCACACGCTGTGAAATGAACTCTCCCCCAATTGGTCCCTTGAACAAGTGTTGTCATTCAATTAGATGACAACTGATTCAACTTTTCCCTGTGCTCCCGTTTTTCCCACCATTTCTCCACCTGCCATCACCCTTCACCCCCCCACCCATTCAGTAATTCAGAATAAAGGAGACTAGGAAGCCTTGGGCATATTGAATTGTTACTATTTTTATTTTTATTTTTAATTTTTACGGAGGGAACAATCTGCCCATGCGCGGTTTAATTTTTTTTAAAAAGCCGACTGACTGCCTACCTTGAGTAATTACTCACGGCACGTGCCTGACACATACTCACAACATACCCATATATACAGTATATATATATATATATATATATATATATATATATATACACATACACACATACTCAAAAAACAAACAAAACTGCAACAATAATAAAAATAATAATAATATTCTATTGTAGTTCAGAGCCTTTATGAGGTTGTAGTGATTAATAACCTGATGGCTGTAGGGAAGAAGCTGTTCCTGAACGTGTACGTTACAGATTTCAGGCTCCTGTACCTTCTTCCCGATGGCAGGGGTGAGGTGAGTGTGTGGCCAGGATGGTCTGGGCTGCCTTTCTGAGGCAGCGACTTCGATACATCCCTTCGATGGTGGGGAGGTCAGAGTCGATGATGGACTGGGCAGTGTTCACAACTTTTGGCAGTCTTTTCCGCCCCCGGACGTTCTCCCTGTGACCGCTTTTATCCGAGGTCTCCGGTTTTCTCCCACATTCCAAAGGAGTGCGGGTTTGAAGGTTAATTTGCTTCGGTAAAAATTGTAAATTCTCCCTCGTGTGTAGGATAGTACGAGTGTACGGGGTGACCGCTGGTTGAGGCGGACTTGCTGGGCCGTGTGCTCCTGTTTCCTCCCTCGTCCCAAAGACCTGCGGGTTTGTAGCTTAATTTGCCTCTGTAAAATCCCCCCCCCCCCCGATGTGTCAGGAGCGGGTTAATAAACCGATAATAAGTTTCACACTATATAAAGATTTAAAAGATGGGATAATAAAGACCAAGTGTGAACGGGCTTTCTCTGGCTGCCGTGGGGACGCTGTGGGCTGACGAGCCTACTTGATCCTTCAAATAATCAATTCAATCTATACATACAATCCAGTAAAAGGCTGTCAACTCTGCTTTATTCAACAGTTGAAATGTGGCAAAACACACTGAATAATAGTTTTACATTCATGGAAGTATTTTCATTTTTCATTTAATAAATTCCAATTTTCATTTAATAAATCTTCGACCAATGTAGAATCACCCAGCACATTCTGTGAAAGAACTATCGAATTAACCTCACATTCCCACTGTTCCCTCATAGTCTTGAAATTGTTTCCTTTTCAAAGATGTGCCCAGTTTCCCAATGGCAGCTACCAATAAATCTGCTTTCACTACCCTTTAGGCAGTGAATTCAAAATCACACACTGGGCAACATTTCACTTGAGGGAGACGGCAGAGTAAATGGAATCACATCTGCTGAATGTAATGAAACATATTTGATGGGAACTCCTGTATAAGTCAAAGTTACTAAATAGGAGATAGACACAAAAAGCTGGAGTAACTCAGCGGGACAGGCAGCAACTCTGGAGAAAAGAATAGGTGACGTTTTGGGTCGAGACCCTTCTTCAGACTGAGAGTCAAGGGAAAGGGAAACTAGAGATATAGACTAATGTGGAGAGATATTGCACAAATTAATGAAAGATATGCAAAAAAAGTAACAATGATAAAGAAAACAGGCCATTGTTAGCTGTATGCCAGGTGTGAACGAGAGGCTGGTGTGACTTGGGTGAGGGAAGGATGGAGAGAGAGGGAATGCCGGGGTTACGAAGCTAGAGAAATCAATAGTCATCCCACTGAGTTGTAAGCTGCCCAAGCGAAACATGAGATGCCGTTCCTCCAATTTGGATGGGGGTCTCACTCTGACAATGGAGGAGGCCCAGGACAGAAAGGTCTATGGGGGAATGGGAAGGGGAATTAAACTGTTTGGCAACCGGGAGACCAGGTAGGTCCAAGCGGATTATGCAAAGGTATTCAGTGGATCGATCACCCAGTCTACGTTTGGTCTCGCGAGGCAGAGCATGGAGTCGCCGAGACATGCAGCACAGAAACAGACCCTTCGGCCCAACTCGTCCCTGCTGAACAAGATGCTCCATCAAAGCTCGTTCCATTTGCCCATATCCGTCTAAACCTCTCCGATCAGAAACATTGATGAAATGTTGATAGAATCCCCGTAACCCTAAGGAAGGGGCGGACCGTCCGGGGAGTGACAGGGGGAAGAGACTAATCCGCGCGGCGCTGACTGGCAGGAAAAAGAGATCGTTATGCGTACGCGCGATTTTTAAGATTTTGAAACCTCCCTAACTTTTACGACATTCAACCGATCGGAATGAAACATGGTGCATTCGCAGCACAGGAGAATGGTGAGTGAACTGGCAAAAGGTCATAGCGCTATCGTGAACCGCTTTTGCGCAAATAGACCGCCAAACCGGAAGATAATAAGATCAGAGTTTTAGTTATGTATTGATAGATATTTTTTAACTTAGGTAAAACTTGTGCTAACAACAAAATCCCCATTTTCCCCATGTTTCTTGCAAAAAAGTAAGTTGGCCTGCGCTTAAGTCCTGGCCTCTACCAGAGGCCAGGACTTAAGCGCAGGCCAACTTACTTTTTTCAATGCGCTAAAAAAGTGTTTGCACTAGAAACAGTGGATTGACAATCTTATTGGCTGCAGCATTTATAGGCACATTAACGCACCAATACAACAAAATTAAAATATACAATAAGCAATAATAACACAACAGTTGGTCTCACCGCCCCAATTTTACAATCTTTCAGAAAGTCAACCATGCCTTTTTTAAACACTTCGGCACTGTGTCATAGAGTGGTAGAGTTGGTGCCTTACAGCGCCAGACACCTGAATTTGATCCTGATTCCAGGTGGTGTCCGTACAGTGTTTGTACATTCTCCCCATGACCTGCGTGGGTTTTCTCCGTGTGCTCCGGATTCCTCCCACCCTACAAAGGCATGCAGGTTTGTAGGCTTCGATCACCATCGATCACCCATTGGCGCTAGTTCCATGTTATCCCACTTTCCCATCCACTCGCTGCACACCAGAGACAATTTACGGAGGCCAATTAACCGACAAAGATGCACGTCTTTGAGACGTTTGGAGGAAACCGGAGTGCCCGGAGGAAATTCTTGCGGTCACAGGGAGTACGCACAAACCCCACACACAGACAACACCCGAGGTCAGGATCGAACCCGGGTCTGTGGCGCTGTGAGGCAGCGGCTCTACCAGCTGCGCCACCGTGCCAGCCTTCACCATATGATTGATTTTCTAGGCCCACCTGTCTCAATTCTGGCATTCTATTTCAAGTAGAAATGGGCGGCACAGTGGCGCTGTGGTATAGTTGTTGCCTAACAGCGGCAGAAGCCCCAGTGCGATCCTGACTACAGTTACTTGCCGTACAGCGTTGGTACATTCTTCCCGTGACTGTGTGGGTTTTCCCCATGTGCTCTGCTTTATACCCACTCTCCAAAGAGGTACAGGTTTGTAGGTTAATTTAGCTTCGGTTAAAAGCTTCGGTTGTAGCTCTCGGTTTAAATTGTCCCTAGTGTGTAGGATAGTGCTAGTGTGCAGGGATCGCTGGTCGGCGCGGACTCGGTGGGTCGAAGGACCTGTTTTCGCGCTGAAATTAAACTAAACTAAGAGATTACCGTCCGGTGCAAAGGTCTTTATCCTTTGCAGCTTTTCAGAAGACTTTTGCGTTCCTTTTTATGTTTTTACAAATATTTTCTCACAGTGGCTATGATCTTTTTAAAAACTGTTGTTCTCCTCTTCACTATATTCCGATGCATCCCCATTAGATTAAAAAAAAACATAATTACATGGACCAAGTGCTGCAGATGCCAGAATCTTGAGCAAAACACAAAGCGCTGGAGAAACTCAGCGACCCAGGCAGCATGTGTGCAGGGAATGGGCAAGTGACGTTTCCAAACGCCCCCTATCTTTCCCCACACCGATGCTACCTGACCCGCTGAGTTACTGCAGCACTTTGTATTTTGTTGTACATAGTTGCATGGTGTTTGTTACAACCTCAATGAGCATTTTTGTGCTGTGGGATGGAGACGTCAAGAAAAGGTTGCCTTGCACTCTCCCCTGCAAATAATTGCTGTGCGAATGAACAGATCAGCGGTTTTAAAGCCCTGTCCCACTGTACGAGTTCATTCAAGAGTTTGCCCTGATTCGAACTCAGAGATTTACGGTAATGGCCGCTCTTAGGTACTCGGGGCTCTCGTGGACATTTTTTAACATGTTGAAAAATCTTCACGAGTCTTCACAAGCTTACCGCGTTTCCTGAGTACCTGCCGTTAGCGTTACGAGCCGCTAAGAGACGTCCCGAGCTCCGACGTACCCGCTGATTTTTTTTTAAACTCGGGAGAGCTCTTGAATGAACTCGTACAGTGGGACAGGGTTTTTAATCCCATCTCTGCTGCCCTCTAAATAGTGTAGCGAGGGCTTTTACCACAAGGTGCGAGACCAAAGTATTAGAGAGTTGTGGGTTCAAGTTCAGGTTTAGGTTTAGATTTATTACTGTCAATGTTTTCAAGTGAGAATTAGATTTAGCTCTTAGGGCTAATGAAATCAAGGGATATGGGGAGAAAGCAGGAACGGGATACTGATTTTGGATGATGAGCCATGATCATATTGAATGGCAGTGCTGGCTTGCAGGGCCGAATGGCCTACTCCTGCACCTATTGTCTATATTTCTAAGTGTAATATGTACGGTGTCAAGCTTTGTTTTGCATGCTACTTAACAAATCAAAGAATGCTGTGCATAAATATAATCAAATCAAACTCGGGTATGACGGGTGGAGCAAAGGGGCTGCAGTGCAAATATAGTTCTTTGCATTGGAGTGCACTAATTCTATTGTCAAAGCCCAATATCCATTGGGGGCGGCACAGTGACGCAGCGGTAGAGTTGCTGCCTTACAGCAGGAGAGACCCGGGTCCCATCCTGACTACGGATGCTGTCTGCATGGAGTTTGTACCTTCTCCCCGTGATTGCGTGGGTTTTCCGCGCATGCTCCGGTTTCCTCCCACACAACAAAGGCATACAGGTTTGTAGCTTAATTGGCTTTGGTAAAATAATTGGAAATTATCCCTAGTGTGTAGGATAGTGTTAGTGCACGGGGTGATTGCTGGTCAGTGCGGGCTCATTGCACCAAAGGGCCTGTTTCCAGGCTGTGTCTCTGAAGTCTAAAAGTCCACAATTGGTTCGAGGTGAATGGGACAGGACCCTAGCTCATGGAAGGACCGTTCAGAAACCTGATAACAGAGGGGAAGAAGCTGTTCCTGAGTCTGGTGGTGCGCTATTTAGGGTAGCAGGTGAGGTATATGGCTGGGTTCAGCACGAAGCTTGAAATATCCGAGGTGCTGAGGGTGGCACTGCCAGCAGCAGTGCGACAGATGTGTCGAATAAGCCTGGGGCCATGTACAGATGTTACTGACCCTGAGGATGCTGCTGCAGCCTCTCTCAAAAGTGAGGTTTAGTTTAGAGATACAGTGCGGAAACAGGCCCTTCAGCCCACCGAGTCCGCACCGACCAGAAATCCCAGCACACCAACATACCAGGGACAATAAACATTTTTACCAAAGCCAATAAACCTACGAACCTGCCTGTCCTTGGCGTGTGGGAGGAAGCCGGATCTCCTGGAGAAAACCCACTCAGGTCACGGTGAGAACATACAAGCTCCGTCCAGATAGCACTGATAGTCAGGCTTGAACTTGGGTCTCTGGCGCCGTGAGGCAGCAACCCTACCGCTCCGTGCTGCCCTGTGCTTTCATTGCTGCAGCCTCACAAAACATCGGCTCCAACTGCACTTCTTTCCTTTCAAGGGCATTATCAAAATGACGGCCGTCCTTTCTCCTCTCCCCTCCCCATCCCCCCTTCATCAGCAGATTGGTAGAAAGACGGAACTGCAGATGATGCTGGTGTACACAAAGGGACGCAAAGCGCTGGAGTAACTCAGCAGATGAGGCAGCTTGTCTGAAGAGCGTAGATAGGTGACGTTTAGGGTTGGGGCCCTTCTCCAAACTGATTGGGGTGGGAAGAAAGCTGGGAGAGACGAGAGGAGAGGCAGGACAAAGCATTTCTACATGTGGATGGTTGGAGCAGAATTAGACCATTTGGCCCATCGAGTCTACTCCGACCTTTAATCATGGCTGATCTATCTTTCCTATTTTAAATATTTTTATTAGAAGCAATGCATGTTGCCAATGATATAACAGTTTTTCAAATACACATTTAACTTGATTCAAAAGTTATCCAAATATTACAAAATGATTTTAGAAAGTAAAGAAGTGAAGGAATAGGTGTATAATCAATCTTTCCCTCTCAACCCCACATTTGACACCCTTACTAATCAAGAATCTGTCAATCTCTGCTTTAAATATACCCATTGACTTGGCATCCACAGCCATCTGTGGCAATTAATTCCACAGATTCACCACCCTCTGACTAAAGGTCCCCACTCTCTCCATCCTTCTGCACCCCAACGAGTCCAGAGCTATCAAATGCTCACCATACGTTAAAGGCCAGAGATTAACACAGAAGCTGTGAGTCAGAAGGGTTGAAGAGTTGTGAATTGTGAAGCCGGAGGATGGAATCTTGGAGGAGGGGGCAGGGGCAGGGGGCAGGGGGTAGGGCAGTAGATCGGTGGTGGTTTAATGTTGTTGGGAGATGCCTACCTATGGAGGAGAATCCTTCGCTAAACAAGGAGAGTTTAGAAAGCTGATGAACTTCTTCAGTCATTCGGCCCAACTTGGCACAGAGCATCTGTCCAGTATTTCACCAGCTGAATAGTTGGGATTGCGAGATCACATCGCATATTGTACATACTGTGTTTGCAGAAACATATTTTTGGGGCTGCAAGCTGCCAAGATATTTCTTACTTGGCTTGTTAGAGCATCGTGGTATGTTGATATTGAAGCTCCAAGCAAATAATTTATGAGAATCTGAAATAATTATGGTATTACTTACTTACTGATACACAGCTAGAGATTTTATGAGCAGTTTTTATTGTACATGATTTCATTGGTGAAGTGTAGACTGTGCACTGCTTTCCTAATTTTACTTCGGAGTCACGTGAGTGACTACGTGAAGACCCCGCCAGCACGCATGCGCGACATATCGTCGTACGCATGCGGAAGCGGCAGTCGGGAGGAGCGGGGCTCCTCCAGCGTAAGTTTAAAAAACTTACGCAAGGTAAGTCTCACCGGAGGGTGAGCGTCGACGGAAGAATGGAATCAAGAAAATCTAAACGAGCAGCGGCTAGAGCTGCCGCCATGGAGAGTAGCCAGCAGCGGGCTGGCTCTCCCGAGCTACAGGTACAACCTGCAGCTCCCGACTTTTCGCCCAGAAGGGCGTCTGGTACACCGCGGTCGGGCGGCAATTCTACCAGAAAGTCGGCCGGGGCCGCTGACTCAGCTGAGTCCGGACCCGAGGACACCCCCTTTGTTGAAAGCGACGGAGGTCGTCTTTCCCGCATGGAGCGGATGATGGAGCAAATGCTCCAGCGTGACCTGCTTTTGCAGGGGCAGAGTCACGGTGGGCCTCTTCGCAGGCCCACGGCAGGCTCCTATCACGGACTGCCTAATGTCTCGCCCTGTTCGCAGGGGAGCATTGGGGGTCAGAACTGGGCTGACCCCGAAGAGGGGGAGTTGGCTGAAGAACCTACAGTGTCTGGGGTGCAGGAAGAGTTGCTGGAGATGGTCAACAAACATGCAGTGCCTTCTCAGAAAGGCCTACCTATCCATCCAAAGCTGGCAGCTAGCATAAATTATATGACTACAAACCAGCTCCAGGAGCAGGCTATTCACACCACAGCCGAAAAATATTTAGCTCCGGAGAATTGCAACTCCCTAAATGTTCCTACGGTGAACAACCCCATTTGGGGGAACATGAGCCCCATGATTAGAGGGCAAGAAGTCAAACTGCAGAAGATCCTGAAGCTATTGACCGCCGGAATTACGGCAGTGGCCAGAACTGCAGTGGGAATTGAGTTACCGGAGGAATTACAAGATGCCCTGGCTCTATTGTGCAACACACAATATGAGATTCATAACTTCAGGAAGAGCATCATAAAACCGGCACTCAACCCCAAATTTGCGGGGTTGTGCAAACCAGGGAACGTTCAACCACCGAATCTACTGTTTGGGGACAACCTTCCCAAACAGGTGAAAGACCTGGACGAGGAGGCCAAGGCCTTAGGCCTCATCAAGGTACCCGGTTCATTTAAACCTCATTACCCACAACGGCAGCACCCCTACACACCCACCGGCCAGCGTTTTTATCACAGACCTGCCGGTGGTGGAAGCTCGAAGGCCGGTCCACCTGCACAGCGGTCTTTTTTAGGCCATGGCCCAGCCCGGCCTTCTTGGAAAATGCGCCACCCCTACACCGTGACAACTCAACAGAAGAAACAAGGACAGAGGCCACAACACCAACAATAACCATGGAGGTAGGCGGGTCTGGCTTCCCCAGGAACATTCCTTGCCTAAATTCACAAAATGTGGGGGGCCGGTTGCACTTGTGTTATGAAGTTTGGCGCACACTTACCTCTGATCCTTACATACTCGGAAGTATTCAGGGCTACAAAATTGAATTTATTTACGAACTCCCTACCCCGGTCCAGCATTCACCTAGCCGGAAGTTTATGCTTTCACAAAAAGAAAGAACGGCAGGGCATGCTGAACTGTTGAGGCTAATTGGAAAGGGAATAATTGAGAAAACCACCAGAGAGCCTCAGGAGTTCTTATCCAATATATTTACCAAAAATAAAAGCGATGGCGGGTGCCGCATAATTATAGATCTGACCAAACTAAATACTTCTGTCCAGTATGTTCATTTCAAAATGGATACCTTTGACACAGCTAGGCAGTTAATAGCCCATGGGTACTACATGGCATGCATTGACCTCAAAGATGCATACTATTCAGTACCAATACACAAGGATCATAGGAAATACCTAAAATTTATCTGGATGGAACAACTATGGCAATACAAAGCCTTGCTCAATGGGTTATCATCAGCACCCAGACTGTTTACCAAAATGTTGAAACCAGCTTTGGCCTACCTAAAAAAACAGAATCACACTGTAATGGCCTATCTTGATGATATCCTCATTGTTGGGGAGAATTTGGAAGTGGCTACATTGGCAGTTTTAGCCACAAAACATCTTTTCCAAAAGCAGGGATTCATCATACATCCAGATAAATCAAAACTGAAACCCTCAACCACCATGGATTACTTGGGGTTTACCATTGACTCGGTGCAAATGTCTATCACTTTACCACCAAATAAAGCGGTGGACTTGATAGAGGCTTGCAGGAGCCTTACTGGCATCAGGGATCCATCCATACGGCAGGCGGCCAGGGTAATTGGGAAGATAGTGGCTGCTTTTCCCGCAGCACAATTCGGACCATTACATTATCAAAACCTACAAAGAGCTAAAATTATAGCTCTTAAAAGACATGCAGGCCATTTCGACAGGCCTATGAAATTGCCAGAAAAGGCAAAAACCGAATTAAATTGGTGGATGCTCAAATGCTCAAAATTGTGAAATGCTCAAAATTGTTCAAAACCCATCATTATCATCAATCCCTCGATCATCTTACAAACTGATGCCAGTGCCCAAGGTTGGGGAGCAACTAATACCACCACTAGTTGTGGAGGTAGATGGAATGCACTAGAACTAACCCAATTCAACACACTGGGGATTAACCATTCAGAAATGCTGGGAGCATTTCATGGCCTTAGGGCATACTGCTCAGACATACACAAAATACATGTTAGATTACAAATTGACAATACCACGGTGATGGCTTACATTAACCACATGGGTGGAATAAAGTCGATATCGTGTGATGAATTGGCTAACAATATCTGGCACTGGTGTCTGCAAAGAGAAATTTGGATTTCAGCCACTTACCTCCCAGGTAAACTAAATACAGTGGCAGACACCAGGTCACGCAAATTTAACGACAACATAGAATGGATGTTGGATCGAAAAGTGTTCACAGATATTGTAGAGCGTTATGGGACACCAGATATCGACCTTTTTGCGTCCAGATTAAATCACCAACTGCCAACATATGTTGCTTGGGAACCAGACCCAGGGGCAGTAGCAATGGACGCTTTCACGCTACACTGGGGGGACTTGTTCTGTTATGCATTTCCCCCCTTCTGCCTCATCAGTCGGGTCTTGCAGAAAATCAGACAAGACTCCGCATCGGGTATTTTGGTTGTGCCTGACTGGCCTACCCAACCATGGTTCCCAATGGTACAGAAGATGGCCACAGAACCTTGTATTAGGGTCAATAAACGACCTAACCTGCTTATACATCCCGTCACAGGAGAACACCACCCATGTCATGACCGCATGGACCTGTTGATTTGCAGGTTCTGAAACGGCCACTTTTGGGGTACGGACTCACCAGCAGAACCATAGATACCATCTCAGCATCGTGCAGGGAGTCCACCCGTAAGCAGTACCTGACCTACATCAGGAAATGGGAAAAATTCTGCTCTGCAACCAACACTACCTACGAATCAGCAACCATCACAGAAGTTCTGGAATTCTTGGCAACCCTTCACCATGACAAAGGACTGAGCTATAGTGCCATTAACTGTGCCAGGAGTGCCCTATCGACCTACCTGGGCAAGGGGAGTGACCAATTGGGCATTGGATCACATCCATTAGTATCAAAACTAATGAGAGGAATATACAATTCCAATCCCCCCAGGCCCAGATACAACCACACATGGGATATCAGCATAGTATTAACTATGCTGCGAGGATGGACACCTAACTCAGGACTTACCCTGGACAAGCTTACCTACAAGGTGGTAATGATCATGGCACTCGTCACGGCACAACGGGTCCAGTCCCTGCACAAATTAAATCTGGATGCCATGTCCATATCCAATGACAAAATCACCTTTTATGTGCAGGGGCTGTTAAAACAAGATCGACCCGGAACGTCTGGACATACTTTAGAGTTTCTAGCCTACCCGGCAGATACTCGACTTTGCATTGTCACTTTATTATCACGATACATCTCAGTCACAAAAAATCTCAGGGGCACGGAGAAAGCTTTGCTCATAAGCCACAAAAAGCCTCACCACAAAGTCACGGTGCAAACCATTTCTAGATGGATAAGGGTGGTTCTGGATGCGGCGGGGATAGACACTAATATATTTAAATCTCACTCCACTAGGGCGGCATCCACGTCGGCGGCTAGGATGATGGAGGTACCATTGGACCACATCCTGGCCACAGCGGGTTGGAGTAATGAGAGGACGTTTCATCGCTTTTATAATAAACCCGTGGCCTCCACTGACTCTTATGCAGGGAGAATGTTGAGCTCTGCCAAATAATTTACCCTTCATGGGATATATATTTTTGTGTTTGGTATGAATAAATACCTATTTTATTTTTCAGCCGGTGTTATGTCTGAATTACGTTCATCCTCTTATCCCAGCATAGCGGTGTGTGAGCATGGAGTTTCCAGGGCATGAAATCACAGAGCTTTGAAATCTTCACGTAGTCACTCACGTGACTCCGAAGTAAAATAGTAAGATTAAATGAGAACTTACCAGTTTGAAGTTTGATCTTTATTTTATGAGGAGTTACGATGAGGGATTACGTGCCCTCCGCTCCCAGCCTCTATTATAAAGATCAACTGGTATGGAAGTTCTCTCTTATCTTACTATATTAGTCTACGTTGCCATCTGTGATTTCACACCACTGCTTTGAAGAATGTCGCGCATGCGTGCTGGCGGGGTCTTCACGTAATCCCTCATCGTAACTCCTCATAAAATAAAGATCAAACTTCAAACTGGTAAGTTCTCATTTAATCTTACTATTTTTTTTGAAGTACAGCATTAAGACCGTCTCTCCAACGTCTGTACCGTAGTCCCATAACAGTGACCAATTGGATTAGAAGCAGTGGGGTGAATTAACCCCCATAATTAAAATGTGGACAGCAGAGATGTTGGAGACTTTGTATTTGGAAAGAATCAGATTTGTCCTAATGGACAAATGTGAAATCTTTGAACAAATATGGTCTCCATATATACAATATTTGAAGGGCTAGCTGTTCTTGGCATTACTACTCAATGGGTACTAGACAGGATTTGACGAAAAAAATATGGATTTTCTAATTGGGTTTTGTGTACACGTCTCCGCAATACGACGTTATAATTACAATACATTTTGTTGTTTCTATCTTAAATATTCATATTATACCATATATTGTTCATAAAGGGGAATTATATATATATACTGAATAGATATATACTAAGTAGTGTTTGTTTTCTTTTTCTTTTTTTTTCTTTGACTTTTTATCTTTTTTTATTATTCAAACACAATCATTTTCTTTCTTTTTTTTTTCGATTTAAAGTCTATTCCTTTTTTCTTATTCTTTCTTTATTTCTAAAAAACAGAAGATAATAATAGCGAATACGATAGTTGTACATTTACTGAATTACGTTGGTATATGTAAATTTGTTTTACTACTTGGAAATTACTACATCTAATAAAAATATTATTAAAGAAGGGTCTCAACCCAAAAAAAAAAAAAAAAAAAGAAGCAGTGGGGTGGCGCAGCAGGTAGAACTGCTGTCTCGCGGCAACCAGAGTCCCGTGTTAAATCCTGACGGGGTTTGCACCTTTTCCCTGTGACCGTGTGGGTTTCCTCCTGGTGCTCCGGTCTCCTGCCACTTCGCAAAGACGTGCGGGCTTGCGGTTCAATTGGCCCTCTGCAAATTGCTCCAAGTGGGTCGGGCGTGGATGCGAAAGCGGAACAGCTAGTGCGAGCGGCCGACCGATGTGGTCCCGGCGGGTCGCAGGGCCAGCGTCCGTGCTGTATCTTTCAACCAATTCAATCAAAGATGTCACAAGAGTCGAAGATGGATGAAGCGAAGCTGCAAATGTTGGGCACCAAGACTTTGGCAGAACATGAACCAATATTGGTCAGTGAAGATGTGGACGATGGGTGAGCAAGGTAGGCCACAGGGAACGACAAATCTCACATCTACTTAACTGGTTGTCAGTCGATGACATTCATCACAACTATAACACAAGAAAATCAAAGTCAAAGTCAATTGTATTCCTCACATGCACCTGAAGGTGCAGTGAAATGAATTTGCCAGGAGCGATACACTTAAAAAGAACACACAATACACAACAGAATTTAACACAAACATCCACCACAGCATTCTTCACTGTGGTGGAAGGCAACAAAGTGCAGTCAGTCCTCCTCCTTTGTTCATCTGTGGTCGGGGCCATAAACCTTTGCAGTCGCCGTTACGGACAGGCCTTCTCATCGGGATGAACAAACCTCCGATGTCGGGATGGTTAAACACACTCCTGGAGTGCCCGAATCGGCACGTTCCTACCAGAGACCGCGGCTTCAGGAAATTTATAGGCCCCAGGCCAGCGGTTGGAGCTCTAAATTCATTCAAATCCCATTCAAATCATGGGAATACCATCACCTCCCAGTTCTCTTCCAAACTACATGCCGTCCTGACTTTAATGTTGACTGACTTCATCATAGCTGTGGTCTAAACCCTGCACATTCTGCATGCCGCAGTGGCATAAGACATCTGAAAGCAGAGAATTCCCGGGATAATTCCCAAGGTGCTGCAGATGCTGGAACCTGGAGTAACAAACAATCTGTGTAGGAAGGAAATGCAGGTGCTGGTTTTACACCGAAGATAGCCACAAAATGCTGGAGTAACTCAGCGGGTCAGGCAGCTCCTCTGGAGGAAAGGAATAGGTGACGTTTCAGTCTAAAGAAGGGTCTCGACCGGAAACGCCTCCCATTCCTTTTCTCCGCACATGCTGCCTGACCCGCTGAGTTACTCCAGCCTTTCGCGTCTATCTTCGCAACAAACAAGCTTCTGGAGGTATTCAGCGGGCCGCGTAGCATTGGTGGCTGGAAATGAATGGTCAAGGCTTTGGGTCGACAACTCTATATCAGGACTAGGGAGTAGTTTATTGACCACAGAGTGAGTCTAACAAGGAGGTCTAGAGAAAGACAAGGGAATGGAGGGATATTGATTATGCGCACGTAAATAAGAAGTGGTATAGGTATCATGTTCGGCACAGACAACGTGGGCCAAAGGTCCTGTTCTGGTGCTGTACTGGTCCTTTTTTTGGTAGTCCCTGCATTATGGAAGTTCCGGAGTAACACAGCATCTCTGGAGAACATGGATTGTTGATGTTTCGAGTTGGGACCCTTCTTCAGACTGGGGTCCGATACGAAACGTTACCCATCCATGTTCGCCAGAGATGCTGCCTGTCCCGCTGAGTTACTCCAGCACTTCTTGTCTCTTATTGTTAACCAGCCTCTGCAGGTCTTTGCTTCTACAAACCCTACAGAAGACTTCTGCAGCTATGAGATGCAACCCCCTTAAAGCAAAAACATGATGCTTTGCCAGTATTACGAAATAGGAATTTCTATGAAGCATTTTTGAAATACCAGATTAAAATCGAATAAAAAAATTGTGGTTATTTCAGAAAACAATATCCGTAGTTTAGTTTGGAGATGCAGGTCCTTCGGCCCACCGAGCCCTCACCGACCTGCATATTAACACTATCCTACACACACTAGGGACGATTTTACACATACACCAAACCAATTAACCCACAAACTTGTACGTCTTTGGAGTGTGGGAGGAAACCGAAGATCCCGGAGAAAACCCACGTGGTCACGAGGAGCACGTACAAACTCCGTACAGACAGCACCGTGCTGCATCAAACTGGTTAAAGAGGCATTAGGTGCTACTGAGAAGTGATCACACTGGTGATTACAATTGATCTGCCAAGGTGTACTGGATCACCCGGTTGCTAACCATTTAACCCTTCCCATTCCCACACTGGACTTTCTGTCCTGAGCCTCCTCCATTGCTAGAGTGAGGCCACACTCAAATTGGAGGAAAACACCTCTTATTTCGCTTGGGTAGCTTGTGTAACCCGTGCGGGCTTTCTCCGAGATCTTCGGTTTCCTCCCACACGCAATAGACGTACAGGTTTGTAGGGTTAATTGGCTTCGCAAATGTAAAAATTGTGACTAGTGGGTGTAGGATAGTGTTAATGTGCGGGGACGCTGGTCGACGCTGACCCGGTGGGCCGAAGGGCCTGTTTCCACACTGTATCTCTAAACTAAACTAAAACTAAGGGTTCTGACCTGAATCATCACCTGTTCCTGTATGTTTCTATGCTCAGATACAAATCTGTACTGTTCCCTTGCGTTTGATATTAGCAGTGGCAACTGTCGCCACAGACTGCTGGCGAAGGCAGGTGGCTCTGTTCAAACGTGAGCCGGACAAGCCACTCGTGCCCATGGCTGCGGCAGGTAGTGCTGATCAGGGTCACCTTTACCCAGCTGGGCCGGCACGGTGGCGCAGCGGTAGAGTAGCTGCCTCACAGCGCCAGAGACCCGGGTTCCATCCTGACTACGGGTGCTGTCTGTATGGAGTTTGTACATTCTCCCTGTGATCTGAGTGGGTCTGCTCCGGTTTCCTCCTACACTCCAAAGACGTGCAGGTTTGCAGGTCATTTGGCTTGGTACAATAGTAAGATTAAACGAGAACTTACCAGTTTGAAGTTTGATCTTGATTTTATGAGTTACGTTGGTGATTTCGTGAAGAAAACCCGCCAGGCCGCATGCGCACCAATCTTCAAAGCAGCAGTATGAAATCGCAAATAACAACACCGAAGTGACATAGTAAGATGCATGACTCGAGAACTACCGTATGATCCTTTATGAGAGAGGGTTGGGCGTTGCGGGCACGTATCACCAACGTAACTCCTCATAAAATCAAGATCAAACTTCAAACTGGTAAGTTCTTGTTTAATCTTACTATTTTACTTCAGAGTCACGTGAGTGATTCCGTGAAGAGTTCAAAGCTTTGTGATTTCATGCCGCAGATTACAAATCTCGGCATCCCACTGCAGTGATTGACTCGAATGCGAAATTAATGCATTAGTAGTAACATTGCATTTAATGCAGTAATAAAGTTTATTTAAAAAATATAAACAAAGAACAGTACCCCTCTATCCCAGGGCACTTTAAACAGAACTTAAAATAGCATTGGCAAACAGCCCTGCATCGGCAATCGGCCGATGATAGAAATTCTGAAACATCAGCTCATTTCCCCATCCGGCGGCTGCCAAAATATGGTCGACGGGCACGTCCCTCGCCT
This sequence comes from Raja brachyura, assembly GCA_963514005.1. The sequence continues at coordinate 23,811,712 of OY740785.1, read as the reverse complement.
TGGCCACCGACGTAGCTGCTGCCCTAGTGGAATGAGATGTAAACACACTATCTAAATGATACGCTGACGTTGATGCTGACCTGGTGGAATGAGATATACAATCGTCAGTGTTAATACCTGTATAACCCAGACCCTGCTGCAGCCACCTTGAAATAGTCCGAACCGACCTTCCTTTGTGCAGTTGTTTGTTGACTAATAAACAATGCTGATCTCAAAGTATGATCCCATACCCCAAAGCTTTACTGTTATAGTACAGTTATATTGTCTTTGATAACCTCTGTAATGGGATTTGCATAGCATGGATCTCTGATCCTTATGAATCTGCTGTAGTCAGGAAAATAGGTTTTCATACTCGGAACGTTCATATGCCCTACACTCTCAATTCTTCATAATAACATGCCACTCCTGCCTTATTCCATGGGTGGTTTGCATGTGAACTTTAGCCGAATTTCCGAACCTTAATTTTTTAATTAAAACATTTTTTGTTTAATTTTTTTTTTATTTAAATTTTTTTAAATAACCCTGGCCATAATCCAAACTTGCTTGGAATGCTCCGACTGTGCCTCAACCAAATATTTTTACCCTTTGTGTGTTGTACAAAACAAATGTAAATATTACAACTTGTGAACGGTGCTTTACCCAAATTTTGGAAATGCTATACCCATTTTGTTGAGTAGGATTGGTAAGGTGCATGGAATTTCTGAGCTATCATGCTGCCCCCACTTCAGTGAACCGCTTACTGCCCATGAGCGCCTGGGGTGCGTTCTGAAACGATGACCTTTGCCCACCGTTGGCCTAATTGTTTCGTCTGCCAGGTTTTCCTCCCCTGTTGAATAGGCCTACCCGAATAACAGATTCAGCGGCTGGCTCTCACATCCCCCTGTTGCCGCTGTTCACTGCCGGCACATATGTGCTTAAGTATGTACTATTGACTTCTTTAGAGCCTGGAGTCAGTTATATTTTGACCTTTTGCTCTTCCCTCCTCAGAGAGGGTGATTCGTAGGCAACCCTAAACAGGCGCTGCCGCAGGCTGCAGAATACCAATACTGATACGAACCCATTGGACCTAACCCAAATAGAATATTCTGCTGGGATGTCAATTTTGTTGTCAGTAAAAAGGTACCTCTGACACATGCCCTTCATCCCTTGGGGTATGCCCCACGGCCATACCCTGAGACTCAGTGTCAGCAGGATACTGACCCGTCTTGGTCTCTGCCTCCAAGAGGGAGACCTCTGTAGCACTGTATGCACCAGTTGCTGTATTTGGGATAGTCGTTTCAAACGCACTATCCAGCCCCAGTGGAGAATCAGCTCCCGACTCCGTGGGCATAGCAGATTATGTGTGAACTTGAGCAACCCTGTCCCAGGCGTTGCTGGTGCCGCCTTTCGTAAAGGCCGGCACCTTTTTGACATGAAACAGCCCTGTAACAGGCGCTGCTGGCACGGCTCACCCGTAGGCCGGCACTTCACACATGAAGCAGCCCTATCAGGCGCTGCTGGTGCAGCCTGTCCCATAGGCCCGTGCTATTACACATTAAGCAGCCCTATCCCAGGCGCTGCTGGCGCGGCCTGTCCCATAGGCCTGCACTGTTACAAATGAAGCAGCCCTGTTTAGGCGCTGCTGGCGCGGCCTGTCCCATAGGTCCGCGCTATTACAGTGTAAGCTCACTAATCAACATTTTTTTGTGTACAGTTTTCCCTGTGAAGGGTTATAACAATTCACAGCAACTTCTGCTAAACAACAAGGACTACATTGTCAGAGACATAATAATAACATTTTTATGACTTTGCTGCTTTTAGCTTTAAACTTTAAGAAAAACACTATCACATACATACATTTTATTATAAGGAGAACCCTTTGTAGCCCGACTCACCTGAGTCCAAATAGGGCTGAATGAGTCCCATTTAATTCCTTACCTGGGGACCAACGTCTGCTATTCCAACGGCATCCCCACAGGCTGGGAGCCGCTGACCCCACTGTCATCGACTCTGCTTGAATTTCTTGCCGTATTTACAGCATCCCCGCAGGCTGGGAGCCGCTGACTGCACCGTTAGCGACTCCTTATCTCGCAACCCGATCTTTTTTGCCGGTTATCCGCTTTTGCGGTCGGACTGGGTTTCCCCACAGTCCATAACCGGCACACTCGTCGGGCTGCAAAACTGGCAGGAAAACCTCTGTGAAAAGAGGCTCCTGCCTTAAAAACCTGGTGAGTAAAAAACAAACTTACCTTCTAGGTTTAATTTACCGCCGGCAGGAGCTCTGTCCTGCCAGACTGGTGCTTGCGTCAGTGCGACCGACGTACTGGTGCGCATGCGGCCTGGCGGGTCTTCTTCACGGAATCACTCACGTGACTCCGAAGTCAAATTGTAAATTGTCCCAAGTGTATGTAGAACAGTGTTGATGTGCGGAGATCGCTGGTCAGCGCGGACGCAGTGGGCTGAAGGGCCTGTTTACGTGCTGCATCTTAAACTATAAACTGAAGCTGACTGTTGGCCCTCTCGGTTGGAACAAGCGTGACTGGACTGGGGACAATTTCCTGTTCTTGTGTATCTTGGAGGGGTGGGATCGACATAACGTTCTGTGGGTCCCTGCAAATAACACCAGTTCCTGTGCAAAGTGTTCATCTCAGGTTCCCCATTGTGGACTCCATTTCCAAACCACGGTGAAAACAAAACTGGGCTTACCAGGAGCAATGCAGGGGATTTGAGCACGCTTCATTTGGAAAATATTTTAATTCAACATGTTTTATTGTGTGGCAAATCAATTATGTTTAAATTGCGACAGCTGAGACCAATTTAAGAAATAGTGCATAATTCTGAGAGTCAGTTTCATTTTATGTGTGGCAATAGCTTCTCTTTAACTTCAGCTGATTGTCAGTAGACATGCATCCATAAATCAAATTGTTCACCTGGCTTAGACACAGACTGCTGGAATCGCTCAGCGGGTCAGGCAGCATCTCTGTAGAAAAAGGATAGACGACGTTTCGGGTCGGGACTCTTCTTCAGACTATACACGGTGAAAAGCTGGTGGAGCCTCTGTCCTACTGCGCCAGAGACCCGGGTTCGATCCTGACCTCAGCTGCTGTCTGTGTGGAGTTTGCACGTTCTCCCTATTGACCCGCGTGGGTTTCCTCCGGGTGCTCCAGTTCCCTCCCACATACCAAAGACGTGCGGGTTTGTAGATGAATCGGCCTTTGTAGATTCTCCCTAGTGTGGAGGGGGTGGTTGTGAAAATGGGATGAGGTAGAGTTAGGGTGGCACAGAGGCGTAGCGGTAGAGCTACTGCCCTCCAGCGCCAGAGACCCGGGTTTGATCGTGACTACGGGTGCTTGTGCGTACGGAGCTTGTACGTTCTCCCCGTGACCTGCGTGGGCTTTGTTACGAGATCTGCCTCCCACACTCCAAAGACGTACAGGTTTGTAGGTTAATTGGCTTGGTGTAAATGTTAAATTGTCCCTAGTGTGTGTGGGATAGTGTTAATGTGCAGGGATCGCTGGTTGGCCGAAGGGCCTGTTTCCGTGCTGTAGCTCTAAAGTAAAGTAAACTAAACCCTTCTTATTTTGCCTGTCAGAATGTAGAACCCACCTATCCACGTTCTCCACAGATGCTGCCTGACCTGCTGAGTTCCTCCAGGCCTTTGTGTTATGCATAGCAAAATGCACAATGGCACCCAAAAGTAGAAATATTAAATGAGATACTCCTGAAACATTGCCTCTGATGTTTAGAGTGAAAATACCACGTTGTAAAATGTCTGTTGAGTAATAGTTAAAATCAAGTACCTGCAGATACTGGGGGGGGGGGGGGGGGATGATTTACAAAGAGATACACCAAATGCTGGAGAAACTCAGCAGCAGGTCAGGCAGCATCCCTGGAGAACGTGGATAGGTGGGTATCCTTCTCCCTACTGAGCTGTACTCACCTGCAGCTGAGAAATAGTTTAGCCTTGAGCAAAACTCAGCGGGTCAGGTAGCATCTGAGGAGGGAAATGGAGAGGCGATGTTTCGGGTTGGGACCCTTCATCATATGATAGTGGGGGGAATAAAGCTGCAAAGAGATGTTGCGGAGGGACAAAGCCTGACCAGAAGGGTCTCGACCCGAAACGTCACCTAATCCTTTTCTCCAGAGATAGAAACATAGAAAATAGGTGCAGGAGTAGGCCATTAGGCCCTTCGAGCCTGCACCGCCATTCAATATGATCATGGCTGATCATCCAACTCAGTATCCCGTACCTGCCTTCTCTCCATACCCTCTGATCCCCTTATCCACAAGGGCCACATCTAACTCCCTCTTAAATATAGCCAATGAACTGGCCTCAACTACCCTCTGTGGCAGAGAGTTCCAGAGACCCACCACTCTCTGTGTGAAAAATTTCTTCTCATCTCGGTCCGAAAGGATTTCCCCCTTATCCTTAAACTGTGACCCCTTGTCCTGGACCTCCCCAACATCGGGAACAATCTTCCTGCATCTAGCCTGTCCAACCCCTTAAGAATTTTGTAAGTTTCTATAAGATCCCCTCTCAATCTCCTAAATTCTAGTGAGTATAAACCGAGTCTATCCAGTCTTTCTTCATAAGACAGTCCTGACATCCCAGGAATCAGTCTGGTGAACCTTCTCTGCACTCCCTCTATGGCAATAATGTCCTTCCTCAGATTTGGAGATGCTGCCTGACCCGCTGAGTTGCTCCAACAGTTTGTATCTATCCGGCAAGTGATAGGTTTGGTGCAGTGTAATAAATGCATGTTGCTGTCAGTTTTGGACTTAGTTTATATTCATCAGAATGGAAGACGCTGCCTCAGAATTGAATGTGTAACCCAACAAGTTAGGATAGCAGAAAGCAGCTGAAGAATGTTGCCTGATTTTATGGTTTGATAACAATCCAAAATCCAATGTGATAAATGTACAGGTAGTAACTTCCCCCATGCAGAGGGGGTTAAAACATTCATGCTGTTCAGAATCCTTTTCTCTCTGACCTTGTGTTTATCTCTTGCTGCACAATGAGCATAATCGCTTAATAAAGACCCACATAAGGTTTTCATTTGAAGGATTTTTCAACATTCTGTCTTCGTGTTTTTGTCACTAACAAATTGAACATTGACCAAGTGAAGTTGAGTAAGAGGTGAAAAATTTGGCCCTCACCAAAGGCTTTGCATCAGCACATTTCATTACAGCGCAGTGGTGAAAATATTTAACTGTATGCCGCCAAGACCCAGCTGAGGGTAGAGGGACCAGTAGAGCGTCCCTTGTAGTCCAAGGTCTGGAGGGCAAGACCACTCCACCCAGGGTCCTTAGGGGGAGGGGCCGATCTCTGCTGCCAGCGACCGGAGGACTGGTGACAGGATCTAGGGAGTGGGCAGGGCTGAAGATAGAAAGAAGATAGAAGATGTCCTGGTTGGGTTGCTCCTAGGCCTGGCCAAGCCGGACATCCGCGAGTCACGGCGCCAGGCGGAAGAGGGCTTTGCCCGAGCCGGATGCTCGCTCCTTTATCGGGGTTACGTCCGTGCCCGGGTGGTGTTGGAGAGGGGGCATAGTTGTATAGTAGTTATTTTGTGTATTTGTAAGGATTGTTACATCATTGTTTAAACATTTAGATAATTTGGTGACTTTGTACTATGGTGGTGGGTGTGATATCACAATTGTGTTTTAATAATAATAATAATAATAATAAATGTATTTGTATAGCACGTTTAAAAACAACTCACGTTGACCAAAGTGCTTCACATCAGTGCAGGTACTAATTTGATACATACAACGGTAGACAGACCCAACAATACAACATAATCTGTTTACAGCGCCCCGTCAGAGGGGCTTAAAAACGCGAGGGAGTTGAAATCGTTTTTGAGTTGTGACTTAAAGGGGTCGATAATGGGGGCGGTTCTGCTGAGGAGCGGGATGCTCTTCCACTGTTTAGGTGCTGCAACCGCAAAAGCGCGGTCACCCCTGAGCTTAAACCTAGACCGCGGGATCGTGATCATTCTATATCGTTATCGTAATTAAATAAATTATTTTTGATACAAAAAAAAAGACCCAGCTGAAGATATCCATTGAGTTGAGGTCAAGACCAAAGCACTTGACAGAAAAATGTTTGCAGCCTCCCCAGTGGTATGCAGCTTGGACGAGTTGCAATCATGGATGCCTTCTTGATGAGATTTCACAATTTTTTACTACAAACGTCAGTTTGCCTGAATGTCATCCATTCCAATCTGACTGGTCGTAAATAGAAAGCATCTTTAAATAGTTCCCTCTCTCCAGAGATGCTGCCTGCCCCGCTCAGTTACTCTAGCATTTTGTGTCCATCTTCAGTGTCAACCAGCATCTGCAGTTCCTTAACGGGACAGGGAACGTCAAGACCCGAATATTTGAAAGATCAAGAAAATGAAATGTGCGAGGCAAATTGTTTTCTACAGAGGACAGTAGGTGCCTGGAACGTACTGCCAGGGATGGTGTTCAATAGTGGTGCTGAGGAGCCTTTTAAAGACGAACGTGCAGGGTATGGAGGGATGTTGCCCACGTGCATGCAAAGGACATTAGGCAATGGATATTTTTAAAGCAGAGATAGATAGATTCTTAATTAGTACGGGTGTCGGATGTTATGGGGAGAAGGCAGGAGAATGGGGAGAGATAGATCAGCCATGATTGAATGGCGGAGTAGACTTGATGGGCCGAATGGCCTAATTCTGCTTCGATAACATGACCGTATGAGCTTATGACCTTAATCTTGGCGTGATGTTTGACACCGAACTGTGGGCCAAAGGCCAAAGGCCAAAGGTACTGTGCTGTACCTTTCTATGTACACCTTGCATGATCCCCCATTTTCAATATTCCTTAAAGCTGGATTCTGCAGCGCACTGCAATGTGGCACTGTGTAACCTAACCAGTAGGCAATAGTCTCTTCTAGTGGTCTCCCAGGGGAATGTGATGTGTAATTTCAAGAGCGATTGTTGCATTCCTTGCCATCCCCGCCACCTACTAAAACTGATCCTAGCTCCTTCACCAGTCACTGTACTGAGAAGGTAAAACTGGACAACCCTTTGAATATTGCCCCTCTCATCCTAAAGCTATAGCCTTTAGTCTTTGATAATTCCACCTCGGGGAAACCCTGTCAACCCTATCTATGCCTATCCCTATCAAAAAATGTGTATACTTCTATATCAGTGAGATGCTGCAGATGTTCTACCAATCGGTGGTGGCCAGTGCCATCTTCTTCACTGCCGTGTGCTGGTGCAGCAGGGCGGAGGCCGCGGACGCCAACAGGATCAACAAACTCATCAGGAACGCCGGCTCCCTCCTGGGGTTGGAGTTGGATTCACGGGACGTTGGTCTTGGAGGGGAGGATGCTCCTCAACCTGCGGAGCATCCCGGACAATACAGCTCACCCCCTCCATGACACACTGGTCAACCTGAGGAGCACCTTCAGCAACAGACTGGTTCCACCAAGATGCAGCACAGAACGCCACAGGAGATCCTTCTTCCCTGCGGCTATCAAACTGTACAACTCCTCCCCCTTCTGTCGTGGGGTGGACTGACTCCCCATTCCCCATCCCCAATCTTTGCACATCCCCAATCCTTTCCACTCGTCACTTTAATTTCATGTTTCATGTATTTTGTGTTGCTATGACTGTTGGCAGATTAACTTTCCCTCCTGGGATAAATAAAGCTCTATCGTATCGGACCGTATCAGGTCTCTCCTCAGCCTCCAACATGCCAGAGAAAACAACCTAAGTTCATACAATCTCTCCTTATATCTGATACCTCTAGTCCAGGCAGCATTCTGGAAAAACATCTTCTGCACCTCTCCAAAGCCTCCATATCCTATGGGGTAATGGGGCAACCAGAACTGCAAGCAATACTCTAACTGTAACCCAAATAATTGTTGTGAACTTTTTTTGTAAAGCTGCAACGTGACCTCCTGAGTTTCATTCTCAATGTCCCAACCGATGAAGTCAGAGAGTCGTAGAGAGTCATACAGCGTGGAACCAGGCCCTTAAGCCCAACTTGCCCACAGCGGCCAACATGTCCCAGCTACACTAGTCCCACCTGCCTGCACTTGGTCCATAGCCCTCCAAACCGCTCCTATTCATGTACCTGTCTGACTGTTTCTTAAATGTTGGGATAGTCCCTGCCTCAACTACCTCCTCTGGCAGCTTGTTCCATACACCCACCACCCTTTGTGTGTAAAGGTTACCCCTCAGGTTCCTATTACATATTTTCCCCTTCACTTTAAACCTATGTCCTTTTGTGCTCGATTCACCTCCTCTGGGCAAGAGACTGACTGTGCATCTACTCGATCTATTTCTCTCATGAATTTATATACATCTATAAGATCACCCCTCATCGTCCTGCGCTCCAAGGAATAGTCCAAGCCTACTAAACCTCCCCCTATAGCTCAGCCCCTCTAGTCTTGGCAACATCCTTGTAAATCTTCTCTGTACCTTTTCTAGCTTGACGATAACATGGGGCCCAGAACTGAACACAATACTCCATGTGGCCTCACCAACGTATTATGCAACTGCAACATGACCGCCTAACTTCTAAACTCAATATTCTGACTGATGGCCAATGTGCATGTGACGTTACCTTAAAGAAACCGTGCATCTGCATTCCAAGATCCCTCTGCTCTGCAACATTCCCCAGAGTCCTACCATTCACCGTGTAGGTCCTGCCCATGTTAGACTTACCAAAATGCAACACCTCACACTTTTCTGTATTAAATTCCATCAACCATTTCTCAGCCCACCTGGCCAATCGATCAAGATCTTCCTGCAATCGTTCACAACCATCTTCACTATTTGCAAAATCACCCACTTTTGTATCATCAGCTACTTGCTAAACTTGCCCAGTATGGTCTCATCCAAATCATTGATGTAGATGATAAACAGTAACGGGCCCAGCGCCGAACCCTGAGGCACACCACTAGTCACAGGCCTCCAGTCCGAGAAGCAACCTTCCACCATCACCCTTTGCTTCCTTCCATGAAGCCAATTTGCTATCCATTCAGCCATCTCTCCTTGGATCCCATGCGATCTAACCTTCCAGAGCAGCCACCATGCAGAACCTTATCGAATGCTTTGCTGAAGTCCATGTGTACGACATCGGCCCTCATCGACCTTTTTGGTCACGTCTTCCAAAAACTCAAATCAAATTTTGTGAGACACGACCACCCATGTGCAAAACCATGCTGACTATCCCTGATGAGCTCTTGCCCATCCAAATCCCTGTATTTCCTATCCATCAGTATAATAACTTTCCCACTACAGAAGTTAAGCTCACTGGCCTATAGTTCCTAGCATTTTCCATGCAGCTCTTCTTGAATAGAGGCACAACATTCGCCACCCTCCAGTCTTCCGGCACCTCTCCTGTATTTAAGCACGACTCGTAAATGCTTTAAAGGTGACTTGCAAGTATACCATTCACCTTCTTTACCAGGGATCATGACATAAGCCTCCTCGTGGCGATCCCCGGAAACGACGACGCGATGTACTCTGTGACGCGTCGGGCGACCAATTCTGTCAACGTGTTGGACGACGGCAGAAGCCCGACAACGAGCTGCACACCGTCTGACGCACGTGCGAACGAACAAACCTTCTTTACCACGCTATCTGATTGCGTCACCACTTTCATGGAGATATGGACGTAGACCTCAAGATCAGCTACAAATGCTGAGGATGTGCTCCCGATCTTCCACTCTACGCAGTTGTCCCAAGTGCACCTTTTCTTGTATCTGCACTTTCCCCGCAGTTGTAACGATCCAGTCTATGCTCTGTTTGTTTGCTCTGCTGCGCCGCCTGCTGTATGATCTGGTATGATCTGCCTTAATAGTCTGCAGAACAAAGTGTTTTTTATCACTGTATCCCCGAACATGCTACAATAATAACCCTCTGTTCTGCCTGCATCGCGCTATGGGCCTTTGTGTAGCATCTGCAGAATGCATTCCCCCGACCTGCCAAAGGCTACTGTGCTCGAATCTCCAGTCCCAAAAACTGTATCTTGGACAGGAACGCAGATGCATGGGGAGCTCATCATTTCTTCATTAGAAGCTTCCATTCCAAGTCGTACAACATCCGGAATTGGAAATACGCCACTATCCGTCGCCAGTGCAGTCAAAACTCCAGTCAAACATCACTGATTCAAGGATTCAATGATCCTTTTTTGTCATATGCACCTAGGTACAGTGAGAGGCTTCATTTTGCATACAACCCGGTAAAATTGTGTCGCAGACCTCACCCAGGCAGTACACGGGTGTCGCCGTGCTTCTGGCGCCGACAATGTTACAAACGTTCACCAAAACGTTCACCTATCTACTACCTCCCACCACACGTGTCAGCAGGTATTCCCCCCAGCTGGGTCCTCCTATCATTCTTGTTGGATCCCCCCCCCCCCTCCCCCACCACCAGCTTCCCCACTTTGTTCTCAGTGGCCCTCCCTCACTGTCCCACGGTCCTCCCTCCATCTACGACGGCCCCCCCTCACTCCCACGACCCCTCTCACAATCCCACGGCACCCATTCCTCTACGACGGGCCCTCTCCCTCTATGGTGGCCCCCCCCTCCCTCTGCAACGGCCCTCTTCTCTCTCTGTTCCCTCGCTCCCCGATAGCCCCCCTCTCTCTCCGACAGCCCTCCTATCTCGCCGATGACCCTACCGGCTCTCAGACAGCCATCCCTGCTCTCTGATGGCCCCCTCCCTCTCCGACTGCCCTCCCCGCTCTAACTGCAGATTTAATTGTCATATGTACCAAGAACGGAACAATGAAGTTCATACTTGCAGCACTGCAATGGCCTGAAACAAAATCTACCCAGATAATATAGAATGCAAAAAAAATCAATACATTTATAACTCCTGTACTAGTGCAAAAAAAAAACTGAAGACCTTAGTGCAACCTAAGATAGCCCAACGCTCATGGGCTAGTGTTGTATCATGCGCAAGAGCCTGATGGTTGTTGGCAAGATGCAGTTCCTGAACCTGGACGTTACAGTTGTCAGGCTCCTTCTTCCCGATGGTGGGACTAAAATGAGTGCGTGGCCAGGGTGGTGTGGGTTGTTGACGATGCTGGCTGCCTTTTTGAGGCAGCGACTCCTAAAGATTCTTTAGATGGAGGGGAGGTCAGTACCCGTGATAGACCGGGTGATCCCTGTACAGGGCTGTTCTAGGATAGACCGTGATAGTATTCACCAAGCTCTGTGATCTCAACCAGTCAATATACTCTCTACCGTACACCTGTCGAAGTTTAAGAGAGCATTTCTCGACATACTGAATCTCCTCAAATGAAAACCCGACTTAGTGTTTCCACTAAGATGTTAACTACAGCCATTTGTCACTGCCTTTCTCAAAAACAATTAAGAATGACCATTTAATTGCTGACCTGATCAGTCGAATCCATTTCCATTAGACCTTAAGACTTAGGAGCAGAATTAGTCAGTTTTGTATTTTCGTCAATGTAGTTTATTGTCACGTGTACCGAGGTTGCCTGCTCTCCAGCCAGCGGAAAGACAATACATGATTACAATTGAGCCATTTACAGTGTACAGATACATGATAAGGGAATAACGTTTAGTGCAAGGTATAGCCAGCAAAGTCCGATCAAGGATAGTCTGAGGGTCTCCAATGAGGTGGATAGTAGTTGAGCACAGAATTAGTCCATTCAGCCGATTTAGTCTGCTCCGCCATTCGATCAGGGCTGATCTACTTTTCCCTCTCAACCCCATTCCCCTACCTTCTCCCCTTAACCTTTGACGTCCTCACCTATCAAGAACCTATCTATCTCTGCTATAAAAATACCCAACAACTTGGCCTCCACAGCCGTCTGTGGCAATGAGTACCACGGATTCACCACCCTCTGGCTTCCCATGAAGAATAAATACACTAACTCACTATGAAGGGGTACGTAGCTTGCAATGGGACTAGGAGCTTTGGATTCAGACAGGAAGACGGAGGTACTGGCTTGGATGTCTGTGACGTGTTGAATTTTCGACAGGACTTAATTGATGCAGCAATTCATAGGAGGGGATGTTTATTGTTGTGAGACTTGATGTATTAGAAGTTTCAACATTTGTACTTTTCTTTGAATGCATATTTTACATTTTTAGTTTGGGGTAAAATTGGCTTAGCCTCTGAGCACTGAATCTCTGTTCCTGTGCTGCACACATGTTTTCCATCACACGGGACCTGCAGAAATGAAGTTGAGTCAACTCCTTAACTTGTATTATTAACCCATTCCAGACTGCAGGTTTTTGCTTTATTTCTGTACATTATATTATATCACTGACCTTGCATTTTTCATACTAAGCGCTATTCACGTTATTCCCTTTATCATATATCTGCAAACTATGGATGGCTCGATTGTAATCATGTATTGTCTTTCCGCTGACTGGATAGCGCGCAACAAAGACTTTTCACTGTTCTTCGATGCACGTGACAGTAAACTTAACTCAATTCAACTCATGAGCGCGACCTAACATGGTCACTTGAGCCGTCCGGCGTTGTGGGGCTGGTCCCACTTCGATCGCCGGAGCCATGCGGAATTGTGCGGGGTTCGTCCCGACATCGCGCGGGGCTCCGTAAAACTGACCATGTTCAAAAATTCTGCGCGGCAATGGCTTGTCGGCTCGCAGTCGACTTGACGCATTACACACCGTCTCGACATCGTGCCTCCGTGACCCTTTCTGTAGGTACCTCCGTGACCCTCTCTGTGTGTGGCTCCGTGGCCCTCTGTGTGTGTGCCTCTGTGCCCCTCTCTGTGTGCCCCTCTCTGTCTTGGCGAACTTACCTTTAAGACTTCGCTCCAAGTTCGCCTCACTTTGTGCCACGTTGCGCCACTCACCCGACCTCCGCGCGGCCCTCGCTGCCGTTTTGGTCGCGCTTGCTGCATGCAGGCGCATGCTGGTGGGAACAGCCCTGTACAGGGATCACCCGACCTCCGCGCGGCCCCCGCTTCTAGTTTGATCGCGCTCATTGCATGGAGTCGGATGCTGGTAGGACAGGCCCTTTACACACAACTCAGTACCCATTGATATGTAATTATGTCGACGAACACTCTCTTGAACGGAGAGAGCATGTTACTGTTGACAATAAACTAAACCCAAACTAATACCAATTTTTTTTCCTTTTTTCCTTTGCGTGTCCGATCACCCAGAACTGAGGGGAAGCCACTTTCGCCACGCAGAGGGATAAAGCAATAATGCACTTTAAAGTTTAGCTTTGAAACAGAAAGGTGATTAGGTTTAAGGGCCTGTCCCACTTGCCGATTTTTTCGGCGACTACCGGCATCATTGACTGACGTATCAGGTCACGCGGCATGATGACGTATTGAAGCGCGGTGTTTATTCAAGTGTCGCAACATTTTTTTGTCACCGCTGGATTTTGAAATGTTCAAAATCCTTTGGCGACCCTGATATGACGCCAGCGGTCGCCAAACCAATCGCCAAGTGGGACAGGCCCTTTAACACAAAGTGCTGGAGTAACTCTCTCCCCAGTGCGATCACATCCTTCCCTTCAATGCAGTGACAAGACCTCTGCAAAGCTCCAACTCTGACCCTGCGAGTGTTTCGTAACCCTGCTGTTCTCATATCTGTCTTCCCTAAAGGCTAATACAGAGTCTCAATATCTTTGGATTCAATTAACAATGATTTGACAACCAGAACCAGAATGGGCAGCACGGTGGCACAGCGGAAGAGTTGCTGCCTCACAGCGCCAGAGACCCGTGTTCGATCCTGACCACATGGGGTTTGTACGTTCTCCCCGTGACCTTTGTGTGGGTTTTCTCTTGGTGTTCTGGTTTCCTCCCACACTCCAAAGAAGTACAGTTTTGTAGGTTAATTGGCTTCAGAAAAATTGACGATTGTCCCTAGTATGTGAAGGATGGTGTACTGTGCGGGGATCGCTGGTCAGTGCGGACTCAGTGGGCCGAAGGGCCTGTTTCCATTCTGTATCTCTAAACTAAACTAAATTAAACTAAAGATAGTCACATGGTTATGCAGCAAATTGAACTGTCTGGATCACATGCAGGCAGAAGGGATTAGTTTATCTAGGCATGGTGTTTGGCACAGCCATTGTGGTCGGAAGGGCCTGTTCCTGTGCTGTACGGTTCTATGTTCGACGTTAAGGGTTCCTAATTTATGGGGGATCATTTCTGACCTACTGTAGAAGACTGGGTCATAAGAAGGGTCCCGACTGGAAACGTCACCTGTCCATGTTCTCCACAGATGCTGCCTGCCTCGCTGTTATTCTAGAACTTTGTGTCCTGTTTTGTCATCCACCAACTGCATATTCCTTGAGTCTGCCATCAGGTTTAGGTTGATTATTGTCATGTCTACTGACCGAGATACTGTGAAAAGTGTTTTTTTGCATGCCATCTCATTGGATCAGATAACACTATACACAGATACGATCGTCAAACTCAAATACAATAGGTAGAGCAAAGGGGAAGACACAGAATGCAGAATATAGTTCCCAGGTAGACACAAATGCTGGAGAAACTCAATCTTAAGAGGGGTCTCGACTCGAAACGTCACCTATTCCTTTGGTCCATAGATGCTGCCTCACCCGCTGAGTTTCTCCAGCATTTTTGTCTACCTTCGATTTGGGACGTGGGAGGAAACAGGAGCACCCGGAGGACACCCACGCGGTCACTGCGGAGAACGTGCAAACTCCAATCAGACAACACTAGAGATCAGACACTACAAGCTGGAGTAACTCAGCGGGACAGGCAGCATCTCTGGAGAGAAGGAGTGGGTTATGTTTCGTGTCGAGACCCTTCTTCAGACCGAGAGCCACGGTAAAGGGAAACAAGAGATATAGACGATGAGGTCGAGAGTTAAAGAGCGATGAATGAACGATATGCAAAAAAGTAACAATGATAAAGGAAACCGGCCAGGATGGATCCTGGGTCTCTGGCACTGTGTGGCAGTGTGTCTACCAGCTGCACCATTGCGCCACCCACTGTAACCACTCCAATACAATCACAGATAATTTTCCAAACACAATTTTCTCTGCATAAAGAGCCTGAGGCCTCAGGGCCTAAAGATACTGAGGCCTCAGCTAGGTCGCGGCGTTTTTTTCAAAATGTTAAAAAATGTCCGCGTGTAAAAAAAGGTCGCCATGGGAAGATCAAGACTTTTTTTTACTCGTAGGTTTAGTCGTAGTAGGTCGTAGTAGGTCGGCATGTTAGTCATAGGTAATCGAGGGTAGTTGAAGGTGATCATAGATAGTCTTCATCATAGTCGAATGGAGGTCGAAGGAGGTTGTCTTCAATCTCCACTATTTGGTGTCCAATTTTCCCGAAGTTAGTCGTAGCTTGTCGCAGCTACTCGAACCTGGTCTTCAACATCGTCGAAGGAGGTCGAAGGAGGTCTTCTACATAGTCGAAGGAGGTCTTCACCATGTCATTTTTTCAAACTTTTCTAAACTCGCCAATTAGGTCTTTCTTGTGGCGTGCACAGCCTAAAGTTCTAGGACAACTTTGGTGCTATCGGTGGTATAAACTGATCTTTATAACAGATTCTAACATTTTGTAGTCTAAAGAGGGGCCTCGCCCTGAAACATCACCCATTCCTTCTATCCAGAGATGCTGCCTGTCCCGCTGAATTACTCCAGCATTTTGTGTCTATCTTCGGTGTAAACCAGCATCTGCAGTTCCTTCCTATACAACTAGGTCGGCACGGTGGTGCTGCGGTAGAGTTGCTGCCTCACAGCGCCAGAGACCCTGGTTCGATCCTGACTACGGCTGCTGTCTGTACGGAGTTTGTACGTTCTCCCCCGTGACCTGCGTGGGTTTTCTCCATGATCTCCAGTTTCCTCCTACACTCTAAACGACAAACAGATTTGTAGGTTAATTAACTTGGTGTCAATGTAAATTGTTCCTAGTGGGTAGAATAGTGTTAGTACGCGGGGATCGCTGGTCAGCGCGGACTCGTTGGGCCGAAGGACCTGTTTCTGCGTTGTGTCTCTAAACTAAACTGGATTGTTCTTCACTAACCCACAGATGTGGAGAGGCACATTGGCGCAGCGGTAAAGTTGCTGCCTACAGCAATCAGAGACCCGGGTCCGACCCTGACCTCGGGTGTTGTCTATGTGGAGTTTGCACGTTGTCCCTGAGGCCACGTGGGTTTCCTCAGGTGCTCAGGTTTCCCACGACATCTCAAAAATGTGCGGGTTTGTTGGTCATTTGGCTCTCTGTAAATAGTTGGTCATTTGGCTCCTGTGTTGGGAATTGGGGCGAAAGTGCGATAACAGCAGACTAATGTGAACGATTGACCGATGGTCAGTATGGACTCGTTGGGCCGAAGGGCCCGTTTCCATGCGGTATCTCATGAACTCTAAACGATCAGAAAATAATATGAGCAATTTTCTCTTGAGTTATGGAAGATAGCACCTGTCATGATGGTATCATCTAAATCCCAATGTTATGAACTCGACAGAATCAAAAATGAGGACATCACTGATTGATGAAAAGCAGGAAGCTCATTCGTATTCTGAACAACATTCCTCATCGAAGAAGGGCCTCAACCCGAAACGTCACCCATTCCTTCTCTCCAGAGATGCTGCCTGTCCCGCTGAGTTACTCCACCATTTTGTGTCTACCTTCAGTTTAAAGCAGCATCTGCGGTTGCTTCCTAAACATTCCTTATCTGTCCATGTCCGTACGGGATGATTTAGCTGACTTGACCGCTTCGGAATATCCTGTGTCACATTGAGAGATCATTGATTTGTTGTATTGACCTTGACTGCATTGCATGCAGCTGTATAGGAAAGCAACTTCCTTGTTGCATTTGCAAAGTAAACTGTGAACATTATCTTGACCTAGGGTGACCTGGATTTTGCCAGAAGCACACCAGGGAACTGCTGGCATTTATCCATATAAGTGCCTGCATATTTCCTTATTTCCTGGACAATCCCAACCCCCTCCTCCGAACTGCTTGCAGATATTGGAAGGTTTTTTTTCTGGAATTCTGCACTCGGGCTAAACCACGATAAACCACAATGTTTCAGGCAATATAACGCTTCAGTGGCATTTTATCCTTTATCCTCTAAGTTACTATCTAAATGGCGTCAAGTTGGGAAAAGGGGAAGTACAGCGGGATCTGGGGGTCCTTGTACATCAGTCTATGAAAGTACGCATGCAGGTACAGCAGGCAGTGAAGAAAGCAAATGGCATGTTGGTCTTTATAACAAGAGGAATCGAATATAGGAGCAAAGAGATACTTCTGCAGTTGTACAGAGCCCCAGTGAGACCACACCTGGAGTATTGTGTGCAGTTTTGGTCCCCTAATTTGAGGAAGGACATTCTTGCTATTGAGGGAGTGGAGCGTAGGTTTACAAGGTTAATACCTGGGATGGCGGGACTGTCATATGCTGAGAGAATGGAGCAGCTGGGCTTGTACATTCTGGAATTTAGAAGGCTGAGGGGGGATTGAAACATATAAGATTGTTAAGGGCTTGGACACACTAGAGGCAGGAAACATGTTCCCGATGTTGGGGGAGTCCAGAACCAGGGGCACAGTTTAAGAGTAAGGAGTAGGCCGTTTATAACGGAGACGAGGAAACACTTTTTCTCACAGAGGGTGGGTGAGTCTGTGGAATTCTCTGCCTCAGAGGACGGTGGAGGCAGGTTCTCTGGATGCTTTCAAGAGAGAGCTAGATAGGGCTTTTAAAAATAGGGAATATGGGGAGAAGGCAGGAACAGGGTACTGATTGGGGATGATCAGCCATGATCACATTGAATGGCGGTGCTGGCTCGAAGGGCCAAAAGGCCTACTCCTGCACCTATTGTCTATTGTCTATTGTCTATTATCTATTGTCTATAGCACACGCACAGGTTAGGGAATGGGGCAGTGGGTATCTTCTAACACTCTGAATCATTGTCGAGTCACAGTCGCACAACAGGGAAACGCCGACTTCCACCTGCTGAATGCTCGCTGACCATCCATCACCCGTCCGCAGTAGGTCTAAGTTACCTTAAGCGTCCACTGCCCGACGCATGAGGGGCGATTTACAGCGGCCAATTCTGGGTGACATGGGAGGAAACCGGGTCTCCTGGAGGAATACGTCCTGCAACGTCCAGGTTCAAGGACAGCTGCTTCTCCACAGCTATTAAACACTACAACCTCAAATAAGCTCTGAACTACAATAGGCTATTATTGTTATTATTGCACTATTATTGTTTTAGTATGTGTGTGTGTGTACTATATGTGATCTATATGTGTGTGTGCATGATCTATATATACATATATTAGGTATGTTACAATACCTACCTTTAGCAGCGCTGCAGTTCTGCCGCTCCCCATGTGCGCGACTTTGGCGCCTTTCAGAGGGGGGCGGGTTTTAAATGCCGATTTGTTCTAGGCAGTCCAAGTCGATCCATGTCGGGCGATTTCGTCGGTAAAGAGAAATCGCTCCGACATTTCATTCATAAAGGTATTTTTAAACTACGCTAGATTATTTATTAACTAGAGTAGTTTAAAAATCATCTTCTAAAGCTCTGAACGGTGACAGCGGAACGGACCTAAGGTAGGCGATAAAAGAAGCTACACAGTTTATTTTTACATAAAACATTTTTTTTTAGGAAGGCTTTAATCAGATTTTCATGTTGCGAAAAGGGGACAAAAAAAAATGTATGAACCGGCTGTATTTTTCATACTGACTTCACCGCAAACCGCAACGTTCTAATCCACCGCATTCCACTAAAACCCACTCGCTAGTTGATTTAAATGGCCATTAATTTACAGACATTAAACACTAAATTCCTTCCATTTGGCCTAGAAATTCATGAAAATGAGATTTAAAAATTATGTTATATTGTGGATTATTGTGTGGATGGTATTTGGACACTTAGGAAATTTAAAAAAAGTTTATCTTTTCTTAAGAAGTGGATAGATGTTTAGATCTACTCATTGAATTTTGTAATTAGCTACAATTAGATAACTAACTAATTATATGCTTTAATTTAAGGTCATCCAAGTAAGATTGTTTCAGAATGCTTCAATCTATAATAACTGAAAATTTCATTGAGTTATCTTAATTTTTAAGAAAGTTATGGGCTTTTTACTGTTCCAGATCACAGCTTTTGAGTTAAGTCAATTGAAAGGCAATGGGGAACAAGATGCTAATTTCCGCGTATGAAAATGGTCATAACTTTCTTAATACTGAAGATATGAAAGTGAATTAGGTGTCGAATTAAACTTCTTTTTATGCTTTATCTGATGGGATAAATTGCAGACTTGATTTTTAAAATCAAAAGGTTTTGTAAAATTGCTATATTGTACATTAACATATGTATCTGAGTATGTGTATATATACACACACTGATTTTTTTCTTTTTTCTCATTTATTATATTGTTTACAGTGTACTATGTTTACACAGTGTGTCGCGCTGCTGCAAGTAAGGATTTCATTGTTCTATCTGGGACACACGACGATAAGGCACTCTTGACACTTGACACTCTCTTGACTCATGAAAGCAATAGGTCATAGGGAGAACATGCACGTTCCACACGGACAGCGCCCGAGGTCAGGATCGAACCCGGATCTCCGGCGCTGTGAGGCAGGGGCTCTGTCCGCTGCGCCACTGTACCGCCCTTCAATTGTTGATTGTTGTTGAAGTACTTCCTGATTTCACGCCATCAAATCCGGGTGAGACATGCTCGACTGTCTCAGAAGGTTGTGGGTACAAGCCACTCATGATAGTTGTCAGCTAGTTAAGCTGGAGCATAAGTGGGAATGCTCTCGGATCAGGTGCAGTCTTCTGGATTAGACAACTGGAGCTCAAATGCCCTCTCAGCTACATGTACCTGAGGGAGCTGCATTGCAGCAGGGATCTTGGCCAGGATCTCTGCTCTTTTAATTTAGTTTAGTTTAGAGATACAGCGCGGAAACAGGCCCTTTGGCCCACCGGGTCCGTGCTGACCAGCGATCCCCGCACACTAACACTATCCTACACCCACTAGGGATAATTTTTACATTTTACCACGCCAATTAACCTGCAAACCTGTACGTCTTTGGAGTGTGGGAGGCCACCGTGACAGCCAACATGATCGTTCTTTGTGAAATATCTAAGTGTAGATGGATTCGTTCGTAACTTTGCAGACGACACCACAATTATTGGAGTTGTGGACAGTGAGGAGGGCTACAACGGGGGATAAATCAATTGCAGAAATGGGTAGAGAACTGGCAGTTCAGTTTATTTTATTTTATTTTATTTGTCAAGTGTACCAAGGTACAGTGAAAAGCTTTTGTTGCGCACTAACCAGTCAGCGGAAAGACAATACATGATTACAATCCATCCATGTACAGTGCACAGATACGTGATAAGGGAATAACGTTTAGAAACAAGGTAAACCAGCAAAGTACGATCATGGATAGTCCGAGGGTCACCAATTAGGTAGATTGTAGTTATGATTCAGTTAGATTGTAGATTGTAGGTTGATTCAGTTGCCTGATAACAGCTGGGAAAAAACTGTCACTGAATCTGGAGGTGTGCGTTTTCACACTTCTATATTTTTTGCCCGATGGGAGAGGGGAGAAGATGGAATGGCCAGGGTGCGACTGGTCCTTGATGATGCTGCTGGCCTTGCCGAGGCAGCGCGTGGTGTAGATGGAGTCAATGGAAGGGAGGTTGGTTTGTGTGATGGTCTGGGCTGCGTCCATAATTCGCTGAAATTTTTTGCCGTCTTGGATGGAGCTGTTCCCAAACCGTGCTGTGATGCATCCCGATAAAATGCTTTCTATGGCGCATGTGTAGAAGTTGAACTCCATCGGGGTTCAGGCCCAATGGAGTTAATCAGAGCATGTGTGGGTCGTCGCACTTTGGGAGGTTGAATGTAAGGGGAAGATATAATTTTGATGGCAGGGGAAAATATACAATTAGTGACAAGACCCTCAACAGCATTGACGTGCAGCAATGTCTTGTATCCGGGTCTATAACTGTGGCAACACAAATAGCTAATGTGGTAAGGGAGGTGTACAGTATGCTCACCTTCATTGTTAGGGGCATTGAGTGCAAGAGTGAGGCAGTCACAATACAGCTCTATAAGACTCTATTCAGGCCACATTTGGAGTATTGCATGCAGTTCTGGTCACCCCATTGCACGCAGAATGTGGAAACGTTGGAGAGGCCACAAAAGAAGTTTACCAAAATGCTGAAGATAGACGCAAGAAGCTGGAGTAACTCAGTGGGTCAGACAGCATCTCTGGAGAAAAGGAATAGGTGACATTTCGGATGGAGACCTGATTAGACAGTATTGATAACATGAGGTTTGAAAAACTTGGATTTTCTTCTTTGGAATGCCGGAGATTGAAGGGAGACCTGACAGGAGTATATAAAATGATGAGAGTCGTAGATAGGGTAGACAGTCAGAACCTTTTCCCCAGGATGGAAATGCCAAAGATTGGAAGGCACAGCTTTAAGATGAAAGCGACAATGTTTAAAGAAGGTATGCAGGGTGAGTATTTTTACACAGTGGTGGAGGCAGATACAATGATAGCATTTAAGAGGCTTTGGATAAGAGGCGGCACGGTGGGGCAGCGGTAGAGTTGCTGCCTTACACTGTCAAGGACCCCGGTTCGATCCTGACTACAGGTGTTGTCTGTAGGGAGTTTGTACCTTCTCCTTGTGACCTGCACGGGCTTCGGTTTCCCCCCACACTCCAAAGACGTACAGGTTTGTAGGTTAATTGGCCTGGTAAAATTGCCCCTAGTGTGTGTAGGATAGGGTTAGTGTGCAGGGATCGCTGGTCGCCGCGGACTCGGTGGGCTGAAAGGCCTGTTTCTGCGCCGTATCTCTAAACTAATCTCAAACTAAACTAAACTAAAGATAGGCACACAGTTATGCTGCAAAATGAGCTGTCTGGATCACGTGCAGGCAGAAGAGATTAATTTATCCTGGTGTGATGTTTGGCACAGGCATTGTGGGCGGAAGGGCCTGTTCCTGTGCTGTACTGTTTTATGTTCTCCGTTCGGGGTTCCTAATTCATGGGGAATTATTTCTGACCTTTATCTCATCCTGGGCTGGATGGGCACCTCCTCACAGGGTGGAAAAACTGGTGGTGTTTGCTTTACTGACGGACAACCTTTCACGAGCCTGTTCCGTGGAAGCGAGTAAACTCTGACCTCGTACCAAGAAAAGCTGATGCTTTAACGACATTTCTCACAGCCGTTCCAGCTTTCCGACTTTCCCTGAAGCCATCTTGACGAATGCCAACATTACCAATTTTACTTAAAGCTTGCATTAAAAAAGCAACCTGCGGATTCTACCAACGTTCAAGATACCAAGACACGAAATGCTGGAATAACTCAGCGGGTCAGGCAGCATCTCTGGGGAAAAGGAATGGGTGACGTTTCGGGGTCGAGACCCTTCTTCAGACTGAGTGTCAGGGGAAAGGGAAATGAGAGATATAGACGGTGTTGTAGAGCGATATAGAAATGTTGACTCTCTGCAGCATAACAGGCCTTTTAACATGATAACACAGGGAAATAAATTACAATAAATTAATAAATACAATTAAATTAACAACTGTAATTCTGAGTAACCAATATTAGTGCAAAATAGTGGTGGAACGCAGTGGTGCAGCTGGTAGAGTAAAGGGCCTGTCCCACTAGCGCGCGATTAGACGCGACAAGCGCGACAAATTCGGACGCGGGGGTCGCGTGGGGGTCAGGCGATCCCGGTGCGAGTGAAGGGCCTGTCCCACTAGCGCGCGATTACACGCGCGACGTCCGAAGGAAGGACGTTATTTTTCATCACGTGACGATGCGCATGAGCATGCGCGTTGCACGACGTCGGGCAGTGACGTCATCACGCAACGCCACGCTGAAGACGCACAACGTCAAAACGTCATCACGTTAATCACGTTCTGCGCGACAGGATTTTGCCGCGCGTAATTTTTAAGCAGTGTCGGTTTTTGGACACTACGCGCGATGTCGACACCAGCTCCACACGAGTCCGCGCAACTCCACGAGACTCCGGCGAACGCAGTGGGACAGGGTCACGCGAGGCCGGACGACTAAAGCGACCACGGTAGGTCGCGCTTGTCGCGTCTAATCGCGCGCTAGTGTGACAGGCCCTTTACTGTATCACAGCGCCAGAGACCCAGGTTTGATCCTGACCTCAGGTGCTGAGTGGATGTGTGTGTGTGTTTGGAGTTTGCACGTTCTCCGTACGACCGTGTTGGTTTCCTCCGGGTGATCCTATTTCCTCCCACATCCCACAGACGTGCGGGTTTGTAGGTTATTTGGCCCCTGTAAAATTGTCCCTCGTGTGTAGGGAGTGGATGAGAAAGTGGGATAACGTCGAACTAGTGCGAAAGGTAGATCGATTGCCGTCGTGGGCTTGGTGGGCCGAAGAGGTTGTTTCCTTGCTGTATCTCGACCCGAAACATCACCCATTCCTTCCCTCCAGTGCTGCTGCCTGTCCCGCTGAGTTACGCCAGCATTCTGTGTCTTTCTTTAGTTTAAACCAGCATCTGCAGTCCCTTTCTACACATTTTGTCTACCTGCATCCCAGTGAAGCCAGAGATGATGATAAACCACGGCTAAGATCAGTAGTGGGAAATGTTTGAGTCACGTTGTGATACCATTCCTTTTTTAGGAAGGCTTGTGGAAAACAACTTGCCGGACTTCACTCTCCAGAGGACCATAGGGGATAGATTCAGAGAACTCACTTCCATTCCCATTATTTATTTCAAATGGCTCTGAGTCAAGTTCCTCATGCATTCTTCCTGTAGACTCTTGACATAACGGGAGCACATTACTAAATCCTGGATTTAACCCAGCCACGGAATATTTGAAAGGGCAGATGAGTGCCTCGCTGAACCAAGTATGTTTTTTTCAGCAGTTACTTGTTATGAACTGGAATGCAGTGCTTGCAAGGATAATGGAAGCATATTTGATGGTAAGTTTCAAAAGGGAGTTGGACATTTGGAGCTGGGGATGCATTGGACAACTTTATCAGATGATCTGCAGCGCTGTATGGATTGAAATCCCTTTAGATGTGTCCATTACCAATTGCCTGACATCTTAGGAGCGGCACAGCTGGTAGAGCTGCTGCCTCACAGTGCCAGAGACCCGGGTTCCACCCTGACCTCGGATGCTGTTGGTGTGAGACGTATCCACTTTCTAGTAGCAACGGATAGTCGACGGTCAGCGTGGACTCGGTGGGCTGAAGGACCTGTCTCCTTGCTGCCTGACTTTACAATAATTCAGAGTGTTGAGGTGGGAGGAAACCTCCGGGTGCTCCGGTTGTAGGGTTGCCAACTGTCCCGTATTAGCCGGGCCATCCCGTGTATTGGGCTAAATTGGTTTGTCCCGTACGGGACCGCCCTTGTCCCGTATTTGACCGCTACTACTCGGGTCGAGGGGACTGTCGGGTCGGAGCGCCATGTCCGGCCCCGCCTCACCCGTCCCGACGTAGTGCAGCCCATGGAGTGCAACAGCAGCAGCAGCAGCAGCGCCTCGCCCGTGGCCCCGTCGGTCGGCAGCCCGGCCAGCTGTCCGACCTTCGGACCTTCGCTTACCCCCGACACCACCACCCCTCCTTCTCATGGCCGATCATCGGTTCATGAGTTGGACGGGGCGCTGGACTTTGCGCGCGATGTTGCGCGGCCCGGGACAAAACTCCTCAGGTGGCCCGCCGGCTGGGCTTTGTGTGCAGTCCACCACCCGGGCCAACTCATCATTCACCCAGCCACGGCCGAGTACTGCAATGAATTGCCATCGGGAATTTGTCCCGTATTTGGGAGTGAGATAGTTGGCAACCCTATCCGGTTTCCAAAGACGTGCGGGTTTGTAGAGTAACTGGCCTATGTATATTGCCCATAGTGTGGATGCAAAAGTGCAATGACATCGCACTAGTGTGAAGGGGTGATCAATGGTTAGCATGGACTTGGTGGGCCGAAGTGCCTGTAACCATACTGTATCTTTCATTCGATTCGATCAACTCAATCAATTCAATCAATCAGTCTTTGTCATTGTTAGATGTAGGGTGTCACAGGGTCATTCTAAAAATATTATGTGTTGAGTATTGAGCCTTTAGTTTGGTGGTAACAAGCCAACGTTTTACTCTGCCAAGATTTGTAGCAATCTCTCACTGTACTCCAAGCAGCCCAAGCATCTGGAAACTCGCACACAACCCCTAAAATCTGTGTTGACGTCTAAATGGGTGACCGTTGACTTTGTCAGAAGTATTGGATTGTGGCTTACATTGGAGGGCCTCAGTAAGTGGCGATTGAAATAGTAAACCTGAAAACTGCGTTGCTTCAACCTCTCCGTCGTTCAGGGCAGGTGAGAGGTGAGACTCATCAGCTATGGTATGCAAGCGTATAAAATGTGGGCAGCATGTTTGGCGCAGCGGCAGAGTTGCTGCCTCACAGCGCCAGAGACCCGGATTCCATCCTGTCTACGGGCGCTGTCTGTATGGACATTCTCCCGGTGACCGGGTTGGTTTTCACAAGGTGCGTCGGTTCCCTCCCGCTCACCAAGTTGCTTCGGCAACTTGAATGACCAGGAATGAAGAAGACTGCAAAAAGTGGTGACCACTGCCCAGTCCGTCACCGGCTCTGACCTCCCCACCATCAAAGGGATTTACCGGAATCGCAGCCAACATCATCATATGTGTGATCTATATAAATGTGTATATATATGTATATATATACATTGAACTTCTTATTTCTCTTGTTTATTATATTATGTACAGTGTACTATGTTTGCACATTCTGCTGTGCTGCTACAAGTAAGAATTTCATTGTTCTATCTTAGACATTGCAATAAAACACCCTTGAATCTCGGGATTCTTCTCCAAAGCTTAGCCACGTGACACCAGGCCAGGGTGGCTTTCTCGTCCCACTGAAAATCAGCCTAGCAGTGCTTTTGTTCATTTCTCCATCACCCTAGTACCACCACGGTATATGTTCCACGAAACTCTGAGGGCCATTTACTTTGCCAAACTTGCCAAATAGTCGCAGAAACAAGGAACTGCAGATGTTTTCTTTGCAAAATAGCCACTTTGGAGGTATAATTTTCTTTTAAACGCACCTTCAGTATGTTATTTGGACAAACACCAAGTCAGGAGTCACGAGCAGAAACACAGAACTACAGATGCTTTATTTGCAAAATAGTCGCTTTGGAGGTATAATTTTCTTTTAAACGCACCCTCAGTATGTTATTATTGTGGGCTACACCTTTCCTTGATCATTGTTACTTTTTTTGCATATCTTTCATTCATTTGTTCTATATCACTCTATATCGCTGTCTAAATCTCTCGTTTCCCTTTCCCCTGACTCTGAAGAAGGGTCTCGACCCGAAATGTCACCTATTCCTTCTCTCCAGAGATGCTGCCTGGCCCGCTGAGTTACTGTAGCTTCTTGTGTCTACCCCGCGTGTAACAGCCTCACGTTTGTTGGGAAGAAGCTGTTGCACAATAATGGGCAGCTCGAACAACAAGCATTCAGTCCCACTCCCTCGATCAAGCGGTGAGCTGGCACCTGTCCAACACTGTGTAAAGCCCGCCATTAATCGTTTCTGATGTGCTGTTTCTGCCCTTTGGTGTGACTGATTTTCAATGGGCCTCTCACAAGTCATGACGCACCCTCAGGGCATCTATCTGACCTCTCATTTGAAAGATGACACCGATGCAATGCAGCATTCTGTCAGTGCTACTGGGCTCTTGAGGGCCTGTCCCGCTTAAAGCCCTGTCCCGCTGTACAAGTTCATTCAAGAGTTCTCCCGAGTTTGCCCTGATTCTAACTCGGAGATTTACGGTAATGGCCGCTCGTAAGTACTTGGGGCTATCGTGGACATTTTTCAACATGTCAACAAGGCGACTTTTCAACTACATGTTGAAAAATCTTCACGAGTCTTCCCAAGTACCTGCTGTTTAGCGAGACTAGAGTGTGTAAAGGGACAAGCCCTTTACACACTCGGTAGGCACAAAAAGCTGGAGAAAATGAATAGATGACGTTTCGGGTTGAGATTTAGTGCCAGGAAGTATAATCTATACATAACTACTCTGATCTTGTGGCCTTCTGGTTTGCGCGGTTTTTCTAATTGGTACGTGATAGCGCTACGATTTTAAGCCTGCTCACTCACAGTTCTCCTGTGCTGCAAGTGCACCAAGTTTCGTTCTGATTGGTGGTATAATGTAAAAGTTAGCGAGGTTTTAAAATTGTAAAAACCACGCCTGCGCAGATCGATCTCCTCTCCTGCCAGTCAGCGCCGCGCGGATTTGTCTCTTCTCCTGTCACTCCCAGGGATGGTCCGCCCCTTCCTGCGCCATCGGGTCTTTACTGGAGCTGAGGATGGCTGGTGAAGGTTTCCAACCGGACGCAATTTTCGGAGGGACCTGAAGCGGCGCGACACTGTCGCCAAACGGAAAGCGATGAATCTGATCCCGGTGGAGGAGAGTGTCCAGCGCCCATTGTGAGTCCCAAACGAACCCCCGCCATCGCAATGCCCTGGAGCTCCAGCCCCTTCCCCTCTGGTCCCCCTCACCGGTTCCTACCCCCTCCCCCGTGATACCTCCCTCTCCCCCATGGTTCTTCCCCCTGTCTTTTCTCCGAGCTCTCCCCCCACCCCCACACTTCCCTACCGCCCACACACAGGCGCGGCTGTAGCTGGTGGCGCTTCCGGGCCGATCCGAGGCCTGGCTCTGAGGGCGCCGTCAGCTGATGCTCCTCCGGGGCACGCAAGAAGGGAGAGGAGCGGCAACCTCGAGATCCTGGGGAGGGAGAATGAGGGTGGAGAGAGGGTCGAGGGAGAGGAGGGGAGTAGGGAGGGAAGAGGAGTTATGGAAGGAAGGCGTGACTGAGGGTAGGGGAAAGGAGAGGGAGGGAGGGATTGGGGAGGGTAGGAGGGGAGGAAAAAGAAGAGGGAGGAGGTGAGGAGGGAGAGTGGAGGGATAGAGGAGGAGAGGGGAAAAAAGATGGAGGGTGAAGAGAAGGGGGAGAGAGTGCTAGGGGTGAGTGGAAATTAGATGCACCTGTGCAGTTGGGGGCTATGGGTGAGTGGTGGCATATTGCGTTGGGGGACCAAGCCTCCTGTGTGACAGGGACCCAACGGGTCCCACTTAGTCTAGTTATCTTTTAAACACACGTCCAGTTGTTTCTCCAGAGCCTATCGACATATTATTTTCTCTAATGTTACTCATGGCCCGTGTGTTATTCACCATATAGAGAAGTTTTTGACACACAGGGGCGACTCGGTGGCGCAGCGGTAGAGTTGCTGCCTCACAGCACCAGAGACCTGGGTTCAATCCTGACTATGGGTACTGTCTATACAGAGTTTGTACGTTCTCCCCGTGACCACGTGAGATTCCTCCGGTTGCTCCGATTTCCTCCCACACTCCAAAGACATGCTGGTTTGTAGGTTAATTGGTTTCTGTAAATTGTTGCGGGTGAGTACGTTCGAACCTGTGCACGGGTGATCGCTGGTCGAGGCGGACTTCTAGGGCTGAAATACCTGCCTCCACGGTGTATCACTTGCCCTTTAGCTTTTCCTACCTCCAGTTTACCCCTCTCCACTCCACTTTCAGTCTGAAGAAGGGTTCCAACTCGAAACATCTCCAGAGATGCTGGGTGACCCGCTGAGTTACTCCAGCACTTTGTGTCTATCTTCTTGTCTTTTACTACACACTGGCAGCCTGGTGCATTGCTCTGTCTCCCTCACTTACGGAAATCTGTGGGTCAGCAAATCAACGGAGGAAACTTCAAAGTGATCGAGGATGGGAAGTTAATGGAGAAAATTTTAATGGATATTTGGCACAGCCAGTAGAGTTTAGTTTAGTGTAGAGATACAGCACGGAAACTGGCTCTTCGGCCCACCGGGTCCGCGCCGACCAGCGATCCCCGCATATTAACTTAGAAGTGGGAAAGGTGTAGCAACACTTATAGGGGTATATTATAGACCGCCAAATGGGGAACGAGAATTGGAAGAGCAAATATGTAAAGAGATAGCAGATATTAGTAGTAAGCACAAGGTAGTGATTGTGGGAGATTTCAACTTTCCACACATAGTCTGGGAAACACATTCTGTAAATGGGCTGGATGGTTTGGAGTTTGTAAAATGTGTGCAGGATAGTTTTTTGCAGCAATACATAGAGGTGCCTACTAGAGGAGGGGCAGTGCTGGACCTCCTGTTAGGAAATGAGACGGGACAGGTGGCGGAGGTATGCGTAGGGGAACACTTCGGGTCCAGTGATCACAATACCATTAGTTTCAATATAATTATGGAGAAGGACAGTGGGCCTAGGGTTGAGATTTTTGATTGGAGAAAGGCTAACATTAACGAGATGCGAGATGATTTAAAAGGAGTGAACTGGGACATTTTGTTTTATGGGAAAGATGTAGAGGAGAAATGGAGGACATTTAAAGGGGAAATTGTAAGAGTACAAAATCTTTATGTTCCTGTTCGGTTGAAAGGAACCAGTAAAAATTGGAAAGAGCCCTGGTTTTCAAGGGAAATTGGACATCTTGTTCGGAAAAAGAGGGAGATCTACAATAATTATAGGCAGCATGAAGTAAATGAGGTGCTTGAGGAGTATAAGGAATGTAAAAAGAATCTTAAGAAATAAATTAGAAAAGCCAAAAGAAGATATGAGGTTGCTTTGGCAAGAAAGGTGAAAGTAAATCCAAAGGGTTTCTACAGCTATATTAATAGCAAAAGGATAACAAGGGATAAAATTGGTCCATTGGAGAGACCGAGTGGACAGCTATCTGCAGAGCCAAAAGAGATGGGGGAGATATTGAACAATTTATTTTCTTCGGTATTCACCAAGGAGAAGGATATTGAATTATGTGAGGTAAGGGAAACTAGTAGAGTAGCTATGGATACTATGAGTTTCAAAGTAAAAGAAGTACTGGCACTTTTGAAAAATATAAAAGTGGATAAGTCTCCAGGTCCTGACAGGATATTCCCTAGGACATTGAGGGAAGTTAGTGTAGAAATAGCCGGGGCTATGACAGAAATATTTCAAATGTCATTAGAAACGGGAATAGTCCCCGAGGATTGGCGTACTGCGCATGTTGTTCCATTGTTTAAAAAGGGTTCTAAAAGTAAACCTAGCAATTATAGACCGGTTAGTTTGACTTCAGTGGTGGGCAAATTAATGGAAAAGATACTTAGAGATAATATATATAAGTATCTGGATAAAGAGGGTCTAATTAGGAACAGTCAACATGGATTTATGCCTGGAAGGTCATGTTTGACTAATCTTCTTGAATTTTTTGAAGAGGTTACTAGGGAAATTGACGAGGGTAAAGCAGTGGATGTTGTCTATATGGACTTCAATAAGGCCTTTGACAAGGTTCCTCATGGAAGGTTGGTTAAGAAGGTTCAACTGTTGGGTATAAATGCAGGAATAGCAAGATGGATTCAACAGTGGCTGAATGGGAGAAGCCAGAGGGTAATGGTGGATGGCTGTTTGTCGGGTTGGAGGCAGGTGAGTAGTGGGGTGCCTCAGGGATCTGTGTTGGGTCCTTTGTTGTTTGTCATGTACATCAATGATCTGGATGAAGGGGTGGTAAATTGGATTAGTAAGTATGCAGATGATACCAAGATAGGGGGTGTTGTGGATAATGAAGAGGATTTCCAAAGTCTACAGAGTGATTTAGGCCAGTTGGAAAAATGGGCTGAAAGATGGCAGATGGAGTTTAATGCTGATAAATGTGAGGTGCTACACCTTGGCAGGACAAATCAAAATAGGACGTACATGGTAAACGGTAGGGAATTGAAGAATACAGTTGAACAGAGGGATCTGGGAATAACCGTGCATAGTTCCTTGAAGGTGGAATCTCATATAGATAGGGTGGTAAAGAAAGCTTTTGGTATGCTAGCCTTTATAAATCAGAGCATTGAGTATAGAAGCTGGGATGTAATGTTAAAATTGTAGAAGGCGTTGGTGAGACCAAATCTGGAGTATGGTGTACAATTTTGGTCGCCCAATTATAGGAAGGATGTCAACAAAATAGAGAGGGTACAGAGGAGATTTACTAGAATGTTGCCTGGGTTTCAACAGCTAAGTTACAGAGATAGGTTGAATAAGTTAGGTCTTTATTCTCTGGAGCGCAGAAGGTTAAGGGGGGACTTGATAGAGGTCTTTAAAATGATGAGAGGGATAGACAGAGTTAATGTGGACAAGCTTTTCCCTTTGAGAATAGGGAAGATTCAAACAAGAGGACATGACTTTAGAATTAAGGGACAGAGGTTTAGGGGTAACATGAGGGGGAACTTCTTTACTCAGAGAGTGGTAGCGGTGTGGAATGAGCTTCCAGTGGAAGTGGTGGCGGCAGGTTCGTTGGTATCATTTAAAAATAAATTGGATAGGCATATGGATGAGAAGGGTATGGAGGGTTATGGTATGAGTGCAGGCAGGTGGGACTAAGGGAAAAAAGTTGTTCGGCACGGACTTGAAGGGCCGAGATGGCCTGTTTCCGTGCTGCAATTGTTATATGGTTATTAACACTATCCTACACGCACACACTAGGGACAATTTTTACATTTACCAAGCCAATTAGCCTACAAGCCTGCACGTCTCTGGAGTGTGGGAGGAAACCGAAGATCTCGGAGAAAACCCACGCAAGGGAGAACGTGCAAACTCCATACAAACAGCACCCATAGTCGGGATCGATCTCAGGTCTCCAGGGTTGCATTCGCTGTAAGGCTGCATCTCTACTGCTGCGCCATCGTGGAGACGCTGCCTCACAGCGCCAGAGACCCAGGTTTGATCCGGACCTGGACTGTGGAAGTTAACACGGTCCGGAAGTCCGGAAGTTTGATCCGGACTGTCTGTGGAAGTTAACACGTTCTCCCTGTGGGACCGCATGGGTTTCATCCAGCTGTTCCAGTTTTCTCCCACATCCCAAATACGTGCGGCTGTGTAGGATAATCGGCCTCTGTAAATTGCCTTCAATTTGTAGGGAGTGGATGCAAAAGGGGGATGACATGGAACTAGTGTGAACGGGTGATTGTTGGTCGTGGTGGAGCGAAGGGCCTGGTTCCATGCTGCATGAGTCTGTTTACTTGTGGTATCCTCCAATTTGTCAATGACAAAAGTGCGTGTTTCCGTGCTCTATGCCTCTCTGACTCAATCTTCAGCATCTTCCTACGATTGACTGGAGTTTGGAGAGGAAAGGTTTAGAGGAATATGGGCAAAACTTAGGCAAATAGGACTAACTTAGGTGGGACCACAGTAGCTTAGATGGGGCATCTTGATCGGCACAGACAAGTTGGGCTGAAGAACCTGGTTCCGTGCTACACAACAGTATGACTACATCTCCACTATGCACACTCCAATCAAATCCTCTCACTAATTATTGGATGTAATTTGATACATACTTATTTGGGCCCCATATCCGAGGAAGAATGTGCTGGCTCTGGAGAGGGTCCAGAGGAGGGTTACAAGAATGGTCTCAGGAATGAGAGGGTTAGCATATGATGAGCGTTTGACGGCACTGGGCCTGTACTCGCTGGCGTTTAGAAGGTTGAGGGGGGACCTCATTGAAACTTACAGAATAATGAGAGGCATAGATAGAGTGGATGTGGAGAGGATGTTTCCACTGGTGGGAGAGTCTAGGACCAGAGGTCATAGCCTCAGAATTAAAGGGCCTCTTTTTAGAAAGGAGATGAGGAGGAACTTCTTTAGTCAGAAGGTAGTTAACCTGTGGAACTCATTGCCACAGAGGGCTGTGGAGGCCAAGTCAGTGGATATTTTTAAGGCAGAGACAGATAGTTCTTGATTAGAACGGGTGTCAAGAGTTATGGGGAGAAGGCAGGAAAATGCGATTAGATGGCAGAGATCAGCCATGATTGAATGGCAGAGTGGACTCGATGGGCCTAATTCTACTCCTATTACTTGTGAACTCATAATTTTAATTCTGCAGTTTCAAAGGGCTATGAATCTCTCTTGGATCCATTATTATAAAATTGGCATTCATCATAGAGTAAAGAGTAGAATCAGGTATGGAGCGGTAGGTAGATGGATTAACACAGTTGGAAGAGTAAAGCACAAAGTGCTGGGAGGAACTCTACGAGCCAGACAACATCCCTGGCGGGAAATGGCGCAGTGTTTTGGGTCGGGACCCCTCAGTTGGATTCCACGAACAACATCAGTGAAAGAAGTGCAAATTCTCTGCGAAAGACGCAATAACTCATCGAGGCAAAGGGGCATGAATTGGAAAGGGGTGGGAGCGTCACTCGAATGGTTAGGCCTCAGGTCGGAAACACAAATTGCCAGATGCACGGTCTGTAGCTTTCACTGCATTGTTTCGGCAGTATGTAACTATTTCAGTCCTCCCCAGTGGAGCAATTCCATTTTGTGCACTTTTGATTTTTCTGGCCTATTTGAGTTTGATCCAGTTTAGTGCCAATTGGCGACTACTTTAGTGCTTTGTACTCCAGCCGTTGGGGAACTGGTTAAAACTGTTTAATTTCACTTCGTTCATGAAAGGACTATTTTTATCCCTTTTGTCTGTGTCGAATTCAAACCCAGGTCAAACCATATCCCATGTGTGGAGTATTTTAACACATAGCTTCTTGTAAATCTGCTTCAAATTGACAAAATAAATCCCTTGCCATGTTTATTGGCTGCCGAGTTCTTGGGTAATCAAACATAAATTCCTTCCTAATAAACTTTGAATAAATATTCTCCCAATCATTCTTCTGTTGCACAAGCTTCATGAAGCACAAGGAGATCATCGCAGATCCAAAGTGAAATAAAATTACTTCAGACAAGGCGTTCTGTACAAAAACGAATAGCAGACCCCGTGGATTTTGGGATTCAGATCTTTTATCCTTTGACTCGGCACAAGCGGCACGGTGGCGCAGCGGCAGAGTTGCTGCCTCACAGCGCCCGAGACCCGGGTTCCACCCTGACTACGGGTGCTGTCAGTACGGATTTTGTACATTCTCCCCGTGACCTGCGTGGGTTTTCTCCGGGTGCACTGGTTTCTTCCCACACTCCAAAGACGTACAGGGATGTGGTTAATTGGCTGCTGTAAACTATCCCTAATGTGCAGGATTGAATAGTCAATAGTGTTTTATTGTCATATGTCCCAGATAGAGGATAGAGCAATGAAATTCTTACTTGCAGCAGCACAACAGAATATGTAAACATAGTACACTGTAAAAAATATCATAAATGAGAAAATAAAGTTCAGTATGTGTATATATACACACACGCACTAATATACACATGCATGTATGTATATATATATATATATATACTCACACGCGCACACATACCAATATCAAAAACCCCTCAACAATAATAGTGCAGTAATAACAATAATAGTATGTGTAGTGCAGACTGAAGTCTGAAGAACGGTCTCGACCCAAAAAGTCACCTATTCCTTCTCCAGAGATGCTGCCTGTCTCGCTGAATTACTTCAGTATTTTGTGTCTATCTTCGGTTTAACTGCTGCCACGGACACATAAATCGCACGTTGCAGAATCTGAGAATTAGAGAATGGTTACCGTGCAGAAGGTCAGTCCGCCTATTGTTTGTAACACAAAGTGCTGGAGTAACTCAGCAGGTCAGGCAGCATCTGTGGAGAACATGGAGTGGTGACCTTTCAGGTCAGGTCTTGATCAGAAAGGTCAGAGATGCTGCCTGACCCGCTGAGTTTCTCTGGCACTCTCTCTAGTCGAAGGGCCTGATCCACGCTGTTTGGCTAATGAAATAGAATGTGCTTTTCCTGATATTTCCAGTGGTGTTGGAATGTTAAAATACAGCTAAAACAGGAGAACCATCATAAAACTAAATTAAACAATATTTTTTTTAAGATTAAACTTGCTCGTTATTCAGCGTCAGGGCTATAGAGGTGATGTTTCGGGTCGGGACCCTTCTTCGGCCCACAGCACGGGGGAGATAGTTGCAAAAGTGGTGAGGGCGGGATAAGGCCTGGAAAGTGGTAGGTGGAGATACACGGAAAGATTGAAAAGACTAGGCTTGTATTCACTGGAGTTTAGGAGAATGAGGGGGGATCTTATAGAAACATATAAAATTATAAATGGACTGGACAAGCTAGATACAGGAAAAATGTCCCCAATGTTGGGCGAGTCCAGAACCAAGGGCCACAGTCTGAGAATAAAGGGGAGGTCATTTAAGGCTGAGGTGAGGAAAAAACTTTTTCACCCAGAGAGTTGTGAATTTGTGGAATTCCCTGCCACAGAGGACAGTGGAGGCCAAATTACTGGCTGGATTTAAGAGAGAGTTAGATAGAGCTCTAAGGGGCTGGTGGAACCAAGGGATATGGGGAGAAGGCAGGCACGGGTTATTGATTGGGGACGATCAGCCATGATCGCAATGAATGGCGGTGCTGTGTCGAAGGGCCGAATGGCCTCCTCCTGCACCTATTTTCTATGTTTCTATGAACAGCAGATGCGAGTTTACAAAAACAAATACGGAGTGCTGGAGTAACTCAGCGGGTCATAGAAACATAGAAAATAGGTGCAGGAGTAGGCCATTCGGCCCTTCGAGCCTGCACCGCCATTCAATGTGATCATGGCTGATCATCCAACTCAGTATCCCGTGCCTGCCTTCTCTCCATACCCCCTGATCCCTTTAGCCACAAGTGCCACATCTAACGCCCTCTTAAATATAGCCAATGAACTGGCCTCAACTACCTTCTGTGGCAGAGAATTCCAGAGACTCACCACTCTCTGTGTAAAGAATGTTTTCCTCATTTCGGTCCTAAAGGAATTCCCCCTTATCCTTAGACTGTGACCCCTTGTTCTGGACTCCCCCAACATCGGGAACAATCTTCCAGCATCTAGCTTGTCCAACCCCTTAAGAATTTTGTAGGTTTCTATAAGATCCCCCCTCAATCTTCTAAATTCCATCGAGTACAAACCGAGTCTATCCAATCTTTCCTCATATGAAAGTCCTGACATCCCAGGAATCAGTCTGGTGAATCTTCTCTGTACCCCCTCTATGGCAAGGATGTCTTTCCTCAGATTTGGAGACCAAAACTGTACGCAGTACTCCAGGTGTGGCCTCACCAAAACCCTGTACAACTGCAGTAGAACCTCCCTGCTCCTATACTCAAATCCTTTCGCTATGAATGCTAACATACCATTTGCTTTCTTCACTGCCTGCTGCACCTGCATGCCTACTTTCAATGACTGGTGTACCATGACACCCAGGTCTCGTTGCATCTCCCCCTTACCTAATCTGCCACCATTCAGATAATAGTCTACCCTCATGTTTTTGCCACCAAAATGGATAACCTCACATTTATCCACATTGTACTGCATCTGCCATGCATCTGCCCATTCACTCAGCCTATCCAAATCACCCTGCAGCCTCCATGCATCCTCCTCACACCTAACTATA
Organism: Raja brachyura; assembly: GCA_963514005.1. The sequence goes on along the minus strand of OY740785.1, from coordinate 23,775,406 downwards.
CCCCCCAGCTTGGTATCATCTGCAAATTTGGAGATGTTGCATTGAATTCCCTCGTCCAAATCATTAATATATATTGTAAATAGCTGGGGTCCCAGCACTGAGCCTTGCGGCACCCCACTAGTCACTGCCTGCCATTCTGAAAAGGACCCGTTTACTCCTACCCTTTGCCTCCTGTCTGCTAGCCAGTTCTCTATCCACATCAATACTGAACCCCCAATACCGTGTGCTTTAAGTTTGTATGCTAATCTCTTATGCGGGACCTTGTCGAAAGCCTTCTGAAAGTCTAGATATAACACATCCACTGGTTCTCCCTTATCCACTCTACTAGTTACATCCTCGAAAAATTCTATCAGATATGTCAGACATGATTTACCTTTCGTAAATCCATGCTGACTTTGTCCAATGATTTCACCACTTTCCAAATGCGCTGCTATCCCATCTTTAATAACTGACTCTAGCAGTTTCCCCACTACCGATGTTAGACTAACTGGTCTGTAATTCCCCGCTTTCTCTCTCCCTCCTTTTTTAAAAAGTGGGGTTACATTAGCTACCCTCCAATCCTCAGGAACTACTCCAGAATCTAAGGAATTTTGAAAAATTATCACTAATGCATCCACTATTTCTGTGGCTACCTCCTTGAGTACTCTGGGATGCAGACTATCTGGCCCTGGGGATTTATCGGCCTTCAATCCGTTCAATTTACCCAACACCACCTCCCGGCTAACCTGGATTTCACTCAGTTCCTCCATCTTATTTGACCCCCGTTCCACTGCTATTTCCGGCAGATTATTTATGTCTTCCTTAGTGAAGACAGAACCAAAGTAGTTATTCAATTGGTCTGCCATGTCCTTGTTCGGGCAGCATCTGTGGAGAACAAGGACAAGAACATGGGTCGGGCAGCATCTGTGGAGAACATGGGATAGGTGCTGTTTTGGGTCGGGATACTTCTTCACACTGATTGTAGTAGGGATGAGAAAGCTGGAAACGGAGAGGTCGGGGTGAGACAAAGCCTGGCAAGTGATAGGTGAAACCTGGTGAGTGGTAGATGTGTGGACAAAGGCCAGAGATGAAAACGAGTCAAAAGGGTAACAGATAAGGAGGGGAGTGAACTGTGAAAGCAGGAGGAGGGATGTAGGTGGAAAGGGATCGAAGGGGATGGGGAGGGTCAGGATGGAGGGTGAAATAGATGTGTGTTGGGTTGGAGCACAAGAAGGAGAAGCGGGTAAAACGGGAAGGGGTGATGTAAATGAGAGAGCTCAACCATTGGGTTGCCAGCTACCCAAGTGGTATATGAGGCCGTTCCTTGGGTCAACAGTTTCTCTACAGTGGGCCAATCAACAGTGAAATCTGCTGTTAGGTCAGAAAAATAGCGACGGGGGCCACCTGTAAGTTCCCCACCAAAACACTAAGACTTGGAAAATTGGCATTATTCCTTTATCACCACAGAGTCAAATTCTGGAACACTCTGCCCAAATAGGCCGTGGGTTTGGTTTGGTTTAGTTTAGTTTTGATTTGGTTTGGCTTGGTTAACTTTGGTTTGGTTTGGTTAAGTTTGGTTTGCTTTGGTTTAGTTTAGTTTGGTATGGTTAAGTTTGGTTTGTTTAAGTTTGGTTTGGTTTGATTTGGTTAAGTCTGGTTTGGTTTGGTTAAGTTTGGTTTGGTTAAGTTTGGTTTGGTTTGGTTTGGTTTGGTTAAGTTGGGTTAAGTTTGGTATGGTTTGGTCTGGTTTGGTTTGGTTAAGTTTGGTTTGGTTTGATTTGGTTAAGTCTGGTTTGGTTAAGTTTGGTTTGGTTTGGTTAAGCTGGGTTAAGTTTGGTATGGTTTGGTCCGGTTTGGTTTGGTTAAATTTGGTTTGGTTAAGTTTGGCTTGGTTTAGTTTGGTTTGGTTTGGTTAAGTTTGGTTTGGCTTGGTTTGGTTTGGTTAAGTTTGGTTTGGTTTAGTTTGGTTTGTTTTGGTTTAGTTTGGTTTGGTTTGGCTTAGTTTCGGTTGGTTTGGTTTGGTTTGGTTAAGTTTGGTTCGGTTTGGTTTAGTTTAGGTTGGTTTAGTTTGGTTTGGTTACATTTGGTTTGGTTAAGTTGGGTTAAGTTTGGTATGGTTTGGTTTGGTTTGGTTAAGTTTTGGTTGGTTTGGTTAAGTTTAGTTTAGTTTTGTTTGGTTAAGTTTGGTTTGGTTTAGTTTAGTTTGGTTTAGTTTAGGTTGTTTAGTTTGGTTTGGTTTGGTTTCCTTTTGTTTCAATTTGTTTAACATATCTTAGCTGAGCTGAGCTGAATTTAGCTTGGTTTATTGTCACGTGTACCGAGGTACAGTGAGAAGCTTTTGTTGCGTGCTAACCAGTCAGCGGAAAGACAATACATGGAGCCAATAAACGGAGCTATCCTCAGCATACAGATACATGCTAGAGGGAATAACGTTTTGTGCAAGATATTGTCCAGTAAAGTCTGATTAAAGTAGTCCGAGGGTCTCCAATGAGGTAGATGGTAGCTCACGACCACACTCTATGATACGGGGGAGTGCTCTTACCTCAGGGGCTGTAGTGGTCCAAGAAGGCAGCTCAAGGGCAATTCTTCTTCTTTTTGTGTCCATCTTGTTTCAAATGTTGGCCTTGCTGTCATCGTCCGTCCTGAAAAGGGCGCAAGCTTCCAGGCGACAATCAGTGGAAGCCATCACTCGTCGCAATAGATGATGGTGGTAGCAAAATTAGCTCGGGACAACTTCCAGTTTCCAGCCCCGCGACGTGGACGCTTCTGCTATGGGGCCAAGGGCAATTAGGGATGGACAATAAATGCCGCCATCCGGTAAATGAATGAAGAAAAAAACAGATTCTCAGGCCTATCTCTGCAACTGAAATCCTGAATCAATTCTGGTAAAACTCCCACACCCACTCAAGGGCTTTCACGTCCTTCCTCAAGTGCAGTCGACCAGAATTGGAGCACGATTCTGGGTGTGGCTAGTTATCTGATGCCTCCTCCACAAACGTTTGATAATCTCATCAAGAGATTGCCGATGATACTTGGCAGGGATGTATCTGTGCGCAGAGGGGAGACGACGAACAGTCACATGTGCTGACAATCCATTGCATGAAGATAATGGAATTGAAAAGTAGATCCAATTTAAGGGCGGCACGCTGGCGCAGTGGTAGATTTGCTGCCTCTCAGCGCCAGGGACCCGGGATCGATCCTGACTACAGGTGCTGTCTGTACAGTTGGTACACTCTCCTTGTGACCGCATGGGTTTTCTCTGGGTGCTCTGGTTTCCACCCACATCCAAAGACATGCAGGTTTGTAGGATAATTGGCTTCAGTAAAATTGTAAAATGTCCTTGGCGTGTGTAGGATATTGTTGGTGGGTATGGATTGCTGGCCGGATTACCTGTTTCAAGGCTGCTCACTCGGAGCAGTCTTGTATCCATCTCGTACAGCCGACAGGAACTTCTGGACTTCGGTTCCTGCGGCTGCAACAACTTTCTGGGCGATCTCCGCCTTCCTTCTGAGCACATCAGAGCAACGGAGCACCCGACTGGAGACCGCCAGGTGAGTCGCGGGGTTGGAGACCGCCATCCGACCCTCGAACCTCACCCGACCCGCGGCCCTCAACCGACCCGCGGCCCTCACCCGACCCGCGGTCCACACCCGACCCTCGAACCTCACCCGACCCGCGGTCCACACCCGACCCTCGAACCTCACCCGACCCGAGGCCCTCACCCGACCCGCGGTCCACACCCGACCCTCGAACCTCACCCGACCCGCGGCCCTCACCCAACCCTCGAACCTCACCCGACCCGCGGTCCACACCCGACCCGCGGCCCTCACCCGACCCTCGAACCTCACCCGACCCGCGGTCCACACCCGACCCTCGAACCTCACCCGACCCGTGGAGCTGGAGAACGCCACCCGACCCGTGGAGCTGGAGACCGCCACCCGACCCGTGGAGCTGGAGAACGCCACCCGACCCAGGGAGCTGGAGACCGCCACCCGACCCGGGGAGCTGGAGAACGCCACCCGACCCGGGGAGCTGGAGAACGGCAGGTAAGCCCCGGGGCTGGAGACCATCAGCAGAGCCGCGGGGCTGAAGACCGCCTGCGGAGCCACGAAGACGTAGACGCGGTGCAACGGAGCGGTAGAACACCAGCGCGCACCAAGCCAGCTCGGCCGACCAGAAGCACCAACAGACGGCGACGCGGACGTAAACACCGGGACGCAGAGGGGGGTTAAAGGCCAGGTTAGAGCTAGCCCCGCACAGGGTAGCGATTCCTAGCCTTTTCCTCGCCAACGTGCGCTCACTGGCAAACAAAATGGACGAACTCCGGCTAAGGATCACCTCCCACAACCGGATCAAGGACTGCAACATCCTGATCCTCATGGAAACTTGGCTGAACACTGACGTTCCTGACAGCGCCATCCAGCTATCGGGGCGTCACTTACTCCGAGCGGACAGGACATCGGACTCCGGCAAGACCAGAGGTGGGGGTCTGTGCATTTATGTAAATAAAGCATGGTGCACGGACTCCACCATCATCGAGAGTCACTGCTCAGCTAACCTTGAGTTCCTCTTGGTTAGATGCAGACCGTTCTATCTGCCCAGAGAGTTCACCTCCACTGTTGTGACTGCAGCCTATATCCCTCCTGATGCTAATGCCAAGCTTGCAATGAAAGAGCTGCATACTGCCATTAGCAATCAACAGACACACAACCCCGAGGCAGCCTTCATTGTTGCGGGTGACTTCAATCACTCTAACCTGAAGACTGTACTCCCCAAATTCCACCAGCATGTCTCCTTCCCCACTAGAGTAGACAAGACACTGGACAAAGTCTACACCAACATGGCTGAAGCTTACAAGCCATCCCCCTCCCCCACCTTGGTCAGTCTGATCACATCTCATTGTTCCTGCTCCCTAAGTACTCCCCACTCATCAGATGGGTTAAACCAACTATGAGGACAGTTAAAGTCTGGTCAGAGGAAGCGGACTTCACACTTCAGCAGTGTTTTGGAAACACTGACTGGAAGGCGTTTGCAGCCCAGGCCACCCTTGACTCCCACACGGACATTGACTCCTAAACATCCTCTGTTCTGGACTTTATAAACTCCACCATCAATAGTGTCACCTCCCTCAAACAGGTGACCATATTCCCGAATCAGAAGCCATGGATGAACAGCGAGGTCAGGCTACTGCTGAAAGCACGGGACACCGCTTTCAGGTCAGGCGATGCTCGAGCCTACAGTTCAGCCAGGGCTAACCTGAAGAGGGGCATCAAGAAGGCCAAGCACTGCCATAAGCTCAGGATTGAGGAGCACTTCAACAACAACTCCGACCCCCGACGCATGTGGCAAGGCATCCAGGCCATCACGGACTACAGACCCGCCAACACCACCCCCACATCCAGCGACGCCTCCTTCCTTGAGGAGCTCAATCACTTCTATGGCCGCTTCGACAGGGACAATCTAGAGACAGCCATCAAGGCTGTGCTACCTGCCGATCACCAACCCCTCACACTCACCCCCTACGACGTATACGTGGCACTGAGTAGGACTAATGCACGTAAAGCTGCTGGCCCTGACGGCATCCCCGGGCGCATGCTCAGGGTCTGTGCGGCGCAGCTGGCAGACGTCTGGACTGATATCTTCAACCTGTCACTTGCCCAGGCAGTTGTCCCCACGTGCCTTAAAACCACCTCCATCGTGCCAGTGCCAAAACACTCCACTGCGGCAAGCCTCAACGACTTCCGCCCAGTTGCACTTACCCCCATCATCACCAAGTGCTTCGAGTGGCTGGTCCTGGCACACCTCAAAAGCTGCCTACCCCCCACACTGGATCCCTATCAGTTTGCCTACCGCAAGAAGAGGAGTACGGAGGATGCCATCTCAACGGCACTTCACTCCACCCTCTCCCACCTCGACAACAGAGACACTTACGTAAGAATGCTGTTCATCGATTACAGCTCAGCATTCAACACCATTATACCATCAAAATTGATCACCAAACTCGGTAACCTGTGCATCGCTCCTTCCCTCTGCAACTGGATACTGGACTTTCTAACCAACAGACCCGAGTCTGTTAGGTTAGACAAGCACACCTCTTCAACCCTCACCCTGAACACCGGCGTTCCACAGGGCTGTGTGCTGAGCCCCCTCCTCTACTCCCTCTTCACCTATGACTGCACACCTGTACATGGTACTAACACCATCATCAAGTATGCAGATGATACAACGGTGATTGGCCTCATCAGCAACAACGATGAGTCGGCCTACAGGGAGGAGGTCCAGCACTTAGCAGCATAGTGCGCTGACAACAACCTGGCCCTTAACTCCAAGAAGACCAAGGAGCTCATTGTAGACTTCAGGAAGTCCAGGGGCGGCACGCACACCCCCATCCACATTAACGGTACGGAGGTGGAACGTGTTTCTAGCTTCAGGTTCCTGGGAGTCAACCTCTCCGACGACCTCTCTTGGACCCACAATACCTCAACTCTGATCAAGAAGGCTCACCAGCGTCTCTTCTTCCTGAGGAGACTGAAGAAGGTCCATCTGTCTCCTCAGATCCTGGTGAACTTCTACCGCTGCACCATCGAGAGCATCCTTACCAACTGCATCACAGTTTGGTATGGCAACTCCTCTGTCTCCGACCGGAAGGCATTGCAGAGGGTGGTGAAAATTTCCCAACGCATCACCGGTTCCTCGCTCCCCTCCATTGAGTCTGTCCAAAGCAACGTTGTCTGCGGAGGGCGCTCAGCATCGCCAAGGACCTCTCTCACCCCAACCATGGACTGTTTACCCTCCTACCATCCGGGAGGCGCTACAGGTCTCTCCGTTGCCGAACCAGCAGGTCCAGGAACAGCTTCTTTCCGGCGGCTGTCACGCTACTCAACAACGTACCTCGGTGACTGCCAATCACCACCCCCCCCCCCCCGGACACTTATTATTATTTATTCAAATCATTTGCTGTGTCGCTCTTCCAGGGAGATGCTAAATGCATTTCGTTGTCTCTGTACTGTACACTGACAATGACAATTAAAATTGAATCTGAATCTCAATCTGAATTGGACTCGGTGGGCCGAAGGGCCTCTTTCCACGCTGTATCTCTAAAATAAACTAAACTAAACTAAACTAAACCAGAAAAGGAAAAGCATACTCAGTTGTATTGAGAGGTAAATGCAACTTGATGCCTTTTGACGGTCTCCCAGGACTCGAGGGAAGGGACCCTCGACCTACACTGTATCTGCGCTGTATCTCTGAAGTCTATAGTATAAATCTTGTCAATAGCTGATTAATTTGCAGTTTGCAATGTTAGTTGTCTTGATGTTTCTGTTGTTGCATCATGGGTTAATTCAGATTAGTATAGCTTAGTTTAGTTTAGAGATAAAGCATGGAAACAGGGCCTTCGGACCTCCGAGTCCGTGCCGACCAGCGATCACCCATACACGAGTTCTATCCTACACACTAGGAACAAATTTACAGATGCCAATTAACCTACAAATCTGCACGTATTTGGAATATTGGGAGCAAACTGGAGCACTTGGAGAAAACCCACACGATCATAGGGAGAACGTGCAAACACCACGCAGGCAGCAACTCTACTGCAAGGCCACTGTGCCACCTGTGATAGATGTTTAGGTTTAGGATTATTATTGTCATGTGTACTGAGGTATAGTAAAAAGCTTTTTTTGCATGCAATCTAATCAAATCAGATTATACTATACATATAGTGCCCTCCATAATGTTAGGGACAAAGACCCATCATTTATTTATTTGCCTCCGTATTCCACAATTTGAGATTTATAATAGAAAAAAATCACATGTGGTTCAAGTGCACATTGTCAGATTGTAATATGGGCAATTTTTATACATTTTGGTTTCACCATGTGTAAATTACAGCTGTGTTTATACATAGTCCCCCTGTTTCAGGGCACTATAATGTTTTGGACACAGCAATGTCATGTAAATGAGAGTAGTCATGTTTAGTATTTTGTTGCATATCCTTTGCATGTAATGACTGCTTGAAGTCTGCGATTCATGGACATCACCAGTTGCTGGGTGTCTTCTCTGGTGATGTTCTGCCAGGCCTGTATTGCAGCTATCTTTAGTTTATGCTTGTTTTGGGGGCTAGCCCCCTTCTGTTTTCTCTTCAGCATATAAAAGGCATGAATTGGGTTCAGATTGGGTGATTGACTTGGCCCCCCAAGAATTCACAATTTTTTAGCTTTGAAAAACTCCTTTGTTGCTTTAGCAGTACTGAAGAAGGGTCTCGACCCAAAACATCGCCTATCTCCTTCGCTCCTTAGATGCTGCTGCACCCGCTGAGTTTCTCCAGCCTTTTGTGTACCCTATTTGGGATCATTGTCTTGTTGTAGAATGAACCGCCGGCCAATGAGTTTTGAAGCATTTGTTTGAACTTGAGCAGATAGGATTGTGTCTGTACACTTCAGAATTCATTATGCTACTACCATTAGCAGTTGTATCATCAATGAAGATAAGTGAGCCAGTAGCTTCAGCAGCCATACATGCCCAGGCCATAACACCCCCACCACTGTGTTTCATAGATGAGCTGGTATGCTTTGGATCTTGGGCAGTTCCTTCCCTCCTCCATACTTTGCTCTTGCCATCACTCTAATATGTTAATCTTTGTCTCATCTGTCCACAAGACCTTTTTCCAGAACTGTGGTTACTCTTTTAAGTACTTCTTGGCAAACTGTAACCTGGACATCCTATTTTTGCGGCTAACCAGTGATGTGCATCTTGCAGTGCAGCCTTTGTATTCTCTGTTCATGAAGTCTTCTACAGACAGTGGTCATTGACAAATCTACATCTGACTCATGAAGAGCGTTTCTGATTTGTTGGACAGGTGTTTCTGATCTGTCGGACAGGTCTTTAGGGATTTTTCTTTATTGTGGAGAGAATTCTTCTGTCATCAGCTGTGGAGGTCTTCCTTGGCCTGCCAGTCCCTTTGCGATTAGTAAGCTCACCAGTGCTCTCTTTCTGCTTAATGATGTTCCAAACAGTTGATTTTGGTAAGTCTAAGGTTTGGCTGATGTCTCTTTAACAGCTTTATTCTTGTTTCTCAGTCTCACAATGGCTTGTTTGACTTTCATTGGCACAGCTCTGGTCCTCATGTTGATAAACAGCAATAAACATTTCCAAAGGTGATGGAAAGACTGGAGGAAAGACTAGGTGCTGAGAGCTCTCTAGTACCTGCATTAAGAAGGCAATTAAACACACCTGAGCAATTACAAACGCCTGTGAAGCCATGTGTCCCAAACATTATGGAGCCCTGAAATGGGGGGACTATGTATAAACACAGCTGTAATTTCATTTCGGAGTCACGTGAGTGACTTCGTGAAGAACCCGCCAGCACGCATGCGCGACATATCGTCGCAACGCATTGCAGTCGACGGCTGGAGGTGGGGCATGGCTCACCACCAGCCCTTCATAGGAGCCGCTCAGGTAAGTGAAACTAACCTTGAGTTGGTTGGTTTCTGTTGTGAGTGTTTTTCTCTCAACAGGAACATGGACGGGAAGAACAAGGGCCGTAGGACGTCCGCATGGAGTCGCCGGCCACCCATCCCGGAGCCCTCATCAACGGCTACACCTGCGAGTCAGGCCGGGAAAAGGGCGAGGAAGTCAGGGAGCCCTGTCGCTACAGGACCCGACTCGCCGATACACCGGAGCTCCAGCGGGCATTCCGCGGAGCAGGATTTCGGTGTGCCACCGGAGCAGGTTGACCCTGACTCCGTATCACTGTCGCCAACGGGCTCGTTGGTCGACCAGGGCAAACAGGGTTCACGTGCTGCCGCACGGCCCTTCTCCCTGAGCCCTCGGAGGAGAGGGAGGGATGGAGCCCGTAAACCTAGCCCTTCACGGGCAAAGGTATCACCTGCCGCTAGATTGCGGACTGGTGAATTGGCGGGACTCAAGTCCACTGGGAGACCTGTAAAGACCAGTGTCGACTCACCAGCCACCAAGACTAGGAAGAGTCATTCGGGTGGAGTCCTGCCACGGTCACCGAGTCCCCCGTGGATGGGAGGACGGGACCGTACGCCGGCTAGGCCCAGGATTAGGGCAGTCGGCAAGCCCGCGCAGATGTTGGGTCACCACGCCGAGGCGTCGGGTGCCTACTTATCTCCGCGTTTCCACTCCGAGGCAGCGGGATCAAGCTCCGCCAAAAGGAGGCGTTTGAGCGGGTCCGCGCGGGAATCGCTCAGCTTCGCTGCGGCGGCTGGTAGCGACAGCTTCCGGCATCGAGATTACCTCGACGAGGTACGGGCCGATGACCGGAGCCTCAGCAGTTCCGCAGAACATGAGGACTCCGACCGCCCAGGTTCTAAGGGCGAAGGGCGTATTGACAGGATGGAGCGGATGCTGGAGCTTCTCCTGCAACAAAATCAGAGGCAGGAAGCATCTAGCTCCAGAGGGCACAGGGAGATATCACCATCGTCGGCAGGAAGCCTGAGACAGCTGGAGGATGAGGACGTTTTGGGCCATGCACCAGCTACATCGGAGGCCCCTCAGGAGGAGCTCCTGGATGTCGCAACAAAATTTGCATTGTCGGAGACGTCAGGACTACCCCTCAACCCCAAACTGGCTGCCACCGTGGACTTCCTGACAAACCATCAGCTCCAGGAGGAGGTCCTGTCGGAGGCCATAAATAGGCACAAAGCCCCAGCAAATTGCAACTCCCTCAACGTGCCCATAGTCAATACGCCAATTTGGGGCAACATTAGCCCAGGGATCAGGACCCAGGTGATGAAGCTCCAGCGGATCCTGAAGCTGCTCACTGCTGGGATTACCGCGTTTGCGCGGTCGGTGGACGGGGAGGATCTGAGCATCGAGCGGGAGGATGCTCTGGCTCTACTGTGCACCACACAGTATGAGATAAACGCCTTCAGGAAGAGCGTCATCAAACCCACACTGAACCCAAAATTTGCGGGGTTGTACAAAACACCTCCTACACCGCCACCCAGACAGTTGTTCGGGGAAGACCTCCCGAAGAGGGTCACGGAGCTGGATGACCACGCTAAAACGGTGGGACTCATGCAGTCACACATCTCGACCAGGCAGCCGGCCAGGAAAGTGCCATTTTTCAGGCCACGAGGCCCTGCCGTTAGACCAGCAAGGACCTACGCTCCAGCTCCGCCTCAATTTCAGCAGCCTCAACAACCTAGGCCTTTTTTAGGGCTAGGCCCCCAGCGGCCACCATGGAAGATGCGGACGCCGCATCATCAGCCCAACCCAGCACCTCCACGTCCCGCCAAACATATCAGGGACCGCCGGTAACCATGGAGGTAAGGCGGTCTGGATTTCATGCACCTGCATGCTTAACTTCACATGTTGGTGGGAGACTACGGTTCTTTAAGGAGGCATGGGGAACTATCACTTCTGATGAGTTTATTTTACAAAGTATTCAGGGCTATGAGATTGAATTCGTCAATGGTAAAATCCCTCCATCCCAGCATATGCCAGATCGGAAATTTACGCTGTCCAGCAACGAAGCGGCAGTAGGCTATGCTGAAATCTTAAGGCTACAAGGAAAAGGCGTGATAGAAAGAACTATACACGAACCAATCGAATTTGTATCCAACATATTCACAAGAACCAAGAAGGATGGAGGATGTCGGGTTATTATTGATCTGACCCATTTGAATACCTTTGTAAAATATACCCATTTCAAAATGGACACGTTCGAAACAGCCAAGTTATTGATTTCTCAGGGCTGCTTTATGGCATGCATTGATTTAAAAGATGCATACTATTCAGTATCCATTCAGAAACACCACAGGAAGTTCTTGAAATTTATCTGGATGGATCAGCTCTGGCAATACAGGGCTTTGCCAAATGGGCTTACCACAGCCCCTAGATTATTTACTAAATTGCTCAAACCAATACTGGCTACGCTAAGGGGACAAAATCATATAGTGATGGCCTATCTGGATGCTGTCCTAATCATTGGAAACACCCTGGAATCAGCGGAACTGGCAGTTTCAGCCACCGTGGAAATTTTTCAGAAAATGGGGTTCATTATCCATCCAGATAAATCAAAGTTCTGCCCTTCACAGGTCATGGATTATCTGGGGTTCACGGTGGATTCCAATCGCATGAGGGCCACCATACCAACTAACAAAGTTGGGGATGTCACCCAAGTATGTAAAGATCTAGTCTGGGCCAGTATACCATCAATTAGACAAACTGCTAAGGTGATTGGCAAGATCGTAGCACTTTTACCAGCTGCCCAATATGGACCTTTGCATTTTCAAAATTTGCAGAGAGCCAAGATCTCAGCGTTAAAACTGAACGCTGGACATTTCGATAGACCAATGCAGCTGCCTCTAAAGGCAAAGATTGAGTTACAATGGTGGGTTGACAATATTTGTGACTCATTTAAACCCATCATTTTGCCCAATCCGATGGTATACTTACAAACAGACGCAAGCTCCCATGACTGGGGAGCTACGGACAACTACTCTAGTTGTGGGGGCAGATGGGACACCCTTGAATCTACCCTGTTGTTGTCACAAGGGATAAACTATTTGGAAATGCTAGGAGCATTTCACGGACTTCGAGCTTATTGTTCTAACCTTACTGACGCTCATGTCCGTCTCCAAATAGACAATACCACTGCGGTGGCATATTTAAACCATATGGGCGGTACCAGGTCAATTTCATGTGATGAATTGGCAAATACAATTTGGCTCTGGTGTATTTGACGGAATATTTGGATTTCAGCTACCTATTTACCAGGTGAGCTCAATACAATGGCGGACACCAGGTCACGCAAATTTAATGACAACATCGAGTGGATGTTGAATCCCCAAATCTTCGCTAAAATTTCAGCCAAATTTGGTAAACCGGATATCGACCTATTTGCGTCATGGTTGAACCATCAGGTACCAACATACGTTTCGTGGGAACCAGATCCTGGGGCAATGGCGATGGATGCGTTCTCGCTAGACTGGGGGAAATGGTTTTTCTATGCATTTCCTCCATTTTGCCTCATCAGTCGGGTATTGTGGAAAATCCAGACAGATGCCGCTAAGGGCATTCTTATCATACCCGACTGGCCTACGCAGCCATGGTATCCGGTGGTCCTTGATATGATCAGTAAACCTTGGGTCTTAGAGGGTTGCCCACAATTGGTAACAAACCCTGTGTCAGGGGAACCACATCCCTGCCACAGTCATCTAAACTTATTGGCTTGCAGGTTCTGAACAGGCCATTACTGCGGTATGGCCTATCATCTAGAACCATGGATACCATCGGAGCGTCATGCCAGGAGTCCACCAGGCAGCAATATCTCACACACATCCGGAAATGGGAAACCTACTGAGGCCGCTCCCACATTGCATACGACTCCGTAACCATCACCGACGTATTGGAATTCCTGGCGGGGTTGCACCATGATGAACACCTCAGCTACAGTGCCATCAACAGCGTCAGGAGTGCGCTGTCATTCTACCTCAATATCGAGGTAGGATCCAACAGGCTGGTGTCCAGACTCATGCGGGGAATATTCAATTCCAATCCGCCCAGACCGCGTTATAACATCACCTGGGATATTGGGAAGGTATTAACCTTGCTCAGGACGTGGTCGCCCATGGAGGGGCTTGAGCTGGACAAACTCACCCTGAAGCTGGTGATGTTACTGGCACTGACTTCAGCCCAGAGGGTACAGACACTCCACAAGGTCAGGATCGACAGGATGATCTCTACCCCTGGGGAAGTAATCTTCTTCATAGATGAATTATTAAAGCAGCATAGACCTGGGTTCACAGGGCTGCAGCTGAAGTTCCCGGCATACCCCGCTGATGCAAGGCTATGTTTAGCTGCCCATATCCGTCACTATGTGAAAGTGACGAGAAAGCTGAGGGGAATGGAGAAATACTTGCTCATCACCCACAAGAAACCTCACCATAGAGTGACGGTCCAGACGATATCCAGGTGGCTCAGGATCGTTTTGGGTGAGTCAGGTATTGACACTAATTTCTTCAAATCCCATTCCACCAGGGCTGCATCAACGTCGGCATAAGGGTCATGGAGGTGCCCATGGACCATATTCTTGCCACAGCAGGATGGGCGAACGAAGCCACATTCCAGCGGTTCTACAATAAACCTGTTGCCGCTCCTCTACAGTTCGCGGAGGCTGTGCTGAATGCAGGTCAAGAACGTGGAGATGTCCCCGAGTGAGGGTTTTTTTCTTTGTTGTTAATAAATATTGTTCTTATTTTTCAGTACAAGCAGTCTGGAAAGTTGTTTACTCCTATCCATCCTTATTAGTGGTGTGTGACAGCATGGACGTGGTCCAGGGCATGGAATCACAGGGCTTTGAAGTCTTCACGAAGTCACTGACGTGACTCCGAAATGAAATAGTAAGATTAAACGAGAACTTACCAGTTCGAAGGTTGATCTTTATTTTATGAGGAGTTGCGATGAGGGATTTCGTGCCCTCCGCTCCCAACCCTCGATCATAAATCAACTGGTAATTAGAGTCTCTTCAATCTTACTATAACAAGTCATTTCTCTGTTGTTGGTCCTGTGATTCCACGCCGCTACTTTGAAGTATGTCGCGCATGCGTGCTGGCGGGTTCTTCACGAAATCTCTCATCGCAACTCCTCATAAAATAAAGATCAACGTTCGAACTGGTAAGTTCTCGTTTAATCTTACTATTTCTACATGGTGAAACCAACATCTATAAAAATGGCCTTTAATTAGGTATGTTACAAAACTTACCTTGAGCAGCGCTGCAGTTCTGCCGCTCCCCGTGTGCGCAACTTTGGCGCCTTTCAGAGGGGGGCGGGCTTAAAGTGCTGATTTTCCACAGGCAGGAAAAATCGATCCATGTCGGGCGATTTCGTTGCAGAAGAAAAATCGCGCCGACATTTCATGAATGAAGGTATTTTTAAATTACTCTAAATTATTTATTAACTAGAGTAATTTAAAAGTCACCTTCAAAAGCCGTGAGCGCCGACAACCGGAAGGATTTTGCGTAGTGGAGAAAAAAAGGTAAATAGTTTATTTTTATATTAAAAGTTGGTTTTTCGGGAGGCTTTAATCACATTAATTTTCATGTTGCGAAATGGGGTCCAAAAAAATGTATGAACCAACAGTATTTTTCCTCCCGACTTCACCACAAACCGCAACGTTCCAATCCACCGCATTCCACTAAAACCCACTCGCTAGTTGATTTAAATGGCCATTAATTTACAGGCATTAAACACTAAATTCCTTCCATTTGGCCCAGAAATTCATGAAAATGAGATTTAAAAATTATGTTATATTGTGGATTATTGTGTGAATGTTGTTTGGACACTTAGGCAATTTAATAAAAGTTTATATTTTCTTAAGAAATGAATAGATGTTTAGATCTACTCATTGAATTTTGTAATTAGCTACAATTAGATAACTAACTAATTATATGCTTTAATTTCAGGTCATCCAAGTAAGATTGTTTCATATTTGTTTCAGAATGCTTCAATCTATAATAACTGAAAATTTCATTGAGTTCTCTTACTTTTTAAGAAAGTTATGGGCTTTTAACTGTTCCAGATCACAGCTTTTGAGTTAAGTCAGTTGAAAGGCAATGGGGAACAAGATGCTAATTTCCGAGCATGAAAATGGCCATAACTTTCTTAATACTGAAGATATGAAAGTGAATTAGGTGTCAAATTAAACTTCTTTTTATGCTTTATCTGATGGGATAAATTGCAGACTTGATTTTTAAAATCTCAAAATTTTGTAACATTGCTACTTTAATAAAATCTGACAGTGTGCACTTTAACCATGTTATATGGAGTACAGAGGCAAGTAAATAAATGATGGGTCTTTGTCCCAAAAATTATGGAAGGCACTAAATACAACCAAGTTAAACGCAAGTACAATAGGTAGAGCAAAGGGGAAGATGCAGAGTGCAGAATATAATTCTCAGCATTGTTTGTTCCACAAACAAAGTTCTGATTCGCAACATTACTTATCCTTGCTAATCTAGATGTCCCATCTAAGAGTCATGGAGTCATACTGCACGGAAACAGGCCCTTCGACACCAACCTGTCCACAACTAACCTTATACCATTTGCCTGTGTTTGGCCCACGGTCTGAAAAGGGGTCCCGATCTGATATGCCGCCTCTCCCCTCCACATGGGCTGCCTGACCTGCTGAGTTTAACCAGCACTTTGTGTTTTGATTAAGATTTCAGCATCTGCAATTCCCTTCACCTCCCTCTAAACCTTTCATGCCCATAACATTCCTTTTTTTCAGTAGCATTTCACTTTTCATTGAAGTTGGATTGCAAAGGGCGCATGAACAGTATGCTTCCTCTGAGCTATAGGGAGAGGTTGAGTAGACTGTGACTCTTCTCCTTGGAGCGCAGGAGGACGAGGGGTGATCTTATAGAGGTGAATAAAATCATGAGAACAATTGATCGGGCTTTTGTGGTGTATGACTCTAAATTGGACTAGTTAGATTCATCAGCATGGACAAGTTGAACAGCATGGACAAGTTTGGTCAAAGGACCTGTTACAGAGTCTCTTGCCCAGAGTAGGCTAATCGTGGACCAGGTTTAAGGTGAAGGGGAAATGATTTAATAGGAATCTGAGGGGTCACTTTTCACACGAAGGGTGGTGGGTGTATGGAACAAGCTGCCGGAGGAGGTAGTCGAGGCTGGGACCATCCCAATGTTTTAAGAAGCAGGCGGACAGGTACATGGAGAGGACATGTTTGGAGGGATAGTGGCCAAGCATGGGCAGGTGGAACTAGTGTAGCTGGGACAAGTTGGCCCATGTGGACAAGTGGGCTGAAGGGCCTGTTTCCACACTGTCATTCTTAGCTCTACTTAATCCATTTTCTAGATGGCAAGTTTTATTGGAAAAAATGTTGGGTTCACCTGCTGATGACAGCCTTGAATATTTATATTTATTCTCTTTTGAACTGTGCCCTGCTTTTGCTGAGTCATTAATTTCTATGCAGATAAACCTAACAAGGGTCATCTTATACTTCATTTAGCCTGGCCCACGTCATCACTATTTTTAAGGGTTAAAAGATGGAAGTGTAAAACATGGAAGTGTAAAAGCAGCAACGTTTGTAGTTGATTTTCACTTGCTCCATGGGTTAAAGGGGTAAAATGTAAGGGCAAAGATTTAATAGGAATCTGACGGGAATATTTTCCACAGAGGCTGGTGGGGAACAAGCTGCCAGAGGAGGTAGTTGAGGCGAGTATTATAACAACAGTTAAAAGACACTTGGGTATGTTTTGGATAGGAAAGGTTCAGAGGGAATGTGTAGGAAGGAACTGCAGATGCTGGTTTGCACCGAAGGTAGACCCAAAATGCTCATTTTTCTTGAATTTCCATCCCCTTTGATGTCTTGTTTTCACACCTTACACTTCCTTATCTCTGTGTCTCCCTCTCCCCTGACTCTCAGTCTTAATCAGGGTCTCGACCCGAAACGCCACCTGTTCCTTCCATCCAGAGATGCTGCCTGTCCCGCTGAGTTACTCCAGCAAAGGTTTAGAGGTATATGGGCCAAATGCCGGGATGGGGCAGCTTGGTCGACATAGGCAGGTTGGGCAGAAAGGCCTGTTTCCGTGCTGTGTGACACTATGACTCTGAATGGGACGAGCTTACATGGGACGAGCCGGATCAAAAGGTCTGTTTGGCTGTTGAGGGCTAACTGAGCAATGTGCTTTAAGTTCCTGATGGTTGCCTACCGCAAGAAGGAATCGGGTTTCTCTTTTATTATGTCTCATCGGATTGAGGCAGCCATCATCAGGCCGCGTAACACAAAGCAGCCATCCATACCAATTTGCTTAATTCTCAAAATAATGGGGGCTCAGAGGCTGACATGAAGTGAATGAATAATGGCAGCTGCCTGTACAGTGGATACTCTCACACTGAACCGCAGACATTAGCATCATACAAGGAGCTCATTCAGGCCGACCAAATCTAATTTCACTCCCCCACCGCTCTCTATCTTGCTCTGTTTCAAATCCATGCAACCCCCCAGAAATATCCGCAGAGCCACAAAGATGTCTATAGATCTCCATGAATTACTTCATGCACCAGTGGTCACAAATCCGACGGAGCAGACCGAACAAGGGATCCCTTGTTCAGGCGAAGGGTTGATGTTAAAGCTGGGGGCCGATTAAGGAATATACAGTAGCTGACGTGTGTTGGAAGGAACTGCAGATGCTGGTTTAAACCGAAGATAGGCATAAAATGCTGGAGTAACTCAGCGGGACAGGCAGCATCTCTGGAGAGAAGGAACGGGTGACGTTGCCGGTCGAGACCCTTCTTCATTCCTTCTCTCCAGAGATGCTGCCTGTCCCGCTGAGTTACTCCGGCATTTTGTGTCTTATCTATAACTGACATCATCAGTGCTCAAGGCATTGGAATGCAGCCCGATGATCAAAGTGGGAGATATTCCCGCGAAGTGTCTTAGTTACAAATCCAATATCTCCGTTAAACAATGTTTAGGATTTAAAAACCCCAGCGTATGACAGATGCACGTATCATTTGTGTGCCTTACCTGGATGTTGTCCATCTTTCCACCACTGACTTTGTGAAATGTCTTGTTTATAGATTTTTTTAGTTTCGGTTAGAGATGCAGCGTGGAAACAGGCCCTTCGGCCCACCGAGTCCGCGCTGACCAGCGATCACTCCGCAAACTAGTTCTGTCCTACACACTGGGGACAATTTACAGAAGCCAATTAACCTGCAAACCTGCACGTCTTTGGAGTGTCGGAGGAAACCGGAGCACCCAGAGAATGCACCCGCGGTCACGGGGAGAACGTGCAAACTCCGTACAGACGGCACTCGTAGTTAGGATCGAACCCGGGTCTCCAGCGCTGTGAGGCAGCAACTCTACCGTTGCACCACCGTGCCACTCTAAATAATCACTACATGAGTCCACACCCAAGATCCTTCCTCATTTCCTCTTAACCCAATATTTTTTATGCTTCAGATCAGTCCATTTTCCTGAAACATGCCCTGAATTTACTCACCATGAACCATCACAGTAAATTCACGCAATCTTCAGTCACTATAATGTCCTGGAATACAGTGTAAATTCCAACCCAAAACGTCGCCTGTCCATTCCCTCCACAGATGCTGCCTGACCCGCTGAGTTCCTCCAGCACTTTGTGTTTCGTTCAAAATTCCAGCATCTGCAGTCCCTTGTGTCTCCATACAATCGTGTTTTCTTCATTACATTTGTAATTACACAGAGAAAAGATTTGTCAGTAGCTTCAGGATGTCATGAGATTATGAAGGACACTATATAAATGCAAGTTTATTCTTTATTCGGGGTACCAATGCTGTCAGATCTAAAAATGAATGCCTGCCTGGTAAAACTCCAATTCAAGATTACTTGCATCCTTAACAGCGTGCAATAAATAGAGGTTTAGGTTTAGCTTTATTACTGTCACATGTAGCAAGGTAGAGTGAAATTTGCATGCTATCCAAACGGATCAGATAATACTACACATAAATATGATTGAGCCAAACTCAAGTACAATAGGTAGAGCAAAGGGGAAGATACAGAGTGCAGAATATAGTTCTCAGCATTGTAGCGCACCAGTTCCACAGACAAAGTCCAATGTCCGCAATGGGGTAGAGGTGAATCAAACAGTAGCGTGGCTTATGGAAGGACCGTTCAGAAGCCTGATAACAGAGGGGAAGAAGCTGTTCCTGAGTCTGGTGGTGCGCGCTTTCTAGCTTCTCTATATTCTTCCCGACGGGAGCGGGGAGAAGAAGGAATGACCGGGGTGGGACAAGTCTTTGATTGTGTTGTCTGCTCTCCCGAGGCGGCGTAAAGTGTAGACGGAGTTGATGGTGGGGAGTCTGGTCTGTGTGATGGATTGGGCTACCTCCACAACTCTCTGCAATTTCTTGCAGTCTTGGGCAGATCCATTCCCAAACCAAACTGTGATGCAACCCGACAGTGTGCTCTCTACAGTGTTGTGCTATTTGATTCCACAACAAGTAAGATCAGAGATCTACAGACCAGCCATGAAGGCTGGTGGACAATAACACCCTAACAGGATGAAGAGATCCCAAGGACAACCCATGATCAATGGTGAGAAGCGGGACATGAACGCTACAGATAAAAAGAAAGAGGAAGATCCTTCTCTCCTTCCTCTTGAGTCTTGATATCCTCACAACTGCAGAAGCTAGTCTTCTGCCATTTTAACTCCATGCAGCAAGTTCAGCACCACATTCAGCAGCTGCCAGCAACATTTTCCTCACACCAGCACCAAGCAGCGATAACTTGTATCAAATGGGAGAGTCTGGGACCAGAGGGCACAGCCTCAGAAAAAAAGGACGTACCTTTAGAATGGAGATGAAAATGAATGTCTTTAGCCAGAGGGTGGTGAATCTGTGGAATTCATTGCATCTGTGGAATCTGTGGAGGCCGACCGAGTCTTTGGGTATTTTAAAGTGGAGACTGATAGGTTTGTGGCGCCATAGTGGTTAGGCCACTTGCTATGCGAACCCTCGGCAGTCGGGGGGGGGGGGGGGGGGGGGTAGGGTCGCGTGACTGGGTAAAGGCGCAAAAGTTGTCACGAGGTGTGCCCTAGTATAAGTTATTGAGCCCCGGGTCAGCCTTCCCCCCATTCGCGTGTGTGTTGTTCTCTTTAGATGAGCAATAAAGTTTGCTTTGTTTCACCACGCGCGGCTTGCTTATTCGCCCGACGTAGGGTCTTGATTAGGAGGGACGTCAAAGGTTATGGGGAGAAGGCAGGAGAATGGGGTTGAGAGGGAGAGATAGATCTGCCACAATGAAATGGCGGAGCAGACTCGGTGGGCTGAATGGCCTAATTCCGCTCCTACATCTCACGGTCGAAGGGAATCAAACAGAGGCAGATGTTGTGACCGTCAAATTCCCCTCTGAGCTGCAGACCACTCAGACCTAAATACAGAACGCTGTTGGGAAAATAGTAAAAAATGTGAGGACCAGCTCTGCAAGGCGGAGTGAGGTAGGAGAAGAGTGAAGGGTCTCGACTCGAAACATCACCTATTCCTTCTCTCCAGAGATGCTGTCTGACCTGCTGAGTTACTCCAGCACTTTGTGTCTACCGATAAAACAGTGTTCCTTTGCTACTGCATCTCAAGTCTGGAACTCCCGAGCAGGGACATCAGCAGTACATGGAGGCAGTTCACCGCCAACTTCTCAAGACGATTTACGGATTAATGTTAAATACTAACCATAACCAATGATATTCACTTTCCACAAAATAAAGATGTTTAGTTTAGGGATACAGAACGGAAACAGAACCCTTTGGCCCACCGAGTCCACGCCGACCATCGATCACCAGTTCACGATAGTTATACGTTATCCCACTTTCTCAACCCCGCACTGCACCTTCGGGACAATTAACCTACCAGCGCGCATGTCTTTGGGATGTGGGAGGAAACTGGTTCACCCGGCGGAAATTCACATGGTCACGGTGAGAATGTGCAAACTCCGCACAGGCAGCACCCCGAAGGTCAGGATTGAACCCGGGTCTCTGGTGCTGTGAGGGAGCAGCTCGACTGCACCGCCATCCCGAGTTTTAAACACAATCCTTGATTGAATGAAAACCCGATTTCATCCCAGCTATTCATGCCTATATCTTGCGCGTCTGAAGGCGCCTGTTATAAATAGCTCCCTTCCAAAATGTGCGTATCCCTCAACTTCACCGCAGCTAAATAGGTCTTTCCCACACATCGTGATATTGATAGACTTTGGCAGAAAGTCAACGAGCATTCGTTTTAGCAGTCTGGGCAAACTCTTGTGTTCCATGTAATCCTAGCTGGATGAAGGGCATAACATGGACAAAGCTCTATTCACGAGTCAGCACTGTCGCGTTGTGAACAATGACCAAGCAGATCTGGCACAGGATATCTGACCATTTTGGCTTTTGAAAGGACTCGTACCAGAAACTCGCTGGCTTTAATTAAACCCAATTGCAATTCTTGGCCTTGGATGGGAGGCAGACTAAATGACGAACGGCACTTGGATAACCAAGATTTCTGACTCCAAAAATAGAATTGTTGACAACCCACTCCCATCGAGATCAGGAAATTGCAAACGCACTGGGCAATACTACAGATTATCTTTCGAGCACACATGTAAAAACCACACCAAGAGCATTTAATACAAACAGAACAAAGTGCCTTGTCTGGTAAGATCATGCATTTTATGTGGATTGCACATTCTGACATTCCAACAAGCTGAGTACTGGATCAGACCTGCCATAACTTAAAAATGAATCACCGGACAATAAGGGCACTCAGATAATGTAACTCCATTCCCATCAAATCTGTGTCACCAGATGTCCCACATTTTGTTCGGCACGGTGGTGCAGTGGTAGAGTTGCTGCCTCCCAATGGCAGAGTCCCAGGTTCCATCCTGACCACGGGTGCTGTCTGTATGGAGGTTTATACGTTCTTCCCGTTACCTGCGTGGGTTTTCTCCGGGATCTCCGGATTCCTCCCACAATGTAAATTGCGTCTAGTGTGTGTAGGATAGCGCTGGTGTACGGGGGTCGCTGTTCGGCGAGGACTCGGTAGGCTGAAGTAGCAATGTTACAGAATTTTGAGATTTTAAAAATCAAGTCTGCAATTTATCCCATCAGATAAAGCATAAAAAGAAGTTTAATTTGACACCTAATTCACTTTCATATCTTCAGTATTAAGAAAGTTATGGCCATTTTCATACTAGGAAATTAGCATCTTGTTCCCCATTGCCTTTCAATTGACAACTCAAAAGCTGTGATCTGGAACAGTTAAAAGCCCATAACTTTCTTAAAAATTAAGAGAACTAATTAGTTAGTTATCTAATTGTAGCTAATTACAAAATTCAATGAGTAGATCTAAACATCTATCCATTTCTTAAGAAATGATAAACTTTTTTTAAATTGCCTAAGTGTCCAAATAACATTCACACAATAATCCACAATATAACATAATTTTTAAATCTCATTTTCATGAATTTCTGGGCCAAATGGAAGGAATTTAGTGTTTGATTCCTGTAAATTAATGGCCATTTAAATCAACTAGCGAGTGGGTTTTAGTGGAATGCGGTGGATTGGAACGTTGCGGTTAGCGGTGAAGTCGGGAGGAAAAATACTGTTTGTTCATACATTTTTTTGGACCCCATTTCGCAACATGAAAATGTTATTAAAGCCTCCCGAAAAACCAACTTTTAATATAAAAATAAACTATTTACCTTTTTTTGTCCCCTACGGAAAATCCTTCCGGTTGTCGGTGCTCACAGCTTTTGAAGGTGATTTTTAAATTACTCTAGTTAATAAATAATTTAGAGTAATTTAAAAATACCTTCATTAATGAAATGTCGGAGCGATTTTTCTTCCGCAACGAAATCGCCCGACATGGATCGATTTTCCCTGCCTGTGGAAAAACGGCACTTTAAGCCCGCCCCCCTCTGAAAGGCGCCAAAGTCATGCACACGGGGAGCGGCAGAACTGCAGCGCTGCTCAAGGTAAGTTTTGTAACATACCTAGCTGAAGTGCCTGTTTCCCTGCTGTATCTCTAAACTAGATTAGAGCTCTCTTGTTAACAAAGAATGACTGTCCAGAAAAATAAACATTATCCCTAGTTAAATGACATAATCATCTTTGGATTTAGTTCAGTTTAGTTTATTGTCACGTGTACCGAGGGATAATGAAAAGCTTTTGTTGCGTGCTATCCAGCCAGCGGAAATACTATAGGTAATTACAATTGAACCATCCGCAGTGAACAGATACATGATAATGGGAATAGCATTTAGTGCAAGATAAAGTCCATTAAAGTCTGATTAATGATAGTCCAAGGGTCTCCAGTAAGGTTGATAGTAGCTCAGGACCGTTCTCTAGTTGGTGATAGGATGGTACAGTTGCTTGATAACAGCTGGGAAGAAACTGTCCCTGAATCTGGAGGTGTGCGTTTTCACACTTCTGTAACAATTACAGCATGGAAACAGGCCATCTCGGCCCTTCTAGTCCGTGCCAAACACTTACTCTCATCTAGTCCCATCTACCTGCACTCAGACCATAACCCTCCATTCCTTTCCCATCCATATACCTATCCAATTTATTTTTAAATGATAAAATCAAACCTGCTTCCACCATTACCACTGGAAGCTCATTCCACACAGCTACCACTCTCTGAGTAAAGAAATTGCCCCTCATGTTACCCCTAAACTTTTGTCCCTTAATTCTCAAATCAAGTCCTCTTGTTTGAATCTTCACTACTCTCAATGGAAAAAGCTTATCCACGTCAACTCTGTCAATCCCTCTCATAATTTTAAAAACCTCTATCAAGTCCCCTCTTAACCTTCTGCACTCCAAAGAATAAAGACCTATCTTGTTCAATCTTTCTCTGAAACCTAGGCAACATTCTAGTAAATCTCCTCTGTACTCTCTCTATTTTGTTGACATCCTTCCTATAATTTGGCGATCAAAATTGTACACCATACTCCAGAATTGGGCTCACCAATACCTCTTGTCTGATGGGAGAGGGGGGAAGAGGGAGTGACCGGGGTGAGACTGGGCCTTGATTATGCTGCAGGCCTTGTCGAGGCAGCATGAAGTGTAGATGGAGTCACTGGAAGGAGGTTGGTTTGCGAGATGGTCTGGGCTGCGTCTACAATTCCCTGCAATTTCTTGCAGTCTTAGACAGAGCTGATCCCGAACCATGCTGTGAAGCATCCCGATAAAATACTTTCTACGGCCTGTCTGTAGAAGTTGGTGAGAGTTGTTGGGGACATGCCGAACGTCCTAAGCCTTATGAAAAAGTAGAGATGTTGGGGTGCTTTCTTGGCATCCTATTTATAAAGGATTCCTCTCTTACATCCGTTCACACCTTCTGCTCTCTGACCATCACTCTGCGCTCTACCTGCTGAAATGACTGTGGTACAGAAGAGCACATTCACGAATGGGACATGTTATCAGAGGGCACATCATACCGTGCCCTCCATAATGTTTGGGACAAGGACTCATCATTTATTTATTTGCCTCTGTACTCCACAATTTGAGATCTGTAATAGAAAAAAAACACGTGGTTAAAGTGCACATTGTCAGATTTTATTGAAGGCCATTTTTATACGTTTTGGTTTCACCATGTAGAAATTACAGCAGTGTTTATACATAGTCCCCCCCATTTCAGGGCACCATAATGTTTGGGACACATGGCTGCACAGGCGTTTGTAATTGCTCAGGTGTGTTTAATTGCCTCCTTAATGGAGGTATAAGAGAGCTCTCAGCACCTAGTCTTTCCTCCAGTCTTTCCATCACCTTTGGAAACGTTTATCGCTGTTTATCAACATGACGACCAAAATTGTGCCAATGAAAGTCAAAGAAGCCATTATGAAACTGAGAAACAAGATTAAAACTGTCGGAGACATCAGCCAAACCTTAGACTACCAAAATCAACTGTTTGGAACATAATTAAGATGAAAGAGAGCACTGGTGAGCTTACTAATCGCAAAGGGACTGGCAGGCCAAGGAAGACCTCCACAGCTGATGACAGAAGAATTCTCTCTATAATTAAGAAAAACTCCCCAAAGACCTGTCCAACAGATCAGAAACACTCATCATGAGTCAGATGTAGATTTGTCAATGACCACAGTCCGCAGAAGACTTCATGAACAGAGAATACAAAGGCTGCACTGCAAGATGCAAACCACTGGTTAACCGCAAAAATAGGAGGGCCAGGTTACAGTTTGCCAAGAACTACTTAAAAGAGTAACCGCAGTTCTGGAAAAAGGTCTTGTGGACAGATGAGACAAAGATTAACTTATATTATAGTGATGGCAAGAGCAAAGTACGGAGGAGAGAAGGAACTGCCCAAGAGCCAAAGCATACCAGCTCATCTATGAAACATGGTGGTGGGGGTGTTATGGTCTGGGCATGTATGGCTGCTGAAGGTACTGGCTCATTTATCTTCATTGATGATACAACGGCTGTTGGTAGTAGCATAATGAATTCTGAAGTGTATAGACACATCCTATCTGCTCAGGTTCAAACAAATGCCTCAAAATGGCTGGCGGTTCATTCTACAACAAGATAATTATCCCAAACATATTGCTAAAGCAACAAAGGAGTTTTTCAAAGCTAAAAAACGGTCAATTCTTGAGTGGCAAAGTCACTCACCCGATCTGAACACAATTCATGCCATAATTCATGTTATATGCTGAAGAGAAAACTGAAGGGGACTAGCCCCCAAATCAAGCATAAGCTAAAGATGGCTGCAATACAGGCCTGGCAGAGCATCACCAGAGAAGACACCCAGTAACTGGTGATGTCCATGAATCACAGACTTCAAGCAGTCATTGCATGCAAAGGATACGCAACAAAATACTAAACATGACTACTTTCATTTACATGACATTGCTGTGTCCCAAACATTATGGTGCCCTGAAATGGGGGGGACTATGTATAAATACTGCTGTCATTTCTACATGGTGAAAAACCACCGAGCAACGATCCCCGTGCATTAACACTATCCTACACACACAAGGAACAATTTACACTCATACCAAGCCAAACAATTTACAAACCTGCACGTCTTTGGAGTGTGGGGAAAGCCATGCGGTCACGGGGAGAACATACAAACTCCGTACAGACAGCTCCCGTAGTAAGGCAGCAACTCTCGAATTTGCCCCCTGCAGCCGGGGCTCTGGAGCCCTGCCTTCAACTTCACTTGGTCCAGCGCCCTTCACTGGTCTGAAGTAGGGTCCCAGCCCGAAACGTCATCTGTCCACTTCCTTCCATGGATACTACCTGACCCACTGAATTCCTCCAGCAGTTAAGTTTTTTTTTGCTCAAGATTCTAACAGTGTCTCCAATCTCTTTATTCCATCTTATTTTTGCATAATTCGTCCATGCTTGGTTCAATGACAAAACAAACATCAATAAAGAAACTGAAACACAGCAATGCTTTTAAAATCATAGACAGGCCTAACAAAAACAAAAATGGAATTGAAAAATATACAGAACACGGTGGCGCAGCAGTAGAGTTGCTGCCTCACAGTGCCAGAGACCCGGGGTTGATCCTGACTATGGGTGCTATCCGTACAGAGTTCATACTTTCTCTCCGTGTCCTCGTGGGTTTTCTCCGGGTGCTCCGGTTTCCTTCCACACTCAAAAGACGTATAGGTTTGCACTGCAGGTTAATCGGATTCGGTAAAGATTGTAAAATTGTCCCTAGTTTGGGTAGGATAGTGCTAGTGCACAGGGATCGCTGGTCTGTGCGGACTCGGTGGGCCGAAGGGTCGGTTTCCGCGCTGTATCTCATTAACAAACTGAAGTAAACGTAGAACAGTACAACAGCGGAACAGGCCCTTTGGCCCACGATGTCTGCACCGAACATTGTTGCAAAGATGATCTACTCTCCTCTGCCTGCACATGATACCTAGCCCTCCATTCCCTGCATGCGCCTATCCAAAAGCTTCTCAAAAGCCACAGTTGTATCTGCCTCAACTGTCTAGCCCAGGCAGTGCGTTATGGAACTTTGTGTTAGAAAGCTTGCCCTGCACATCTCCTTTAAACTTTGCCCCACTCGCCTGAAAGCGAAACCTTCTCGTCTTTGACGCATTGGCCTTGAGCAGCTACCTCGACAGAGCTCTGGAACTCTAGTACATGATCAGCCCACTCATTGCTGTGCTCCTCAACAATGAAGGTTTATTATATCTCTCTCCGGAGAGGGTTTAGCAGCATGCTGGCAAAAGGCCTGACTTGGTCAGTTTCCATTAAGTTTCCTTTGGATAATCTGTCATAGTTTATAATATCAGGGGACCCAGCAGTGAGAGGGAACTGGGCCCTGGCGGTGTGAGGGAGCTGATTTAATATCGGAAGAAATAGCTGCATGCTTTGCTCATATTTCCAGTTGAACTGCACACTTTAAATCACACCGTTGAACGGACTAGCTTGTACGAATCGGCTCCCCAGACGTTATCATCGCCGTGCTTAGATTCAACACTGAAGAAAAGGATCCTGCTTGAAATAGCCCAAAGAGGGAGCCTGGCTTCTTTCATCAACATCATTATTACAGCCCGTAGCCCACCGACCCCTTCCCTCGAGTCCTGGGAGACCGTCGAAAGGCATCAAATTCCATTTACCTTTCAAAAAAGCTTGAGTATGCTTTTTGTTTTCTGTGTCTGGTTTAGTTTAGTTCAGTTTAGAGCTTCAGAGCGGAAACAGGCCCTTCGGCCCACCGGGTCCGTGCCGACTAGTGATCCCCGCACATCAACAATATCCTACACACACACACACACACACACACACACACCAGGGGCAATTTACAATCTTACTGAAGCCAATTAACCTAAAAACCTGCATGTCTTTGGAGTGTGGAAGGAAACTAGAGCACCCGGAGAAAACCCACGCAGGTCACGGGGAGAACATACAAGCACCCGTAGTCAGGATGGAACCCGGGTCTCTGGCGCTGTGAGGCAGCAACTCTACCGCTGCCTTTTCTGAGTTACGGAGTCATACAGCACGGAAACAGGCACTTTGGCACAACTTGTCTATGCCGACCAAGTCCCATCCACGCTAGTACCATTTTATCGCTCGAATCCATCTAAATCTTTCCCATCCATGTACCTGTCTAAATGTCTTTTAAATGTTGTAACTATACCTGCCTCAACTACCTCCTCTGGCATCTCTTTCATTGTCTGAATGTTTGATAGTACAAGGGCATTGATGGTACAAGGGCAGTGATGGTACAAAGAAATTGATGGTACAAGGGGAATGATGGTACAAGAGGATTGACGGTACATGGGCAGTGATGGTAAAAGGGCATTGATGGTACAAAACATTGATGGCACAGGGCATTCATAGTTCAAGGGTATTGATAGTACAAGGCAGTGATATTACAAGTGCATTGATGGTGCAAGGTCATTCATACAACGGCATTGAAGATACAAGGGCAGTGATGGTACAACAGGGTTGATGGTACAAGTGTATTGACGGTACAAGTGCATTGGTGGTACAAGGCAATGATAGTACATGCATTGATTATACAAGGGCATTGATGGTACAAAAGCATTGATGGAAAAAAGGGCACTGATGGTACAATAACATTGGTCGGACAAGGGCATTTATGATAAAAAGGACATTGATTATACAAGAGCATTGATGGCACGAGCATTGTTGATGCGACTGATGGTACAAGGGAATTGATGGTACAGGGCGCTGATGGTACAATGGCATTGATAGTACAAGGGCATTGATGGTACAAGGGCATTGATGGTACAAGGGCATTGATGGTACAAGGGCATTGATGGTACAAGGGAATTGATGGGACAAGGGCGTTGATGGGACAAGGAATTAATGGTACAAGGACATTGATAGAGTCATAGCGTGATACAGTATGGAACCGGGCCCTTCGGCCCAACTCGCCCACACCGGCCAACAATGTCCCAGCAACCCTAGCCCCACCTGCCTGTGCTTGGTCCATATCCCTCCAAACCTGTCCTATCCATGTACCTGTCCAACTGTTTCTTAAACAATAGGATGGTCCCAGCCTCAACTACCTCCTCTGGCAGCTTGTTCCGTACAGCTACCACCCTCTGTGTAAAAAAGTTACCCCTCGGATTCCTATTAAATCTTTTCCCCTTCACCTTGAACCTATGTTCTCTGGTCCTCGATTACCCTACTAAGGGAAAGAGACTCTGTGCATGACTCTGTTGATGATGCGACTGACTGACTGCATTGATATTGCAAGGACATTGATGGTACAAGGGCATTGATGGTACAAGGGCATTGATGGTACAGGGCATTGATGGCACAAGGGACGTGGTGATACAAGGGCATTGATGATACAAAAGCATACATGCTACAGGGGATAGATGGTACAAGGGCTTTGATGTCAAAAGGCAGTGATACTGCAAGTGCATTGATGGTACAAGGACACTGATTGTATAAGGGCATTGATGATACAGGGCATTGATGTTTCAAGGACATTTATGGTGCAAGAGCATTGATGGTACAGGGTATTGACGTTTCAAGGGCATTGATGATACCAGAACATTGATGGTACAAGGGCACTGATGGTATGAAAGGCACTGATGATACAAAGGCATTGATGTTACAAGGGCATTGATGATACAAGGGCATTGATGGTACAAGGGCATTGATGGTACAAGGGCATTGATGGTACAGGGCATTGATGATACAATGGCACGTAAAACAATGGCATTGATGATACCAGAGCTTTGATGATACAAGGCAATGATTGTACAAGGCATTGATGGTACAAAGGCACTAATGGCACGGAGCATTGGTGGTACAAGGGCACTGATGGTACAAGGGAATTGATGGTACAAGGGCACTGATGGTATAAGGGCACTGATAGTACAAGGGTATTCATGGTACAAGGGCATTGATGGTACCAGAGCAATGATGTACAAGGGCATTGATGGTACAAGGGCATTGATGCTACAAGGACATTGATGGTACAAGGGCACTATGGTACGTAAGGCATTGATGATACAAGGGCATTGATTCTACACGGGCATTGGTGGTACAACGGCATTGATGATACAATGGCTGATGGTACAAGAACAATGATGGTACAAGGACATTGATGGTACAAGGACAATGATGGTATAAGGGCAATGATGGTAGAAGGGCATTGATGGTAGAAGAGCATTGAAGATAGAAGAAGGGCATTGAAAGTATGGCATTAATGGTACAAGGGCATGCGTGGTACAAGGGCATCCATGATACAAGGGCATTGATTTTACAAGGACATTGATGGTACGGCAATATTGGTACAAGGACATTGATGGTACAAAGGCATTGATAGTACAAGGGCATGTCTGCTCCGCCATTCAATCATGGCTGATCTTTCTTTTCCTCTCAATCCCATTCTGCTTCCTTCTCCCCATCACCCCTGACACCTGTACTGATCAAGAATCTGCAATCTAACATCAATATCCATTGACGCCCTCCACAGCCGTCTGAGGCAATGAATTCGCACAGATTCACCACCCTCTGACTGAAGAAGTTCATCCTCGTCTTCTTTCTAAAGGTACACCCTCTGGACCTAGATTCTCCCACTAGTGAAAACGTCCTCTCCACATCCATTCTATCTAGGCCTTTCACTATTTGGTAAGTTTCAATGAGGTCCCCCCATCATCCTACCAAACTTCAGCGAGTACAGGCCCAGCACCGTCAAACGCTCTTCGAGTCAACGAACCCACTGAGTTCCTCCAGCACTTTACGCCATGATCAGGATCCGACATGTGCAGTTCCATGCGTCCCCAGTCATCCTTTCTTGTAACTCAAACCGAGTACTGGATCTCCAGAGCCAACGGCACTGCGGGATCGCTCTTCTCCACCTTGTCAAGGCCAATTAACATTGGCCGGCGAATCTTAGCCATGCCAGCGAGACCCTCTCCCCAGCCCCCTGCCCCACCTCCACCATGCAATAAAAGAACGGAAAACCTTCCATTCCCAGCAGCAAGTTTCACCGAGCATTATGCTCGTTTAAATAAAAAAGACGTATAGAGTCAACTTTAGAGGGACTGCTGTGAGAGGCCTCTGTGTGCCATTCTAACCCACCTCCCAGGTGGAACAAGGTCAATATTCAGCCTGCTTATGCATTGTATGTGGGGAGTGCAGTAACCTGACTGAATAGTATTGTGTGGTTCAATCTGATACAATACCGACTGAGTCTTAGAGTTTTTATTTAATCCTCGGGGGACGGGCTGATAATAATGTGTTAATTCATTGACATATACCTCGCTGTTTCCTCATTATTTCCTTGGACGCAACCGAAGCAGTGGTCAGGTTTCCATGTCATGAAATTATATGCACGTTTAGCTCTCTTGCCTTGCCTGCACGCTCTGAATTCATTCTGAATTTGAATCCAGTCTGAAGAAGTGTCCCGACCAGATACGCCACCTATCCATGTTCTCCAGAGATGCTGCCTGACCGTCTAAGTTTAGGTTTAGTTACAAAGGTACAGCACAGGATCGGAGCACTCGGAGAAAACCCACACAAGTCATGGGGAGAACGTACAAGCGCTGTACAGACAGCACCCATAGTCAGGATCAAACCCACGTCTCTGGCGCTGTGAGGCAGCAACTTTATAGCTGAGTCACTGTGCCGCCCACTGCACATTACTCCAGCATTTTGTGACTTTCTTTCGTTTAAACCAGCATCTGTAGTTCTTTGTTATTAAATTCAGCTTTGAATCAATTCTGAGATCGGAAGAAGATTCCCGACCTGAAACACCACATCCATGTTTTCCGGAGATGCTGCCTGACTCTCTGAGCTACTCTAGCATTTTGCGCCATTTCTTTGCTATAAACATGTACCTGCAGTTCCTTGTTATTACATTAAGCTTTGAAACCATGTTCCCCAGAGATGCTGCCTGAC
Organism: Raja brachyura; assembly: GCA_963514005.1. Next base: position 23,743,064 of record OY740785.1, on the reverse strand, counting down.
CCGCTGAGTTACTCCAGCACTTTGTGTTTTTTTTTGTAAGGTAGAATGTGCAGTTCCTTGTGCCTACTCGCTCTTGAATCCAAAGTCCCTGCATTCATGCTCACTACTTTGGAGGGGATGGAGGGGTGAGAAGAATAGTAAGATTAAACGAGAACTTACCAGATTGAAGTTTGATCTTGATTTTATGAGGAGTTACGTTGGTGATTAGGTGAAGAACCCCGTCCAGGCCGCATGCGTGTCAATCTTCAAAGCAGCGGTATGAAATCACAAATAACAATCACCAAAGTGACATAGTAAGATGTGTGAATCGAAAACTACCAGATGAGAGAGGGTTGGGCGTGGAGGGCACGTAATCACCAACGTAACTCCTCATAAAATCAAGATCAAACTTCAAACTGGTAAGTTCTCGTTTAATCATACTATTTTACTTCGGAGTCACGTGAGTGATTCCGTGAAGGGTTCGAAGCTTTGTGATTTCGTGCCACAGATCCAAATCTTGGCGTCTCACTGCCTTGATTGACTCAGGATGAGTGAATAATCAAAAAATGCATTAATCATGATATTGATTCAAATGTATTAATGGTTTACGCTAATAAAGAAATCAATAGCAACCCCTGTATCTCAGGGGAGGCTAAAGTGGACGCAAAACAGAATGGGCAAAACCCCGGGTCAGTAACCGGCCTATGGTAAACATTTTTAAAATCAATTCAGTTGACCATCCTGCGGTCGCGAGGATATGGTCGATGGGCATGTCCATTGCCCTTCCGCTGACATTGATGCTGACCTGGTGGAATGAGATAAACAATTGTCAGTGTTAATACCTGCATAACCCAGAACCTGCAGCGGCTACCTTGAAATAGTCTGAACCGACCTTCCTTTGTGTAGTTGTTTGTTGATTAATAGAAAATGCTGATTCCACACTTCTTAGGATTCTGGTGGCCTTGATATAATATAGCATGGATGTGAGACCGTGGGGTATCCGAAAAATGATCTTAAATCTTGCCACCCCTTGTCTGCTCTGCTTGTGTAGATCAGAATATAAAATGTAATGGCACCTGCAGCCAATTCCATCCTATCTAGCCACAGCGTTTGCAATGTTTGCCCTCGTTGTGCTGATATTAGTGTCATGACTAAGGATGTAGCTGGAACCCCTTGGTGAAGTAATGTTCACACATTTTCAATAACCAACTGCATATTCTTTTAGTGGGAGAACTTGTGTCAAGATCTCTTTAACAACTCGATATCCGGGGTTGAACCCGACAGTGTGGTTCCCGTTTGTTGCAGCTGTAGTGGCTCTATAACTGAATTATTGTCAAATACCATTTAATAATGAACTGGAAGACGTCAGTAATTTGTGCCGTATTAAATGTAATATTTACATTTAAACAAACCTGCTTCCGATCCCCTCAATAGGAATGTACTGCTTTTTTGGGTGCTATCCCTGCATACTGCAGTGAGCACATCCATGGCTTGATGTGGCAACCTGAGCCGTAAGTCAATCCATTCAGAATGTGTAAGTCAATGATTGTTTTATTATGCAGAGGCCGGTTTCCTGAACCACAGTTTGTACCAGCAAGTTTTTGTTTTTTGGAATAACCGTATACCGTTGTATTATTATGCCTGATGAAAGCAGACAACATGGCTGCTTAGCCGGTCCGACAGTATGAACCAAAAGCGAGGTCTTGCTGACTGTTTTAAGATCCGGTTAATGAGGCAAAAAATGGAGGAAGACATAAAAGAACATTCCTCCTTTTGTAACGAGAATGTATTTCTCCGCACTGTTGTGCTACATATTTTTGCAATCAGTGAATAAACATGAACCAACATGTCGATATTCAATGTAGCATTGAACCATACTTTCATAATACTTTGAGATCCAATACCTATTCTGTGTTGTCATCGATCTGAACTGGATGATACACCAGTGGCAAAGAGATTAGGTAAATTATTACAGGATACTTTTACTTGATTGCCATGTGACTTAGATATGTCACCATCGTAATGTAGCAACTTGAAGTTGAGCATGTAGAATATGTATATTCGCTCAATAGCCCCTTACCCATGGGGTGCATCTAGTGTATATATTTAGTTGATACCAATAAATGAAGAATTGGTAACATGCAAATCTCCACTACCTCCAACTAGAGATGATATTCGGAACTTCTCATCTTAGAGTCCTTAGCATTAGTTTGTAATAACTGAATTCGACCGACCAAACTACTGGAGCAATGCTGAATACTGTTTGTTCATCATTGTGACTGAGGTAGCTTCAGCTGGTAATAGCATAAGGTTGTTAACAATGGTCTACATGTCCTTTGAGAGGTCGGTACTTTGCACGATATCAGTTCCTTGATTTGCTCAGCTGAAACACAGCTACTATATTGCCAATTAGTCTTGATGAAATAAAAGTCAGTTTTATAACAGGTTGCTATTAAGTCCAATCTCTTGCCACAGGGCGGAGTCATAGGCTAATTAATAGTTAAAGGTAAATCCCAATGACCCACAAACAGTTTATCCCATTCCGCAATGTTTTACTGTTATTAGTACAGTTATATTGTCTTTGATAACCTCTGTAATGCGAACTGCATAGAATGAATCTTTGAGACCCTGATGAATCTGTTGTTAGTCAAGAAAATAAGTATTCATATTCGGAAAGTTCATATGCCCGACACTCTTCATTTTTCATAATAAACATGTCACTCCTGCCTTATTCCATGGGTGTTTTGCATGAGAACTTTGGCCCGATTTCCGAACCTTATTTTCAAAGACAACTCTGGCCATAATCCAAACTTGCTTGGAATGCTAATACTGTGCCACAACCAGATGTTTTTATCCTTTGTGTGTTGTACAAACAAATGTAAATATTTCAACTTGAGAATGGTGCACTTACCCATGTTTTGGAATTGCCAGACCCACTTTGTTGAGTAGGGTTGGTAAGGTGCATGGAGTTTCTGAGCTATCATGCTGCCCCCAGCTCTAGTGAATCGCCTACTGCCGATGAGCGCCTGGGGTGCGTTCTAAAACGATGACCTTTGCCCGACGTTGGCCTTAATTGATTTGTCTGCCAGGTTTTCCTCCCCTGTTGAATAGGCCTACCTGAATAACTGATTTGGTGGCTGTCTCTCACATCCCCCTTTTGCTGCTGTTCACTGCTGGCACATATGTGCTTCAGTATGTTCCATCGACTTCTTTAGAGCCTGGAGTCAGTTATATATTTTGCTCTCCCCTCCTCAGAGAGGGTGATTCGTAGGCAGCCCTAAGCAGGTGCTACCGCAGGCCACAGGATACCTGCAGAGGTGGAACATCTGGCTCAACCTTACCATCAGAGTCGGGGTGAGAACAAAAATTCACCCTGGCTCGAGCCTCCTTATCCATGAAGGTGGTATCAAACAGTTCTGTACTAGATGCTGCTGTCGCCTTTTTGCAATAGTTGCTGCATTTGGGATAGTCGCATTAAACACACTATCCAGCCCCGGTGAAGAATCATCCCCCGGCTCCGTGGGCGTAGCAGACTTATGTGTGAACTTGAGCAACCCTGTCCCAGGCGTTGCCAGCGCCGCCTCTCGCAGAGGCCGGTGCTTTTTGACATGAAACAGCCCTGTACCAGGCGCTGCTGACGCAGCTCTCCCGTAGGCCGGCAATGTCACAAATGAAACAGCCCTGTCCCAGGTGCCCCTGTAGGCCGGCGCTTTCATACATTAAGCTGCCCTGTCAGGCGCGGCTGGTGCGGCCTGTCCCATAGGCCTGTGCTATTACACATGAAGCAGCCCTATCCCAGGCGCTGCTGGCGCAGCCTGTCCCATAGGCCCGCACTATTACAGTGTAGGCTCACTAAATCAAAATGTTTAGTGTACAACTTTATCTGTGAAGGGTTAAAGCAATTTTTAACTCTTCACAGCAACTTGTGCTAAACAAGAAAGAATTTCATTGTCAGGGACACACGACAATAACTTTTTTGATTTTTAACTTTGCCTTAACCTTTAACTTTAAGAAAAACATTATAATATACATATAAACATAATTACAAGAGAAAATCTTTGTAGCCCAACTCACCCGAGTCCATTAGGCTTGGAATGGCGATATTTCCTTGCCATTCCACGGCTTCCCCGCAGGCTGGAAGCCCGCTGACTGCCTTGTCAGCGGCTCCTTTACCTCACAAACCGGGGTTCCCCCACAGTTCATAACCGGCTCACTCGTCGGACTGTGAAATTGGCAGGAAAACCTCTGTGAAGAGAGGCTCCTGCTCGAAAAAAAACCTGGTAAGTAAAAATGAACTTACCTTCTAGGTTTAACTTACCGCCGGCAGGAGTGCTGCCCTGCTGGTCTGGTGCTTGCGGCAATGCGACTGACATAATAACGCACATGCGGCCTGGATGGGCTTCTTCACGGAATTACTAACGTGACTCTGAAGTAAAATTAAACATGCCTGGGCCAGATAGTTAGCACAGTCGCACAGCTGGTTGAGCTTCCGCCTCACAGCGCCAGAGACCCAAATTCGTTCCTGACCTTGGGTGATTTCTGTGTGGAGTTTGCACCTTCTCCCTATGACCACGTGGGTTTTCTCCGGGTGCTCCGGTTTCCTCCCACACTCCAGAGATGTGCAGGTTTGTAGGTTAATTGGGCGTCTGTAAATTGCCCCTAGTGTGCAGGAAGCAGATGAGATAGAAGTGAGATGACAAAGAACTAATGTGAATGGGTAATTGATGGCCAGCGTGGGCTTGGTGGGCCGAAGGGCTTGTTCCCTTGCTGGATCTCATAACTAAAAATAATCAGTGATTAAAGCGTGTGATGCTGCCTCCTTGCTAAATTTTATCAAACCACCCACTGCAAACCAATACAATCAAAACCAATCCAATTGCTCCCTCCCTCCTTAGCTCTTTTCCATCAACCCAACTCGTCCAACATGTCAACCTGACTAATCCATCATCAATCCATCAAATCTTGCTCATTTCCAACCAAACCCATCGACCAATCCGACCCACAAATAAACCCGACTCCTTCTATCAGGACAATTCATCAGGTCAGCCTGTCAATTCATCAGGTCAACCCATAAATCCATCAAACCCCCCATCAATCCATCAGCTCCCCATCAAAACATCAGCTCCCCTTGTCAATCCATCAGTCCCTCCCGTCAAACCATCAGGCTCCCATGTCAAAAGATCAGGCCCTACTGTCAAACCAGCATGTTTCCCTGTCAAACCATCAGGCTCTCTTTCAAATCATCAGTCCTTTCTGTCAAATCATCAGACTCCCACGTCAAACCATCAGGCTCCCCGTCAAGCCATCATGCCCCCTGTCAAACCATCATGCCCCCCGTCAAGCCATCAGGACCCCTGTCAAATCCATCAGGTTGACCCGTCAATCCATCAAATTTTGTTTTTCACTCGATCTGGTCCATCAGGTCAACCTGAACTATCAATCCAGCAACCTGATCCGTTGATCCAATTGAATGTCTTATGCATCAAGCCATCAAATCTACCCAACACATTACATAAAAAGTCTGTACTTTGACAGCCGGTAGCAGCATGCTATGTTGGCAGAGCTGTCAGTTGCTGAGCCAGTATAGAATTTTCCTATTTGGATGCCTCCCGACCAGCAGATAGAACAGGGATTTGTGCCAGTCAGTATGGGTTTTTATTCTCTTTTATGCTGCAGCCTACAGATGCACTGTAGAAACCACACTGTCGGGTTGCATCACAGATTGGTTTAGGAACAGCTCTGCCCAAGCTCTTAAGACATTACAGAGAGTTGTGGATGTAGCCCAATCCATCACACAGACCAGACCTCCCACCATCTGCCCTTCACGCCGCCTCAGAAAAGCAGCCAATGTAACCAAAGACTTCGTTATCACCTCTTCCATTTTGGGCTCCACCCTTCCTTGGTCATCTGTTGCCGGCGCTGCTTTGTTCTGGTCTTTCCCTGCCACCAGATCCCTACCCTGTACTTTTAGTCTGAAGAAGGGTCCCGATCCAAAACGTCACCTATCCTTTTTTCTCCAGAGATGCTGACTGACCCGCTGAGTTATGGAATGGAATCCTTTCTTGTCACATGTGACAAGGCACAGAGAAATTGCCCAGAGCATGCAAATAATCGCCACATACGGCACTGACAAAGTTACAAAGTCGCCCCCCGCCAACTGTTCCTTTGTTGTGACAATATCCATGTAATCTATGCATATGAGTTGTACACATTCTCGCACATGCTCAGACTAGCGCATATAATTATGTAAATCAGTTTAACTTGGAAATAAATAATTTCTGCTTTTGATTCCAACACGAGTGTGTGTGGAGCCAACTTTCTCCCTCTAATATGTGCTAGGTTTACCTATACTGTAAGCAGACACGTTATCAAAACATGGTGGCAGCAGTGAAAGTGAAAATTTCTTCAGCGATGCAGAGACAGAGGCATCAAGCTGAACCGGAAGAAATCAGTAGTGAAAAGTATGTGTATCACATTTCTAGGACATGTGGTTAGAGTTCGTGACCTGAAACCGGATTCAAAGAAGATCCAGGCAATCCTAGAGATGCCCAACCCAACCAATCCAACAGAAATCCAAAGATTACAAGGCAGTGTAAACTACTTGGCACGATTCCTGCCAATGTTGTCGATCACATTCAAGCCTTTGCGGAGATTGACCCATAAAGATGCAGAGTGGGAATGGTCATCACAACGTGACATGGCAATGTCAAAGATCAAGGAGCTGTTGACAATGGCACCAATCCTGGCGTACTACACACCAGATGAACAGCTGACCATACAATGTGATGCAAGCAAGGCAGGTCTAGGTGCAACACTTATGCGGAAAGTACATCCACTGTCCTATGTGAGTTGAGCATTGATGCCAATCGAGCAGAGATATGCTCAGATTGAGAAGGAGGTACTAGCAACAGTGTTTGCCCTCGAGCGCTTCCATCAGTACACCTACAGACAGAGAGTGATCGTAGAGAGTGACCACAAGCCATTGGAAGTCATAGTTAAAAAGCCACTGCATGGAGCACCAAGATGTCTCCAGGGCATGATGATGAAGATGCTACACTACGACATCGAGATCAAATGGGTAAAGGGAAGAGACATGCATCTAGCAGATATGCTCTCCCGAGCATTCCCCTGACACCACAGGATCGACCTGACTCACTGATGTCAACGTAGTTGAGTCCTTGACAATGGGAGAGGACAAGGTCAAACGCATCCAAGCCCGTATCAGGGAAGAAGGGACACTACAGACTATCAAGAAAGTAATCCAAATGGATGGCCAGATCACATAGTAGAAGTCCCAGAGGCAGCACAACCGCACTTCAACGTCAGAGACGAGTTGAGTGTGAAAGACGGCCTGGATGTAATCCCCATTACTCTACGCAGAGATATGAAGGTGACACTCCACACCTCTCACCTAGGAGTAGAAGGAACCCTTAGACGTGCTAGAGAATGCATTTTCTGGCCTGGAATGAACTCCGATGTGAAGGAGTTCATTTCAACCTGTGAAGCCTGCAGGACGTACAAACAACAGAATCAGAAATAAATTCTGATGCCCCATGACCTCCCAGATCGCCCATGGGAGAAAGTGGGAACTGATATGTTCGAACTTGAGGGAAAGCATTATTTAATCACAGTTGACTGTCTGTCTAATTTCTAGGAAATAGACACTGAATGACCTGATCAGCAGGACAGTCATTGTGAAACTCAACAACCAATTTGCAAGATACAGAATTCCCAGCACTGTGGTAAGCGACAACGGGACACAGTTCTCATCAGACGAGTTTGCCAAATTTGCCAGGAAATGGGAATTTGACCACTACACAATTTCTCCAAGACATAGCCAAGCTAACGGTAAGGTGGAAGCGGCAGTCAAGGCAGCTAAGCGAGTACTGAAGAAAACCACTCACTCCAAGACAGATGTCTACTTGGCAATACTGGAATTATGCAACTCCCCTGCGCAAGGAGCGAACAGTAGTCTTGCACAAAGACTACATGGAAGGAGAACATGGACGACACTTCCAATTACATCAAACCTCTTCAAAACATGTGGTGCTGAGATACTCATGGAAGAGAGGAAAAAGATGGAGGATTTGCAAGGAAAACAGTCAAAAATCTACAACCAACATGCCAAGGATCTGCCAATCCTGGAAGAAGGTGATGTCATAAGACTCAAACCCTATAAACTAGGAGATACCAGATGGCAGAGAGGAACAGTTCAGAAACGACTGGGTGAGAGATCATACGAAATCGAGACAGTCAGAACTTCTAATCCGACGTAATCGAAGATCTGAAGATTGGATCTGAAGAAGACTGGAGAACTACCGCCACACATAGCTCCAGAGAAACCACCAGATGCGGAGAAGACTGAGAAACCTTTGCAACCTCAGCTGACACAACAAACACCAACATAACATGCATCACCATGAAAAGGTGCAACTTGTGCAACTCAGAACACCGAGAAATCTGAACAAAAACAAAGAGAGAATAAACTAGAAGTGATGCACAGAATGTACACACTGAAAAGAAAGACACTTCTGAAAGGAACACAATCACAAAGTCTAGGGCAGGAAGTGGTGTCAGACCGCCAGAAAGATACGGCGAGTATGTCAAGAAGTAATGTGTTTTGTTGTGATGTACCTACATGCTTATGAGAAGCAAGCATGTGAACATTATTTTGTGTTATTGAAACAAGTCACAAATGTGGCTATGGTTGAAATTGTGAAGTAAGACAGAACAGTTGTTTTATTCAGTTAACTTAAACCATATTACTACATTGTAATATTATGAAAAGTGTTTAGGTTTGCTTTGTTTTGGATCGTTGGAAATGTAATCCCAAAATGTCAAAAATGAAAGGTTGTGACAATATCTATGTAATCTATGCATATGAGCTGTACTCATTCACGCACTTGCTCAGACTAGCGTATATAATTACGTAAATCAGTCAGTGACCTTTAACTTGGAAATAAATCATTCCTGCTTTTGATCCCAACACGAGTGTGTGTGGAGCCATCTTTCTCCCTCTAATATGTGCTAGTTTTACCTATATTGTAGGCAGAAGCATATCAAAACATTTGTTCTCTGCAAGTGTTCTTCCACACGTCGGTCCCTCCATGCCGGATCCTCCATTGTTCTTCCCAGAGTTACTGGGAACTCAAAGTTACTCCAGCACTTTGTGTCTATCTTCAGCATATACCAGCATCTGCGGCTCCTTTCTACACACTATTACCGACTTGTCCCACGCCGGTCATTCCTTCTTTTCCCTGCTCCTGTCCGGCAGAAGGTACAGAAGCTCGACAGCGCGCACCATCAGACTCTGGAAATTGCACAAATAGCTCCTTTGCCCCATATGAAAAACTTTTTCACACAGAGGATTGTGAATCTGTGGAATTATCTGCCGCAGAAGGCAGTGGATGCCAATTCTCTGGATGCTTTCAAGAGAGAGTTAGATAAAGCTCTTAAAGATAGCGGAGTCAGGGAATATGGGAAGAAGGCAGGAACGGGGTACTGATTGTGGATGATCAGCCATTATCACAGTGAATGGCGGTGTTGGCTCGAGGGGCCGAATGGCCTACTCCTGCACTTATTGTCTATTGTCTATTGAAAAGCAAAGTATAGGAGAAACGCAGCAGGTCAGGCAGCATCTGTGGAGGGAATGGACCGACAATATTTCATTTTGGGAGGTAGACAAAAATACTGGAGAAACTCAGCGGGTGAGCCAGCATCTATGGAGCGAAGGAAATAGGCCACGTCGAGACCCTTCTTCAGACGGATGACCTCTCTTTTGACCGTGCTGCCTGACTCGCTGTCTCCCTCCGGAATTGTCATTTTTCCTCAGCATCCCAGCTTCCAGTCTTTTGCGTCTCCATTATCCCAGCAACATTGTTGAAAGATAAACAAACGTACTGTGTGCCACAAGTTAATGAATGAGCTCGTCAGCAGCTTGACTTCTTTTGCAAAAGGCGAACTAAGTTGCATCTGTTTGCAATTGTTTGTTTATTTTGCACCGGATCCAAGCAGGGAAAATTATCCAGAACCTACTGTAGCTGATTTTAAGGTCAAATCTTTGTGGCCATTTATGGTAATGCTATTTATGAGCAAGCATCAGGATAAATTAAGTTAGAATTTTTTACCAGCTATGACCTTTGATTCTAAAACCAGATTTTTTTTTGCATATTATTCCAAAGCACTTGACGTCATTATAAGTATCCTATCTTTTTTTATAAAGCAGAGTGCAACATCAGATGCAGGTTTTCCTCTTCTTTGGATCTCAAAACTTATCACCCGTGAACACAGTTCATTGATCTGTAAATTTTGCACGTGCTTAATTGCTGGAGCGAAAAGGACGCGCTGTATCTCTAAATTAAACTAAACTAAACATTTGTCAATTTTTAATCATGTCCACCAGGTTGAGCCAAATCTATCAAAGGCATAAAAAAAATCTCTACAATCCACAACTGAAGATCTATGAGAAGAAATATTAAAAAAACTATTGAACATTCTATCAAGGAAATTGAAGTCATAAAATTAAAAATAAAATGTCACTGCAAAGTACTCAAACATTTTTTTTAAGTAACTCAGTTAATGTAAATAACCCGTGGTTTACCTCTCATAGCTTTAACTCCCATTGGAATGTATGGAGATACAGTGCCATGTGTAACTGCAGAAAGGCACGGTAGAGTTGCTGCCTTACGGGCCTGTCCCACTTAGGCGATTTTTTAGCGGTACTATAGGCGACCTCGCTGTCGCCACATGGTTGCCGGGGTGTCGCCTGTATGGTTGTGAGTAGTCTCCTCAGTCGCCCAAAGAGTTGTAGCGTCTTTCTGGTCACCGCTGGATTTTCAACATGTTGAAAATTATTCTGAGATAGTCGGCGACAGTGGTTTTCACGCCAATGAGCGCAGCTTGACTTCTCCTGACGTAGGTGCTGGCGTAGGTTGTCGCCAGGTTAACGTAGGTTGTCTGGTGATATAGGTTGACGCTTTTTTGTTACCGGGTGATATAGGTTGACGCTTTTTTGTTGTTGTTAAAGTAATGATTCTATTTCAAATTTACATGTTGAAAGGGGGTCCAGTCGCCATATTTTCGGCAACCTGCTAGGACTATGACGGTCGCTGGCAGTCGCCTAAAAATGTTGTGTTATTGTAGGGTTGATCGTTGGTCAGTGCAGACTAGGTGGGCCGAAGGGCCTGTTTCCGCGCTGTATCTCTGAAGATGCTTGTGTTCCATGCCAGCTCCCAGGTGGAATCCAACATTTTAGCACAGTCGACAAACACCCAGCGATCCACTTCACTGCGAATTGCAATGTTTCTACCCTCTATCAGGTTTCTAAACAGCTCTTCCATAAGCTAGGGTAAAGTAAGTAAGTAAGTACGTTTATTGGCCAAGTATTCACATACAAGGAATTTGCCTTGGCGCTCCGCCCACAAGTAACAACATGACATACAGTGACAGTTACAAATGACTGAGAAAACACTAAACATTAATAATAATAAGACATTCATGATAAAACACCACTGACCAAGCATGTGAACCAACAAAATAATAGATGAACGGGAGGCTACAGATTTTTGGCTGTTGAGTAGAGCAACTACTCGTGGATAGAAACTGTTTTTATGTCTGGCTGTGGCAGCTTTGACAGTCCGGAGTCGCCTTCCAGAGGGAAGTGATTCAGAGTTTGTGGCCAGGGTGAGAGGGGTCAGAGATGATCTTGCCCGCTCGCTTCCTGGCCCTTGCCGTGTACAGTTCATCAATGGAGGGAAGGTTGCAGCCAATAACCTTCTCTGCTGATCGGACGATTCGCTGCAGCCTCCAGGTGTCGTGCTTGGTGGCTGAGCCAAACCAGACCATGATGGAGAAGGTGAGAACAGACTCTACGATGGCCGTGTAGAATTGGACCATCATTGCCTGTGGCAGATTGTGCTTCCTCAGCTGCCGCAGGAAGTATATCCTCTGTTGTGCCTTTATGACCGTGGAGTCGATGGTAGCCCCCAATTTAAGGTCCTTGGAAATGATGGTTCCCAGGAACTTAAAAGACTCCACATATGTGACTGTGGTGTTGTGGATGGTGAGTGGGGTGAGGGGCCGGGGGAGCTCTCCTAAAGTCTACAATCAATTCCACTGTCTTAAGAGCATTGAGTTCTGGGTTGTTGCTATGGCACCAGGACGCCAGCTGTGACACTGTCCGATTCACCTCTACGCCATTGCGGACATTGGACTTTGTCTACGGCACGGATGCGCTACAATGCTGAAGCTTATGGAACATAGAACAGTACAGCACTGGAATAAGCCCTTTGTTTCACAATGTCTGTGCCGAACATGATGCAGAGACCAAATCTTATCTCCCCAACCATAATCCACATCCAAACGTCTCTTAATCGCTACTGTCATATTTGCCTCCACTCAGCGCGTTCCGGGCACTCAATACTTTCTTTGTAAAAGAACTTGCCCCAGACATCTCCTTTAACTTTGCCCCGCTCATCTTAAAGCTATGCCCTCTGGTCTTCGATTTTCAACCCTCTCGACTGTAATCATTTTATATACTTCTATTCTGCAACCACTGGCATTCCAAAGAAAACAATCTAAGTCGGTCCAACCTCTGCACTCTGTATCTTTCTGTTGTATCTTCTACACGTTGTAATTGAGTTTACCTTGTATTTACATACAGTATTATCTGGTCTGTATGGATAGCATGCCCTACAAATCTTTTCACTGTACCTCGGTACATGTGACAAAGATAAAAGCTAAACCTAACATTTGCAGGAGTCCCAAGCTTCCACAGTGTTAAAAACACAGATGTTAAAATCATCCAACCACAACCAGAGAGCAGCGCTGAACTGCTATCTACCTCTTTGGTGACCCTTGGACTATCCTTGATCGGACTTTGCTGGCTTTACCTTGCACTAAACGTTATTCCCATATCATGTATCTGCACACTGTAAATGGCTTGAATGTAATCATGTATTGTCTTTCCGCTGCCTGGTTAGCACGCAACAAAAGCTTTTCACTGTACCTCGGTACACGTGACAATAAACTCAACTCAACTGCAGGAAGGTACTGCATATGCGGGTTTATACCGGAGATAGACACAAAGTGCTGGAGTCACTCAGCGGGTCAGACAGCATCTCTGGAGAAAAAGTGGGTGACGTTTCGGGTCGAGACTCTTCTTCAGACTGTCTGAAGACGGGTTCCGACCTGAAACATCACTGATTATTTTTCTCCAGAGATGCTGCCTGACCCTCTGTCGGTCAAGATTTGTGTGTCCCTTGTTGGGACACATATTTTAAAAGTTTTGGTGGAATGAAAAGTGCACGGTCTGACAGGATCACTGTTTGTTTGTGCGTGCCAGTAAACTGCTAGGGTGACCTTCTTTTTCCGAAGCTAAACAGACTAAAGATGTTTAAATACTCTTTGCCTATTTTGTAAATGACTCCATCCCAATTATCCAACCCCTTGCAGTTACCTTTCCAGGAAATCATGATAAACAAACTGCCAGTGCTATTGTGTGGTATTGTGGGTTTTAAAGGAATTCATGGAAAGATACAGCATGGAAACAGGACCTTTGCACCACCGAGTCCACACCCACCATAGATCACCACTCTCTGCACACTAGGGGGCAATTTAGAGAAGCCATTAACCTACAAACCCGCACATCTTTCAGATGTGGAGGGGGGGGTAACCTGAGCACGTGGAAGAAACCCACGCTGTCACAGGGAGAACGTACAAACGACACGTAGTACTCAAGCACATGAGGGTGGCACGGTGGCGCAACGGTAGAGTTGCTGCCTCACAGCGCCAGAGACCCAGAGTCAGATTCCATCCTGACTACGGGTGCTGTCTGTATGGAGTTTGTACGTTCTCCCCATGACCACCGTGGGTTTTCTCCAGGTGCTCCGGTTTCCTCCCACACTCCAAAGATAAGCAGGTTTGCAGGTTAATTGGCTTGGTATAAATTAAACTGTCCCTAGTGCGTTTAATACTGTTGGTGTACAGGGTGATTGTGGTCGGCACGGACTCGGTGCGCTGGTGGTGTGTGGAGGGGCAAGCAGCGCAGGTGCCGGTTCCAATCGTGAGCAGCCCGGAACCCAACTAAACCAGCGGTGCAGCTGGTGGAGCCGCAGCCTATAGCACCAGTGACCGCGATTCAAACCTGACCTCGGGCGCTGTCTGTGTGTGGCGTTCGCACCTTCTCCCTGTGACCGCGTGGGTTTCCTCCGGGTGCTCCGGTTTCCTCCCACATCCCAAAGACATGCGGGAGGAAACTAAACAATTTGCAGGTAGATTGGCCCTGTAAATTTGGCCCTGTAAATTTGGCCCTGTAGATTGCTCGTGCGTAGGGAGTGGGTGAGAAAGTGAGATAACATAGAACTGGTGTGAACAAGTATTCGATGCTCAGTGTGGGCACTGTGCTTCATCTCAAAAGAAGTGTGAAAACGCACACCTCCAGATTCAGGGACAGTTTCTTCCCAGCTGTTATCAGGCAACTGAACCATCCTACCACAACCAGAGAGCAGTGCTGAACTACTATCTACCTCATTGGTGACCCTTGGACTATCCTTGATCGGACTCTGCTGGCTTTACCTTGCACTAAACGTTATTCCTTTAACATGTATCTATACACTGTAAATGGCTCGATTGTAATCATGTATTGTCTTTCCGCTGCCTGGTTAGCACGCAACAAAAGCTTTTCACTGTACCTCGGTACACGTGGCAATAAACTAAACTGAACTGAACTGAACTGAATTGGCAGGATCTTCACCAGCCAGCAGATCATCGAGTCATAGAGTTATACAGCACAGAAACATGCCCACTTTTTGATCCATCCCTGTGAATCCCATTTTTCCCAGTATTCAGAGAAAGCCATGACGACTAGAAAACTTGGGAAGGTTAATGAAGGATTTCGAGGGATATGAGGGTTTAGACTGATATTAGTCAAACACTTTGTGTCTATCTTCGGTGTAAACCAGCATCTGCATTTCCTTCCTACACAGGATGTTAAAATATGTTTGATGGTTTTGGTTGTTGCCTGAACACCCAAATAAAAATGCTTGGCATCCTTTATTGACTGATAGGTGACATTTCAGAACCTTTCCTGCATATGACGAAGACTAACCATGATCTCCCGGTTGCCAACCACTTTAATTCCCCTTCCTATTCCCACACCCACCTTTCTGTCCTGGGCCTCCTCCATTGTCAGAGTGAGGCCCAGCGCAAATTGGAGGAACGGCACCTCATATTTCTCTTGGGCAGCTTCACCCCAGAGGTATGAACATTGTCTTCTCTCACTTCAGGTAACCCTTGCATCCCCTCTCTTACCGCCCCCTCCCCCCTATCCCAGTCACCGTACTAGTTTCACTGTTGTCCTGCTGAGTTTTACTGCCTGCATCCACTTGTTATCATCCACCCCTCAGCCAACAATGGACCTCTGTGAGCTGCTCCTTGATCATCGTTGCTTTTTACATATCTTTCATTCGTTCGTTCTATGTTCCGTCAAAAGTCTACAATCACTGCGTGTAGATATTTACAAAGAATGTATTCACTGAGTGCTTTCGCCTTCCATCTGTCTCACAGCAGGGGAGATGTCACTTGGACGGCAGGAGGCTTTTGAGATCTTCAGGAGGGACCATGCGGACAACGTGACCATTGAAGACAACAAACATCTTCTGAAGCAGAGGTTAGTCATCATTGAACCGTCGCCAAAAAGGATTACATTTTGTTGAAGGCAGACAAAAATGTTGGAGAAACTCAGCGGGTGAGGCAGCGTTTTATGGAGCGAAGGAATAGGCGACGTTTCGGGTGGAGACCCTTCTTCAGACTGATGTGGGGGTGGGGGGAAGAAGAATGGAAGAGGCGGAGACAGTGGGCTGTGGGAGAGCTGGGAAGCGGAGGGGAAGGAGGGAGAAAGCAAGGATACCTGAAATTGGAGAAGTCAATGTTCATACCGCTGGGGTGTAAACTACCCAAGCGAAATATGTGCTGCTCCTCCAATTTGCGGTGGGACTCACTCTGGCGATGGAGGAGGCCCAGGACAGAAAGGTCGGATTTGGAATTTGAAGGGGAGTTGAAGTGCTGAGCCACCGGGAGATCAGGTTGGTTAGTGCGAACCAAGTGGAGGTGTTGGGCGAAGCGATCGCCAAGCCTGCGCTTGGTCTCACCGATGTAGATCAGCTGACACCTAGAGCAGCAGATGCTACAGATGAGGTTGGAGGAGGTGCATGTGAACCTCTACCTCACCTGGAAAGACTGCTTGGGTCCTTGGATGGAGTGGAGGGGGGAGGTAAAGCGACAAGTGTAGCATTTCCTGCGGTTGCAAGGGAAAGTGCCCGGGGAGGTGGTGGTTTGGGTGGGAAGGGACGAATTGACCAGGGAGTTCCGGAGGGAGCGGTCTCTGCGGAAAGCAGACGGGGGGGAGATGGGAAGATGTGGACAGTGGGGGGAGATGGTTTAGTTGCTGACTATCCGACCATGGAGCAGGTAGCATGGGATTACATGGCATCCATGGTAAATCATAGGAAAATAATCATGTCTCCTTTGGGAAATAGATTCATACACTTGAAATTGATGGAATAGACTTCACTGTCTGAAGGCTTATAACACTTGCTGTCTAGACATGAAGACAAGGAATAGCCTCCTGGGTGAAATCCTTACAATGTTCCCCGCTTCCCTGCTCGCACCCCACTTCCCCCACCCAATGCAGGGAAGAAAAGAGTAAAGGGGGTTATTTAAAAATCACAAAACGACGCAGTGTTTTAGAAAGCGCAGAGGCACAAAGCGCGCTGCTGCTGCTGCTGCTGCTGCTGCTGCTCCTGCTGCTGCTCCTGCTGCTGCTGCTGCAATGATGAACGACTTAGCCCATCCGGAGAGCAGTAAATGGAAACAAACGCTGACGTTCCGAGAGGGAATAGCGGAAGAAAGAAGCTGCAGCATCTCAGCCATCCCGGCAGTTTCCCATCCCAGAGCGGCTCAAGTTAGAATCCTGACACACGACGCCTAAAAATAGGTCTGAGCACCCCCGCTGCAGCCGGCTTTCCAGGATGCCTGTCCTAATGAACTGCTGGAGAATTAAGGGGCCCTTTTCCAAGCCTGCTGCCTGTTGATTTATGTGGATCCTGTTGGAATCTGCGGAGGAAGCTCGTGGTAGTCACCGCTGAATAAGGACCTTAAAAATATGCTTATAGTGAGAAAGTCACACAGAGTGGAAACAGGCCCTTCGGCCCAACTTGTCCATCCCGACCAAAATGCCTCATCTACGCTCGTCCCACCTGCCTGTGGTTGTCCCATATCCCTCTAAACATTTCCTAGCCATGTTGCTGCCCAAATGTCTTTTAATTGTTATAGTCCCTGCCTCAACTACCTCCTGTTCCATGTACCCATTAAACACCTCTATAAGATCTTCCCTCAGCCTCCTGCGCTCCAAGGAGTGAAGTCCTAGCCAGCCCAACCTCCCCCCCCCCCGTAGCTCAAGCCCTCGAAACCTGCCAACATCCTCGTAAATCTTCCCTGCACTCTTTCCACCTTAATGTCAAAAAATAAAATGAAAGATTAGCGCACAAAGTAGAAACACATCAAAACTCATCCCTCGATTTCCTTTCATTCCCCCTTGGAGATCGCCCCAATTTTTCTGGTTTAGCTGATTTTTTTTCAACCATTTATCATTCATTGGCTAAAGGAGTTTCACTGTTGAATGAGCATTGAAGTACGAATGCTCACGGTCCTGGCAATAGGTCCCATACACGCAGGATCATCTGCTAGTACTCATACTTAACATCAGTGTGAGACCTGGCAAAACCTGCCATCCACATTTCCAAGTTTAATAACTCAACATGCTTGCATACACGTATCATGACGTTGACAATAAAACCCCGACCATGCTGCGATTCCAAATGAATGTGGTCAGATTATCCTTACCACAACTGCAACTGCAACGCAGCCTCAAATTCAAGTTCATTAATCAACCCCATTAAAAAAAAGAGGCTGTGGGAAATACAAGCTTATTCGTGTCTCGTGTGAAATATGTACTGTAATCCGAGCTCTCTCGCTTTTGGGCAACTTAATGGGTTTAGTTGAGTTTAGTTCAATTTAGAGGTTCAGAGATACGGCGGGGGAACAGGCTCTTCCGCCCTCTGAGTCCGCGCCGACCAGCGATCACACTATCCTGCACACACAAGGGACAATTTACAATTCTTACCGAAGCCAATTAACCTACAAGCTTGGACATCTTTGGAGTGTGGAAGGAAACCCGAGCACCCGGAGGTAAAACCCATGCGGTGCAAACTCTGTACAGACAGTACCAATAGTCAGGATTGCACCCGGAGCTCTGGCACTGAAAGGCAGTGACTCTACCACTGCGCCACCTTGCCGCCCCTGTAGGTTCTTGTGGATACCACCAGCCTGGTGCCATGTCTCTAGCTTAGTTCAGTATAGTTTGATTTATTGTCACGTGTACCGAGGTACAGTGAAAAGCTTTTTTGTTACGTGCTATCCAGTCGGTGAAAAGACTATACATGGTTACACTCAAACCATGCACAGTGGACAGATACAGGATAAAGCAAATACGTTGAGTGCAAGATAAAGTCCAGTAATGTCTGATTAAAGATAGTCTGAAGGTCTGCAATGAGGTCGAAAGTAGTTCAGCACCGCTCTCCGGTTGATGATAGGATGGTTCAGTTGCCTGATAACAGCTGGGAAGAAACTGTCCCTGAATCTGGAGATGTGTGTTTTCACACTTCTGTACCTCTTGCCTGATGGGAGAGGGAAGAAGTGGGAGTGACCGGGTTGAGACTGCTGGCCTTGCCGAGGCAGCGTGAGGTATAGATGGAGTCAATGGACGGCCTCTATCTGCCTACTTCAGATAGTTTTCATTGTAAAGAAGTGATGGCTCTGTTCTCTAGCAAGGAATGTAATGGCTCGCACATGGAGCCAGCCACGGAGGTTGCCTCTGCTCCAGTTGTTGGTTGTCCTGTTGATGTACGATGGATGGTATTTCAGCCAAGCCATGTGCCAACTTTTCATGGCGTACAGACATTCAGTGTTAGGGTACCCATCCAAACATCTGGATTAAAGCTTGTAGTCACTGGAGTTTAGAAGGATGAGGGGAAAACTCAATGAAATGTACCGAATAGTGAAAGGCTTGGATAGAGTGGATGTGGAGAGGATGTTTCCACTAGTGGGAGAGTCCAGAGCCAGAGGGCAAAGCATCAGAATAAAAGGACATTCCTTTAGAAGGAGATGAGGAGGAATTTATTTCGTCAGAGGGTGGTGAATCTGTGGAATTCTTTGCCACAGAAGGCTGTGGAGGCCAAGTCAGTGGATATTTTGAAGGCAGATAGATTAATTCTTGATCAGTACGGGTGCCAGGGGTTATGGGGAGAAGGCAGGAGAATGAGGTTAGGAGGGAGAGCTCGATCACCCACGATTGAACGGTGGTGTAGACTTGATGAGCCGAATGGCCTAATTCTGTTCCTAGAACTTATTAGTAAGATGGATTGACTCCCTAACACAGATATTGAGAAGAGAATGGCCCATGACACCTGGGCCAATGAACATCAAACATAGAACAGTACAGCACAAGAAAAGGCCCTTCGGCCCACAATGTCCATGCCCAACATGATGCCAGGTTAAACTAATCTCCTCTCTCTGCATGCGGTCCATATCCTCTATACCTCAACTGCTGCTAGACTTATCACTGCCTGATCCAGACCTAATTGAAAGAACCTCCCCCTACTACAAAAAACTTAAAGCTGCCCAGCACAGGAAGAGGCCCTTCGGCCCACAATGTTTGTGTTGAACATGATGCCAAGTTAAACTAATCTCCTTTACCTGTACACGATCCGTATCCCTCCATCCCCTGCATATCCATACATCCATTCAAAAGCTCTCTTAAACGCCTCTATCATATCTACCTCCACCACCACCCCTGGCAGCCCATTCCAGGCACCCACCACCCTCTGTGTAAAAACGCTTGCCCCACACATCTTTAAACTTTACCCCTCTCAACTTAAAGCTATGCCCTCTTGTCTTTGACATTTCCACCCTGAGACAAAGCTTCTGACTGTCTGCTCTATCCATGCCTGTCATAATTTTACAAACTTCCATCAGGTCTCCCTTCAGTCTCTGACGTTCCAGAGAAAACATATCATGTTTGTCCAAACTCTCCTTACAGGTAACACCCTCTAATCCAGGCAGCATTTTGATAAGTCATCAGATCAGCCATCAGCCTGAAGAAGGATCTGGACCCACAATGTCACCCATTCCTTATCTCCAGAGATGCTGCTGAGTTACTCCAGCATTTTGTGTGTGCCAGCATTCTGATAAACCTCTTCTGCACCCTCTGTGAAGCCGCCGTGTCCTTCCTCGAAAGGGTCAACCAGAACCGCACACAATTTCCATAACCTCTCCTTGCTACAATGAACAGGCCCTTCGGCCCACACTGTTTGGCCGAAACACAACGCCAAGTTAAACTAATCTCCTGTACCTGCTCAGGAGGCACAGTGGCCCAGCGGTAGATTTGCTGCCTCACAGCACCAGAGACCCAGGTTCGATCCCGACTACAGGTGCTGTCTGCACTGAGGTTTGTACATTCTCTCAGTGACCGCGTGGGTTTTCTCTGGGTGCTCTGGTTTTCCACCCGCACTCCGAAGACGGACAGGTTTGTAGGTTAATTGGCTTCAGTAACATTTGTAAATAGTTTCTAGTGTCTGTGAGAGTGTGGATGTACAGGGATCGCTGGTCGACGCGGACTCGGCAGGCCGAAGGGCCTGTTTTCGCGCTCTACCTCTAAAGCCTACAGTCTAATACCACACAATCAACCAGAACTACGCACAATGAAGATGAAGATGTGTGTCGGGAAAAAATCTAATTTGCTACCCCTCAAGAGAAAGCAAATGGCAGGAATAATGCAAGTGAGATTTATCCTCAGTTTTTCCTTCACAGTAAAGGTGGCCTCACAGTAACCTCGTAAACCTGGCAGTATTTACACTTGTGGGCCTAATCCAACGTTCATCCTGAGATTGTCATCTTTTGAATGTTAACGGCAGCGCCATTACATGACCAAACAAGCTGCCTTTTTTACAAAAAAACGCAATGCTAATGTTGAAAGTTATAATGACTTTGGCCAGGGACTCGCTCATTGTTCTGGCTTTCGTTGCTCGTCGAGATGGCTTTAGGGATTAACCAGATAGGTTTCCGTTACCATCCGACCCCTGCTGTTGATGTACGTGAGAAACAAAAACTTCACTTAAGGAAAAAAAACCCTCCTGTTTTAAGAGCTTCTCCGTTGAGGCCAATTAGTCTTCTATGGGCTGGATAAAGCACTGAAATTAATACGATATAGAAATGTCAGCTAAGACTTTGTGAAGTGTATCTGTTTCCCACCACATAACAGCTCATCATCCAGAGAGGAAGCTCATAGGTTGTCCAAACGCAGTTCTCATACATCAACACAACAATAGCCCACTCTCTCTCTCTCTTTATAGTGCATTTAATATGCTAAAACACCCCCAGACAGTCACAGGTATGTTGACAAAATCTGACACAAAGCCACATAAACACATATGTAGATGCCCTTGGTATTAGGAACACAAGATCATAAAGAGCAGAATTAGGCCATTCGGCCCATCGAGTTTGCCCCGCCATTCGATCATGGCAGATCTATCTTTCCCTCTCAACCCCATTCTCCTACTTTCTCCCTGGTACCATTGACGTCCTTACTAATGAAGAACCTATCAAGCTCTGCTTTAAAAGTACCCAATCACTTGGCCGCTACAGCTATTTGTGCTCTTAAAGATAGCGGAGTCAAGGGATATGGGGAGAAGGCAGGATCGGGATGCTGATTGTGGATGATCAGCCATGATCACATTGAATGGCGGTGCTGGCTCAAAGGGCCGAATGGCCTACTCCTGCAACCATTATCTATTGCCTTGTGTCTAATTCCGCAGATTCACCACCCTCTGACTAAAGAACTTCCTCATCTCCATTCTAAAGAAAGTCCTTTTATTTTGAGGCCGTGATTCTGCCACTAGTGACAACATCCTCTCCAGGCCTTTCACTATTCCGTAGGTTTTAATGAGATCCCTCTCATCCTTCAAAACTCCAGTGGGTACAGGCCCAGTGCCGTCAAACGCTCCTCATACGTTAACCCAATCATCCCGGGATCATTCTTGTCAACCTCCTCTGGACTCTCTCCAAAGCCAACACATTCTTCCTCAGATATGGGGATCTCCAAAGCTGCTCACAATATTCCAAATGTGGTCTAACCTGTGCCTTATGACGCCTCATCATTACATCCTTGCTTGAATGAGGAGAAAGAGCTAGAGGGGGATAAAGAGAGGGCGTTATATAAATTGCATGGGCCACCTTGCTCAGCATGAATGAGTTGGGCTGAGGGGCCTGTTTCCATGCTGTATGGCTATATGATCTACAGGAGCTCTGACAGCTAAAGGCATGACCACCATATGTAGAGTGGTTGGAATCTGGTATGCAGGGGAAGTATTGAACGAGAGTCATAGAGTGATACAGTGTGGAAACAGGCCCTTCGGACTAACTTGCCCACACCACCCATCATGCCCCATCTACACTAGTCCCGCCTGCCTGCGTTTGGCCCATGCCCCTCGAAACCTGTCCCATCCACGTACCTGTCCAAATGTTTCTTAAACGTTGCGATAGTCCCTGCCTCAACTACCTCCTCCGACAGCTCGTTCCTTACACCCACCACCCTCTGTGTGAAAAAGTTACTCCTCGGGTTTCTATTAAAGCTGGTATAATGGGTCTACAAAGCACAAGGTTTTTACAGGCGCAGGAAAGACCGATGTCATCGTGGGATTCAAGAAGAATATAAAAACGGAGGCAATACTGCACTAGGACCTAATGCATGTCAGTGAATAAAGGTGTTTAGTTTAGTTTAGAGATACAGCGCGGAAACAGGCCCTTTGGCCCACCGGGTCCACGCCGACCAGCGATCCCCGCACATTAACACTATCCTATACCCATTTGGGACAACTTTTACATTTACCAAGCCAATTACAAACCTGCATGTCTTTGGAGTGTGGGAGGAAACCGAAGATCTCGGAGAAAACCCACGCAGGTCACGGGGAGAACGTACAAACTCCATACAGACAACACCCGTAATCGGGATCGAACCTGGGTCTCCGGCGTCGCATTCGCAGTAAGGTGGCAACTCTACCCCTGCGCCACCGTGACCGCCGGAACTCATTGCCACAGGCGGCTGTGGGGGACATGACATTGGGTATTGTAACAAGTCAAAGAGACATCTTCAGTTTGGGTTCAGGTTGAAGAGCTCACATTTAAGATGGGTGACAAATTGCTCAGAGTAATCTTTGATTAGCCAGGCCTAGTGTGGAAAAGACATTGGTTTCACGGCAGGCAAGGAGAGAGAAAGAGATACTTTAGAATCACAGCACAGAAACAGGCTCTTCGGCCCACTGAGTCCGCGCCGACCAGCAATCATCCCGTACACTAGCACTATCCTACACACTAGGAAAAATTTTACAATTTTTACTGAAGCCAATTAACCTACAGTACAAACCTGCAGGTCTTTGGAGTGTGGAAGGAAACCGGAGCACCCGGAGAGACCCCACGCAGTCACAGGGAGAACATACAAACTCCATACAGACAGGGCCCATAGTCAGGATGGAACCAGAATCTCCAGTGCTGTAAGGCACCAACTCTACCGCTGCGAAGAGAGAGAGTGATGAATAATGTGGTTCAGACTGGGAACTGGAAATTATGTGTTTGTTCACATTAGTTATGAACTGCACCATTGTTGCAGTGTTAGACAGTGACATAATAAGGGTTGCAACGCAGCACAGCTGGTAGAGCTGCTGCCTCACAGTGCCAGGGACCCCAGTTTGATCCCGACCTCGGGTGCTGCCTGTGTGTGTGCAGTTTGCACATTCTCCCTGTGACCGTGTGGGTTTCCTCCTGGTGCTCTGGTGTCCTCCCACAACCCAAAGATGTGCAGGTTTGTAGGCTTCTGTAAATGGCCCCGAGAATGGAGGTAGGGAGTGGATGAAAAAGTGGCATAACATGGAACAAGCGATGGATGGTCGGCGTGGACTTGGTGGGCTGAAGGACCTGTTTCCACGCTATATCTCTAAACTAAACTAAACTGTGTTCTTTGTCAGGGGTTTATGCAGTGACAAGACGATATTCTTTAGTAATGTTTGGTTTAGAGATACAGCACGGAAACAGGCCCTTCGGCCCAATGAGTCCGCACCAAGCAGTGATCCCCGCATATTAACACTATCCTACACCCACTAGGGACAATTTTTACACCAAGCCAATTAACCTCCAAACCTGTACGTCTTGGGAGTGTGGGAGAAAACCGAAGATCTCGGAGGAAAACCACGCAGGTCACGGGGAGAGCGTACAGGCAGCACCCGTAGCCAGGATCGAACCCGGGTCTCTGTCGCTGCAAGACCATGCCACCCATACCATGTATCCCAGTGCATCTAGTATATCCCATGTCCCAATGCAACCCAGTGTGAAACATTGACACACCTTTGTGGCTGTAGCCCACAGTGCAGGAATGTATGTTCTCAGTCACTGGACCCATGTTATTCAGTGATTACTGATGCTGTACTTTCCTGCAGTGGCGGAGTGGTACCCACCAGCTTTCAAGGTCTGTGTTACACCATGCCAGGCCTACACAGTGCCACACAGTGACAAACTGCAAACTGCCATGCAATAGAGACGAGGAGGAATTTATTTAACCAGAGCTGTAAATGCATCATGTAGGATAGAACTGCAGATGCTGGTTTCGTTTCGGGTGACGTTTCGGGTCGAGAATGAAGACTGAAGAAGGGTCTGGACCCGAAACGTCACCCACTCCTTCTCTCCAGAGATGCTGCCTGTCCCGCTGAGTTACTCCAACATTTTGTGTCTACATTCGCTGTACATGGATTGATTGTAATCATGTCTAGTCTTTCTGCCGACTGGATGGCACGCAACAAAAGTTTTTTACTGTACCTCAGTACACCTGACAATAAATTCAGCTGCTCTGGGTGGTGAATCGGTGGAATTCATTGGGGGATATGACATTGGTATTTTTAAAGCTGAACTTGATAGGGTCTTGATTAGCAAAGGTGTCAAAGGTTACGGAGAGAAGGCTGGGGAACTGGGGTTGAGAGGGAAAAATTGACCAGCCATGGTTGAATTGTGGAGTGGACCCGATAGGCCGAATGGCCTAATTCTGCTCCTATGTCTTGTGGTGTTAAACTTGTATGCATAAGTACCGTACCACTACTTGACAGTGAGAAACACACATCAAATGATCCAGGAATGAAACCTTCCCCCCGATATCATTGTGAAGAATATGGGCCAGGGCATTCAAATTCAATTGTATGTAGTCCAGCTGGGATATTGTTCTCCGCTGTTACCGAGTAAAATTATAAAGGGTGAAAGCTCCTGTGAGCGGTACTGAGTCAATAATGAAAACGAGTTGACTGTATATATGCACCAGTAAGTGTCTTTACAGATCAAAGACCTGATCTTTATCTTCTCCTGTTGGTTGTCATCAGGTACACGGAAGCAAAATCGCTTGGAGAAAAAGTGAATCAGGCCAGGAATAAAATCAGTAAGTACACAAAGGCCATTGCCACAGTAAGATGGTGCAAATTGCCTCCTCACCCATGTCGATAGGATCACAAAACTGAAGTGGAAAATGGGGTTGAGGAATGTAATGCAGGTCGTTCTATTATAGTGTATTATAGAGTCATGCAGTGTGGCTCGATGGGCCGAATGGCCTATTCCTGCACCTATTGCCTATTGCCTATTGAAACAGGTATTCGGCCCAACGCCCAAACCGTGTTATGGAAAATTGCGTTATAAATACAATCGTGTCAATGATAATTCAGGGAGTAGAGAGTTTCAGACACAGTAACAAAGGTATTTTTCCCACAGGGGTTTTCAAAAATAAAGAGCTTTTTAATAGCTACAAAGGTATTTTTGTTACTGCAAGCTCAAAATGAAGGCTGTACATTTAATAGAGTATCCTTGCACAGAAGTCAAGCGCTTGCTTCTCAATTTCAATGGCTAACTGTAGTGAAACGAGCAGCTGTGTTCTTAAGAGACAATGGAGAGATTACATGGAAAGTTTTTTTTGTATCCGAGACTGTTTTTTTCTTAAGACAGGTTTTTTTCTGCTTGTCATTTTTCATTTTTCAAATTAACTTTTATGCGGTTCTCTAGTTCCCGATCAAAATAATATTAGGACTAATTTAGTTTGTGAACTACAAGTAATTTCTCCTAATTTATCAATCATCTTATATCCAATTATCCTCATGGAAGCAAGCATGATAGGAGAACTACCTATATGTGATTAATATGCACATATTCACTGTGGTGAAGGCAGTAAATTAGATTGAGCTGGCTCCAATAGACGTGTGTACAGATTGAGATATATAACCATATTTCTCTGCAGGCTCCAACCATCTGAGGATGCCTGACATTACCCAACATCGTAGAATGGATCCCGTCCCATAATGTCGCCTGTCTATTCCCATCAAAGATGCTGCCTGATCTGCTGAGTTCCTCCAGCACTTTTGTGTCTTGCAGCAAAATTCCGGCATTTGGAATAATTGATTTACAAATGCTGGTTTACACAAAGAGACACAAGGTACAGGAGTAACTCGGCGGGTCAGGCAGCATTTCCGGAGAACATGGATTGGTGACGTTTCGGGTCGGGAACCTTGTTCAGGCTCTCCTTTTAATTTATTGAGGTTGTAAACAGCAGTGAGAAGCCGCCCAAAAACTGAATGCGATGTATTTTGATCAGCGACTGAAAATGGGTGAGCACAAACTTCACCGTTTTCTGAAGACATGGTTTACAGAAGAAGAAATAAAGAGTCATTGGAATTCCAGTGAACAGCACTGAAGTTGCAAGTGATGAAAATGACTGTGTCTGCCAGCGAGCGTGTTGCCATCATCGTTATAAGAAGAATCTTCATGACATCTCGAGTGCTGAGAGAGAGGGGAGTTCAGGAAGGTGATGCATCTGTGGAATTCATTGCCAAAGAAGGCTGTGGAGACCGTCAATGGATATTTTTAAGGCGCAGATTGATGGATTTTTGATTAGTGCGGGTGGCAGGGGTTATGGGGAGAAGGAGGGAAAGATGGATCGGCCTTCATTGAATAGCGTAGACTTGATGGGCTGAATGACCTAATTCTGCTCCGATCACTTATGAACGTGAGGTCAGAAGATGATGAGACACTGCACAGAATGCGATACAATACAATACAATACAATACAATGAACTTTATTTTTCCGTTAGGAACTTTGGTTTCTGCAGCCTTACAGCAAAAAAACAATTATACAAGACACACAACCAACTCAATTCACACAGACATCCATCACAGTGAGTTACCTGCTCACTGTGATGGAAGGCAAAGTCTTGTCTCTCCCCTGCTCTCCATCCTCTCCAGATGTTAAAGCCCCCGGCGGGCGAAGGTAAGTCCCGTGGCCGCGAAGGCTGCGCCGGCGATGTAAAGGCCCTGTATTAATGTTGGAGCCCTATGCGGGTGATGGCAAGTCCCGCGGCCGTTAAAGCCGTGCCGGACGATGTCAGGCCCCGCTCCGGGCCGTGGCGAGAGCTCCGAAAAGTGGTCTCCCACCAGGGACCCGCGAGCTCCCGATGTCACCGTCCACAGGCCCGCAGCTGGAGCCTCCGAAGCTCCGAAGTCTGGTCGCAGCCGAGCGCCACCACAGCTCCCCACGCTCCGAGGCCGGCCAGCCCCGCGATGGTGAGTCCGCAGGCTCCGCGACTGGAGCCCCCAGGTCGTTCCGGTTGGAGGACGCTCCACGGTGCTAGGCCCCAACGACAACGGAGACCCGACAGGGAAAAGGTCAGGTCTCCCATGCAGGGAAGAGATTTAAAAAATTCCCTTATATATACAGATTTAAAGGTTTCCCATATATAGACCCAGTTTATTCCCATTTCCCACATATACACGGTTAAAAACAATATGAAAACCACAGAAAATGGGACAAAAATTTTAAAAAAGGACATACGAACTGCAGGAGCCGCGCCATTACAGCGCCGCCATTTTACAAAAGCATGAACAACCCAGGGTTGGAGTAAATAATTATGCAGGCTGTGAGCTAATAGTTCTTTCAAAGTCGAGTCAGTGCAAGGTGCTCTAAGGGCAAGCTACAGAAGAAGTTTTACGTTTAACGTGACTAGGAAGGCATCCATTCACTTTGAGTGACACATTGGTAGAGTATCTGCCTCACAGCGCCAGACACCCCTGTTTGATCCTGACCACGGGTACTGTCTGTACAGAGTTTGTACGATCTCCCCGAGACCTGCGTGGGTTTTCTTCAGGTGCTCCGGTTTACTCCCACACTCCAAAGATGTGCAGGTTTGTAGGTTAATTCGCCTCTGCAAATTGTCTCGAGTGTGTAGGATAGTTTTAGTGAAAAGATAATCATTGGTCGGTGCGGACTCAGTGGGCCGAAGGGCGTGTTTTCATACTGTATCTCTAAACTAAACAGTGTCAACAAGTACAGAGGATTTCATTTCGGAGTCACGTGAGTGACTTCGTGAAGAGCCCGCCGGCGCGCATGCTCGACATATCGTCGTACCGCGTTGCTGCGACGGCTGGCGGTGGAACGCGCTCCTCGCCAGCCCTTCATAAGGGGCCACGGAGGTAAGTATTCTACCTTTAGTTGGTGGTCCTTGTTGTCTGATTATGTCTTGCAGCAAGGACATGGATGGGAGTTCGAAGGGCCGGAGGACGTCAGGACGAGTTCGCCGGTCAACAGTTCCGGGGCCGTTACCATCGGCAGTACCTGCAGCGCAGGCCGGGACTCAGGCGGAGATGTGGGTAAGCCCTGTGATTACAGGTCCAGATCCGCCAGCACACCACAGCTCGGAGGAGTTCGACGAGGAGGAGTGTGGTGTGCCGCCAGAGCAGGGGGACCCTGCCATGGCAGTCAGGTCGTCAGCGGGCTCGCTGGCGGCCTCGAGCAGGGCACGTGCCGTTGCACGGCCTGTTCCACTCAGCCCTCCGAGAAGGGGGAGGGCAGGAGCCCAGAAGCCTAACCCTGTCAGGGCTAAGGCATTGCCTGCCGCGGAGGAGCGGTCAGGTTCCAGGGCGAGACCCGGGGCGGCTGTGAGGTCCAGCCGGCACACCCCGACTCTCGACGCCGGGACGGGTCGGTCGAGTCGGGGCTCGTCACGGTCGCCGAGCCCCCCATGGATGGGTGGGCGAGACCATGCGTCGGCAACGTCCACGATGTGGGCAGCCGGCAAGACTGCGCGGGCCCCAGGCAGCCATGCTTCGGCTGGTGCCGACACCTCGCCGCAAGTGCCCTTAGTGGCAGCGGCTTCAGCTCCCGCTAAACGGAGGCGGTTGAACGCGCCCGCGCAGGAATTGCGCAGTTTCGCCTCGGCGGCTGTTAGCGACAACTACCGGCACCGGCAGGGCCTCGACGAGGTGCGGGCCGATGACAGGAGCCCGGTTTTCTTTTCAGAGCCAGAGGACTCCGACCACCTGAGTGTTCAGGGTGAAGGGCGTATTGACCGTATGGAGCGGCTGCTGGAGCTCCTGCTTCAACGTCAACATCAGCAGGGCAGCAACAGGCACAGGGCGTCTTCACCAACATCTACTATCAGCCTGGAGCAGCAGGAGGAGGAGGTTCTGGTGGATCCTGTACCACCTCCGTTGGAGGTGCCAGCGGAGGAACTCTTGGATGTGGCGACCAAATTCGCGGCCCCCCATACGGCTGGTCTTCCTCTAAATACAAAGCTGGCAGCCACAGTGGACTTTCTCAATAATCAGGTGTTGCAGGAAGAAGTCCTCATCCAGGCTATGAGCCGTCACAAGGCTCCATCAAACTGCAACTCCCTCAACGTGCCTGTGGTCAATACGCCAATATGGGGCAACATCAGTGTGGCTATCCGTCAACAGGAGCTAAAATTGCAGCGGATCCTGAAACTCCTCACGGCCGGTATTACCGCCTTTGCGCGGTCGGTGGACGGGGACGAACTGAATTTGGACCAGGAAGATGCTCTGGCCTTATTGTGCGCGACCCAGCACGAAATCAACGGGTTTCGCAAAAACAGCATCCACCCAGCACTCAACCCGAAGTTTGCAAGATTGTGCAAACCACCGCCGCCGCCGCCGCCCCGTCAGCTCTTTGGTGAGGACCTCTCGAAGAGAGTCAAAGAGCTTGACGAACAAGCCAAAACGGTGGGGATCATGCGCTCTCAGAGTGCCCCCACACCGTCAGGCTCAAAAGCTCCATACATTCGCTCACGAGGGTCGGCCAGTGCCTCGACGAGGACTCACCCTCTAGCTCCACAATGACAACAGCACCAGAACCAGCACCAAGGGTCTTTTTTAGGACAGGGTCGGCAGAGACCTTTGTGGAAATCGAAGACGCCGCGCCCTCAAGCCAACCCAGCACCTCCACGGCCACCCACACGTGTCAAGGACCGCCGGTAACCACGGAGGTGAGGGGTCTGGTTCTCTTTTTTCTCTCTGTTTAACTTCCCGTGTTGGTGGTCGTTTACGGTCGTTTTTGGGTGCGTGGGGTAATTTTACTGGTGATGAGTATGTGTTGCGGAATATTCAGGGGCATAAAATTGAGTTTATTAATGGCGACATTCCTCCATCCCAGCACATGCCTGGTCGTACGTTCAAATTGTCTGCTGCAGAACAGGCAGCAGGTTATAAGGAATTTTTAGTCTGGAACAGAAGGGGGTGATTGAGAAAACGGTGCATGAGCCAATTGAGTTTGTTTCGAACATATTTACTAGACCTAAGAAGGATGGAGGCTGTCGTGTCATTATTGATCTAACCCGTTTGAATACGTTTGTAACATATACTCATTTTAAAATGGATACGTTTGAAACAGCCAAATATTGATTTCTCATGGCTGCTTTATGGCATGCATTGATTTGAGGGATGCATATTATTCAGTATCCATCCAGAAATATGATAGAAGGTTTTTGAAATTTATCTGGATGGGGCAACTTTGGCAGTATAAGGCTTTGCCTAATGGGCTCACTACAGCCCCTAGATTGTTCACTAAATTGGTGAAGCCAATCATGGCTTATTTGAGACAACGACATCATATAGTTATGGCCTATTTAGATGATGTCTTTATTGTGGGCCACACCCTGCAATTGGCTGAACAGGGTGTTGCAGCTGCTGTCAATATATTTCAACAATTAGGATTCATTGTCCATCCAGAGAAATCGAAGTTCTGCCCTGCCCAGGTAATTAATTACCTAGGGTTCACGGTGAACTCAATGAGCATGAGGATAACTATACCAATTAACAAAATTGAGGAAGTCACTCAGGTGTGCAGAGATTTAATTGGCACCAATATACCATCGATTCGGCATACAGCCACAGTAATTGGCAAGCTAGTGGCTTTGTTTCCGGCAGCACGATATGGACCTTTGCATTATCAGAATTTGCAAAGAGCTAAAATTACTGCGTTAAAACGGAACGCTGGTCATTACGATCGATCAATGCAGCTGCCGTCCGAAGCGATAACTGAGTTGCAATGGTGGGTGTGTCACATTAGCAACTCATTCAAGCCTGTTAGGGAGGCTAATCCGGTGGTATATTTACAGACTGATGCAAGCTCCAATGGCTGGGGAGCTACTGATAATTGCTCTAGTTGTGGGGGTAGATGGGACACCCTTGAGTCATCGATGTTGTTGACTCAAGGGATTAACTATTTGGAGTTGCTGGCAGCATTCCACGGACTTCGTGCATATTGTTCCAAGCTTGTTGGAGCACACGTCCGTCTCCAAATAGACAACACCACTGCTGTGGCATATTTAAACCATATGGGTGGTACCAGGTCAGTTTCGTGTGACAAATTGGCTAACTCAATTTGGCTCTGGTGTGTTCAAAGAGACATTTGGATTTCAGCTACCTATTTGCCAGGTGAGCTTAATACTGCGGCGGACACCAGGTCACGCAAATTTAATGACAATATTGAATGGATGTTGCATCCTGAGATTTTTTCTAAAGTCACAGCCAAATTTGGTAAACCGGACATTGACCTTTTTGCGTCACGGTTAAACCATCAGGTACCAGCCTACGTTTCATGGGAACCAGATCCTGGGGCAATAGCGCTAGATGCATTCTCGCTGGACTGGGGGAATTGGTTTTTCTATGCCTTCCCTCCGTTTTGCCTCATCAGTCGGGTATTGCGAAAGATTCAGGCAGATGCTGCCAAGGGCATCCTTATTATACCCGACTGGCCCACACAGCCTTGGTATCCGGTGGTCTTTGACATGCTCAACGAACCCTGGGTCCTTTTGAAGGGTTGCCCACAATTGGTTACTCACCCTGTCTCAGGGGAGCCACATCCCTGCCATGGCTATTTAAATTTGTTGGCTTGCAGGTTCTGAACAGGCCGTTAGTCCAATACGGCCTCTCGGCTCGGACCATGGATACCATTGGGGCGTCGTGTCGAGAGTCCACAAGGCAAAGATACCGCTCGCATATTAAGAAGTGGGAAGCCTACTGCAGCCGCTCTCGCATCACGTACGATGACGTGACAATAACCGACGTCCTGGAATTCCTCGCGGGGTTGCACCATGATGAACACTTAAGTTACAGTGCCATCAACAGCGCCAGAAGTGCGCTATCATTCTACCTCAATATTGGGGTAGGATCCAACAGGCTAGTGTCCAGACTCATGCGGGGTATATTCAATATGAATCCGCCTACACCACGCTATAATATCACCTGGGATGTCAGGGACGTATTAACCCTGCTCAGGACGTGGTCTCCCATGGAAGGGCTCCAACTGGACCAACTCACCATGAAGCTGGTGATGTTACTAGCGCTGACTTCAGCTCAGAGGGTACAGACACTACACAAACTTCGTGTCGACAGAATGACATCTACCCCTACAGAAGTAGTATTTTTCATTGACGAGCTACTAAAGCAGCATAGACCTGGGTGCACAGGGCTGCAGCTGAAGTTCCCGGCATACCCCGCAGATGCTAGGCTATGTTTAGCCTCACATATCCGCCACTATGTCAACGTGACGGCACGCATCAGAGGAATGGAGAGATACCTGCTTGTCACTCATAAGAGACCTCATCATTGAGTGACAGTCCAGACGATATCCAGGTGGCTTTGAGTCGTCTTGGGTAAGTCAGGTATCGACACTAATGTGTTCAAGTCTCATTCCACCAGGGCTGCATCGACGTCAGCGGCGAGGGTCATGGAGGTGCCCATGGACCAAATTCTCGCCACAGCAGGATGCGCTAATGAAGCTGTGTTCCAGCGTTTTTATAACAAACCTGTTGCTGCTCCTCTACAGTTCGCAGAAGCCATGCTGAATGCAGGTCAAGAACGTGGAGATATCCCCGCATGAGGGGTTTTGATTTGTTATTAATAAATATGCTCTTGTTTTGCAGTATGAACTATTGAGCAAGTTTGTTCCTCCCATCCATCCCTGCTAGTGGTGTGTCAGCATGGACGTGGTCCAGGGCGTGTAATCACAGAAGCTTTGAAGTCTTCACGAAGTCACTCACGTGACTCCGAAATGAAATAGTAAGATTGAACGAGAACTTACCAGTTCGAAGGTTGATCTTTATTTTATGAGGAGTCGAAGTGAGGGATTTCGTGCCCTCCTCGCCCAACCCTCAGTCACCTTCATCTGGTAATCTTAGTCAATTCAATCATACTATGCGAAGTCATTTCTATTGTTGGTTCTGTGATTCCACGCCGCTACTTTGAAGTATGTCGAGCATGCGCGCCGGCGGGCTCTTCACGAAATCCCTCACTTCGACTCCTCATAAAATAAAGATCAACCTTCAAACTGGTAAGTTCCCGTTCAATCTTACTATTCCTCTTTATTCCAACATGAAATGAGTGTTCACCTCCCCTAGTGCATTTGAGGAATGTGCCAAAATGCAGCGTCTGGCAGCCAATGCCCTGTGCGTGCATCAACAGTCTCCTGATGCAAGGTCTCGACCCAAATCATCGACGCCTTGCTTCCTCAGATACTGCGAGCTGCTTCAGCAACTTATGTTTTGGTAAAGGCTGCCAATATCTTCAAAGACTCACACAACCCTGGACACGCTCTCCTTTCTCTCCTACAATCTGGAAGATGATTTAAGTTCCCAGTTTAAGAATATCTTTGTCCCAACAACCAAAGACAGACACAAAATGCTGGGCTAATTCAGCGGGACAGGCAGCAATTTTGGTCAGGGATCTGATCATCTCTGATCAGACGCCTCACAGGAGGCCATGGAGAACCTTCGTTGGTCAGAACCTCGCAGTTCAGTGGAGCCTCGCGGGCTGGTGGAGCCTCGCGGGCTGGTGGAGCCTCGCTGGTTGGTGGAGCCTCGCTGGCTGGTGGAGCCTCGCTGGCTGGTGGAGCCTCACAGTCTTTTTATTTTTTGTCCCGTTGAGTATATAGTTTGTAGTGTTTTTTTTATTGTTTTCAACTGTGTATGTGTGGGGGGTAGGGAGAGGGGGGGTGGGGAAAACGTTTTAAATCTCTTCTTGGTACGGGGGACCCGACCTTTTCCATGTTGGGTCTCAATTGTCATTGGGGCCTAGCACCGTGGAGCGGCCTCCAACCGGAACGACCTGGCATAATCTAGCATCATCTAGCATAATGCGATGATGCTAGAACAAGGAGGACTCAACACGCTTCATGATTCTCATGGCCTGACAGTGTTCGTAGGCACTTGGCAAGGTCAACAGTCCCGCCAGCTCTGTTCCACTATTGCAGCTACCCGCTTTTCATATTCTCGTTTGTTCTCATGATACAGTCGCGGAGCCTGCGGACTCACCATCGTGGGGCTGGCTGGCTTCGGAGCGTGGAGAGCAGTGGTGGCGCGCGGCTGCGGCCCGACTCCGGAGCATCGGAAGCTCCAGCCGCAGGCCCGGTGGACGGTGACATTGGGAGCTCGTGGGTCCCTGGTGGGAGACCGCTTTTCGGAGCTCCCGCAATGGCAACTTTTCCCGCCCGAGTTGCGGAGTTGAAAACGGCCCGGAGCGGGACCTTACATCACCGGCGCGACTTTAACGGCCGCAGGACTTGCCAACGCCCGGTGCAGCCTTAAGGACCACGGAACTTGTCATCGCTCGCAGGGGGCTTTGACATCAGGAGAAGAATGGTGAACAGGGGAGAGACAAGACTTTGCCTTCCATCACAGTGAGGAGGAGATTCACTCTGATGGATGTTTGTGTTAATTTTGTTGGTTGTGTGTCTAGGTTCTTTTCTTGTTGTATGACTGCAGAAACCAAATTTCGTTTGAACTTCAATTGAGGTTCAAATGGCAATAAACGGTATTGTATTGTATGGTTGGTGGCGCCTCGCTGTTTGGTGGAATATCACGAGTTAGAGAAGCCTCGCAGACCGGAGCCACGCGGGTGGGCGGGGCCTCACGGGTCGGAACTGGAGCCCTGCGAGTCGGCGGAGCCCGGGTCTGGGTCCTGGGTCGGCCCCACGGAGGCATCAAGGGGACCCGGCGGCGATAGTGGAGAGGTCGGCGCGCCGGTCGATGGACGGACACCTGGGAGTGAGGATGGTGCTGCGAGGGAATGAACAAACGAGGACACGGCGTGGGGGGACCGCCGTGAGGCGGGGGTTGAGGGGAGAGAACAAAGGGGGAACTTGTCGCGGGATACATTGTAACTTTGTAATGACTATTTGCATACTGACTTCATCCATTTCATCTGGTCTCAAATTCACCTGGACCATTTCCAACATCTCCCTACCGTCTCTAGACCTATCTCCATCCCAGGATGGTGGTGTTGGTGGTGTTGTTGTTCGTCCTTCGTAGTCAAAGAAGACCATGACTTCAGTGTTTGTGTTTGTGGGTCAGGAGGTGACCGGTGAGACCATTACGGGCCCGGAAGGCTCGCCCGCATATGCCACACAGTTGGGTGGGTGGGTGCTGCAGTGGTCGAAGTGGCTCGAGCCTTGCGCGCGGCGCATTTCCTCTGAGCTTGCGCGGTGCGCTTCTTCCCAGCTGCATGCGCTCCTGTGGTGATCTTGCCTCGACCTGTTGGGCGGTACAGGTCCTGAAGTCATGACTTGCGCTTGACTTGGATTAAAGTGAGGGAGCGTTGCGCAAATGGTCACTCTCTCATCTCGGCCTGTCTGGGTCCAGTGGCAAGACATAGTCAAGACGGCTGGCGATAGGTCAGGATGCAGTGGATGGTCACCAGTGTTCTACGTGAACATTGTGCCCTAGTTGCGCTCCACGACGCTTTGCTGGGACGCCTTCCTACCCGTTCGACCGCCAAATGGTGGTCTCCTCCGCATATTCTGCCGGATCCAGTCTTCACCTTTCCTGAATAAGGTAATAGCCATAAGGCAGTGGAGGTTTGCACTTGGTGTTTTCCTTCACCCCTCCAGGGTGCTATATGGAGGACGCCCGTGCGTGACTTTGTTTAACGTGGGGAGACTGGTGCACAGACAACCACCTCAGGGTCCTTGACAGATCGGGGTCAGGATCCAGTGGCATGGAGTCCAAAGCGACCGGAGACTCTTTTCTGCTGCAGCCTTCATCCGCCTTCCCAGCCGTTGTGACGCTCCACTGCGGTCAGCCATCGTCCTCCGCCTGTTCCACCGTTGAGGTCTTGGTTGGATTGCTTTTTGTCAGAGACCTCCCCCTCGACCTCACCACCATGGGTGGCCCTACCAGGAGCATCGCTCCAGGCGGCATCGCTCTCAGGATCTCAGGACCACACAAGCTTCCCCACCACGACAAGGTGACAATCCATGGAGAATTACCATCGCAGGTAACAGACTACTGACCGACATCCACCACAAACCCACTGACTCCCATGGCTATCTGGACTACACTTCTTCCCACCCTGCTTCCTGTAAGGACTCTATCCCCCTACTCCCAATTCCTCCGTCTACACTGCATCTTCACCCAGGATGAGGTGTTCCAAACCAGGGCATCGGAGATGTCCTCATTCTTTAGGGAACAGGGGTTCCCTTCTCCATACCTTGGGTATGCAAGCAAAGATTTTCACTGTGACCTTGTCACATGTGACAATAAAATATTCATTCAATCGTTCATTCATTCATTCATGCTGCCTGAGCCGCTGAGTTACTCCAGCTTTTTGTGTTCATCTTCGGTGTAAAGTAGCTTCTGCAGTTCCTTCCCACACATTTCATCCCAACAATCATCAGGCTCTTAAACCGTACCCAACACTTACCTCAGTAATGAACTTCTATGGACTGTCTTGGTCGGCACGGACTGGAAGGGCCGAGAAGGCCTGTTTCCGTGCTGTAATTGTTATATGGTCTTTGGTTGAACTCAGAACTGCAGGGGTTTTTTGGCATTAGTATTGGGGTTATGAAATTACTAATTTTTTGATTATTATGTATCATCTACATGTATTGTGTTTACAGGCCTGTTATGCTGCTGCAAGTAAGAATCTCATTGTTCCATTGTCTCCACTTTTGGTAATTAAACACCCTTGACTCTGGTTTTCTGTACCTCCAGCATATTTTTTGTTCTAAAACCTTCAGAAAATCGTTTCCGCTCAATAAATTACGCAGTCCTTGTTAGTCTGGTGCGGTGTGGCATCCCGTCCGATGGAAATGAGTCCTTTTCTCAGGTTTTGTGTTTCATTTTTAAAAAAAAGAGTTAATTAGCTCAAGGTCTTTCTTTTAATTAAAGCATTTATTCAAAAATAAAACAGGAAGTGAAGCTAAGTAAAGTGTTGCGGATATCAAATTTATCTCTCGTCTCACCTCGCATTTAAAACTTCACATAAACCATCAGACGAAGAACTGACTTTTTATTCAATTATCCATCTGTAGCACCTTATTACTGTTTTAGTGAAAGGCCTGGATAGAGTGGATGTTTAGTTTAGAGATACATCACGGAAACAGGCCCTTCGGCCCACCGAGTCTGTGCCGAACAGCGATCCACCTACACTAGCACTGCCCTGCACACACTAGGGACAATTTACAATTCTTACTGAAGCCAATTAACCTACAAACCTGCACGTCTTTGGAGTGTAGGAGGAAACCGGAGCACCCGGAGAAAACCCACGTGGTCACAGGAACGTACAATCTCCGTACAGACAGCAACCAGAGTCGGGATCAATTCCGGTCTCCGGCTCTTCAAGGCAGCAACTCCACCGCTGCACCACCTTTAATTCAGCCTCTTAAATATTTGACTTATTTGGTCAAAAAGATCTTTCCATTTGGAGGGACGTTAGCGTGTGGTCCATTCTCATCAGATTTGGACTATGTTTTGATTTATTTCCAAACCTGCTCTGATCTATCAACACTCAATCCACACGGGGATTCCTTGAGCATTAGCTGCCGTGGCTGTTTAATGAGAGCTAATTCAATTTGCTTCTCAGCAGCCTAGGTAGGGCCACACAAACAGAGGTCTCGCACTCTCCAAAGGAATCCTTTATGATTATGTTAACACACAGGCACAGACATAACCCAGGGAAAACCCTTCCAAATATATCTTTGCAAATGGCCTAAACAATGGAAAATCTGTTTTAGAAACAGACACACGGGCTGATTTTTATTTAGGATTTTTGAAGTACCCCCTCAGCTGCCGTGATTTAAGCAGACTTAAAAAACAGACGTTGCATAAACATTTCATCCTTTGCATGCTGATTTCCAGTTCATGGTCCATTATAAATGAAGTCGGATTAACGTCACATTGAAATAGTTCTTTTTTGAAGGCTGGTCTTCACATGCGTTAGACAAAACATCATCACATCATATTTCTCCTCTCATCTGAAACCACTGGATTTAATGGGGGAACCTTGCCATGATTGCTCCCTTGGTAGCTCTCCAAAAGAGTAATAGCAGAGACATGAACCTTGGCAGAGTACGTTCTACTTTCAGGGTTTAGGTTTATTATTGTCACGTGTACCCAAGCTACAATGAAAAGCTTTGTTTCCACTTGCTGTCCAGTCAATTCAGATGATACAATACATAAACGCAATCGAGCCAAACTCAAGTGCAATAGGATGAGCGAAGAGGAAGATACAGAGAGCAGAAAGCATCTTACAGTTGTGGTGAAGTTCATAAGCGACAGGAGTAGAATTAGGCCATTCGACCCATCACTCCGCCATTCAATCATGACTGATCTATCTTTCCCTCTCAACCCCATTCTCCTACCCATAACCCCTGGTACCCGTACTGATCAAGAATCTATCAATCCCTTCCTTAAAAATATCCATTTACGGCCTCCACAGCCGTCTGTGGCAATGAATTCCACAGATTCACCACCCTCTGAATAAAGAAATTCCTCCTCATCGCCTTTCTAAAGGTATGTCCTTTTATTGTGAGGCTGTGGCCTCTGTCCTGGACTCTCCCACTACTACCACACACTCTCCACATCCAGGCTTTTCACTATTCGGTAAGTATCAATGAGGTCCCCTCTCATCTTTCTAAACTCCAGTGAGTACAGGCCCAGTGCCGTCAAACGTCCTATCCACATTCACTCTGTCCAGATTACTCTTGTTTTGATGTGAAAATATCAATTGTTATCTCATCATATAAACTCCGTACAGACAGCACCCATAGTCGGGATCGAACCCGGGTCTCCGGCGCTGCAAGGCAGCAACTCTACCGCTGCGCCACTCTGCCGCCCGGAATACTGTTCCAATTTTTGAAAATAAGATCAATGCTCAAAGGGCAGTCATGGTGGCACAGCGGTAGAGTTGCTGCCTTACAGTGCCAGAGACCCAGGTTCGATCCCGACCACGGGTTCTGTCTGTATGGAGTTTGTACGTTCTCCCCGTGACCTGCGTGGGTTTTCTCCAAGATCTTCGGTTTCCTCCCACACTCCAAAGACGTGCAGGTTTGTAGGTTAATTGGCTTGTTTAATTGGCTTGATAAAAATGTAAATTGTCCAAGTTGGCGATATACAGAGAACAGCCCTGCCGACTATAAAATTCAGAAGGTTCAGAAGGGATGGTAAAAGACAGAGCTAAAAAAGAATTGGGAAACAATCTTTTGAAATACCTCTGCAGCAATTCTGGAAGGTCAGTGAGAAATTTAGAATATGTGGACTATCTTTCTGCTCTCATGCCTACCACTAACTCGTAAGCTGTAACATCTAGGTATTTTAATCTTCTTCTTCGAGTCCGTTGCAATCTCAGATGTCGTTGTGCCAGTATCTGGCGCAGGTCACAGCTGGTCGGGTCGGTTCAGCCAGGTCCTGGGGGCTGCACTGGGGGGGGGGGGGCATCGTCACACTCCAGTGGGTGGGACATTGTCTGTACTGCTTCACAGCTGCATGTGTCTTCTGCCTGGTAGTTCCATGCTTTCATAAGTGCTTTGCACCTCCCCTGCTCCACTCGTAATCTGTTGAGGGTCTTCCAGGTTGGCCATGGGAGGTCGTGCCCGCTGGCGAGGCGTTCAGTCGGAGTGATTCCTCTCTCCATCCAGTCGTGGGCTCGCGTGTTGAGCTGGTTCCATTCATCTTTCCAGATGTTGGTCCTTGCTGGTTCTTTGGTTGTCTGGAGAGGTGGGACTGTCTGCAAGAAACTGGCTCGGGACTTCAGTCGGGGTGGAGGTGCTGTGTGTCATAGAAACATAGAAATTAGGTGCAGGAATAGGCCATTCGGCCCTTCGAGCCTGCACCGCCATTCAATATGATCATGGCTGATCATCCAACTCAGTATTCCGTACCTGCCTTCTCTCCATACCCTCTGATCGCCTTAGCTACAAGGGCCACATCTAACTCCCTCTTAAATATAGCCAATGAACTGGCCTCAACTACCCTCTGTGGCAGAGAGTTCCAGAGACCCACCACTCTCTGTGTGAAAAAAGTCCTTCTCATCTCGGTCCTAAAGGATTTCCCCCTTATCCTTAAGCTGTGACCCCTTGTCCTGGACCTCCCCAACATCGGGAACAATCTTCCTGCATCTAGCCTGTCCAACCCGTATAAGAAACTTACCGTGCAGGGGGTGTGCAGTGTCCGTGCGGGGGGTGCCTGGTTTCGATCTCCTGTGCTCTCCGCTCGTCTTTGGCGATGATGGATCGTCTGATATGGGGGGTGGGGGGTGGGGGGGGGGCAATACCAGCTAGGGCGTAGAGACACGGGACTGGCGTTGTCTTTATGCATCCCGTGATAATGCGGCAGGTGTCAACCAGTTTGGTGTGGTGGGAGCGGCTCCAGCTTGAGCACATGTGCGTATTCAGCTGTGGAGCAGCACAGGGCTAGGGCAGTTGATCGGATGGTTGGTGGATCAGTGCCCCACTTTGAGTTTACCAGTTTGCGCAGGATGTTGTTGCGAGTGTTGACCTTGGCTTTGGTGTTCTGAAGGTAGGTTTTGAAGGAGAGTGTCCTGTCGAGTATGACTCCGAGGTACACAGGGTGGAAGTGTTTGGAGAGTTTGTGGCCATCCCACGAGACGCTCAGTTGTTTTCCTGCATCTCGATTTTTAAGATGGAAGCTGCATAGTTGGGTTTTTGATGGGTTGGGTTTCAGGTGGTTATTATTGTAGTAGGTTGTCATCTCTTGGAGGGTGCTTTCCAGGACAGACTCAATCTTCTGGAAGTTCTCCTGTTGGGTGGTGATGCAGAGGTCATCAGCATAGATGAAGCAGCGGCATTGCGGGGGAAGTGGTTGGTCATTGGTGTAGATGTTGAAGAGGAGAGGGGGCCAGTACGCTGCCTTGTGGTAGGCCATTCTTTTGGGCTTTCCATTTGCTCTTCTTGTCGTTTAGTTGAACAAAGAAGCGCCTGTTGTTGAGAAGGCTTTTGATGACTTGGCACAGATCGAGGTCACCAGTCATGTCAACAGGTTTCCTGGTCATGGTGCAGTGTTGGACAGTGTCGTAGGCAGCGGTGAGGTCTATGAAAGCTGCTCCTGTGATGAGTTTGCACTCAAAACCGTCCTCAATGTGTTGGGTGAGGTTCAGTAGCTGCCCGGCACAGGAGCGGCCAAGGCGGAAGCCAGCTTGATCTTTAGTAAGCTTGGAGTCTATAAGTGGCATAAGGCGTTGAAGTAGTAGCCTCTTGTAGAGCTTGTAGGTGATGCAGAGGAGGGAAATGGGTCTGTAGCTCTTTGGGGATGATGGGTCCTTTCCAGGTTTGGGAATTTCGACAGTCTTGGCCTTTCTCCATACAGGTGGGGTTGTTTCCTGTGCCATGCATGAGTTCAGCTTTGCTAGGAGCCAGGTCTTTGCTTTAGGTCCCAGGTGCTGTATCATTTCCGTCAGTACACCATCGATTCCTGCCGCTTTCCCAGGTTTCAGCATGCTCATTGCAGCTTCCTCTAGGTCGAAGGGCCTGGAGAGAGCGCTGGCTGGTTGTAGGCGGGCTGTTACCGCTGTCCGGCGGTATTCTCCTGTGGGTCTGCG
The DNA here is from genome assembly GCA_963514005.1 of Raja brachyura. Next base: position 23,700,776 of record OY740785.1, on the reverse strand, counting down.
CCGGTTTTGGCTACGACCGTTTGCCACCAGCTGTGCTGCAACTGACTGTGCTGTGACTGTTGTGAGCGTGGGCAGTGTGGTGTGGTCTTCACCGAGGCGGCGGATTGTGGCCCGTGCCTTCCTGCTGTTATTGGTCATGTTGGTGTTTTCTATCAACTCCTTCCAGACTTGCCTTCGCTCCTCCCCGACTGTGTTCGACAGGATCTCTCCGAGTTCCATGGTGGTGGAGGAGAAAGGGTCCTCGTGGTATGCCCTGTGGTAGGCCTTCAGTAGATGACAGCCAGTCGGCCCTCCGCAGATTGAACCTTCTGCGGAAGGGGACGGTTGTTGCTTGGAGAGCGGATCAGATGGCTATGGTGATTGGCCAGTGTTGCGTATGGGGGATAGGGTCCAGGACCTCTGTCACAGCTCTGGGTGATAGTTCGCTGCTCACACAAACAAGGTCTGGGTTATATCCTCGTTTCCATCTGGTATTGTGGAAAGATTTTGGCAGTTTGGCGTCATGGATCAGGGTCGAGTGTTTCGACTCGAGCCAGGATTCGACTTCATCTCCATCTTGATTGTTCACTTCATAGCCTCACAATGAGCTGTGGGCATTGAAGTCCCCAATGCTAATGTGGTATTTCCTCTTGCATCTGTCTGGCAGTTCAGAGTGGAGGAACAGACTTTGGGGGGGTTTATACACTGATGTGACAGAGATGTTTGGGAGGGCAACTGTGATGGTTTCCATTTGCCCTTCGGTGGTGTGGGTGCAGACCTCTTCGATCGCGAGGTTTGGTCTGCTGAATACAGCTGACCCATAATGTCTGTGTCGGATCTCGGCCACCAGCTTCATTCCAGGGATGGCTGGTCGGTGTTGTGTAGGGCCGGTGTGGGTTTCCTGCATGCACACTATGTCGAAGCGTTTGGCCGCTGTCGCTTGTATGCCTGCCTTGCATCTGGAGAAGCCTTCAATATTGATTGAGGCGATTGACAGTGCAGGCCCCGAGGAGGGCGAGTGTCTGTGGCCCTTCGGCATCGTCATCTAGTAGGTTTCTTATTTTAATGAGCAATTGTACAATGCATCACCATCTCAAGCACATTTTGGCTCCCTTATGAATCAGCAGATCTCATTCTGTGGTTTGCTAATATAATCTGAAGGATTTGTGCAATTCTGCATTGCTCGCATTGGTTAACCTATCTTTCCTGTAATGGGGCGACCAAAACTGAACACAATACTCCAAATGTGGCCTGTGCAATGTGAGACGGAGTTTCTTCCCATCAGGACTGTAAACTCTTATCTCACCAGGGACTCATTTACTGTTGTGTTGTGTCTTTTTTTAAAAATCTAAAATATAAATACTGGTTCTGTTCTATTCTGTTCTGTTATTCTGTTGTTTTTGCACAATCGGCAGTCATTGCCACTTTCATTTCACTGCACATCTTGTATGTGTATTTGACAAATAGACTTGACTTGACTAGACCTATAAATAGCAAAGTTCCAAAATTTTGAGATTTAAAAAATCGTTTGCAATTGCCCCAATCAGATAAAGCATAAAAATAGGTTTAATTTGACACCTAATTCACTTTCATATCTTCAGTATTAAAAAAGTGATGGCCATTTTCATACTCGGAAATTAGCATCTTGTTCCCCATTGCTTTTCCATTGACTTAACACAAAAGCTGTGATCGAGGACAGTCAAACGCCCATAACTTTCTTAAAAATTAAGAGAACTGAATGACATTTTCAGTTATTATAGATTGAAGCATTCTGAAACAAATATGAAACCATCTTACTTGGATGATCTGAAATTAAAGCATATAATTAGTTAGTTACCTAATTGTAGCTAATTAAAAAATTCAATTACTAGATCTAAACATCTATCCATTTCTTAAGAAAAGGTTAACATTTTTAAAAAGCCTAAGTATCCAAATAACATTCATACAAGAATTCACAATAGAACATGATTTTAAAATCTCATTGTCATGAATTTATAGGCCAAATGGAAGGAATTTAGTGTTTAATTCCCGTAAATTAATGGCCATTTAAATCAGCTAGCGAGTGGGTTTTTGTGGAACTCGATGGATTAGAATGTTGCGGTTGCAGTGAATTTAAACCCCATATCGGCAGGAAAAATACTGCCGGTTCGTATATTTTTTAAGTCACCTTTTCGCAACATGAAATTTTGATTAATGGCATCCTAAGAAGCACGTTTTTATGTAAAAATAAACTGTGTACCTTCTTTTATCCCCTACGTGAGATCTGTCCCGTTGTCGGTGTTAATGGCTTTAGTAGATGATTTTTAATTTACTCATGTTTTTAATTTTTCCAGCGCTAATTTTAATAAACTTAATAAAACGGCAGTAACTAAAAAGCCTGTTCAAAATTGATTTGAATAGTCTGAAGAAAAATTGCATTTTAAACCCGCCCCCCTCTCAAAGGTGCCAAAGTCGCGTACACAGGCAGTGACAGAACTGCAGCGCCGCTAAAGGTAAGTTTTGTAACATACCTACAATAAAGCTGCAACATGAATTCCTGACTCTTGTACTCATCCCTAACCGATGAAGTCAAGGGTAAACCCCATACACCATCTCTGCCACACTGTGTTGCCATTTTCAAGGAGCTGTGGACTTGGACCCCTAGGTCCCTCTATGCATCTGTGCTGCTAAGGGTCTTGCCATTAACAGTATACATTCCCCTTATATCTGACCTCCCAAAGTGCAACACCTTACAGTAGCTCTGATTAAATTACATCTGCCTATCCTCCGCCTATTTCTATAGCTGATCTATATTCAACAGAAGGATGTTTCATATTTCATATTTATTTTAGTTGTTTATCTTTTTTAATATTTTACCTTGTATATATCGTTAGCTTTTATGGTTTGAATGTTGCACTGACTGGTTGACATTTTTAAATTTCGTTGTACATGGTTCATGTTACAATGACAATAAAGAAACTATTCTATTCTATTCTATATTCCGCTGTCTATTCTAACAGCCTTCCTCACTGTCTGCAACTCAATGGATTTTGGGTCTGTCTGTCTGTCTGTCTGTCTGTCTGTCTGTCCGTCCGTCCGTCCGTCCGTCCGTCCGTCCGTCCGTCCGTCCGTCCGTCCGTCCGTCCGTCCGTCCGTCCGTCCGTCCGTCCGTCCGTCTGCCTACCTGTCTATCTGTCTATCCTATTTGTATCTCTGTCTCTCTGTCTGTCTAACTCTGCCTGTCTGTCTGCCTGCCTGTCTGTCTGTCTGTCTGTCTGTCTGTCTGTCTGTCTGTCTGTCTGTCTGTCTGTCTGTCTGTCTGTCTATCTATCTATCGCATGTGGTTGCTTGATGGAGTCTGCATCAATGGTGCTCAGGTGGAGAGGGCCAACAGCTTCAAGTTCCTGTGTGTATACCTCACCAACAATGTGTCCTTGCTCAACCATGATTGACACTGCAGACAGGAAAGCACACGGGTGTCTCTATTTTGACGCGGGCCGAAAGGCCTGTTTCTCTAAACATTCAGATAAACCTCCTCTGCACCCTCTCCAAAGCCCCCACATCTTTCCCATAATGAAGCAACCACGCCACAACTGCACGCAATACTCCAAATATATTGACATTCGCAGCCCTTGAGCTCTTCTTTGCTGCCTTGCTGGCTCATTAACCTTGCTGGAAGGCCTGCAGAAAATTTGTAAAATTCTATGTGTTTAATTTGGCAAAAGAGCCAAGCCGCGAGGTTTTATGAGCCGGGTTTTAGAGAATTATTTGTGTAAACTGTTTAAATTGTGGTATTTTTAATCCAATCAGGTGACATTGACATATTTTGTAGAATTCCAGTTATTTGAAATTCTCACTTATCAGATGCTGGTAACACTCAATAAGATAGCCGGCCTTGATAAACAGTGTCTGGTTTCTGTTAAAACATCAGCATATTTTCTGCCTTCGTTCATGCTCTCATACCCTTTCCTTCCTTCGCTCACGCGCTCTTTCGGGATTAAGAGACTGAATTGTGATAATTGAGTTCACCTCGGGTCCCGTTCCCCGCTGATGATATGGGATTTTAAGGAAGGCAAATGAAAAGGGTAAATCCCTGAAACAATATAGTTGAACTCCGGCACCAGAATCTGAACAAGGGGACAGGGGGCTGAATCATTAGGTGACACCAAGTTGAAGAACGGCTTCTTCCCGCTAACCACCAGACCCTTGAACGCTGCACTGCGCTAACCTCAACTATTGACTGTCTTTGGTTGCAGTATAGACTATGGGCTTTTTAGCGCTAGTCATTAGGTCAGAAGGACTAGGAGTAGAATTAGGCCATTCGGCCCATCAAGTCTACTCCGCCATTCAATCACGTCTGAAGAAGGGTCTCGGCCCGAAACGTTGCCTATTCCTTCTCTCCATAGATGCTGGCTCACCCGCTGAGTTTCTCCACCATTTTTTGTCTACATTCAATCATGGCTGATCTATCTCTCCCTCCTAACCCCATTCTCCTGTCTTCTCCCCATAACCCCTGACACCCGTACTAATCAAGAATCTATTTATCTCTGCCTTAAAAATATCATCTGACTTGGCCTCTGCAGCCTTCTGTGGCAAAGAATTTCACAGATTCACCACCCTCTGACTAAAGAAATTCCTCCTCATCTCCTTCCTAAAGGAAGGTCCTTTAATTCTGAGGCTGTGACCTCTAGTGGGAACATCCTCTCCACATCCACTCTATCCAAGCCTTTCACTATTCTGTACGTTTCAATGTGGTTCCCCCTCATTCTTCTAAACTCCAGCGAGTACAGGCCCAGTGCCGACAAATGCTCATCATAGGTTAACCCACTCATTCCTGAGATCATTCTTGTAAACCTCCTCTGGACCCTCTCCAGAGCCAGCTCATCCTTCCTCAGATATGGTGCCCAAAATTGCTCACAATATTCTAAATGCGGCCTGACCAGCACCTTGCAGAGCCTCAGCATTACATCCCTGTTTTTGTATACAAGCCCTCTTGAAATAAATTGAGTTTACCACCAATTCGACTTGCAGAATTTGGGGAATCCTGCACCAGTAGTCCCAAGTCTCTTTGCTCCTCCGGTTTCTGGATTCTCACTCCAGTTAGAAAATAGAATTGGGGTTATTAGTACATTGAGTTTTAGTTTCTTACATATTATCTGTACGTATCGTGCTTACAGGCACGTTATTAGTTTCGTTCAGTTTAGTTTATTGTCACGTGTACCGAGGTGAAAAGCTTTTGTTGCGTGCTATCCAGTCAGCTGAAGACAATACATGATTACCATCGAGCCGTGCCCAGTGTACAGTGACATTATAAATGGAATATTGTGAATAGTTCAAGATAAAGTCCAGTAAAGTCTGATTAAAGATAGTCCAAGGATCTTCAGTGAGGTAGATAGTAGCGCAGGACCGCTCTCTAGTTGTTGATAGGATTATTCAGTTGCCTGATGGGAAGAAACTGTCCCTGAATCTGGGGGTCTGCGTGTTCACACTCCAACATGATTACAATCGAGCCATCCCTAGTGTACAGATATGCTGCTGCAAGTAAGAATTTAATTCTTCCATTGTCAGTACATGTAGAACATAGAACATGGAAAAGTACAGCACAGAAACAGGCCCTTTGGCCCGCAAGCTGTTCCTGAATCTGGCTGTACATGCCTTCAAGCATTTGTTTCCTCTGTCCATCAGGAAAAATAAGTCAGGCTGATTGGGGTGTGTGTGTGTAGGAAGGAACTGCAGCTGCTGGTTTAATCCGAAGATAGACACAAAAAGCTGGAGTAACTCAGCGGGACAGGCAGCATCTCTGGAGAGATAGAATGGATGACGTTTCGGGTTGAGGCCCTTCCTCAGACTGAGAGTCAGGAGACAGGGAGATGAGAGACACGGACGATGATGTAGAGCCATTGAACAAATGACTGAAAGATATGCAAAAAAGTAACGATGTTAAAGGAAACAGGCCATAGTTAGCTGTGGGCTAGGTGAAAACGAGAAGCTGGTGTGACTTGGGAGGGATGGAGAGAGAGGGAATACAGGGGTGACTTGGTTAGATAAATCAATATTCATACTGCAGGGTCCCAAGTGAAATATGAGGAGCTGTTCCTCCAATGTGTGCTGGGACTCACTCTGATAGTGGAGGAGGTCCCAGGACAGAAAGGTCAGTGTGGGACTGGCAGGGGGAGTTCAGTGTTTCGCAACCGGGAGATCGGGTAGGTCCAGGCGGACTGAGCGAAGGCCTTCAGCGAAACGATCGCCCAGTTTGGTCTCGCCGAAGTATAAGGGTCTGTTGGCGGTTTTCCCAAGGTAGCCTGAAGTATAGATGAAGTTAGTGGGGTGGAAGCTGGTTTGTGTGATGGACTGGGATTGCGTAACTCTCTCACAGTTAAGAGTGTTTAGTTGTCATATGTACCAACAACGGAATAATGAAATTCTTGCTTGCTGCAGCTGAACTGTCAATAATAGTCAAGATTTGCTGTAAAAGAGATGGGATGGTGAGGTCATTGTGTATTTATCAATATCCCTTGATTAATGCCATCAAAATCATATCAACTAATTATCTTCTTTAGAATGACTTATAGGTTCCCACTGTCGAATTTCACAAATTATTGTGAATTGTAAAAACGTTCAAAGAGAGCGTGTCTGCCTTTTCAATCCTCTTGCCTTTGGCATTGATGGTTCATGGAGTTTAATGTTTCAATACGCAGTTTCACTAAGGCTCAAAGTGCTGGAGTAACTCAGCGGGCCGGGCACTATCAGTCCGAAGAATGTCACCTAACCACGTTCTCCAGAGATGCTGCCTGACCCGCTGAGTTACTCCAGCACTTTGTGCCTTTTTCTGTGTATACAAGCATGTGCAGTTCCTTGTGTCTGCTGTTTTGTTACAAATCCACCCCCTCCCCCTCACTTGTCTCCACCTATCACTTGCCACGCTTTGTCCTACCCTTATCTCTCTTTTCCAGATTTCTCTTGCTACTACTATCAATCTGAAGAAGAATCCCAATGTATTCCCCTCCATAGATGTTGCTTGACCCGATGAATTTGTCCAGCACTGTCTGTTTTACAGTTTTTTAATCCATTTGCCGTCTTAGTTTAGTTTAGAGATATAGTGCAGAAACAGGTCCACACCGACCAGCGATCCCCGCACATTAACACTACCCTCTCTACACACACTAGGGACAATTTACAATTATACCAAGCCAATTAATTTGCAAACCTGTACGTCTTTGGAGTGTGGAAGAAAAGTGGGGATCCCAGAGAAAACCCACGCAGGTCACAGGGAGAACGTACAAACTCCGTACAGCCAGCACCCGTAGTCAGGATCGCACCCAGGTCTCCGGCGCTGTAAGGCAGAAACTCTACCGCTGGGCTGCCCACTCTGAGTGTTGGAGTAACTCAATGGGTCAGGCAGTTGACGAAAAATAGAAACGCAGGAGGATGAGGGGAGATCTTATAGAGGTGTATAAAATCGTGAGAGGGAAAGATCGGGCGGATGCACAGAGTCTCTTGCCCAGAGTAGGGGAATCGAGAACCAGAGGACATGGGTTCAAGGTGAGGGAGAAAAGATTTGACAGGAACCCAAGAGGTAATTTTTTCACGCAGGGTGGTAGATGTATGGAACTAGCAGCCAGAGGAGGTAGTGGAAGTAGGGATTATCACAATGTTTAAGAAGCATTTGGACATGTACATGGATAGGACAGGTTTAGAGAGATTTGGGTCAAATGCAGGCAGGTGGGACTATTGTAGATGGGGCATGTTGGTCGGAGTGGGCAGGTTAAGTTGAAGGGCCTGTTTCCATGCTATACGACTTCATGACTATGACTAAGTGCTAGAGTAACTCAGCGGGTCAGGCAGCATCTTTGGAAAACATGGATAGGTGACCTTTTGGGTCAGGACCCTTCTTCAGAAGAAATCTTTATTTCAGCCAAACCTTGTGTGTCGGAGATAGAAATGAAATGCGGGACAGGCAGCAGCTCTGGAGAGAAGGAATGGGAGACGTTTTCGGGTTGAGCCCCTTCTCATGTGTCGTTTCTTGTACTACACATGGCACTGACAAATATAAAGTCTTGCAATAATTTGCCCTAAGTGCCTTGGTCGGCCACAGTAAAATCCGAAACAGCTCCCTGTTTTGGGATTTTCCTTCGGATGTGGCCACAGCAATCACATGTCATCCTACCAAGGTCATGGCCACTTGAGAAATACTCCATTCCACATCCTGAGGTTGAGTTTTATTTACTTGTTGGCAGCATTTTTCAGTGAATGAGGAGAGGCAGACCCCAAGTCAAGAATGCTACATCACTTGAAGAATTGAATTGCATTGACTTCACTTGTGCATGTGTGCACTGAAATGTTGCAGCAACAGTTGGAGTATTGCGTTCAGCTTTGTTCCCCCTGCTGCAGGAAGGAAGGATGTCATTAAGCAGGAAAAGAGTGCGGAGGAGATTTACAAGGATGTTGTCGGTACTTGAGGGCCTGAGCTCACGGGAGAGGTTGGGCAGGCTAGGACTTTATTCCCTGGAGCACAGGAGGTTGTGGGGTGATCTCAGACCCAAGTGTATAAAATCATGAGGGAGGACTCGATAGGGTGAATGGACGGAGCATTTTACCCGGAGTAGCAAAATCAAAAACCAGAGGACGTAGTTTTAAGGTGAGTGGGAAAGGATTCAATAGGAACCTGAGGGGCATCTTTTTCATTCAAGAGAGTGGTGGGCATATGGAACAAACTGCCAGAGGACAGCTAGCTTAAGGGAACTAATTCACAACCTTTTTTACTCATGGACATTTTTCATCATGCTAGAAAAGTGCCCCGACCTATATGATGCCACGAGTACCTACGACTAGTATCACGGCCTACCTACGACCTACCTACGACCTCTTACGAACTCCTACGACCATGCTGCGAGTATGAGTGTTAGCTTTCATAGCAAAAGGATTTGAGTATAGGAGCAGGGAGGTTCTACTTCAGTTGTATAGGGTCTTGGTGAGGCCACACCTGGAGTATTCCGTACAGTTCTGGTCTCCAAATCTGAGGAAGGACATTATTGCCATAGAGGGAGTGCAGCGAAGGTTCACCAGACTGATTCCTGGGATGTCAGGACTGTCTTATGAACAAAGACTGCATAGACTCGGTTTATACTCTCTAGAATTTAGGAGATTGAGAGGGGATCTTATAGAAACTTACAAGATTCTTAAGGGGTTGGACAGGCTAGATGCAGGAAGATTGTTCCCGATGTTGGGGGGGTCCAGGACAAGGGGTCACAGCTTAAGGATAAGGGGGAAATCCTTTAGGACCGAGATGAGAAGGAATTTTTTCACACAGAGAGTGGTGGGTCTCTGGAACTCTCTGCCACAGAGGGTAGTTGAGGCCAGTTCATTGGATATATTTAAGAGGGAGTTAGATGTGGCCCTTGTGGCTAAGGGGATTAGAGGGTATGGAGAGAAGGCAGGTACGGGATACTGAGTTGGATGATCAGCCATGATCATATTGAATGGCGGTGCAGGCTCGAAGGGCCGAATGGCCTATTCCTGCACCTAATTTCTATGTTTCTATGTCTATGAGTCAAGGGCGAACTCGGCAGAGGTCATGAATTAGGTCGTGAAAGTGGGACAGGCCCTTTAGCAGCTCACAGCCCAGTGGGATGAATATTGATTTCTCTAACCAAGTAACCCCAGCATTCCCTCTCTCTCCACCCCACCCCCACCCAAGTCACACTAGCTTCTCGTTTTCAACAACAAACAGCTCACAACGGCCTGTTTCCTTTATCATCGTTATTATTTTTGCACATCTTTCATTCATTGTTCTTTATCTCTCCACAACACCATCGTCGATATCACTGGTTTCCCTTTTACCGAACTTTTCGAGTCTGAAGAAGGGTCTTGACCCAAAACGTCACCGATTCCTTCTCTCCAGAGATGCTGCCTGTCCCCGCTGAGTTACTCCAACTTTTTTGTGCCAGAGGAGGTAGTTGAGGCAGGTACTATAACAGCATTTCAAAGGCACAGGTACATATATAGGAGGGATACAGGCCAAACACAGGCAAACGGGACTAATTTAGATGGGGCATTGTGGTCAGCATAGAAACATAAAAACACCAAGTCAAGTCAAGTCAATATTTCTATAGCACATTTAAAAAACAACTCTCGTTGGCCAAAGTGCTTTACATTGGTGGAGGTACTAACGTTATGCAACAGTGGTTCATAGATTAGTAAGATTGAACGAGAACTTACCAGTTCGAAGGTTGATCTTTATTTCATGAGGAGTTGCGATGAGGGATTTCGTGAAGAACCCGCCAGCACGCATGCGCGACATTCTTCAAAGTAGCGGTGGAATCACAGAAAACAACAACAGAAATAACTTGGCATAGTAAGATTGAAGAGACTCTAATTACCAGTTGATTATGATCGAGGGTTGGGAGCGGAGGGCACGAAATCCCTCATCGCAACTCCTCATGAAATAAAGATCAACCTTCGAACTGGTAAGTTCTCGTTCAATCTTACTATTTCATTTCGGAGTCACGTGAGTGACTTCGTGAAGACTTCAAAGCTCTGTGATTCCACGCCCTGGACCACGTCCATGCTGTCACACACCACTTATGAGGATGGATAGGAGTAATCAACTTTCCAGACTGCTTGTACTGAAAAACAAGAGCAATATTTGTTAACAACAAAAGAAAACCCCTCATTCGGGGACATCTCCACGTTCTTGACCTGCATTCAGCACGGCCTCCGCGAACTGTAGAGGAGCGGCAACAGATGTATTGTAGAACTGCTGGAAGGTGGCTTCGTTCGCCATCCTACTGTGGCAAGAATATGGTCCATGGGCACCTCCATGACCCTTGCTGCCGACGTTGATGCATGCCCTGGTGGAATGGGATTTGAAGATATTAGTGTCAACACGTGACTTACCCAAGACGATCCTGAGCCACCTGGATATTGTCTGGACCATCACTCTATGGTGAGATTTCTCCATTCCTTCAGTTTTCTCGGCACTTTCACATAGTGACGGATATGGGCGGCTAAACATAGCCTTGCATCAGCGGGGCATGCCAGGAACTTCAGCTGCAGCCCTGTGCACCCAGGTCTATGCTGCTTGAGTAGCTCGTCTATGACGAAGACTACTTCTGCAGGGGTAGAGATCATCCTGTCGATCCGGATTTTGTGGAGTGTCTGTACCCTCTGCGTTGAAATCAGTGCCAGTAACATCACCAGCTTCAGGGTGAGTTTGTCCAGCTCCAGGCCCTCCATGGGCAACCACGTCCTGAGCAGGGTGAGTATTTCCCCGATATCCCAGGTGATATTATAGCGTGGTCTGGGCGGATTCGAATTGAATATTCCCCGCATGAGTCTGGACACCAGTCTGTTGGATCCTACCTTAATATTGAGGTAGAATGACAGCGCACTCCTGGCGCTGTTGATGGCACTGTAGCTCAGGTGTTCATCATGGTGCAACCCCGCCAGGAATCCCAATACGTCGGTTATGGTTACAGCGTCATCAGTAATGTGGGAGCGGCCGCAGTAGGTTTCCCACTTCCGGATGTGTGAGAGGTATTGCCGCCAGGTGGACTCCCGGCATGACGCTCCGATGGCATCCATGGTTCTAGATGATAGACCATACCGCAGTAATGGCCTGTTCAGAACCTTCATGGTTATCGGCGGTCCTTGATATGTTTGGCCGGAAGTGGAGGTGCTGGGTTGAGCTGATAATGCGGCGCCCGCTGGGGCCCTAGTCCTAGAAGGCCTCGGTTGTTGAGGCTGCCGAAATTGAGGCGGAGCTGGAGCATAGGTCCTTGCTGGTCTAACGGCAGGGCCTCGTGGCCTGAAAATGGCACTTCCCTGGCCTGCTGCCTGGTCGAGATATGTGACCGCATGAGTCCCACCGTCTTAGCGTGGTCATCCAGCTTCTAGACCCTCTTCGGGAGGTCTTCCCCGGACAACTGTCTGGGTGGCGGCGTAGGAGGTGCTTTGCATAACCCCCCAAATTTTGGGTTCAGCGTGGGTTTAATGACGCTCTTCCTGAAGGCGTTTATCTCATACTGTGGTACACAATAGAGCCAGAGCATCCTCCTGCTTGGTGCTCAAATCCTCCCCATCCACCGACCGCACAAACGCGGTAATCCCAGCATTGAGCAGCTTCAGGATCCGCTGGAGCTTCATCTCCTGGGTCCTGATCCTTGGGCTGATGTTGCCCCAGATTGGCGTATTGACTATGGGCACGTTGAGGGAGTTGCAGTTCGCTGGGCCCTGTATCTGTTTATGGCCTCTGGTAGGACCTCCTCCTGGAGCTGATGATTGGTCAGGAAGTCCACGGTGGCAGCCAGTTAGGGGTTGAGGGGAAGTCCCATGGTCTCCGGAGAGGCAAATTTTGCCGCCACATCAACGAGTTCTTCCGGCGGCACCTCCGATGGAACCGGTGTAGGGTCTGCAAATTCCTCCTCCTCTGGCTGCCGCAGGCTGGCTGTTGAGACTGGTGAAACATCCCTGTGCCTTTTGATGATGGATGCCTCCTGTCGTTGGTTGTGTAAAAGGAGCTCCAATAGCCGCTCCATACGGTCAATACGCCCTTCGCCCTGAACACTCGGGCGGTCAGAGTCCTCATGCTCTGATATACTGCTGAGGCTCCTTTCATCGGCCCGCACCTCGTCGAGGTGAACCCGGTGCCGGAAGTTGTCGCTGCCAGCCGCCGCAGCAAAGCTGAGCGATTCCCGCGCAGGAGGTGTGTTCGAACGCCTTCGTTTGGCGGAGCCTAATGGCGCTGCCACGGAGGGCAAACGCGGCGGGGAGTCGGCACCCAATGCCTCAGCAAGGTGACCCGACGCCCGCGCGGGCTTGCCGGCTGCCCACATCGTGGACCTTGCCGACGCATGGTCTCGTCCTCCCATCCATGGGGGACTCGGCGACCGTGGCGGGAGCTCCACCCGAGTGACTCTTTCACCATTAGCTCCATCCTAGCCATGCGACCGCTGCCGCTACACACGGACAACAGGTCGACTTCCCCAGGCCCTGATGAGTCGCTGGGGCTTCTGCCAGTAGGTCACACCTCTACGAAGTGGCTGACAGGTACTCGTCAGCACCCGCTCCTGCGGGGCCGAACGACTTCCGCACGGACAACCCGCTAGCCCAGTGTCTCTCGGACCTCAGCGGCCTCTCTACCTGACGAGCAGGCAGAGGAAAGGAGTCGGAACCGGTCCCCAATACCGGCTCCGTGGTCCGTGCAGGCACACCGTCACTTTCACCCCAGGGGTCTGTGACGGCGCTTGGCTGGCTTTACCCGTAGCAACGGGATCGCCTAACCGTATGCTGCTGCCACCGGTCTGCGCTCCGGCAGCCTGTTCCGGTGCAGTGCCGGTACCTCCTGCTCCCGCAGGCTGTACGACTCCTGCACGGACATACCGCTAGTCCGCCGTCGTTCGGACCTAAGCGGCACCTCTGCCTGATGGGAAGGCAGAGGGAAGGATCGGTACCGGTCCCCATTACCGGCTCCGCTGTCCGTGCAGGCCTGCCGTCACCCTTAACCACACGGGTCCGTGAGGGCGCATAGCCAGCTTTACCCGTAGCAACGGGGATGCCTGGCCGTAAACTGCTGCCACCGGTCTGCGCTCCGGCAGCCTGTTCCGGTGGAACACCGGTACCTCCTGCTCCTGCAGGGCTCCCCGACTTCCAGCAGATCCATCACCGGCCCGCAATCTAGCAGGTTACCCCGGGTGGTATGTCGATGCCTCCTGCTGCAGCGGGGCATGACCTGTGCGCAGCTCTCCCCCTGCTCTGGTACCTGCATAGTAGGGGAAACAAACAAGCCGCCGAGCGGGTCACATTTTACGCACCTTAGCCCCACTGTCACTATGCTTAGGTGACAGCGGTAGGGAGTCAAGGCCTACCCTGCTCCCGCACTGTGCTCCACCATTTTGTGGCCCCATGGTCAGCCGTGGTGGAGAGACGGGTCCTGGCTACGCAGGGCTCCCCGACCTCCGCGTTCTACTGGAATGGTGGCTGCTGATTTCCATCTGAAGTCGCACGGCCCTAGGAGACCTGCTGTGGTGCCTTCATTCTGGTCTCCATCCATCTGTAAGCAAACTCTCATACACACGTTTAGCTATTCAAGGTTAGTCTCTTACCTGAGGGTCTTTAAGAAGTATGGTGACCAGCCTCTCATGTTTTAATAACTTCTATGTGCTGGCAGTCTCAACTTCTTGAAGAATGCATACCCTGGAGTAGCAAGGCACTTTAATGTAGACAGGCCACAGTATCCCTGCAGCTGCAGTGTGGAGTCAGGCTGCCTTTGTATGCAAGCCTGCTCCTTCCTAAATGCCAGCAACCCGCAGAGACCCCTGCGGGCTGTGGTGTAGAGCCGGGGCTGCTGCCCATGGCAAGCACTGCAACCCCTACTCCACATGCACACCGTCAGCCCGCAGTATCACCCCCGCGGGCTGTGGTGTAGAGTCGGGGCTGTCGCTCTGCCGCTCCTAACTTTGAATGGCGAGCCTGCAAGCCCCACTCCTGCATGCACACCGTCAGCCCGCGGTGTCCCCCGCGGGCTGTGGTGGAAAGTCGGGGCTGCCGCTCTGCCGTTGAACCTTTTGACGGCGAGCCGACAAGCCCCACTCCGCTGCATGCCGCCAGCCTGCGGCGTCCCCCGCGGGCTGTAGCGCAAAGTCGGGGCTGCCGGTCTTTTGATGGTGAGCCAGCAAGCCCCACTCCTGTGCGTGCCGCCAGCCCGTGGCGTCCCCTGCGGGCTGCGGTGTGGAGCCGGGCACCCCCTCTGCCGTCCTCCGCCGGCGAGAGTGTGACCCTGGATCCTCCTGGGTCAACGGGCTTCCCAACTCCAGAGTATTGGAGCCGCCGGTGACTGCCGCAGCAGTCCGATCCGAGGCGGCCTCACAAAGTTCCTGGACTCCTTCCACGTTCCTGTTAGGAGAGAAAACAGTCCCCACAACAGGAAAACACCAACTCTAGGGGGCTTAGCCTTACCTGAGTCGGCTCTCTGAAGGGCTGGTGGGGAGCCGCGCTCCACCTCCAGCCGTCGGCAGCAATGCGATGCGACGATATGTCGCGCATGCGTGCTGGCGGGTTCTTCACGAAATCACTCACGTGACTCCGAAATGAAATAAATAGAAACATCACTACATAGATATAGCCCTCGCTCAGAGGACATCAAAAAAGGCTTGGAAGTAGAGATGAGTTTTAAGTCTCGACTTAAAGGAGTCGATGGAGGGGGCAGTTCTGATGGGAAGAGGGATGCTGTTCCTATCCAATATGACCATCCAATATGATCATGGCTGATCATCCAAAATCACTACACCGTTCCTGCTTTCTTCCCATATCCCTTAATTCCGTTAGCCCTCTAACGGGAGCTATATCTAACTCTCTCTTGAAAACATCCAGTGAATTGGCCTCCACTGCCTTCTGCTGCAGAGAATTACACAGATTCACAACTCTCTGTGTGAAAAAGTTTTTCCTCTTCTCATTCCTGAATGGCCTAGCCCTTATTCTTAAACTGTGACCCCTGGTTCTGGACTCGCCCAACATCGGGTACATTGTTCCTGCTCTAGACCCGTCCAATTCCCTAAGAATTTTATGTTTCTATAAGATCCCCTCTGATCCTTCTAAATTCCAGCAAATATAAGCCCAGTCGACCCATTCGCATGGACGGGTTGGGCCGTGCTGTATGACTCTAAGACTGGAAACAGTCCATTCAGTCCACTTTGAGTCCATGTCAATCATCAATCACCCGTTCACATTAGTTCTATGTTATCCCACTTTCTCATCCACTACTACATACTTCTCGATGTAGTGTAGCACACCCTTGCGCAGAACACAGTAATGGGCCTGTCCCACCTGAGCGATTTTTTGGGTGACTACAGGCGACTGCCGCAAAATTTTCAACATTAAAAAATATTTGCGGTGACAGTGGCGACAATGTTTGCTGCAGTAGGTTGTTGTAGGTTGACGTAGGCGTTGTCGTAGACCTGTCGTAGGTGCTGTCGTAGGTTGTCGCCAGGTGTCGTAGGTGAATTCCATTAAAACCAGTCCCTGGCAGTCGGCTAAAGAGTCGCCTAAATGGGACAGGCCCCAAAGCATATGTAGTTGTGTTGTCACAACGCACAAGGCTGTGGAAGCCATCAATGGATATGTTTAAAGCAGAGATAGATAGATTCGTGATCAGTACAGGTACCAAGGGTTTTGGGTGAAGGCAGGAGAATGGGGTTAGGAGGGAGAGATAGATCAGCCATGGTTGAATGGCGGAGTAGGCTGGATGGGCCGAATGGCCTAATTCTGCTCCTACCACTAATTACCTTCTGACCCTATGAATACCTGTTTCTCATAGCTTATCAGTCTGGAAGAATGTAAAGAGAGAAAGATGAGCGAGGCTTTGAAGAGAAAAAATAACAACCTTGGACAGGTATTGATGGAGAGTGACATGGAGCCACTTCATTCATCTTCACTTCCCACAGCATGAAGGAAGCTAACACATTCACTTATCCTGCTGTTGATGATGATGCATCTTCTATTGCAGAATGTTAGACACAGACACTAACAAGTCCTCGTTGACTAAAGCATGAGGGAAATGAAGAGCTAAATCAAAACCACGTGCAACGGAATGGAGTGTTTCCCAAATGACTATTAGTTTGTGTCGAAAGGAACTGCGGATGCTGGTTCATACCGAAGATGGACACAAAGTGCTGGGGTAACTCAGCGGGTCAGGCAACATCTCTGGAGTAAAACGATGGGTGACGTTTCGGATGGGGACCCTTCGTCAGAATGATGAAGTGTCCCGACCCGAAACGTCACCCATCTTTTTTCTCCAGACATGCTGCCTGACTCACTGAGTTACAGCAGCACTTGGTATCATCTGACTATTATTTTGATAGGACAGCCAATTTCACAAGGATTAGTAAAGGCCAAAAGAGGGAACTGTGTTGGATTTTATTGTGAATATCCAAGGAACCGAGCAAATTACTGGGTGGCTCTGTGATTTGTTTTTAATTAATACTATTTTTGCTCACGCTTCTGTATCTCACAATAATCATTGAGAAGACAAACTTTGATTCACCACATCTCATGTGGAAACAAGGAACTGCAGATGCTGGTTTACTTTTTTTTTAAATTTTATTTTTTATTAATTTATTTTTTATTGGAGGAAAAAAAACCAGTACATCTGACGTATTGCATTACATTTCCCTCCATTTTGTGTTTTTATATATAATAACAAAATAACCCTTACCCGCCCTCCCTAAACACCCCTTGGCAGCTAATGTGTTCACAATACAAACATATCACAAATACAAATGCACATTTTAACAATAATAAAGTTACAAAACAGAATAAACGCGGCTCCCCACCTACTGCCAAGTGCCCTCAGTCAATAGGTGGTTCCTTTAGACCCTCAAGGTATAATAAAAAAGGTTCCCATTTCAAATAAAACTTTTTCACAGACCCCCTCAATGTGAATTTAATCTTTTCTAGCCTTAAAAAAAACATGACGTCTTCCAGCCAAGCAGCGGCAGATGGATGTGGTAGATTTCCAGACCAGCAAGATTCTCCTACGGGCCAAAAGAGATGTAAATGTAATGATATCAGACTGGGTTGTATTTAAACCCAAGGTTTTATCTGTTACACCAAATACAGCTGCAAGCGGGCAAGGTCTCACTGTCATCCCAAGGACTTCACTGATGGTTTTAAAAACCACTGCCCAGTAGTTAATAAGTTTTGGGCAAGACCAGAATGCATGAGCTAGATTGGCTGGAGAGAAGGAGCACCTGTCACAGCCAGCGTCTGTCCCCGGATATATGTCAGCAAGCCTGGCTTTGCTTCAATGAACCCTGTGTGAAACAAATTACTGGGTGGCTCTGTGATTTGTTTTTAATTAATGCCTATTTTTGCACACGCTTCTGTATCTCACAATAATCATTAAGAAGACAAACTTTGATTCACCACATCTCATGTGGAAACAAGGAACTGCAGGTGCTGGTTTACAAAAAGAGACACAAAGTGCTGGAGTAACTCACCGTTCAGGCAGCATCTCTGGAGAACATGGACAGGTGACGTTTTGGGTCAGGTCCCTCTTGGAAAAAATTCTTCAAAGTAAGCCTGTCCTACAGGCTATTTTTTAGACGACTGCCGGCGACTAGGCTGTCACCACAAGGTCGCCTGTATGGTCGTGAATAGTCTACTCAGTCGCCCAAAGAGTCGTAGCGCTTTTCTGGTCGCCGCTGGATTTTGAAATGTTCAAAACGTTTTGACGCCCCTGGGCTTGTCGTAGCTTGTCTTCACCTGTCGTAGGTGGTTTCGTAGGCTGTCGCCAGGAAGGTGTGGGTTGTCGTCAGATGACGTAGGTTGTCGCCGGGTGCCGACTTTGGTGAATTCCATTGTCATAGTCGCTAGCAGTCGCCTAAAAAATCGCCTAAGTGGGACAGGCCCATTCGGCCAGTCGCCGGTTTCTCAGCGACCTGCTACGACTTTGACACTCGCCAAATAAATCGCCTAGTGGGACAGGCCCTAGCATATCTTCAGGTGATTTTGCTGTGGAGCAGTAAAATATAGGCACAAGGAACAACCAATGCTGGTTAGCGTAAAAAAAACCCTGCTGTGTTGTTACTCCAGTACTTTTGTGTTTTGCAGCAAAATGCCAGCCTTACTGGAAACAAGGATTTACAGATGTGTAGGAAGACAGACACAAAAAGCTGGAGTAAATCAGCGGGGCAGGCAGCATCTCTGGAGAAAAGGAATGGGTGACGTTTTGGGTCGGGACCCTTCTTTTATAGATGTCGGTTTCCACAAAAGAGACACAAAGTGCTGGAGTAACTCAGCGGGACGGGCAGCATTTCTGGAGAACACGGATAGGTGATGTTTCGGGCTGAAGACCCAAAACGTCACCTATCCGTATTCTCAGCAGATGCTGCACGATCCGCTGAATTAGTCCAGCACTTGTGTCGTTTTTCAATTACCCGTGTCAACTTTTTTGAAGCTTTTAAGCTTAGCAGCAGCTGCAAAATAGTGAACGACACCACTTTCGCAGACACTTTGTTGGCCATGAGCAAAGAGGAGAAAAATTGGAATTTAAAAAAAAGCCTCATATAAGACAGATTAGTTTAGCCCACTGTGGACATGAGTGTTTCATCAAGCAAACTTACCAAGAATTAAATATATTTACACGTAAACCCTACAGGGCGGAGGAGGCAATTTGGCAAATTATGGCCAAAATCTACTCATTTTGCAAAGTGTCTCCACTTACTTACTGAACAGACTCTTTTAAACCGTCTACAAATTATGATAATGAAAAGTAAATTAGGGCGGCACATTGGTGCAGCAGTAGAGTTGCTGCCTTACAGCACCAGAGACCCGGTTTCCATCCTGACTACGGGTGCTGTCTGTGCGGCGTCAGCATGTTCTCCCTGTGACCATATGAGTTTTCTCCGGGTGCTCCGGTTTCCTGCCACACTCCAAAGACGTGCAAGTTAGTAGGTTACTTGGCTTTGGTAAATAAATTGTAAATTGTCCCTGGTTTGTGTAAGATAGTGCTAGTGTACGGGGTGATCTCTGGTCGGTGCGGACTCGGTGGGCTGAAGAGACAGTTTCCACGCTGTATCTCTAGTTTAAAGTTTAAAATAGTTTAAAGGACTAAAGATTAAATGCTAAATTATAACAAACAG
Organism: Raja brachyura; assembly: GCA_963514005.1. The sequence goes on along the minus strand of OY740785.1, from coordinate 23,681,181 downwards.
ATCTCATGACTGAAACTACAGCAGCATCTCCCTATAAAAACAGGGTGACTTGTCCATCTAACTTAACTCACAAGTCACAAGCAAATCACAGAGTGCCGGAAGAGCTTTCAGTTTTTAATGTTTAGAAATTGTTGAGCTCAATGTTAAATCTCAGGGCTTTCATCTGCCCCAATCCACACCTCTCTTTTCCACCTTTCACCCCCTCCGCCCCTAACTCCATCAGTCTGCAGAGGGACCTGACCTGAAACATTGCCCGTTCGTTCCCTCCAGAGATGCAGCCTGACGTGTTGAGTTCTTCCAGCACATTGTGTTTTGCTCAAGATTCCAGCATCTGCAGTTTTCTTGTGTCTCTTCATGAAATCTAAATAAATACACCTATTGTTGCTGCTATTTTGTATTGTATTGCAGAGAAAAAGACATAACTGCAACTTACAAACCTGATTACATTATCATTGATGAGGGAACTGAGGTGTAGATTATGTTGAACTTAATCAGCTTTGTAAATTGTTGCTTAGTTTAGTTTTGAGATACAGCGCGGAAACAAGCCCTTCGGCCCATCGAGTCTGTGCCGACCAGCGATCCCCACACACTAACACTATCCTACCCACACTAAAGACAATTTACAATTTTACCAAAGCCAATTAACCTACAAACCTGTGCATCTTTGGAGTGTGGGAGGAAACTGAAGCACCCGGAAAAAACCCATGCGGTCACGGGGAGAACGTACAAACTCCCGACAGACAGTACCCGTGGTTAGGATCGAAACTGGATCTTTGGCGCTGTAAGGCAGCAACTCTACCGCTGCGCCTCTTTGTTGTGACCAATTGCATTGCCCGGCCATATCAGCAATAATTTAACATTTGATCATTTATCAATTTGGCAAAAAGATTGCAATGGCCGCTTTGTAAAGTTGACAGTTATTACATTAATTCCATATCATGGTTACAGTATGAATTAATATTGGCGTGGTTGACACAATTTTGTTTTTAAATTATTCCTTCACAGAACCCACAAGACCGATGTTTCCCATCAAACATCACACTAACTCTGGAGTCTTGTACAGTTCAAATTCCGTTTAGAAACCAAGTCTTTCCTTAAATTTGTTTCCTTCATTGTTCCATAAAATCCCGAGCTGCCAGGTTAGTGGAGTGTAAACTTAGTGGGGGAAAAAAGACACAAAGCGCTGGAGTAACTCAGCGGGTCAGGCCACATCTCTGGAGAACATGGATAGGTGACGCTTTGGGTCAGGACCCTTTTCAGACTGAAGTAATTCAACGGGTCAGGTAGCATCTCTGGAGGACATGAATAGGTGACGTTTCGGGATGGGACCCTTCTTCAGTCCCGATCGTTCACATCACCTATCCGTATTCTCCAGGAATGCTGCCTGACCCACTGAGTTACTCCAGTCTGAAGAAGGATCCTGACCCAAAGCATCACCTATCCGTGTTCTCCAGAGATGCTGCCTGACCCGCTGAGTTACTCCAGCACTTCTTGTCTTTCTTTGTAAACCAGCACCTGACCTTCCTTGTTCTGCTACCTTCTGGTAGATTCATAATCACCATTAGTAGTAACCAGCCTTGTATTCCAACTGGTTAAATGAATTGAATTTAAATTTCCCAGTTGCCTTAAGGGGATTTAAACTCTTGTCTCCAGATCCTCAATTGAGGCCTCATGATCACAATATAACATGACAACCATTTAACCACAGTAAATAATGGTAAACGGGATCTCCCCAGTGTTTACTTTAGGACTGGAAAGGACTTGAATTCTTATAAGATTTATCATGTTCTTCAATATAATTCGACAAGCAATGTAGATATATAAACAACCAAGCAGGGTCATTGCATTGGCAAGCAGTGAGGCAAGTGGCCATTTAATCATGTTCTAAATGTTGGCTGGGTTAAACGTTCTCCTTGTAATATCAGAAACCTTCAACATTCATCTGGCTCATGCATCAAGAGCTCCGGTTAATGTCCCATAACATGGTACTCCTTAAATGCACTGAAAAGGCTATCTTGTTTCAACTCCTCTCCTGGGTGAGTGCGTCGTGCTAGGTTTAATTTAGTTTGGGGATGGTCAGGGAAACAGGCCCATTGGCCCAGCGAGTCCGTGCCGACCAACGATCAGCCCGTACACTAGCAATATCCAACGCACACGGACGGGGCAATTTACAATCTTCACTGAAGCCAATTAACCTACCACACCGCACGTCGTTGGAGTGTGGGAGGAATCCGGAGCACCCGGGGAAAACCCACGCAGGTCACAGGGAGAACGTGCAAACTCCGTACAGACAGCACCTGTGAGGCAGCAACTGTGCCACCGTGCCGCCCTGTTGAGGGGGTCTTTAAACGCATGTTCAGAATCATTTGAGCAACAATTGATATTTTTACCAAGGTGGAAATGTCAAATGGAACGTGGTGCTGGGTGGGGGTGGTGGTGGACAGTGATGTTTGAGAGGTGTTGAGATAGGCACATGGATATGCAGGGAATGGAGGGATATGGATCACGTGCAGGCTGAGATTTGTGTAATTTGGCATCAAGTTCGGCACAGACATTGTTGACCGAAGGGTTTGTTCCTGTGCTGTCATTCATGGTTGATCTATCTTTCCCCCTCAAACCCTTTCTCCTGCCTTCTCCCCATGACACCCGTACTATTCAAGAATCTATCTATCTCCCCCTAAAAATATCCATTGACTTCTCCTCCACAAACTTCTGTGGCAATGAATTCCGCAGATTCACCACTCTCTGACTATGCTTCCATATCTAGTCATACTAATGGAGCTATTCTATTCCTCCAAATAGTCAATTAGAAAATCATAGACCATTCAGCCCACCTCGTCCTTGATGACCAAACGAGAGCCATCCTGCTAACCGCATTTTCTCAATCCATGGCCTTGCAGATTCCAACACTTTGAGTGCAGGCCTAATGGGATTCTGTCTTAATCATTCATGCGCATGAGTTTCAAAACCATCTGCATCAAAATATTACTTCTCTTCACCTCATCTCTACTTCTTACTTTAGTTTAGTTTAGAGATAAAGCGTGGAAGCTGGCCCTTCAGCTCACCGAGTCGACACCGACCAGCGATCCCTGCACATGCGGCAAGGCAGCCAGGGTGGCGCAGTGGTAGAGTTACTGCTTGCAGCGCCGGAGATCCGGGTTCGATCCCGACTATGGGTGCTGCCTGTACGGAATTTGCACGTTCTCCCCGTGACCTGCCTGGATTTTCTCTGAGATTTTCGGTTTCCTCCCACATTCCAAAGACGTACAGGTTTGTAGGTTAATTGGCTTGGTGTCCTGGCAAATTGTCCCCAGTGTGTGCAGGATAGTGTTAATGTGCGGGGACCTCTGGTCGGTGCAGAATCGGTGGGCCGAAGGGCCTGTTTCCTTGCTGTATCTCTAACTAAAAACTAAAATTAACACTGCCCTACACACACTAGGGAACATTTTTAACAATTCTACCAAGGCAATGAATCTACAAACCTGTACGTCTATGGGGTGCAGGAGGAAACCGGAGCACCCGGAGAAAGGTCACGGTGAGAACGTAAAAACTCGGTACAGGTAGCTCCCGTAGTCATGATCGAACCCAGGTCTCTGGCGCTGTGAGGCAGCAACTGCACCGCTGCGCCAACTTCGTTCCACGAACTGATTTAAATTTCTAACCATTTTCCCCAGCGAGTTCCTTAGCCCCACCATCGGCAACAGCCAGCTGTGGGGTTTTATATTAAAGCTCCTTCGCGCCCACTCTGTTGAGGCCCCTCACCATTTTGCACACGCTTCATTTAAATCTCCCCTCAGCCGCCTCTGCTCCAAAGGAAACCAATCCCAGGCATCGTGCTCATACATAACATTCTCCAGCCCTGACAACATCCACATAAATCTCCTCTGTCCTCTCCCCAGTGCGATCACATCCTTCTTCTAACGTGGTGACAAAAACTACAATGCTCCAACTCTGAACCAGCGAGCATTTCTAACCTCTCTGTTCTCATCTATTGTGTTTGGGAAAACAAGAGAAGAGGTTTGGAAATTAATGTGTGCCCTAAAGGTTGATATGGAGTCTCCATATCTTTGGTTAATAGACACAAAATGCTGGGGTACCTCAGCGGCACAGGCAGCATCTCTGATGAGAAGGAGTGGGTGACGTTTCGGGTCGAGGCCCTTCTTCAGATTTCCGTATCCTTGAATTAGATTAACAATGGTTTGACAAGACAGAACTACGCACAATGCTCTTGTTGTAACGCAACAGGCATTTTATTCAAAGCACAAACCGCTTGAGGAACCCAATAGGTCAGGCAGCATCTGCGAAGGGAACGAACAGATCACGTTTCGGGTCAGGACCCTTCTTCGGACACACAGGCAACATCTGTGCAGGAGAAGGATTCAAGATGCTGGATTAACTCAGCGGGGCGGGCAGCATCTCTGGAGAACATGGACAGGTGACATTCCGGATCCTTCTTCAACTTATGAGTTACTCCAGCACTTTATGCCTTTTTTGTGTCAACCAGCATCTGCAGTTCACAAGTTATAGGAGTCGAATTGGGCCCATCGAGTCCACCCCGCCATTCAATCATGGCTGATCTCAGCATCCTCATCCCATTTTCCTGCCTTCTCCCCATCACCCTTGACACCCGTTCTAATCAAGAATTTGTCCATCTCTGCCTTAAAAAATATCCACTGACTTGGCCCCCACAGCCCTCTGTGGCAATGGGTTCCACAGATTAACTATTTGGCCAGATCATTGGCATTCATGCCTCCAGCACTTCTTTGAAATGGTACTATTGTAAATTATAATTCTACAACTCATGCAATTTGTTCGTTGGTCAGGTCACGTCAAATGAGCGCAATTAGTCTGTCTGCTTTCTTTTTATAACTTTAATTATTTCCAACTAATAGTGCCAGCTTGTTTGAGCTCGGATGCTCAGCCAGTTGGATTAGTTTATTGTGAATAGCTGCGTTTTGACCAGCCTGACTCATGAGGTTTCCTGAGATGAGTCTGACTGCTTGGAATTTCATTTATGATAAACCTACAGGCTTTCCTGCAGGCTGTCGAAATTGAATGGGAATATTTAGCTTTTCTGCTAAAACGGCAGTCTATAACTTCAGGGATAGGATAAGGTAACGGGGAAGAAAGAGGTGAGGTTTATTTGTAGGTTAGTAACCCCAGACTGGAGAATTCAACATTTATTCCTGCTTCCCCGTTCCCCACCTAGATTTGCATTCATTTCTCCCCTTCCCCGTCCCTACATTCCTACAATTCGTACATCTTCTATCCTTATCACACACTTCTTGCCTTGTCATCTCTGGCCTTTGTCCATCCCCTTCCACCACCTCCCCTCACTTGTATCCACCTATCACTCGCCACGCTTTGTCCCGCCCCCATCTCTCTTCCTGCTTTCCCCCCCCCCCCACCCACCACAATTAGTCTGAAGAAGGGTCCCGACCCGAAACGCCGCATATCCACGTTCTCCAGAGAGTCTGCCCGACCCGCTGAGTTATTCCAGCACGTTCCTTTTTTTTCAGAAAGGAATATTTGTACTTGTTGACTCATTCGTGAGATCATAGTGATCTCTGGCTTATCCCGCTTACATATTTCTGCATATTCGGTCATTAATTTTTAGTTCAGTTTCGAGATACAGTGCGGAAACAGGCCCTTCGGCCCGCCGAGTCCGCGCCGACCAGCGATCCCCGCACATCAACACTACCCTACACACACTAGGGGCAATTTTACATTTTTATACCTACAAGCCGCTACGTCTTTGGACTGTGGGAGGAAACCGAAGATCTTGGAGAAAACCCACGCAGGTCACGGGGAGAACGTACAAACTCCGTGCAGACAGCGCCCGGGTCCCTGGCGCGGCAAGCGGTGTAAGGCAGCAACTCTACCGTTGCGCCACCATGCGTATCTTGCACAGTGCAGCTTGTTTATCTGCTATTTATGCGGCTGGCAGTTTAACTGGGCCGTTAAGAGTTGGCTGCAATAATGTCCCTCGAGCGCATTTAGGCATGATCAGGACAAGACAATGAATCTCCTTCCCTAGTGGTCAATATTGCGTTACTTGACAACTCAGCAGCTTTGCTTTCCAAAGACTCACCGATCATCGTTGATCAATCATCAACCATCAGGGGGAAAAAATTCCAAATCTCTATCGTCCTCTTGAAGAGATTTCCAAACATTGGAGGTGGAAGGCTCGGGGATAATTGTTTGACCATGTGCCCAGATCCTATCTGTTTTCTAAAATTCAGTTCCATTACCTTGAAAGCTTTGTTGTACAGTTCTGGTCAACACACAAAATATGGTTTTGTTTATTTCAGTTTATTGTACTGTGGTGCAGTGAAAAGCTTTTTGTTACATGCTGAGCAGTCAATGGAAAGCCAATACATGATCACTATCGAGCCATCCACAGTGTACAGATACATTGGGCGGTCACGGTGGTGCAGCGGTAGAGTTCCTGCCTTACAGCGAATACAGCGCCGGAGACCTGGGTTCGATCCTGACTATGGGTGCTGTCTGTACGGAGTTTGTACGTTCTTCCCTTGACCTGAGCGGGTTTTCTCCGAAATCTTCGGTTTCCTCCCACGCTACTGTGGAGTGTGGGAGGTAACCGAAGATCTCGGAGAAAACCCACGCATCTACTGTGTAGAAAACTACTGTGGAGTGTGGGAGGAAGTTTGGCTTTGGTAAATGTAAAAAATGTCCCTAATGGGTGTTGGGTAGTGTTAATGTGCTGGGATCGCCGGTCGGTGCGGACCCGGTGGGCCGAAGGGTCTGTTTCCGTGTTGTGTCTCTAAACTAAACTAAAAGAAACTAAACATCCATTGACTTCATCTACACTTCACGCTGCTTCGTCAAGGCCACCAGCATGATCAAGGTTTGGTCTCACCCAGGCACTCCCTCTTCTCCCCTCTCCCATCAGGCAAGAGGTGTGAAAACGCGCACCTCCAGATTCAAGAACAGTTTCTTCCCAGCTGTTATCAGGTAACTGAAACGTCCTATCACCAACTAGAGCGCAGTCCTGTCCTCCCATCTACCTCATTGGAGACCCTTACACTATCTTTAATTGGACTTTACCGAACGATATCTTACACTAAACCTTATTCCCTTTATCGTTTATATGTGCACTATGGGCGGCTCGATTGTAATCATTTATAGTCTTTCCTCTGTCTGGTTAGCACGCAATAAAAGCTTTTCATTGCACTTCGGTGCACGTGTCAATAGACAATAGACAATAGGTGCATGAGTTGGCCATTCGGCCCTTTGAGCCAGCACCACCATTCAATGTGATCACGGCTGATCATCCCCAATCAGTACCCCGTTCCTGCCTTCTCCCCATATCCCCTGACTCCGCTATTTTTAAGAGCCCTATCTAGCTCTCTCTTGAAAGCATCCAGAGAACCGGCCAACACCGCCCTCTGAGGCAGAGAATTCCACAGACCCACCACTCTCTGTGAGAAAAAGTGTTTCCTAGCCTCTGTTCTAAATGGCTTACTCCTTATTCTTAAACTGTGGCCCCTGGTTCTGGACTCCCCCAACATCGGGAACATGTTTCCTGCCTCTAGCGTGTCCAAGCCCTTAACAATCTTATATGTTTCAATGAGATCTCCTCTCATCCTTCTAAACTCTAGAGTGTACAAGCCCAGCTGTTCCATTCTCTCAGCAGATGACAGTCCCAACATCCCGGGAATTAACCTTGTAAACCTACGCTGCACTCCCTCAATAGCAAGAATGTCCTTCCTCAAATTAGGGGACCAAAACTGCACACAGTACTCCAGGTGTGGTCTCACTAGGGCCCTGTACAACTGCAGAAGGACCTCTTTTCCCCCCCACGATTCCGGACACGATTCCCCCCCCCCCCCCACACAACGAGCGTTTATCGTACTCAATAGTTTACATAATGAACAAAAGAAAGTTCACAAAACCCCAGGGGGAGACTGGTGCACGGACACCCACCCACAACAGGGAGTGATCAGTGGCGTTTCTGGAGGCCGTGATCTCTCCTGGAAACCATCATCATTCTTAGCCCACTGCGTAATGATCTTTATCTTCCACGGTGTCACGAGATAACGTTTCTAATTGTTGTGGTTCCTTCCGCTGACTTTAATGGGAGTCACCATCACATCCTGACAGTTTGAACGGGCTCCAAAGTTCCCTCGTTCTTATCTGCTGCTACTCAGCCAGTTTTCCGAGACAGTCGAATAAGCTGCCCTCAATATCCACTTTACCAGTCTACCAGGAGCGACGCTGTCAAAGTGACCCTGGAAGTCCAGGAAGATAACATCCACGGAGATTTGCCTGGTCGCTGGGTGTTCATGTACCCATGCAATGTCAGCATTTAACGCACATCTCTACTTGCTCCTGCAGTAAGGAGACAGTAAGGAGTGACCACCTCGAAGAGTCTGCTCCCTGTATTGACCAGACTAGGACTGAAGTCATCACCCAGAGAGTTGTGAATCTGTGGAATTCTCTGCTATTCTTTGGGCTAATTACAAAATTCAATTATTAGATCTAAACATCTATCCATTTCTTAAGAAACGATAAACATTTTTAAATTGCCTAAGTGTCCAAATAACATCCACACAATAATAGTAAGATTAAACGAGAACTTACCAGTTCGAAGGTTGATCTTTATTTTATGACGAGTTGCGGTGAGGGATTTTGTGAAGACCCCGCCAACACGCATGCGCGGCATCCTTCAAAGCAGCGGTGTGGAATCACAGACCCGACCAAAAGTAAGGATATTAAGATTAAACCTTTGAACTAACCAGTTGAACATAATGATCGAGGGTTGGGAGCGGACGTCGTTTTCTGCCGTCGTTTTCTGTATCACCCCTTTTCCTTCCAATCGTAGTATCTCAACATGAGCCCGTTCCTTCTCTAATTGAGAGAATGCAAATCTGCGACTAGGCTCATGTTGCGAAGGGGGATCCCTGCCATTAATAAACTCTATCTCATAACCCTGAATGCTTTGTAAAATAAAAGGATCCGTAGTTATGGTATACCAGGCAGACCGGAATTCCCGTAACCGTCCCCCCACCGGTGAGGTTACTATTGCTACTTTATGGAAGGAACCAAGCCCCCTTACCTCCAAGGTTAGCGCCGGGGTCTGGACTGTGGTGTTTTTGCTCCCCGTGTGGCGTGGCCCTGTTGCCGCATCTTCCAAGCCGGCTTGGGCTGGCCTTGGAATAAAAAAGGCTTCTGCTGTTGGGGCCCCGGCGTGGAGTATGTTGTTTGCGGGTATGTTCTGGGGACCCTGTCCGCCGGTGTGCGAGACCTGACCGAGGAACGTGGCTGCTGCCTGGTGTAAACGTGAGCCTTAGATGAATGAGGCTGCCTCATCATCCCCACAGTCTTGGCCTCCTCGTCCAGCTCTTTTACTCGTTTAGGTAGGTCTTCCCCAAACAGCTGCCTTGGTGGTGGTGCGGTGGAGGTGCTTCATAATCCCGCAAATTTGGGATTTAAATTTGGCCGGATGGAGCTTTTCCTAAAGCAGTTTATTTCAAACTGAGTGTTGCACAAGAGCGCTAGTGCATCCTGCTGCTCCTCGGAAACACTCGTGGCATCCAGAGACCGAGCAAAAGCCGTGATACTTGCCGTCAGCAGTTTCAGGATCTTCTGGAGCTTGCCCTCCTTGATCCTTGCGTTGGTAGACATGTTCCCCCATATTGCTGTATTCACCTTTGGAACGTTGAGGGAGTTGCAGTTCGCCGGTGCTTTATATCTCGCCATTGTTTCCGTGAGCACGGTATCCTGGAGCTGGTGCGTAGTCAGGAAATCAACCGAAGCCGCTATCTTGGGATGTAATGGGTCCCCAGTGGTAGCAGGCGACCCAAACTTCGAGACTGCCTCCAACATTTCCTGTGGGGCCTCGAGCTCTCCCTCCTCCTCAGACTCACCCATACTTCCCTGCTGGCTCTCAATAAGCGATGGTGAGATGGAAGGTGGCGGCTGTACGTAGCTCCCAGACCTCTGGGACTGCCGTTCCTGATGCTCCAGGTCCCGTTTATAGAGCACCTCCACCATGCGCTCCAACCGGGCCATACGCTGCACGCGGGCCACTGGTCGTCTTCCCCAGCCTCTCCAGAGGAACCGGGGCTTCCGGCAGCTGTCAGCACCCCCACGGAATGCACTGTCAGGAAGTCGCCAGCTCCCACTCCAGTGGAGCTGTGCGACTCCCCCACACGCATACCGCTGGTCCGCCGTCGTTTGGACAGCAGCGGCCCCTCTGTCTGGTGGGAGGGAAGAGGGCTTGAGTCATCGCTTGCACCAGAAGCCAGACTCCTCGATGTCCGTGCGGGCTTACCACCACAGTGTTCCACACATAAACGGGAATGTGGCGGCGCATGGTCTGTTATACCCGCCTCAGCAGGGGTGCTAGACCGTACTTTGCTGCCACCGGCCCGCACTACGGCAGCCTGTTCCGGTGGTGTGCCGGAACATCCTGCCCCCACAGGCCACTGGCCTGCTTCCTCGCAGGTTTACGCAGTGGCTTGTCCCTGCCTGCCGCACCGACAAGGCTGGACTTTAGCGAGGGTTCCCCGCTGTTCTGCCCACGAGGGACCTCTAAAGGGGGGGGATGCACCTGCAGACACGCTTGCTCCAACAGCCCCACGTGCCTTACCTCCAGCCCTGGACTTGGGCACTGGAGGCCTGGAGTCAGGGTCTCCCAGCCCCTGCTCCTGCGCGGACACCCTCTTCTTTGCCAGAGGGGTTGTGCCGGGTCTAATCAGCTGCCCAGAGCTCCCCGACTGCCGCGACTTCCTCCCCGGTGGTGTCTCAGCTGCTCCCGATGTAGCGGGCAGCTCCGGGGACTTCACTCGCTGAACGCGACTCGGAATCCTCCTTCCTCCTTCCATGGCCCTGCAAAACAATGCAGAGCATACAAACCAGCTAAAGGTTAACTTACCTGCAGCTGCTTACCTTTTTGAAGGAGCCGGTTGAGGGAGCGCACTCCCCCCCCCCAGCTGCCGTGAGCAAATGCGCGCGACGATATGCCGCGCATGCGTGTTGGCGTGGTCTTCACGAAGTCACTCACGTGACTCCAAAGTAAAATTCACAATATAACATGGTTTTTAAATCTAATTTTCATGAATTTATGGGCCAAATGGAAGGAATTTAGTGTTTAATTCCCGTAAATTAATGGCCATTTAAATCAACTTGCGAGTGGGTTTTAGTGAATGCGGTGGATTGGAACATTGCGGTTTGCGGTGAATTTAACCCACAGTCAGCAGGGAAAATACTACCGGTTCGTATATATTTTTTGTCCTCATTGTGCATGATGAAAATTTGATTAAATGCTTCCTAAGAACCACGTTTTTAAGTAAAAATAAACTGTGTACCTTATTTTAACCCCTACGTAAAATCCTTCCCGTTGTCGGCGCTCACGGCTTTAGAAGATGATTTTTAAATTACTCTAACTAATTAATGATCTAGTGTAGTTTAAAAATACCTTCATAAATCAAATGTCGGAGCGATTTCTCTTTAGCGATGAAATCCCCTGACGATTGATTTGCCCTGTCTGGAGAAAAACGGCATTTTAAACCCGCCCCCCTCTGAAAGGCGCCAAAGTCGCGCACACGGGGAGTGGCAGAACTGCAGTGCCGCTCAAGGTAAGTTTTGTAACATACCTACACTTACAGAATCAAGGGATATGGGGAGAATGTAGGAACGGGGTACTGATTTTGGATGATCATCCACGATCATAATGAAGGGCCGAATTGCATACTCCTGCACCTATTTTCTATGTTTCAATGTTTCCTTCCACTGAAACCTAGATAGATTTCTGCAATAGTCTGATAGTATTTTGGTCACCGTTACTGACAAGTTTTGACATGGATCATAGAACAGTACAACACAGGAACAGGCCATTCGGCCCACAATGTCCATGCCGAACATGATGCCAAGGTAAACTGAATGGCGAATAATCCATATCCCTCCATTCCTTGCATATCCATGTGCCTATTCAAAAGTCTCTTAAATGTCACTGTCACAACTGTCTCAGACACCCACCACCCTCTGTGTAAAAAACTTGCCCTGCACATCTCCTTTAAACTTTGCCCCTCTAACCATAAAACTCTGCCCTCTAAAGGGCCTGTCCCACTTGGTCATCTTTTGTGCGTCACGCAGATGGCGCGCGAAGATTTTGTACATCACTGCCTATGTCATCGCGCATCCGTAAATGATGTCGCGTAATTTGCGTGCAAATGACGGCCAAGTGGGACAGGCTCTTAAGTCTTCGACATTTCATAGTTTCTAACTGTACCTTATCTGGGCCACTCATCATTTTATATACTATCACATCTGCCTGCTCTTTCTAAAGCTTTGAGATCTATTTAAATACTTGGTTTAGTTTAGTTTAGAGATACATCATGGAATAGTCCTTTCAGCCCAAAACTACACCAACCATAGATCGGCCATTTACACGAGTTATTCTACTTTCTCATCTGCACCGACATATTAGGGGGAATTTACTGAGGCCAATTAACCTGCAAACCAGCATGTCACAGGCATAGGCAATGATGGTCCAATTCTATACGGCCACCGTAGAGTCTGTCCTCACCTTCTCGATCATGGTCTGCTTTGGCTCAGCCACCAAGCACGACACCCGCAGGCTGCAGTGAATCATCCGATCAGCTGAGAAGGTTGTTAAAGAAGGAACTGCAGATGCTGGAGAATCGAGGGTTACACAAAAAGCTGGAGAAACTCAGCGGGTGCAGCAGCATCTAAGGAGTGAAGGAAAGAAGAAGGGTCTCGACCCGAAACGTCGCCTATCTCCTTCACTCCTTAGATGCTGCTGCACCCGCTGAGTTTCTCCAGCTTTTTGTGTAACCCCCAGCTGAGAAGGTTGTTGGCTGCAACCTTCCCTCCATTGACGAACCGTGCACTGCAAGGGCCAGGAAGCGAGCAGGCAAGATCATCTCTGACCCCTCTCACCCTGACCACAAACTCTTTGAATCACTTCCCTCTGGAAGGTGACTCCGGACTGTCAAAGCTGCCACAGCCAGACATAAAAACAGCTTTTTTCCACGAGCAGTAGCTCTACTCAATAACCAAAAGTCTGTAGCCTCCTTTTGCTCAGTTATTTTATTTAATTCTACACATGCTTAATCAATAATATATTATTATTTATGTTTAATGTTGTATGTTTTATTCTTAATTGTTACTGTATGTCATATTGTTACTTCCGAGCGGAGCGTCAAGGCAAATTCCTTGTATGTGTACATACATGGCCAATAAACTTATTCATTCATTCGATAGGATGTGGGAGGAAATCGGGGAAAACCCACGTAGTCAAGGAGAACGTGCAAACTCCATGCACAGACTTGATTGAACTCAGGGCTGTGGCGCTGTGAGGCAGCGGTTCTACCAGCTGTGCCACTGTGCTTCCCTGAACATACGTCTCCTTTTGCCCTGGTCATATTTGATATCATATCTCTGGGTCAGTGGTCCATGACTCCAGCTGCTAGTTCAACAACTTAATCACACGACTGTGTAGGAAGGAACTGCAGATGCTGGTTTAAACTGAAGATAGACACAAAAAGCTGGAGTAACTCAGCGGGTCAGGCAGCATCTCTGGAGAGGAGGAATGGGTGACGTTTGGGGCCGAGACCCTTCTTCAGACTGCTTTTGTACTTGCTGCTGTATTGTACATAGTATATAATCTAGTAAGAATGGGCCTGTTTCCATGCTGTATCTCTGAACTAAACTAAACTACACTAAAGAAACCAATTAAATGAATCTGGAAGCTTTAGCGAAAGCAAGCAGATAGGATTGCATGTAACATTATGAGAGGCAGAGAGAGGGTAGACACACAGAGAGGTCAGAAACTATTTCCCAGGGTGGAAATGCCAAAGACTGGAGGACAGGGTTTTATCTTCAGAGGGGCAATGTTTAGTGGAGATGTGCAGGGTTTCCTGCGGGCGCTCCAGCTTCCTCCCACATCCCAAAGACGTGCGGGTGTGTAGATTAGTTGGCCCTCTGTAAAATGTCCCTGGTCTGTAGGGAGTGGATGAGAGAGTGGGGTAACATAAAACTAGTGTGAACGGATGGTCAGCGTGGACTCGGTGGGCCAAAGGCTCTGTCACCGTGCTGTATCTCTGAACTAAACAATCATCCAAATTCTTGTAGGCAGGAACTGCAGATGCTGGTTTAAACTGAAGATAGACACAAAATGCTGGAGTAACTCAGCGGGACAGGCAGCATCTCTGGATAGAAGGAATGGGTGATATTTCGGGTCGAGACCCTTCTTCGGACTGAATTCTAGTCTGAACACCCTCAGGACAATTTATGGACTGAATTCAATGTGAAAAGGGGTCTGGACCCGCGGAATCATCCAAATTCAATTGGTTAATCGGTCAGGATGAATTTTCCTGGTGACTGGCGTTGCTGTCAGTTTTACAGTGATGTTGCACGGGGCTGTGTTAACTGTCATTGTAAAAATACCTATCAGTTCTTTGATAGACTCTAATTCTAAACACCATCACTTCAATGATCATGGTTCACGTTATTGCATTCTTCTTCTTCTTGTGTATGGCGTGCACAGCCTAAAGTTGTAGGTCAACTTGTTCTATTTGATCTATTTGTTTGTGCACGTCGGGTTGATTGCATTCGTCGAAACAGGGTGGACCGCGTGAAGGCTGTAATCTCCCACCCTGCTATTACATTGGAGCACTCTTAATTGTAGCAATGTTTCAACATTTTGAGATTTTAAAAATCAAGTCTGCAATTTATCCCATCAGATAAAGCATAAAAATAAGTTTAATGTGACACCTAATTCACTTTCATATCTTCAGTATTAAAAAAGTTATGGCCATTTTCATACTCGGAAATTAGCATCTTGTTCCCTATTGCTTTTCCATTGACTTAACACAAAAGCTGTGATCAAGGACAGTCAAAAGCCCATAACTTTCTTAAAAATTAAGAGAACTGAAATAATGTTTCAGTTATGATAGATTGAAGCATTCTGAAACAAATATGAAAGAATCTTGCTTGGATTACCTGAAATTAAAGCATATAATTAGTTAGTTACCCAATTGTAGCTAATTACAAAATTCAATTACTAGATCTAAACATCAATTTCTTTAGAAAAAATTAACATTTTTAAATAGCCTAAGTGTCCAAATAACATTCATACAAGAATTCACAATAGAACATGATTTTTAACTCTCATTGTCATGCATTTATAGGCCAAATGGAAGGAATTTAATGTTTAATTCCCGTAAATTAATGAGCAGTTAAATCATCTTACGAGTGGGATTTTGTGGAACGCGATCAATTGGAACGTTGCGGTTGCGGTGAATTTAAACCCCAGTCAGCAGAAAAAATACTGCTGGTTTGTATGGGGAATAAATCACCGTTTCGCAACATGAAATGTGGATTAAAGGCATCTTAAGAAGCACTTTTATACATAAAATAAACGGCTTTCCTTTACCTGTCCCGTACTTGAAATCCGTCCCTGTTGTCGGCGTTGACGGCTTTAGAAACTGATTTTTAAATTACTCCAGCGCTGAACTTGTCGGGCGATTTAAAAAAAATAATTCACAGAACGGCAGTCGGAACAATTCTTCACTCCGAGAAAATATATTATGGACAGATAGGAGAAACACCGCATTTTTACCCCGCCACCTCCCCCCCCCCCACCAAAGGTGCCAAAGTCACGCAAAGGGCCAGTGGCAGAACTACAGCGCTGCTGAAGTCAAGTTTTGTAACAGCGCTATTAATTGGGAAATAACCCTGAAAACGGCTCACTTCGTGTTTATTCAACTGAGCGAGGTTTAGCAGTGAGGATTTTAACAGTGACATAATGCCATTTGACAGCAGCTTGCTAAATATGTTGTAGCTATCATTCTCCCATTGTTATCCGAATAATAGGTCACCATTTACTGCTCGGGCAAAGATCAGTGGCTGGTCAGATGGGAATTTATGTCACCAAGTCACAAACATCACGCAATTATAAGAACTGGGATGTACTGGACCAAGGTTCTGAAACAAGCTACAAACTTGCAAATTCCACGACCCATGTCCCAGTGAAGTCATTCCATTTTTATGAGGTTGGTTCAATGACAGATAGTTTAGTTCAAGACTGCCGTCTCTGGATATGCCTGGCAAGATCGAGCCAATTATGTTTTGTGAAAACATTTTCCTGACATGCATAATAATCTGTCCTCTATTGAATGTTATGGTCCCCAGCTGTAAGAATATCGTGAGCCGTTCAATGCCCCGCATTTTTTCCCAAATTAACCTGGTATTCGCGCAAAGTATTTGGATGCGGATGCATCCAAGTTTCCACTGGAAAATGTCTTGCATTCCACAGTGTGTAGGAAGGAACTGCAGGTGCTGGTTTACACCGAAGATAGACACACAAAATGCTGGAGTAACTCAGCGGTCAGGCAGCATCTGTGGGGAGAAGGAATGGGTGACGTTTTCAGGCTGAGACCCTTCTTCGGTCTGCATTGTTCAGTCTGAAGAAGGGTCTCATCCCTTCTTTTTAATATTTTTATTAGAAGCATGTGCATAGCATAATACAAACATTTCTTATATATCAATCATACGTTGCTAATAGGTGGGAATCCAGCTATCAAAATAATAGTGGTCCTCCTTTATCAGTTGTATAGTAAAGGGCCTGTCCCACCAGCATGCAACTCTCTGCGATTAGCGCGACCTAACGTGGTCGCTTGAGCCGTCCAGCGTCGCGGGGCCGGTCCCACTTCGATCGCCGGAGCCGTGTGGAATTGTGCGGAGTTCGTCCCGAGTTCGTCCCGACATCGCGCGGGTCTCCGAAAAACTGACTATGTCCAAAATTTCCGCGCGGCAACGGCTTGTCGGCTCGCAGTCGCCTCGACGTTTACACACCGCCCCGACATCGTGCCTCTGTGAACCTATCTGTAGGTGCCTCCGTGACCCTCTATGTGTGTGGCTCTGTGGCCCTCTGTGTGTGTGTGCCTCTGTGCCCCTCTCTGTGTGCCCCTCTCTGTCCTGCCGAACTTACCTTGGACTTTGCTCCAAGTTCGCCTCACTTTGCGCCGTGTTGCGCCACTCACCTGACCTCCGCGCGGCCCCTACTGCCGGTTTGGTTGCGCTTGCCGCATGCAGGCGCATGCTGGTGGGAACGGCCCTGTACAGGGGATCACCCGACCTCCGCGCGGCCCCCACTTCTAGTTTGATCGCGTTCATCGCATAGAGTTGCATGCTTGTAGGACAGGCCCTTAAGTCTGCTTCTATATAGTTTTTTTTATAGATAGAAAGTGAGAAAAAAAACAAAAAAGCATGATACAGAAGAATGGAGTCATTTACCAATAATACAACTTTAGAGATAGGTCCATAAGTTATAAACTATTCATCTAATCCTGAGCTCGAGTTTCAGTCAGATTCCCGTGCTGAACCAACTTACCCTTTCAAAAAATCAATAAATGGAGACCCCGAAACGTATTTTGTGTCTTGCATTCCACTGTGTTACCACCTTTCTCGTTCGTGTGTGTTGCATCCTTGAACTAATCACACACTCACCCGCTATATTGTGCAAGCAACATTTTTCCCAGGGTGAAAATATCTGACACTGGAGGGCGAAGCAAGAAGGTGAGAGGGGGTAAGTTTAACGCGAGAGTTTGGATAGACTTGCATTGTTTCCTCTGGAACGTCGGAGAAATTTCTGTAGTCAGAGGTGGGGAATCTGTGGAATTCTTTGTCCCAGAAGACTGTGGAGGCCACGTCAATGGATATTTTTAAGGCGGAGATGGATAGATTCTTGATTAGTACGGGTGTCAGGGGTTATGGGGAGAAGGCTGGAGAATGGGGTTAGGAAAGAGAGATAGATCAGCCATGATTGAATGGTGGAGTAGACTTGATGGGCCAAATGGCCCAATTCTACTCATATCACATAAGGGGAGACATGATTGAAATATATACAATGATGAGGCTTGGATAGGGTAGATATTGACAATTCTCAATAGAAGCAGATAATTGTCCAATTATACTCTGACATCTGACATACTCCTCATCCATGGACTCTGCCACATCCCAAATCCCACGATTCCCCTTGTGTCAAAACTCCATCGCACATCGTCGACCGTGCTCAGGAACTGTGCGTCCACAGCCCTGAATTCTATCCTATGCCCTTGTGACAATTTACAGAAGACGATTAACCTTCACGTCTTCGGAGGAAACCAGAGCACCCGGAGAAAACCCATGTGGTCACGGGGAGAATGTACAAACTCTGCACAGACAGCACCTGTAGTCGTGATCGAACCCGGGTCTCTGGTGCTGTGAGGCAGCAACCCCACCTTGCTGGCTCTGTGAACCATCAAGACATGAAGACTGCACTCTCGGTCCTAGAAAGCCGACCCCTCATTCTGAAACCTTGCTGTGGGTCACTGCAACAATATGTTCTGAAATACAACGAGAGGAGTAGAAGTTAAAGGAGATGCATGGAACACGTTTTTGTTTACACTGAATGTGGTGGGTGCCTGGAGCGTGATGCAAGAGGTGGTGGTGGAGGCAGGCATAATTGTGGTGTTTTTAAGAGGTTTTTGGTTATCAGAATCAGAATCAGAATGCCTTTTATTGTCACTATACACATGTACAGTGAGATTAAAAACTGCTCCTACTCAGTGCAAAAACAAGACAAAAAGGGGGGGGGGGGATAAGGTGCACAGTTTCTGCAGCGCTATATACATATCTACAAAAAGACAATGGATAAATAGAATGGATATGCAGGGAAATGGAGGGATATGGACCACGTGCAGGCAGAGGAGGTTAGTGTATCTTGGCATCATGTTTGGCACGGGCCACTGTGGGCCGAAGGGCCTGTTCCTGTGCTTGTATACTTCCCGCAGCTCCTTGTGCCATTTGATGTGACCCAGCAGCATCTGCAGTTCCTTGCGACTGTACTGTTCTATGTTCTAAGCCTCTACACTCAGCAAGACTTCCTTACTCCTGTAGTCTAACGCCACCTTATAAACAAAAAAAAAATCCTACTGCTTGCCAAACTTGCACTTCCTCCCTTTCAGGAACTGTGCCAAGATCCCAATCCACACCAACATTTACTAGTTTATCACCATTTAAAAAGAAAATCTGTTTTTCCTATTTTTGCAGCCATTATGAATAACTTCACATTTTCCACTTGCTTCTCTTTGATGTCCCCATATCATGAACATGGTTCAGTGTTCGGCTGTCAACATTAGGGAATTCTCATATTCCTAGCTCTGCAACCGATTATTCACTGTCTACAGGAAAAGTAGCTGCTTAATGTCCAAACCTCTTGTAAATTGTTGACAACATGTTGAAGTTAGTACCTAATCGAAATTTTGTTTTTTCTCAGATGTTAGTTGTTGGTTTTCTGGTTTTCCTGCACACGCCAAATGTTGGCACATAATCGTAGGATTTTATTATGAAATACGTTTCTTCTTTCCATTTCCATCCACTCCTTTGAAGGAAAGCTCAAGCACTCTTCATAAGGGTCTACAATGATTCCTAAATAGGTGTTTTTAAAAAGCGTAAATAAATGTGGAATTCAAATTTAGTGTCAATAATCTAGAGCGGCACGGTGGGGTAGCGGTAATGTTGCTGCCTTGCCTTACAGCGCCGGGTTCGATCCTGACTACAGGTGCTGTCTGTACGGTGTTTGTACGTTCTCCCCGTGACCTGCGTGGGTTTTCTCCAGGCGCTCCGGCTTCCTGCCACACTCCAAAGACGGACAGGTTTTTAGGTTAATTGGCGTCTGTAAATTGCCCCCAGTGTGCAGGATAGTGCGAGTGTACGGGGTGATCGCTGGCCGGCACGGACACAGTGGGCCGAAGGGCCTGTTTCCATGCTGTATCTCTAAAGTTTAAAAACACAAGCATACATGTTTAGGATCTTTAATGATTCCGAAAGGGGGGGGGGGGGGGTTAAAAACCTTAAATAAATGTGTAATCCAAAGTTAGTGCCAACAATTGGGAACATGGAACAGCTGAATTGTGTAATTGTCAGTGTTTAATTGTCGTAGGTACCGGCAGGAGGATAATGAAATTCTTACTCACTGCAGCTTAACATAGAAACACAGAAAATAGGTGCAGGAGGAGGCCATTCGGCCCTTCGAGCCAGCACCGCCATTCATTGTGACCATGGCTGATTGTCCCCCATCAATAACCCGTGCCTGCCTTCACCCCATATCTCTTGACTCCACTAGCCCCTAGAGCTCCATCTAACTCTCTTAAATCCATCCAGTGACTTGGTCTCCACTGCCCTCTGTGGCAGGGAATTACATAAATTCATAACTCTCTGGGTGAAAAAGTTTTTTCTCTCCTCAGTCTTAAATGGCTTCCCCTTTATTCTAAGACTGTGGCCCCCCGGTTCTGGACTCACCCAACATTGGGAACATTTTTCCTGCATCTAGCTTGTCCAGTCCTTTTATAATTTTATATGTTTCTATCAGATCCCCCCCCCTCATCCCTCTAAACTCCAGTGGATACCTTCTCCCCGTGTTAATACAATAAAACACAAATAAATATCTAATAATCAATAATGCAGTAAACTAGTAACTGTAATACCAGGTAACCTTCACAGTGTCAAACCAAGTCTGTAGTTCAACCAACGACAGTCTGTAGAAGATCATCGTTGCTAAGGTGAGTGTTCTGCAGTCAAGAGTGAAGAATATTTATTTGTCAAAGATTGACACAAAATGCTGGAGTAACTCAGCGGGACAGGCAGCATCTCTGGAGAGACCGAATGGGTGGCATTTTCGGGACGAGACCCTTCTTCGGTCTTCGACCCAAAAACGTCACCCATTCCTTCTCTCCAGAGATGCTGCCTGTCCCGCTGAGTTACTCCAACATTTTGTGTCAACCAGCATCTGCAGTCCCGTCCCACAGATAGCTGCAAACCCACCCGTTTTGGGATGTGGGGGGGAATCCGGAGGAATCGGAGGAAACCCACGCGGTCACAGAGGTAACGTGCAAACGCCACATAGACAGCACCGAGGTCAGGATGGAAGCCAGGTCTTTGGTCCTAAGAGGCAGCAGCTCCACCAGCTGCGCGACTGTGTGCTATGAGAGACTCTGTGTGCTCTGTGTGCCCTGTCAGTGAAGTGGTGCATCAATTACAGTTTATTTTAGCTTAGTTTCGTTTAGAGCGTGGAAACAGGCCCTTCGGACCAGCGATCCCCGCGTATTGACACGATCCTGCACACACTAAGGGGCAATTTACACACACACCAAGCCAATTAACCTACAAACCTGTACGTCTTTGGAGTGTGGGAGGAAACCGAAAATCTCTGTGAAAATCCACCTGGGTCACAAACTCCGTACAGACAGCACCCATAGTCGGGAGCGAACCCGGGTATCCGGCGCTGCAAACAGTAACTCTACCGCTGCGCCGCAGTGGTTGCCCTGTGCCACGTGCAGGGATCGCTGGTAGGCGTTGACTCGGTGAACCCGGGTCTCCGACGCTGCAAGCGCAGTAAGGCAGCAACTCTACCGCTGCGCCACCGTGCAGGATTATAGGATTATGTATATTCAGGATTATTAAATCCTATATTGGTATCGGTTGATTATTGTCAGATGTACCGAGATACGGTGAAAAGCTTTGTTTTGCATGCTCTCCAAATAGATCGATAATACTGCACATTGATACAACCATGCCAAACACAAGTAAATCAGGCACTCTACGGAAACGGCATTCAGGCCCGCTGAAGTATTTTGTCCACTGGAAGGGACAAATGCAGCAGTGATTTAAGTTAATGACAAACGGTGGAGGTTAAATTTCCGTAGCAGAATCTGGTGTGTGGATGAGAGCCGGATGTTGTATTAGCTGCTACCGATGTAATAGGACCTATCCACTTCTCCAGAAAATTCCAAACGGCAAATTGAAGTACCGAAGAAATCAGACTGATTCTGTGTGTGTGTGTGGGCGGGGGGGGGGGGGGGGGGGGGAGTTGGAAGAGAGGAGGGGCAGGACAAAGTACGGCAGGCAATAGGTTGCTGCAGGTGAGGGAGGTTATTTCGATAGGCAAGATGGTTGGACAAAGTCTAAAGATGAAAGGGAGGAAGGTGTGAGACCAAAGGATTGAAGAGGGAGGGGAGAAATAGTCCAGGTGGGGCACAGGGGAGTTTTTGGGGGGGGGGGGCTGGTTCTGGAAAGAACGCCCCTGTCTGTTTCTTTGCTGAAAATCTTCTCTCAAACTACATTAGTGAATTAGATGTTTTTTTAATATATGTTTATTTAATTTTGAGATGCAGCGTGGAAACGCCAGCCAATAACCCTGTACTCTAGTTCCATCCTACACATGAGGGCCAATTTACAATTTACCGATACAATTAACCTACAAACCTACGCGTCTTTTGGAGTGTGGGAGGAAACCGGAGCACCCGGAGAAAACCCTCGCGGTCACAGGGAGAATGCGCAAACTCCGCACAGATACTCCCCTTCCCCCTCTCTCTCTCCCACTTCCGCCACTCTCCCCTACACCTCTCTCCCTCCCTCCCCCCTGCAACCACACGTTGGGGGAACAGACCCAACGGGTCTGCACTTGGTTTAGTACTTATTTAAAACTCAGTGTGTGTCTGCCGACCGCCGTCCGCCTGCCGTCCGGCTGCCACGTTTTCGCCCTTTGATTCCCTGCTCTGCCAAAACCGGACCCTCAGACGCCGTTTTTAATATTTTGACAGACATTAAGCTTGTACATTCACAAATGCACGCCTCAATACATTTAGACATTTTTATGTACATTTTTTAACATAAAATCCTTCACCCGCCCCCCCCCCCACACACACACACACACACGCACACTCACTCATTTTGTGGCCTCCTGTTGGCCAGACACCCTAACTGCAGCTGCGCCCTCCTCCCCCGTACTCGGGTACTGAAGCACGTTCGGGGTCCAGACCCAATGGGTCTGCACTTGGTCTAGTATACTATTAAAACTCTGTGTGTGTGTGTCTGCCGACCGGGTGTGTGTCAGATTTGCCCTTTGATTTCACGGTTCGCCAAAACCACTTTCAAACCCCGAGATATTTTCCATTTTGCCACACATTACACTTTTACATTTACCCATTCACTCCTTATTCCATTTAGAAATTTTAATGTACACTTTTAAAAATAAAATCCTTCACCCCCCCCATACACACACACACTCACTAGTTTTTTGGCCTCCTGCTGGCCAGACACCATAATGGCAGCTGCTCCAGCCCGCTCTCCTCCAAAAACACGGCGATTTATTTTCAATGCGGCCGATTTTCGCGACTGAAGCACGTTTGGGGACCAGACCCAACTGCTCGACCCCCTGGGTTTTGCTGCTATCACGCTGCTCCAATGAGCAGGAATCGGGTCTAACACCGGGTGCTGAATGCGAGGAGTTTTCACGTTCTCCCCGTTTCCCCTTGGGTGAGCTGGTTTTCACCAAGGTTTTTAGTTTTAGTTCTTAGTTTAGCACGGAAACAGGCCCTTTTGCCCCCTGGGTCCCTGCCGACCAGCGATCACCCCATACACTAGTTCGATCCTACACACTGAGGGCAATTTACAGAAGCCAAATAACCTACAAACCTCTACGTCTTTGGAGTGAAGGAGGAAACCGGAGCACCCGGAGAAAACCACACGGTCACAGGGAGAACGTACAAACTCCGTAGTCAGGATGCAACCTGGGTCTCTGGCGCCGTAAGGCCGCAACTCTATCTCTGCGCCACCGTGCCATCCATTAATTAACCACTATAAAAATCCCCAGAACATGTAAGTCTCTGATGGGAGAATTGGAGGAGGCGGACATGGTTAATAGACATGTTAGAGAGAATGGGTTACAAGTAAAGGGGGGAATGGGATCATTGAGAATGTGCGAAGAGCTAGCCTAGAATCAAGCGGCTGAAGAACCTCGTTTCTACACCACAAGAAAATCTGAAAATATAAGGTTCATGTAACTGAGACTATCATTCCAGATTTTGTTTAGTTTAGAATAGCAGCGCGGAAACAGGCCCTTCGGCCCACTGAGTCCACACTGACCAGCTATCCCTGCACGTTAACACTATCCCACACAAAATGGGTACAATTTTACCAAGCCAATTAAACTACAAACCTGTATGTCCTCGGAGTGTGGGAGGAAACCGTAAGATCTCGGAGAAAACCCACGCGGTCACAGGGAGAACGGACAAACTCCGTACTGACAGCACCCGTAGTCGGGATTGAATTTGGGTATCTGGCAACTCTACCGCTGCGCCACCGAGCCACCCAGTTGTCATGGTGGGTTTGACGCTTATGTCTCTGGGTATCTGGTCTAAATCTCTGGCTGCCACTTCAGTACATTAACCACCAACGCTACTACGCCTGCCGTGTGCAAGTCTAAAGTTTAATTTTAGTTTGAGTTTATTGTCACGTGTATTGAGGTACAGTGAAAAGCGTTTGTTGTGCGCTATCCAGTCAGTGGAAAGATAACACACGATTACAATCGAGCCATTTGCAGTGTAGAGGTACATGATAAGGGAATATCATAGTTCAAGCAAACGGTGCTGCAGGAACAAAGGTTTAAGAGTACACAGTATTGAAGCCATTGAGAATTGTGTTAAGAAATCATTTTCATTATCAGTTGCAGTGTTAAAGCGCAGAATTACTTCAAAACAAAAATATGCTTAAGTGGAAAATAGAAACAAAAAGCTGGAGCAACTCAGCGGGACAGGTGGCGTTTTGGGTCGAGATCCTTCCTCAGACTAGTTCGGGGAAAGGGAAAAGGGAGAGAGAGACGATGATGTCGAGAGATAATATAAGGGATAAGAAAATATGTTTATGGTCAGTTCATCAAATTGTACATTGACACAGCGGCCAATTTCAGAGTCGGGATAAAATTGTAAACCTCATTAAGTTCAGCCAAGGACCAATGACAAAGAGTACACTGAACCTGAAAACTTACTATTGAAGACTGATGGTCGAATGGAATAATTGGTGAGTCACAACGGGTAGCAACCAGAGCTACCACGATCTCTTTGTCTCCATCACAGGGGACAGACTGTTATCCTGCCCGAAGAAGGGTCTCTAACCGAAACGTCACCTATTTCTTTTCTCCAGAAATGCTGTCTGGCCCGCTGAGTTCATAAGAGATAGGAGTAGAATTAGGCCATTCGGCCCATCAAGTCTACTCCGCTATTCAATCATGGCTGATCTTTGCCTCCTAATCCCATTTCTGTGCCTTCTCCGCACAACCCTTGACACCCCTTCTAATTTGTCTACCTCTGCCTTAAAAATATCCGCTGACTTGGCCTCCACAGCCCTCTGTGGCAATGAGTTCCACAGATTAACTACCCTCTGACTAAAGAAGTTCCTCCTCACCTCCTTTCTGAAAGAGCACCTATTAATTCTGAGGCTACGGCCTCTGGTCCTAGACTCTCCCACTCTTAGACTCTTGGAAACATCCTCTCCACATCCACTCTATTCAAGCTTTTCATTATTCTGTAAGTTTCAATGAGGTCCCCCCATCAACCGTGTAAACTCCAGCGAGTACACGCCCTGTGCCGTCAAACGCTCATCATATACTAACCCACTTATTCCTGGGATCATTCTTGTGGACCTCCTCTAGACCCTCTCCAGAGCCAGCGCATCCTTCCTCAGATATGAGGCCCAATTTTTTTTCACAGTACTCCAAATGCGGCCTGACCAGCACCTTATAGAGCCTCAACATTACACCAATCCAGCTGGAGTTACTCCAGCAATTTGCGTCTATCCTGACTACATCTCCATCAGTCCTGCCTCTTGCAAGGATATTATCCCTCTCTCTCAATTTCTCCATCTCCGCTGCATCTGCTCCCAAGTTGAGGCTTTCCATTCCAGGACATCCGAGATGTCCTTGTTCTTTAGTAAACGTGGCTCCTCTCCTGCTGTCGTTGATGGACCCTTCACCCATGCATCACCTATCTATGTTCCCCAGAGATGCTGCCTGACCCGCTGGGTTACTCCAGCACTTTGTCCCCTTTCTACCAGTGTCTGTAGGTGGACACACGAATGAATAAATTCATCGGCAAAGGTTGGGTCAAAAAAGTGCATGTTGAGTTTAGTTTATCGTCACGTGTACCGAGGTGCAGTCGAAAACTTTAGCTGCATGCTAGCCAGTCAGCAGAAAGACAATACGTGACTACAATTGAGCCGTCCAGAGTGTACAGATACGTGATCAAGGGAATAATGTGAATAACGTTTAGTGCAAGATAAAGTCCAGTAAAGTCCAATTAAAGATAGTCTGAAGGTCTCCAATGAGGTAGATAGTAGCTTAGGACTGCTCGCTAGTTGTTGGTAGAATGGTTCAGTTGCCTGATAGTCTTCTACTCAGTGTAGGGCAAACAAGAACCAAAGGGCACTGGTTTTAAGTGAGAGGGGAAAGATTTAATGGGAGCCTGAGGGGCAACTTTTTCACAGAGTGTAGTGGATATATGGAACATATATGGATATATGGATATATGGAACAAGCGGCCAGAGTCAACAGCCAAAAGTCTGTAGCCTCCTTTTGCTGCGGTATTTTATTTCATTCTTTTAAATTATTTCATTCGTTTAAATTATAATGTTTTATTTTTAATTGTCTACCGTATGTCATGTTGTTACTTGTGAGCGAGTAATACAAACTTGGCTAATAAAATGTATTCAATTCCATTCAATACAATTCAATTCAATTCAGAGGAGGTCATTGAGGCAGGCACCATAATAACATTTAAAAGACATTTGGACAGGGACATGAATAGAGAGAGGGTATGGAGGGGTCTGTGGGATTAGCGTAGATGGGGCATCCTGGTTGGCGTGGGCAAGTTGGACCAGAGGGCTTGTCTCCTGACTGAATTACTCCATGACTTTGTAACTTGTGTATAAGGAGCACCTATGAATATTACCCAGTCCCTTAAGGGCGACTGCGAGCATCAGTGACTGACGCCCGCAGTCGCCGAAAAACCATCAAGTTGTACGCCAATCTACGACAGACTACGACACAGTTGACATCAAGCAGCCACAGTCTGTGTCAGCCGATGTCACAATTTCCAGGACCTTCGACAGCGACAACATACGACAGCACCTACGACATCCTGCAACCGCACAGACGTCAAACACCGGCAGCCAAAGTCAACACACGTCCACCCGCGACACGATACCGCACGATACGACGGGCTGCGTCACTGTCTATGACATCAGAGGACTACAGGTTGCCGCGTGATGAATGCAGGCTGTCGTAAAATGAATTAGGTCATGTCCTTGCGTCGCCATGCGTCACCGGGCGTCACCCGCAGGACAGCCTACGTCAGCGTGCGACATGAGAAGACACGGAGTGTCAAGCCCGGTGTCGCGGAAAGAGTTCAAACATTCCAAAATCCAGCGGCGGCAAGGAGACACCGCGCATCATTACACGCGCCACGCCGCGACAACCTTTTTTCAGGCGGTCGCCGAAAATGTGGCCCAAGTGGGACAGGCCCTTTGCCGTTTAAAAGATAAACTGCTTTGCGCACCATATCCCCTTGCTACTCTCTCTCTCTTCTTGCATTGACTGCCCACGGTCATAAGGTCATGTGATGGGAGCAGAATTAGGCCATTCGGCCCATCAAGTCTACTCCGCCATTCGACCGTGGCTGATCTATCTCTCCCTCCCAACCCCAATCTCTAACCCCATCAATGTATTACAGAAGATTGACACAAAA
This sequence comes from Raja brachyura, assembly GCA_963514005.1. Next base: position 23,653,570 of record OY740785.1, on the reverse strand, counting down.
TGCTGAAGTGACTCAATGGGACAGGCAGCATCTCTGGAGAAAAGGAATGGGTGACGTTTCGGGTCGAGACCCTTCACCATTCCATCTCTCCAGAGATGCTGCCTGTCTCGCTGAGTTATTCCAGCTTTTTGTGTCTTATCTTTTTTTAAACCAGCATCTGCAGTTCCTTCCTACACACTGTATTATAAAAACTGGACATTGCAACCTTCATCCAGAGACATGCTTGTGATTATCACATAAATATTTGAGCTAAGAACACGCACTTACGTGTGATGTATACCCAGGAAGCCTTAAAAACTCACTTATCTAGACTATCAGGGTTTACTAATTACCAGGAACATTCTGTAACAGAGATGAATAATGACCCGATTCTAACCCTAAAGCTATGACTACTTCCATAACTCACAGACAATACACAGATTGTCACAATATATTGCTCTTATTACAAAATGAAATGTTTGAAAAGACGAGCCTAATTTTTATTGACTAGCATTAAAGAAATGGATTATTACTGGTTCATAACTTATTCAGTTCAGGAATCCGAACACTAAAGTGAACGTCCAAATACTTTCCTAACTTAGTTGTTTTTAATTCTGTTTGGTCTCAGTATTGGGATCTGGTTTAAATTGCCAACCATCACAACAGATGCAATCTTGTAAGTTGCCAACATCTGCACTGGACCATCTATCATCCATGACGGGAGTAGAATTAGGCCATTCGGCCCATCAAGTCTACTCTGCCATTTAAACATGGCTGATCTATCTCTCCCTCCTAATGCTATTCTCCTGCTTTCTTTCCATAACCCTTGACACCTGTTCCAATCTAGAATGTATCCATTTATTAAAGATATCCATTGGCCTCCACAGCCTTCCGTGGCAAAGAATTCCACAGATTCACCATCCTCTGAATAAAGAAATTCATCCTCATCTCCTTCCTAAAGGAAGGTCCTTTAATTCTGAGGCTGTGACCTCTGGTCCTAGACTCTCCCACTAATGGAAACATCCTCTCCACATCCACTCTGTCCAAGCCTTTCACTATTTGGCGAGTTTCAATGAGGTACCCACTCATCCTTCTAAACTCCAGCGAGTAGAGGCCCAGTGCCGGCAAACGCTCACCATATGTTAATGGACATTAATCTGGACTACAGGAACATGTATGTCAGAATAGACACAAGAATTGCAGATGCTGGTTTACAAAAAAAGACACAAAATGCTGGAGAAACTCAGCAGGTCAGTCTCTGGAGAACATTAGTAGATGACGTTTCGGGTCGGGTCCCTCCTTCAGAAGGATTGTGGCAGGGGGAAGAAAGGTGAAGAGGTGTAGGCAGGACAAAGCCTGGCAAGTGATAGGTTGACATCTGAAATGGCATCAATCCGTGTTCTCCAGAGATGTTGCCCGGCCCGCTGAGTTATTCCAGCACTTTGTGTCCTTCCTCGAGTATTAAGCGCTTAGCTTACTCTGTGGTTGATTCTGTTGGACTGATTATGAGTAAGTAGGATACCTGTGCCTGAACATGTATAGGAAGGAACTGCAGATGTTGGTTCAAACCAAAGATAGACACAAAATGCTGGAGTAACTCGGCGGGTCAGACAGCATCTCTGGAGAAAAGGAATAGGTGACGTTTCGGGTCGATATCCTTCTTCAGACTGAAAGTCATGGCAACGGGAAACGGGAGATATAGACCATGGTGTAGAGAGATATAGAACAAATGAATGAACGGTATGCAAAAAAACAATAATAATAAAGGAAACAGGCCATTGATAGTTGTTTGCTAGGTGAGAACAAAAAGCTGGTGTGACTTGGGTGGGGAATGGTGGAGAGAGAGAGAGGGAATGCTGGGGTTACTTGAAGTTAGAGAAATCAATACTCAATACTCTGGGTTGCAAGCTGCCCAAGCGAAATGTACGATGCTGTAAGCTGTCCAAGATGCCAAAGCTTCCTTCTCTCCAGAGATGCTGCCTGTCCTGAACATATCTGAATGTGCGAGCATTCAGTTACAAATAATGAAACCAAGTTTCTGCTTCTGAGGATAGGCACAAAAAGCTGGAGTAACTCAGCAGGCCAGAGAGCGTCTGTGGAGAAAAGGTGACGTTTCGGGTCGAGAACTGATGAATTGACACCATTAAGGGCCTGTCCCACTTTCACGACCTAATTCACGACCTCTGCCGAGTTTGCCCTTGACTCATACTCGCAGCATGGTCGTCAGGAGGTCGTAGGTAGGTCGTAGCAGGTTGTGATGCTAGTCGTAGGTACTCGTGGCATCAAGTAGGTCGGGGCATTTTTTCTAACATGATGAAAAATGTCCACGAGTAAAAAAGGTTGTGAATTAGGTTGTGAAAGTGGGACAGGCCCTTTATGCTAATTGAACTTGCGCATTGAAGCTTAAAAGAATTGAGTGAATTCCATGTGCCACAGTATAAAAGTGCAATCTGTCATCAAACATTATTAGAATAATGGTTTAACTTGTGAAATAATTTATTCACAATTAGCTCCATTCAGTCAGATTTTTAGCCAGGGACACGGCTAGGACAGCTTTAGAGGGATATGGGCCAAACGCAGGCAACTGGGACTAATGCAGATGGATACGTCAGAAGGAACTGCAGATGCTGGTTTGCACCGAAGGTATACACAAAATGCTGGAGTAATTCAGCGGGTCAGGCAGCATCTCAGGAGAGAAGGAATAGGTGACATTTCGGGTCGAGACCCTTCATCAGACCCAAAGTCAGGGAGGGGGGAACTAGAGGTATGAGAAGGTACAAAACAAAGCAGAGCCCACGTCAATGACTCAGGAAAGGTGGAGCCCACAATGGTCCATTGTTGGCTGGGGACGGTGTGATAACGAAGGGATGCAAACAGTGAAATGAGCAAGAGGATGAGGGTGGGGAGAGACAGGGAGAGAGAGAGGGAATGCAAGGGGTTACTTAAGGTTGGAGAAATCAATGTTCATGCTGCTGGGTTCTAAGCTGCTCGAAATGTGAGGTGAGAAATATGAAACATGAGATGGGTGTGTTGGGCGGCATGGGTACATTGGGTGGAAGTGCCTGTTTAAACACTGTGTGTCGCCATCTATCTATGTAAGGTTGACACAAAAAGCTGGAGAAACTCAGCGGGACAGGCAGCATCTCTGGAGAGAAGGAATGGGTGACATTTCGGGTCGAGACCCTTCTCCAGACTGATGTCAGGGGAGTGGGCGGGACAAAGATAGAATGTAGTCGGAGACAGTCAGACTAGTGGGAGAACTGGGAAGGGGGAGGGGATGGAGGGAGAGGGAAAGCAAGGGCTATCTGAAGTTAGAGAAGTCAATGTTCATGCCGCTGGGGTTTAGAGATACAGATACAGCATGGAAACAGGCCCTTTCGGCCCACCGGGTCCGCACCGACCAGCGATTCCCATTAACACTATCCTATACCCACTAGGAACAATTTTTACATTTACCAAGCCAATTAACCAACATACCTGTATGTCTTTGGAGTGTGGGAGGAAACCAAAAATCTCGGAGAACACCCACGCTGGTCACGTGTAAGCTGCCCAAGCGAAATATGAGGTGCTGTTCCTGCAATATGTGCTGGGCCTCACTCTGACAGAAAGGTCAGATTGGGAATGGGAGGGGGATTTAAAGTGCTGAGCCACTGGGAGATCAGGTAGGTTAAGACGGACTGAGCGGAGGTGTTCAACGAAACGATCGCCAAGCCTGCGCTTGGTCTCGCCAATGTAGAGAAGTTGACATCTGGAACAGCAGATACAGTAGATGAGGTTGGAGGAGGTGCAAGTGAACATCTGCCTCACTTGGAAAGACTGTCGGGGTCCTTGGACAGAGTCGAGGGGGGAGGTAAAGAGACAGGTGTTGCATCTCCTGCAGTTGCAGGGGAAAGTACCGTCCGTCCGTCCATCCATCCATCCATCCATCCATCTAGCTATTAACTAATCATTAGTCTTTCCCTTGCTGGTAAGAATCCAAGACCTATCCAAGTCTCTGTTTGAAATTATTTTTTTACATAGAGGAAGCCATCGCATAAATTGTTGAAATAGCTTTCTCATTTGAATCTCTTTTATTCTATTGCAGACCAATTGAAAGGTCAGCTGGAACAGAGAAGGATGCAAAGGGCTGCCAGTGGTAAGTGACAACATCGTTTTGAGCTGAAACCTAACATCAATTGATCATTTAAAGAAGTCAATAAAATATACAAAAGGACACAAAATGTTGGCCTCTCAGCTGGTCAGGTAGCATCTCCCCATTCCTTCTCTCCAGAAACAGCTAACAATGGCCTGTTTCCTCTATCATTGTTATTTTTTTGCATATCTTTCATTCATTGTTCTTTATCTCACCACATCATCGTCTATATCTTTTGTTTCCCTTTTACCTAACTGGTCTGAAGAAGGTTCTTGACCCGAAACGTCACCCATTCCTTCGCTCCATAGATGCTGCCTGTCCTGCTGAGTTACTCCAGCATTTTGTGTCCAACTCTTGACTGTGAATATAGATTTGGTCCAAGAAACTCAATGCAAAGCTTTTCATGGCAGATTGTCTGCAGAACCACACGATCATCAGACTGAGTATCTTGGAAGCAACTCTACTAAGTACACTGTCACTATCCTGCAGTATCTGGCTCTGGAGAGGGTCCAGAGGAGGTTTACAAGATTGATCCCAGGAATGAGCAGATTAACCTATGATGAGCGTTTGACCGCACTGGGCCTGTACTCGCTGGAGTTTAGAAGAATGAGGGGGGGGGACCTCATTGAAACGGACAGAATAGTGAAAGGCCTGGATAGAGTGGATGGGGAGAGGATGTTTCCACTAGTGGGAGAGTCAAGGACTTGAGGTCATAGCCTCAAAATTGAAGGACATTCTTTTTGGAGGGAGATGAGGAGAAATGTCTTTAGTCAGAGTGTGGTGAATCTGTGGAATTTATTGCCACAGAAAGCTGTAGTGGCCATCAATGGAGATTTTTAAGGCAGTGACCGATAAATTCTTGATTAGTTCAGGTGTCAGAGGTTATGGGGAGAAGGCGGGAGAATGGGGTTAGGAGGGAGAGATAGATCAGCTGTGATTGAATGGCAGAGTAGACTTGATGGGCCGAATAGCCTAATTGTACGCCTATTCCTTCTGACACAAGAGACAACTTACAATTTTTACCAAAGCCAATTAACCTAAAAAACCTGCACGTCTTTGGAGTGTGGGATGAAACCGGAGCACCCATGCAGTCACGGAGAGAACGTGCAAACTCCGTACAGGCAAGCACCCGCAGTCAGGAATGATTCTGATTATCTGGTGCTGTAAAGCAACAACTCTACCGCTGCGCAAACAAACTGCCTTCGTGAGACAGCGCGTGCTTCTGAAAGGCTCCTTCTATGGTGGGGAGGTCAGTACCTATGATGGACCAGACAGCGTGCACCACTTTTTGTAGTCACCCTCGCTACTGGGCGACCGAGTTGCCGAACCAGGTCGTGATGCAACCAGTCAGAATGCTCTCTCCGGCGGCACACCTGGCCCTCCCTGCCTGCAGTTCTGTTCACCTGTGATCCTCCATGTCTCCTTTTGGCAAATTCCTCCGTTTCTTACAGCAAGTAAAGTCCTGAAATATAAGAAACACGGAGTCCAACTTGCACACACAGGGAGTAATTCAGCGGGTCAGACTGCATCTCCGGAGATAAAGAATAGGTGACGTTTGTCGACCCAAAATGTCATCCATTCCTCCTCTCCAGAGATGCTGTCTGACCCACTGAATTACTCCAGTTTTTTGTGTCTATCTTCGGTTTAAACCAGAATCTGCAGTTCCTTCTTGCACATACCAGACTCCCACAGGCAGCAGCATCTTGAACATCACCATTTCAAAAATGTTGGTATGGAGGGACTGTCACAAATATTTTTTTTACATACTACAAATTCCAGGAGCCCAGATTTGATCACAAACACATGCCCCACTTGGAGCCTATCCCACATCATGCAGCTGGATTACTTAAGGGGCTGTCCCACTGTACGAGCTAATTCAAGCGTTCTCCCGAGTTTCCCCTGATTCAAACTCGGAGAATTACGGTAATGGCCGCTCGTCGGTACGCGGGGCTCTCGTGGACATTTTTCAACACGTTGAAAAATCTTCACAAGTCTTCACGAGCTTACCGCGTTTCCCGTGTACCTGCCGTTAGAATTTTATGAGCTGCTAAGAGACGTCCCCGAGCTCCGACGTACCCGCTACGTACAATCTACGTGCTTACCACGAGTTTTTTTTTAAAACTCGGGAGAGCTCTTGAATTACCTCGTACAGTGGGACAGGCCCTTTGCTTTAGAGGCACAGCACGGAAACAGGTCCTCCGGCCCGCCATGTCCACGCCGACCGGCCATCCCCATTTGACGCTAGTTCTATGGTATCGCACTTTCTCATCGCCTCCCGACACTCTAGGGGCAATTTTTACAGAAGCCCGTTGACCTACAAAACCGCACGTCTTTGGGGTGAGGGAGGAAACCCAGAGAAAACCCACGTGGTTTGGGGTTGTGAGGCTTGGTCCTTGGCACGCCGCGTAAGGTTTTCCGGTGCATATTTTAGTTTTGCTGTGAATTCCACTTTGTGCAGTGGAATAGTGGTAAGATTGTGTGAGAGCTGGCTTGGGTCAGTTGTAACCAGCAACAGTTACTCGGGTCAGAATGCTTCTGGCACAAAACGTATGCAGCAGGTTGAAAATACCGTTGCCTTCCAGCTGACCATGTTAGCTGATCACCCTCTTCCTACACAGTGAGAGGTGTATAGAAACATCCCATCGAGTTTTCCCTGAATTAAAAAAATAAATTAGATCCCCATTTATTGCATTTGTTACTATTGGTTTGCCATCCAATATTGGCAGCACTCAAGGACCTGAGCTACAGGGAGAAGTTGGATAGGCTAGGACTTTATTCCTTGGAGCCCAGGAAGCTGAGGGGTGATCACATAGAAGCCTATCAAGTCATGTGGAGAATGGACAGGCACAGTCATAGATCCAGATCCAGAGCAAGGGGATCAAGAACTAGAGGACATAGGGTTTAGGTGAGAGACGAAAGATATATACAGAAGAGAGATACAGAATGCTGGAGTAACTCAGCGGGACAGGCAGCATCTCTGGAGAGACGGAATGGACATTTTGGGTCCATTCTTCAGACCGCTGACCCTTATTCAGCGTAGATGGGGTGTCATGGTCGGCAGGCAATTTGGGCCAAAGGGCCTATTTCTGCTCTGTGTGACTAATTTTTGTGATAAGATGTAGCTCTTCATCCATAAGGAGAGGTTGGACAAACTTTATTTGTTTCCTCTGGAGCACCGGAGGTTGAGAGGAGCTCTGATAGTTCTACATAGAATTATGAGCGCCATAGATAGGGTAGACAATCAGAACCATTTTCCCAGGGTGGAAATGTCAAGGACTAGAGGATATAGCTTTAAGTGATAGAGGCAAAGCTTAAAATAGATGTGGGGGGCATCGAGGGTGGTGGGTGCGTGGAACGGGCTGCTGGGGGTGGTGATGGAGGCAGATACGATGATGGCGTCCAAGATATAGATATGCAAGAAATGGACGCATGTGGATCACACGCAGGCTGAGGGGACTAGTTTAACTTGGCATCAGTTACGGCACAGACATTGTGGGCCGAAGGGCCTGTGCTGCGATGCAGTTTAGTTTAGTATAGAGATACAGCACAGAAACAGGCCCTTCGGCCCACCGAGTCCGTACTGACCAGCGATCCCCGCACACTAACACTATCCTATACACACTAGGGACAATTTACATTTATACCAAGCCAATTAACCTACAAACCTGTACGTCTCGGTAGTGTGGGAGGAAACCGAAGATCTCGCAGAAAACCCATGGTGAACGTACAAACCCCGTACAGACAGCACCCGTAGTCGGGATCGAACCCGGTCACCGGCGCTGAAAGTGCCGTAAGGCGGCAACTCTACCGCTGCGCCACCGTGCCGCCGTTGTACTGTTCGCTGCTCCATGGATTATTCTATCATCCTTGTTTTATGAGCCAGCTTCCCTCGCTAGCTCCCTGCCTAGATACATCATCACTCAGCCCCCTGAAACTGATGTTACTCATTCGTTTGGAATGGGATGAGAAGAATTGGGAGCTCTGATTTGACTCAGATCCCGAGTGCCTTGTGCTCTGCACAGCTCCTGGTATGAGATGCATCTGCAGTGATCCCATTGTTGGTACATCGTGCGGCCACAGTATCAGAGTCGCACCACTTTCCCCAAGTGGAGACTCAAAGCAAAACACAAAGTGCTGGAGGAACTCACCCGGTCAGGCAGCATCTGTGGAGGGAATATACAAGTTTAGGTTTTAAGCTTATTATCGTCACGTGTACCGAGATACAATGGACACCTTTGATTTGCATGCAATCCTAACAGATTAGATACTGTATACCACACATAAATATGGTGGCACCGTGACGCAGCAGTAGAGTTGCTGCCTTACAGCGCCAGAGGCCCGGGTTCGATCTTGACTATGGGTGCTGTCTGTACGGAATTTGTACCTTCCCCCTGTGACCTGCGTGGGTTTTCTCCGGGTGCTCTGGTTTCCTCCCACACTCCAAAGACGTACAGGTTTGTTGGCTAATTGGCTTCGGTAAAATTGTCCCTAGTGTGTATAGACTCGTGTTAATGTGCGGGGATCGCTGGTCGGCGCAGACTCGGTGGGGTGAAGGACCTGTTTCCGCGCTGTATCTCTAAAGTAAACTAAAACTAAATGCAATCAAATCAAACTCAAGTTAGATCGATGGAGAAAGCGGGAAGATACTGTGTGCAGAATATAGTTCTCAGCATTGCACTGCATCCATATATGGTTGTAGATATAATAGAGATTTAAAAGAGTAGATTGATTGTATCGGATGATCGTGGATCCTTCTCTCGGAAGAGCACGCAATGATTCGTACACTCTGGTGCAATGGATCGGCAACATTCATCAAGGTCTAGTAAAGGGTGTCATTCTGAAATGTTAAAGCCCTGTCCCACGGTATGAGTTCATTCCAAGAGTTCTCCCGAGTTTGCCTTGACTCGAACTGGGAGATTTATGGTAATGGCCACTCGTCGGTACTCGGGGCTCTCGTGGACATTTTTCATCATGTTGAAAAATCTTCACGAGTCTTCCCGTGCTTACCTGCCGATAGCGAGTCTTCCCGAGTACCTGCCGTTAGCGCTAAGTGACGTCCCCGAGCTCCGACGCACCCGCTATGTTCATTCTCCGTGCTTACCACGAGTTTGATTTTTTTTAAACTCGGGAGAGCTCTTGGAATGAACTCGCACCATAGGACACGGCTTTAAAGGAGACGTTTTGGAATGAAGAAGGGTCCCAACTATGCATCCTGAAGCCAATAACAAGCTCCTTCATCTCGCTGACGTTGAGGGAGAGGTTGTCGTCCTGACACCACGTTACCAAGTTATCGACCTCCTTCCTGTACTCCGTCTCATCATTGTTTGTGATCCGGCCCACCGCCATGGTACCATCTGCAAACGTGGAGATGGAGTTAGAGCCTAAATTGACCACACGGTCGCGAGTGTAGAGGGGACCTGGAACGCACCGGTGTTGAGGGTTACTATGGAGAAGGCGTTGTCATCTATCCTCACAGATTGTGGTCTATGGGTCTGAAAGCCGTGGATCCAGTGGCAAAGGTGAGTTGCTGACTCCTCGGTCCGTCCAGGAGTTTGGAGATGGGTTTGGATGGGATCGTGCCGTTGAAGGCAGAGGTACAGTTAATGGATCACCATTACCAGTCTCTTGAAGCACCTCATGATGCACTTCAAGAGTGTTTAACTGTCATATATACCAACATCGGAACAGTGAAATTAGTACTTGCAGCAGCGTAACAGGCCCGTAAACACATACACATAGATATTATTCCGTTTTAAAAAATCAATAAATTATTAACCCAATACTAGTGCAACAAAAACCCAAAGCCCACAGGGCAACCAAAGGCAGTCCCATAGTTTATAGGTTAGTGTTGTGTAGTGTTCAAGAGCCTGATGGTTGTTGGGAAGAAGCTATTCTTGAACCTGGTGGATCGCAGTGTTCCTATGTGCTCGGTTAAAGGCCAGAGCTTCTTCTTCTTGCGTATGGCGTGCACAGCCTAAAGTTGTCGGACAACTTGTTCTATTTGATCTTATTTGATTGTACACGTCGGGTTGATTGCATTAGTCGAAACAGGGCGGACCACGTGAAGATTGCAATCTCCTACCCAAAAGCCCAGATATAAACGCAAGATGCTGTTATTCAGTGGCATTAGCAAGTAGAGCGGAATATGTATCCCATGCTGGTTTAGTTTAGTTTAGAGATGCAGCGTGGAAACAGTCCCTTCGGTCTACCGAGTCCACGCCGACCAGCGATCCCCACACACCATCACTATCCTACACAGTAGGGACAATTTACAATTTTTACCAAGCCAATTAGTCTTTGGAGTGTGCATGTACATCTTCAGTTCCAGTATTTTACCACTTCTCAGTACGCCTTTCTTTTGGGATTCAGTCCCAGGAATCCCAAGACTGACCAACTCATCATTCCTGATCTAGAAATTGCGCTATGTCTCTTTCTGATAGATTAAATTCCTCTTACTGTGCGCAAAGCACACAATAAATAACATGAGACAGTGGAGTGTGCAGAAAAATTCACTGCTGACATGAGGCCACATAATTTACTGCCATAATTTAGGTAGCCCATGTCACAATGCATCGCGCTAGGCATTTGGCTAAAGTCGACTATATTGATTGCATCCTTCAAGCTCATAATTTCTGCAGTTTAATAAACACAATTTGTTAGCGGGATGAACGTTTAAATAAATCTGACAAAAGATTACAAATGCATTTGGCTTTCATCTGATCCAATTGAACTTTTTTTCTTGCAGCCAGTTAATGCCGTTGGGTTGAAAAGCGAAAAGAAAAACTGTAGATGCCGGAAACTTAACGCATTGTGTGCGGGAGTTATGTCGGAACGTCATTGATTAGCGATATTAACTCTTTTTTATCTCTTAACAGACCCTGCCTTATACAGTGTCATCGAGTCACATAGCACAAAAACAGGCCCTTCAGCCCTACTTGTCCATGCAGCCAAGATGCCCCATCTAAGCTAGTCCCATTTGGCTGCTTTTGGCCCATATCTCTCCAAACACTTCCCGTCCACATACTTACTGTTCAGTTCAGTTTAGTTTAGAGATACAGCGCGGAAACAGGTCCTTCAGCCCACTGGGTCCGCACCGACCAGCGATCCCTACATTACATTCCACATTCTGCTGCAAAGATCTGATCAGTATTTGCCACATCTCTGGGTTTTTAATGCTACATATATTTTCAGTCGATTTCTAGCACTTGCAATGTTTTGCCTTTTTCATACAAAAGCATCATCTGTGTGGGAAATAAAACCGCTCACTTTAAACGGATTAGATAAGAACCTGTTAGCCTTTTGACAATTCTATGTAAATGTACATGCTGCCAATAGGTTCAATAACACAGAACACCTACAGCACAGGAGCAGGCCCTTCGGCCCACAATGCCTGTGCTGAACCTGATACCGTTAAACTAATGTATAGAACGTAGAACAATGCAGCACAGGAAAAGGCCCTTCAGCCCACAATATCTGTACCGAACATGATGCCAAGTAAAACTAGAAGTGGTACAGTACAGGAACTGCACCTGCAGCCCACAATGTCTGTACTAAACGTGATATGCAAATCAACTAATCTATAGAACGTAGGATAGTACGGCACATGAGAAACAAGGAACTGCAGTTGCTGGTTTACAGAAAAAGCCCAAAGTGCTGGAGTAACCCAGTGGGTTGGGCAGCATCTCTGTGCTGCACATGGATAGGGGACATTTAGAGTTGGGTCCATTCCTCAGACTGAATGTGGGGCGAAGGCGGGAGAAAGCTGGAAGAGAGATGGGGCAGGACAAAGCTTAGCGAGTGATAGATAAATACAGGTTTAGTTTAGAGATACAGCACAGAAACAGGCCCTACGGCCCACCGGGTCCACACCAACCAGCGATCCCCCGCACATTAACACTATCCTACACACATTAGGGACAATTTTCCATTTAAGCCAAGCCAACTAGCCTACAAGCCTGAATGTCTTTAGAGTGTGGGATGAAACCGTAGATCTCGGAGAAAACCCACGCAGGTCACGGGGAGAACGTACAAACTCTGTGCAGTCAGCACCCGTAGTCTGGATCGAACCCATGTCTCTGGTGCTGTGAGGCAACAACTCTACCGCTGTGCCACCGAGCCAGATTGGGGGGGGGGGGGGGGGGGGGAAGGATCTACAGCGGTTATTTACCAAAATGTGTAGGAAGGAAGTGCAGATTTACACCAAAGATAGACACAAAAACCATACACAACCATGGGTAGAACGAATATAAATATAGTGGAGTTGTCAAACATGTAGTGTCATTATAAGCACAGCGATTTATGGCCTGGCGTCAAGGGTGAATTGTGTAGGTAGGAACTACAATGCTGGTGGAGTAACTCAGCTGGCCAGGCAACATCTCTGGAGAGAGGAATGGGTGACGTTTCGGGTCGAGACCCTTCTGAATTGTTTCCCTGTTGTTGGGTTGATGAAAGATGAATATGTTGTTTAGTTTATTTAGAGATACAGCACAGAAACAGGGGCCTTCTGCCCACTGGGTCCGCACCGACCAGCGATCACCGCGCACTATCCTACACAATCAAGAATTTTATCAAAGCCAATTAGCCTACAAACCTGCACGTCTTTGGAGTGTGGGAGGAAACCAGAGCACCCGGAGAAAACTCATGCAGGTCATGGGGAGAGCGTACAAACTCCGTGCAGACAGCAGCCCTGGTCAGGATCGAACCCGGGTCTCTGGCGCTGTGAGGCAGTGACTCTACCGCTGTGCCACCGTGCCGCCCAAATTATTAATTTGGCTAACCCTTTCATTTGTGATTTCTGGCATTGTCAGCACAAATTTTACTGCACTTTGAAAGTTTCCTTGGGTGAAATAGTAATTTCCTTCCTTAACTGATATTCTTGTGCCTGCCATTGTCTCAAAGACAGGGAAGTTTAACAAAATTGGAGGAACAGCATCTCACATTTCGCTTGGGCAGCTTACAGCCCAGTGGTATGAATATTGAATTCTCTCACTTCAGATAGCCCCGGCATTCCCTCTCTCTCCATCCCTCCCCCACCCAAGTCGCAGCAGCTTCTCATTTTCACCCAACAAATAGCCAACAATGGCCTGTTTCCTTTATCATCGTTACTTTTTTTGCATATTTTTCATTCGTTGTTCTTTATCTCTCTACATCATTGTCTATATCTCTTGTTTCCCTTACCCCTAACTAGTCTGAAGAGGGGTCTCGACCCGAAACGTCACCCATTCCTGCTCTCCAGAGATGCTGCCTGTCCCGCTGAGTTACTCCAGCATTTTGTGTCAATCTTAGAGTTCTCAATTGCTCACTACCGCCATCTTGTGGACAGGTTTTATAAATGATAACCAACTACCATCAGCCCCGTGTTGGAAGGAACTGCAGATGCTGGTTGAAACCGAAGATAGGCACAAAAAGCTGGAGTAAAGGCCCTGTCTCACGGTGCGAGTCCACCCAAGAGTGACCCCAAGTGAAAGAAAAAAAACGGACTCGTGGTTATGCACGAGATTCAAAGTTTATGGTCAAGTTTTTAACCGAGTTCCCACGGGCATGTTTTTATACGATGTGCCAAGGTGCTCTCCCGTGTTACCAAGTTCCTCTCCCGTTACACTTGAGCCAACCGTGAATGAAGGTATGTTTTAATAAAGCAACAATGTTAAAGAAAACATCTCCATCCTGTGGCTTTGAGTTAAAGATAGATATCAGCGCGGCTGCATCTATTAATATGACCTACAGAGGGAAAATGCGCATCAGATTGTTGGGAGACGGAGCTCAGGGTTCGCCTCCTGAGCTGCTTTGGTCCCCAGGCGTGAGGGAGGTTGGGGAGGGTGGGGGGGGGGGGGGGCGTCATTAATCTGTCTGGGGTGACAAGTCTCTTGGGTTAGGAGTGGTGTGCAAGGGAGTGGTGTGCAAGGGAGGCATAATTCCCTCCGATCTCTCTGAAGCCCCGGACGAGAACAAAGGAAACCTAACTTGGCAGCGCGTACAAGCCCTTTGTATATTCGGGTCTCGACCCGAAACGTCACCTATCTCCTTACTCCTTCACTCCTTAGATGCTGCTGCACCCGCTGAGTTTCTCCAGCCTTTTGTGTACCCCCGTTGTATATAACTTTGCTGCTGACGTGCACACCCACTCTCTCTCCCTCTCTCTCTCTCTCACTGCAGCTCAGAGCCCAACCTCGCCATCCTATAGTGGTAACATTCACATCGGGTCCCCTCCACACCCACACCCCCTCTCTCCGACACACACCCCCCACAAGGCAACAGGCAGCGTGAGAGACAGAGAGTTTGTAGGGTGTTAGTTTTGTATAAGGATTTATTATTAAATTATTAGCCAAAGTCAGATTTACTTATTTTAAACGAAGTTTGGAGCGCTTGACAATACTTTTTTTTCTCTTTGCGCTCGTTTTCAGAAAGGGTTCAGACCCCGCTTAGCTCGTTGCCCCCTTTGAACCAAGCCCTGCGAGAGGGAGGGAGGGAGGGAAGGTGTGAGTGAACAAGAGCGCCGAGGAGGAGAGGGAAATAGGGGGGGGGGGGGGTGGGGGGGGGGTGGGTGGAGGAGAAATAGGGAAGAAGTTTGTTGTTCAGATCAGAAACCTGTAGGCTGGGAGCCATAATGGTGAAGAGCACACCCAGTTCTTCTGAGGAGTGCATAAGAGACATCGATCCGAAGCAACGTTCCTCTAGAACTATAACTGAAACCGTGTCCACATCACCTCCTCTTGGTCGGACCGCAACACCAAATCTACGCATCAGGAAAATCCATTGATTCATCTCCATGGTTTTTATAGCTAATTTTCCAATAAATAACTGCAGTAATCACCCCCAGAAAGGGTAGGATAGGGCTGAAGCCCAGTGTTTAGACGTTGGAATGTTTTTTTTAAATCATTCTAATAGAATGATTTTCCAACTCCTGTGGTAATTAAACTTTTTTTCACTCCTAGTTTTTTTAACATATTTTTAGGATATACATTATATATAAAAGTGTACACATGGGAAAATAAGACGAAAATGACCAAAAAGCAAAGAATATTTATCTAGGGTGAATTAAATTTTGTGATTAAGACTCGAGCGTGAATGGCACTGAAATATTTTAAAGAGTTCCCACGGTAGACTCACGATTCACTAAGTTAAACGCACGGGCCCTACGTTCTTACAACGAGTCTAAATGTTTCAGTTTTAATCTTGAACACTAAATTTGACTCGTGGAAAAAGTCAAACATGTTTGACTTTTTTCACGAGTTCACAAGTTTCACGGGTACCTGCCGTTAGCGCCAGGAGTGGACAAGTTGATCGCGCGAGGTCCGACGTTCCGGCTACGTTGGCTGTACGTGATCACCACGAGTGAAAACTCGGGGTCACTCGTGGGCCAACTCGCAACGTGAGACAGGGGTTTAACTCAGCGGGCCAGGCAGCATCTCTGGAGAGAAGGCATGGGCGAAGAAGGGTCTTGACCCAAAATGTCAACCATTCCTTTTCTCCAGAGATACTGTCTGACCCAATGCATTACTCCAGCTTTTTGTGTGGTATCTACAATCAACCCTTCCTTACTTTTACCCCCTCCTTCCCTGTGCCCCACCTGGTCTCGCACCCATTTCTCCCCTCCCAGCCACATTCCTTCCTGTGGCTTTTCAATTTGTTAAATGTTGCCCATCCACGTTCTCCAGAGATGCTGCCTGACCCATTGAGTTATTTTGGCACTTTGTGTCATATTTTGGTAACCACATTGCAGTTTCATGGTTTTGTCCTACACTCCAGAGACATGCAAGTTTGTAGGTTAATTGGCGTGAATGCAAAAAATTGTCCCCAGTGTGTGTAGGGTAATGCTAGTGTATTGGGATCGCTGGTCGGCACGGACTCGGTGGGCCGAAGGGCCGGTTTCCGCGCTGTATCTCTGAACTAAACCAAACATACACCATCCAGGCCTTTCTCTATTCGTTAAGTTTCAATGTGAGGGTTGGGTCCATTCCTCAGACTGAATGTGGGGTGATGGGGGGAGAAAGCTGGAAGAGAGATGGGGCAGGACAAAGCTTGGCGAGTGATACGGAAATACAGGTTCCGTTTAGAGATCCAGCACAGAAACTGGCCTTCCTCTATTCAATAAGTTTCATCGCCCTTGTAAACTCAAGAAAGTAACAAAATACATTGGAAAATAATAGAAAGATGGCACCGACAAGTACTCCAAAGTCATTCAAGCAGAAGCATGTAATTCCTTTCTACCGTCTTGCAAACCACACACGTGCATGGTAGCATCACAAAATCGCTCTAAAGGCATCCTCTGTACTTTTTTGGGCTTGCAATCCCACTGATGTTAACATCTGATGGGAGTTATGGAAGCATGGAAACAATTAATAAAATATGTGCGCTTTAGTTGCCTGGAATTGCCCAAAATAAAAATACCATGTGGGGCAACGTTGTTCCAGCCCTTTATACTTGCAGTTTCTGCGCTCTGCATTAGTGGGGTGTAGACTGCAATCATTTAAACTGCTTGGTAACTAGGACACCACTTATATTTTTGTTGCCTTGTCTTGCTCGAACTCGGTCACGGAAATATCAGCCGAGTGGTTTGAAATGTTACTTGCAAAACTCAGAGCGTAGAGATCTAGCGGCTGCTGTTGACCATTACAGTTTAATGAATTGTCTCGGAGGGGAGAACAAGTTAAGAGTATCGTTTAGTTTAGAGATAGAGTGCGGAAACGGGCCCTTTGGCCCACCGAGTCCATGCCGACCATCGATCACCCATTATCCCACGACGATGTACAGAGGACCAATTAACCTACAAAACCCGCACATCTTTGGGATGAACACCAGCACTATTCTGCACACGAGGGACAGTTTACAATCTTTACTGAAAGATACTGAACAAATTTACACAAACCTGTACGTCTTTGGAGTGTGGGAGGAAACCAAAGCACCCGGAGAAAACCCACGCAGTCACAGGGCCAAATCTATTTTCTTATGACACCTTTTAGTGCAAAGGTTGGAGCTGAATAAAGACTTGTCCCACCCTGGTCATTCCTTCTTCTCCCTGCTCCCATCTGGCAGATGATACAGCAGTTTAAAAGCGCCCACCACCAGACACAGGAAAGGCCGAGGGCCTGAGCTATAGGGGGCGGATGAGCAGGCTAGGACTTTCATCTTTGTAGCGCAGGAGGATGAGGGGTGATCTCATAGAGGATCATGAGAGGAATAGGTAGGGTAACTGCACAGAGTCTTTCACCCTGAGTCATATTCAAGAACAAGAGGACATAGAGGAGAAAAGAGAGAGGAGAAACATTTGATAGGGACCTGAAGGGCAACTTGTTCACACAGAGGGTGATGGGTGTATGGAACGAGCTGGCAGAAGAGCTACTTGTGGCAGGTACTATCACAGTGTTTAAGAAATATTTGGACAGGGACATGAATAGAACATGCTTAGAGGGATATGGGTCAAACACAGGCAGGTGGGACTAGTGTGGATGGGGCATGTTGGTCGGCATGGCCTGTGGACCGGGTGGGGCCTGTTTTCACTCTGTATAATAATAATATATTTTATTGTCATTACACATAAGTGCAACGAGATTTGGTTTGCAACTTCGAGATTTCGGTTAGCAACCCTCGAGAACAAGGTTTGTAAAATCGGACATTTGACCAGTAACATCAACACAGACTAAAGTGCGAGGCCAGGGGAGACAGTCCATGAAGGTTGGGGGGGGGGGGGGGGGGGTGTGGTACTCAGCAGGGCCGGTTCAGAGCCGCTATAGCTCTGGGAATGAAGCTGTTCCTGAGTCTGGAGGTGCAGGCGTAGAAGGCCTTGTAACTTCTGCCGGAAGGGAGTAGTTCAAACAGTCCATTACAAGGGTGAGGTGAGTCCTTATGTATGCTGACGGCCTTCCTGAGGCACCGTGTGTGGTAGATGCCCTCCAAGGCTGCTAGCGGTGTCCCAATAATCTGTTGCGCTCTGTGGACAACGCGCTGAAGAGCTCTCCTCTCCGCCTCCGTGCAGCTGAGATACCACACAGAGATGCCATACGTTAGTATGCTCTCTGTGGTGCAGCGGTAGAAGGTCGTCAGCAGCTGTTGGGGCAGACCAGTCCGTTTCAATGTTCTCAGGAAGAACAGCCGTTGTTTTGCCTTTTTGACCAGCGCAGCGGTGTTGGTGGACCATGTGAGGCCCTCTGTATGACTATATAACAGCTTCTTCCCCTCTGTTATCAGGCTTTTGAACGGCCCTTCCATAATCTAGGATACTGTCCGATTCACCTCTACCCCATTGCGGACATTGGACTTTGTCTGTAGAACTGATGCGCTACAATGCTGAGAACTATATTTTGCACTCTGTATCTTCCCATTTACTCTACCTACATCAGGGCAACACGGTGGCGCAGCGACAGAGACCCGGGATCGATCCTGACTACGGGTGCTGTCTGTACGGAGTTTGTACGTTCTCCCCGTGACCTGCGTGAGTTTTCCCCAGGTGCTGCGGTTTCCTCCCACACTCCAAAGACGTACAAGATTGTAGGTTAATTGGCTTCAGTGAAGATTGTAAATTGTCCCGAGTGTGTTTAGGACAGTGTTAAAGTGCTGGGGTCACTGGTTGGCGCGGACCTGGTGGGCCGAAGGGCCTGTTTCCGCGCTGTATATCCAACCTAAACTGAACTATTGTTCTTGAGTTTGGCTTGATTGTATTTATGCGTAGTATTATCTGATCTATTTGGATAACATGTAGAACAATGCTTTTCACCGTACCTCGGTATAGGTGACACTAATAAACCTAAAGCTAAATTTAAGGCCGTCATAGTTGCACGAACCCCTCAAGTGGTCTCTCACCCATTATCTTCCTACTCAGATCCCTACTGTTGGCCTAATGGCATTGGAAACATTATCACGCATAACATTTTGTTAACAAGATTGTAAAAATGCAATATAACGTTGACTGGTGTTTTCAGGAAAATCAGTAACATATCCAAATAGGACCCACTTATGATCTTGGCAGAAACTGCCATCCTAAGTTCTTCTAGTCTAACATATGAAACATAGAAACAACGAAAATAGGTGCAGGAGTAGGCCATTCGGCCCTTCGAGCCAGCACCACCATTCAATATGATCATGGCTGATCATTCAGAATCAGTACCCTGTTCCTGCTTTCTCCCCATATCCCTTGATACCGTTAGCCCTTAGAGCTAAATCTAACAAATGTTCAAATTGGCACAAGAAATTTCAGTGGGGCAGATGTTACTTGACTCTACGATTCAAACCTTTTTTGCTCCAGGTGTGACCAGCGAACCGGTGAATGCCCATGACCCCGATCATTTTGAAGAAGAACTTCGAGAGAAAATCGAGGAAGAGAAAAAGAGGTTTGTGACCATGTCTCATATAATGATGGTCCCTTATGAATATCATATAGAACATAGAATAGTACAGCACAGGAACCGGCCCTTCAAACCACAATGTCTGTGCTGAACGTGATGCCAAGACTAACTCTTATCTGCCTGCACATAATCCATATCCCTCCATTCCCTGCATATCCATGTCCCTATCCAAAAGCCTCTTAAATGCCACTATCGTATCTGCTTCCACCACCACCGCTGGCAACGTGTTCCAGGCACTCACTGATCTCTGTACAAAATAAAACTTGCCCCACACATCTCCATTAAACTTTGCCCCTCTCATTTTAAAGCTATGCCCGCTAGTATTTGCTATTTCCATCCTGGGAAAAAGGTTCTGACTGTCTACCCTTTCAGTGCCTGCCTAAACTTTATAAACTTTTATCTGATCTCCCCTCAACCTCCGACGTTCCAGAAAACAATCCAAATCTGTTCAACCTCTCCTTTTAGCTTTTTGTTAGTTTAAATTAGAGATGCAACGTGGAAATAGGCCCTTCTGCCCACCGACTCCGCACTGACCAGCAATCCCTGCACACTAATGCCCCTGTCCCACTTAGGAAACCTGAATTATTATTTCAAAAAATTCAAAACCGGCCGCAACTATAAGTAGGTTGCCATTTTAAAAATCGGTAATTTTTTAGTCGAAGCCGGTTGCGATGCTAGTGGTTGCCGGAGGTTGCAGGTAGTGGAAGGTAAGACCTCCCTGGTGGAGTAAAACTGGGTGAAAAAAAAGGTCTTTAGATCTACCAACCAGATAAAAAGACTGACAAAAACCTCCGGGAACCGCACGGAAACCTTGGGTAGGACGCAAAGTCTCCAGAGGTTTCCGTTCAGGTTTCCTAAGTGGGACAGGGGCATAACACTACTCTGCACACACTAGGGACAATTTGCGCATACACCAAGCCAATTAACCTACAAATCCAGACATCTTTGATGAGTGTGGTGCATGTGTAAATAGTCAGCATATTAAGCATTGTCATTTTAAGAAACCGAAGATCTCGGAGGAAAGTCACGCAGGTCATGGGAGAGAACATACTAACTCCGGATCGACAGCACCTGTAGTCGGGATCGAACCCGGGGCTCTTGAGCTGCAAGCGCTGTAAGGCAGCAACTCTACCGCTGCGCCACCATGGCTGCCCATAATCCAAGCATTGTTTTGTTAAACCTTCTCTGCACCCTATTGAAAGCAGCCACATCCTTCCTAGAGTCATCGAGTCATGCAGCACTGAAAGAGGCCCTTTGGCCCAACTTGTCCCTGCCAACTAAGATGCCCCTTCTACACTAGTCCCATCCGTCCATGTTTGCCCCATACATCTCAAAACCTTTTTTGTTCATGTACCTGTTCAAGTGTTTTTTAAATGTCGTTATAATACCTCCCTTAACCACTTGCCGTGGTAGCTTATTCCATTGAGTTGTGAAAAAGACGCATCTCGGGTTCCTATTAAATCTTTCCCCTTGCACCTTAAACGGCAGTCACGGTGGCGCAGCGGTAGAGTTGCTGCCTTACATCGAATGCAGCGCCGGCGACCCGGGTTCAATCCCGACTATGGGTGCTGTCTGTACGGAGTTCTCCTTGTGACCTGTGTGGATTCTCTCTGAGATCTTCGGTTTCCTCCCGCATTTCCAAAGACGTACAGGTTTGGAGGTTAATCGGCTTGGTAAATGTAAAACAAAATGTCCCTAGTGTGTGCGGGATAGTGCTAATGTGCGGGGATCGCTGGTCGGCGTGGACCCGGTGGGCCGAAGGGCCTGTTTCTGTGCTGTGTCACTAAACTAAACTAAACTATGGTTCTTGATTCCCCTATCCTGAGAAAAAGACTGTGCATTCACCCTATCTATTCCCATTCTGTACAGTACAGGTCTGTGTTCTTGCTGAACAGCTTATCAAAGGACTTGTTGGTCAAACATGTTTTGCCAACACTTTCAATGTAAATGCTGACCTGTTGAGGATAGATTCTGAGCTTTGGCAATGACCTTACTTGCAAAAGCTCCACGGAGTTTGAGAGATTTTCAATCTTAAAAGTCTGATTTTTTTTTCATTTTTCTGCCAAATAATGTAGTTTTGTTTCTTGTCACGGATACAGTGGAAAGCTTTTGTAGTATGCTGTCCAGCCAGCAGTAAGACAAAGAAAGTCTCGACCCGAAACGTCACCCATTCCTTCTCTCCAGCGATGCTGCCCGTCCCGCTGAGTTACTCCAGCTTCTTGTGTCTGTCGTCAGCAGAAATATAATCCTCGCTGCATCTCTAAACTAAACTAAACTCAATCTGGAAAGCCTGCAACAAATGTTCTAATTGGCACAATACATTTCAGTAAGGCAGATGCTTTCAATATTTCACTCAGGAGAAAAATCATTATATTAGTTCTTATATAGTTTTTCTACTGTTATGACTATCACAAGGGTGGTCAAGAATGTGAATGGTATATTGGCCTTCTTCAACAGGGTACCTTCCCCTCTCACCTTAAACATACGTCATATTTCCCTTGGTCAGCTTACTACCCAACAGCATGACTATTGAAGGTAGACAAAAGTGCTGGAGAAACTCAGCGGGTGCGGCAGCATCTATGGAGTGAAGGAAATTGGCAACGTTTCGGGCCGAAACCCTTCTTCAGACTGTTCTTCAGGGTTTCGGCCCGAAACGTTGCCTATTTCCTTCGCTCCATAGATGCTGCCGCACCCGCTGAATTTCTCCAGCGTTTTTGTCTACCCTCGATTTTCCAGCATCTGCAGTTCCTTCTTGAACAGTATGACTATTGATTCACCTAATTCCAAGTAACCTTTTCATTCCCTCTCTCACTAACCCTCCCCCACCCTCGTCTTCCTACTAGTTTCACTGTCGTCCTGTTTAGTTTCACTGTCTGTGTCCACTCGTTGTCACCTTCCCCACTGCCAACAATGGACCATTGTGGGCTCCACCGTTCCTTGACCAGCTGGCTTTAATTTGTCCTTTTCATACCGTTCATTCATTTGTTCTTTGTACCTGTTCATGCCGTTGGTTTCCCTTCCTCCCTAACTTGCACAAGGGTCTCGACCTATTCCTTTACTCCAGAGATGCTGCCTGGCCCGCTGAGTTAATCTAGCATTTTGTGTATTAATTCTTGCTCTTGCTCTAACTTCCCATTGTCCAACCACCCCCCCCCCCCCCCCCCCCCTTTACACATTATCAAAGTCAGCACTGTGGAGAAGTAAATGTTTAAAATCCATTTGATTGTCCAGAGTACACTAAGTCTGTTGCAGAGATAGGAGAACTTGGGGAAGTGTTCATCTGACAGTGGTTGGTTTCCTTCATGCTCATACATGAAGTTATAGGAGCACAGTAGGCCAAGCAGCCATCAAGTCTACTCCGCCATTCAACCATGGCTGATCTATCTCTCCCTCCTAACCCCATTCTCCTGCCTTCTCCCCATAACCCTTGACACCAAAATTAACCAAGTCTCTAACTATCTCTGCCTTAAAAATATCCACTGACTTGGCTTCCACAGCCGTCTGTGGCAAAGAATTCCACAGATTCACCACCCTCTAACTAAAGACATTTCTCCTCATCTCCTTCCTAAAAGAACGTCCTTTAATTCCTCCTTATCTCCTTTCTAAAGGTACGTCCTTTTATTCTGATGCTGTGACCTCTGATTCTAGACTCTGCCGTAGGTAGGTGGCACAGCATAGTGGGCACGGTGGCGCAGCGGTAGAGTTGCTGCCTTACAGCACCAGAGACCCGGGTTCAATCCTGACTGCGGGTGCTTCTCTGTACAGAGTTTGTACGTCCCCCCCGTGACCTGCGTGGGTTTTCTCCAAGATCTTCAGTTTCCTCCCACACTCCAAAGACGTACAGGCTTGTAGGTTAATTGGCTTGGTGTAAATGTAAAAAAATTGTCCATAGTGTGTGTAGAGTAGTGTTAGTGTGCGGGGATCGTCGGTAGGTGCAGACTCGGTGGGCCGAAGGGCCATGTTCCACGCTGTATCTCTAAACTAAGCGTAACTAAAAAGGTGGAAACATCCTCCCCACATCCACTCTATCCAGGCCTTTCACTATTCAGTAAGTTTCAATAAGGTCCCCCTCATACTTCTAAACTCCAGTGAGTACAGGCCCAGGGCTGTCAAACGCTCATCATACAGTATATTAACCCACTCATTCCTGGGATCATTCTCGTCAACCTCCTCTGGACCCTCTCCAGCGCCAGCACGTCCTTCCTCAGATATAGGGCCCAGAACTGCTCACATGTTGAGAGTGGTCTCGTGTGAATCTCGTCAGCCACGGGTGGTTAAAGCCACGGAGATACCTGGAAGAAAGGGAAAGAGATATTATCTTTTTAATAAACCTTCGGAGAGAGGGCTGCAATGCATAATGAATAAATTTCCTGGTGGATAATTCCAGCATTCCTGTTATCACCAAGGAGTAATATATGGCCTGGCCATATCTCCAACATGCTTCAATAACTATTCCAGGATCAGGCCACATGCACCTAGTTAACAAATGACAAGCCTACATAAATCTTCCAAGAACCACGTTTATGAAAGACTCAAATGGAATAAATTCCCATGTCGTTGTAAATTAAGCAAGATATTCTGAAATAAAGCCAAGGAGTCTTTAGTTTAGGTTCAGTTTAGTTTATTGTCAAGTGCACTGAGGTACAGTCGAAAGCTTTTGTTGCGTGCTGTCCAGACATTGTTTAGAAATGCAACGTGGAAACAGACCCTTCGGCCCACCGAGTCCCTGCCGACCAACAATCACCCCGTACACTAGCACTATCTTACACATGAGGGGATAATTTTACAGTTTTACCAAAGCCAATCAACCTTACATGTTTGGATTGTGGGAAGAAACCGGAGTGCCCAGAGAAAACCCACGCGGTCACAGGGAGAACGTACAAACTCCGTACAGACAGCACCCCTAGTCAGGATCCGTACAGGCAATCGTACAAACTCCGTACAGACAGCACCCGTAGTCAGGATGGAGCCCGGGTCTCTGGCGCTGCGAGGCAGCAACTGTACCGCTGCGCCACCGTGGCGCCTGTTGTACGTAAAACGGAGACACAATTGACAACGGATGCCGGAATCTGGAGCAAAACACAGAGTGCTGGAGGAACTCAGCATATCAGGCAGCATCTGCGGAGGGGATGGACAGGCGACGTCTCAGGGCAGGACCCATCGTCAGGCTGACTGTAATGGGGGAAGAAAGCTGGGGGCAGGGCGGAGTCTGCCAAGTGATAGGTGGATACAGTTGATACAGATGAAAGAAGAGGTGTGAAATGTAAAGCCAGATGAGGGATATTGGTGGAAGGAGATGGGGACCGGGCAATGGGGGAAATTGGGGTACACTCCTTTCTCCCACTATCCTTCTTCTACCTCTTCTTCTTCTTTCGTGTGGCGTGCACAGCCTAAAGTTGGTGGACAACTTGTTCTATTTGTGCATGTCGAGTTGACTGCATTAATCGAAATAGGGTGGACCACGTGAAGGTTGCAATCTTCCACCCCCTCTAAGCCCCCCCGCCCCCCATACAATGCCTTTCCACCTCTATCCTTCCTTTCCTCTGGCTTTACACTTCGCTCTTCCTATTATCTCCCTATCTGACACTCATTTGACTTATTTTCATCTCTAGCCTTTGTTCGACTCATCACCTGCCAGTCTTGGACCCATCCCAATCCTCTCTTCTACCTTTCTGCACCCCCATTACAATCAGTATGAACAAGGGCCCCCACCCAAAACACCGTCTGTCTATTCCCTCCACAGATGCCGCCTGACCCGCTGAGTTACTCCAGCACATTGTGTTTTGCTCAGGCTTCCAGCGTCTGCAGTTCCTTGTCTCCCCGTTTCACCAGTTTCAAGCATCAATTGGCTACGTTTTAAAATACTGTTTAACTACAGCTTCCGATTCACCTCTCACACGGCAGCCTGTGTGGTTACATTGAACAGTTTACTGGAGTTTAGATTTACGAGGACATTGATGCTGCCAGGACTCGAGGGTCGGAGCTGTAGGGAGGGGTTGGGAAGTCTAGGACTCTATACCTGGGAGCGCAGGAGGATAAGGGGTGATCTTATGGAGGTGTATAACATCATGTGAGGAATTGCTGGGTTGAATGCACACTATCTTTTAGCCAGGGTAGAGGAATCAAAGACCAGAGGACAAAGAGTTAAGGTGAGAGGGACAAGATTTAATAGTAACCTGCGATGCAGCTTTTTCACTCAGAGGGTAGTAGTTATATAGAACGAGCTGCCAGAGGGGGTAGTTGAGGAAAGTACAATGGGAAAATTGGTATGCCCCCAAGCTGTGGAATACCCTACCCTATCCAGGATCCAGATGGTGCTGATGTGCGGGGTTCGTTGGTCGGCGCGGACTCGGTGGGCTGAAGGTCCTGTTTTCGTGACTAAACTCAGTTGACATTGTTAGACGGCAGCTAAAAACCTATCTTTTTATTCAACCTTTTAACTCGAAACTAAACTAAACCAAATTACCATGACCATACGATATAGGAGCAGACTTCGTCCATTTAGCCCATCAAGTCTAATCCTCTATTCAATCGTGACTGATCTAGTTTTCCTTCTCAACCCCATTCTCTGGCTTCCGCCCCATAACCTTTGACACCCTTACTACTCAAGAACCTGTCAATCCCCGCTTTAAAAATACCAAAAACGGGTCACATACGGTGTGAGGCTGCAGCTCTACCAGCTGCACCACCGTGCTGCCCCGAAATGCCACCATGTCTTTCATTGCACTCTTCAGGCCCATTATAACCAGGGACTGGGCGTCACGTCAATTTACATTTGGGTCTGTTGGCATGTTTAGTTTAGTTTAAATTCAGAGATCAGCGTGGAAACAGGCCCTTCGGACCACCATGTCCGCACCGACCAGCGATCCCCGCACATTAACACGATCCTACACACACTAGGGACAATTCACACTTATACCAAGGCAATTAACCTACAAACCTGTACGTCTTTGGAAGGTGGGAGGAAACTGTAGATCTCGGAGAAAACCCACGCAGGTCACGTGGAGAACGTACAAACTCCGTACAGACAGCACCCGTAGTTGGGATTGAACCCTGGTCTCCGACGCTGCAAGAGCTGTAACGCAGCAACTCTACCCCTGCGCCACCGTGGCTGCCCTTGCTGTAGGCCTTCTAAATCCCTTTATCACTTTGCATATTCCCCATCCTCCTAATTCTCCCCCAGCTCATGGTTACAGTATGAACTATAGTGGCAGTTTTAGTAACGTTCTCAAGGTCCAACCTTGATAGCCATAACTTCCCGTAGGATGTAGTGGAGATATAGTTCACGCACTCACCGAGCTCTGGAGATCATAGGAATAAGTCTTCCATTCGTTGAATCTTGATGAATTGGCTTTTATTGAAGTAATACAAAACAATGATATAGTCCATCACTTTCCGTTCTTCATAGCTGTTCCAATCATATCATCAACTTGCTCTAAGCCCATAATCATGTCCATGACTGATAGCTCCCAGCTCAGCTCAGCTCGTGGCTCAGCTCATGGTGAAAACTTATTCATAAAATCCCACAAGGTAAACTGAAACTAAATGAACGAGCCTGCACTAGCTTCTTCAGATATAGACACACCCCTCTACGTATTAAATCCCACCTACAAAATACAGACAGATAAAGACTAAAATATGAAATATGTTAGACATGGCTATAATATACTGACTTAAACTTAATGACTGTCTCGCCTTAATTCACATCCAGCTACAAAATGACCTTCAACCGGCTGAAAGGGCTGAAGACAGAGATCGAGCATCTGGAACACCTCCATCAAAAGGCCAAGGTGATGATACAGAAAGATTTCGAGGCTTGGTGGTCTGAAGAAGCAGCCCGGCTACAGGTACCACTAAGATCCCGACCCCTGCTCGCTCCCTTTGTAAAAATCTCCGGCATTCTCCATCCATAAAACCATAAGGAGCAGGCAATGCAGCCCATTGAGTCTGCTCCACCATTCGATCATGGCTGATCTATCTTTCCCTCTCAACCCCATTCTCCTGCCTTGTCCCCATAACCTTTGACGCCACATACTAATCAAGAACCTATCAACTGCTTTAAAAATACCCAATGCCTTCGGCTCCACAGATTCCTCCTCATCTCCATTCTAAAGATACTGTGTGTCTGTTCATTCAGTGGCTGTGCCCTCTGGCCCTAGACTCTCCCACTACTGGCAACATCCTCTTCACACCCGCTCTATCTGCTCAGTCTGGAGAAGGGTCTCGACCCAAAACGTCACCGATTCCTTTCCTCCAGAGATGCTGCCTGACCCGCTGAATTACTCCAGCATTTTGTGGCTGTCCACTCTTAGTTCTGTTTCGTTTATTGTCACCTGGACGGAGGTACAGTGGAATTTTTTTTAATTGCGTGCTATCCAGTCAGCAGAACGACAAAAGAAAGATTCCAATCAAGCCGTCCGTGGTGTACAGACACAGGATACAGGGAATAACAATTAGTGCCGGATAGTATGAACATCTCCAATGAAGTAGATGGTAGGTCAAGACCGCTCTCCAGTTGGTGATAGGATGGTTCAGTTGCCTGGTAACTGCTAGGGCTAAATTTTCTAGGCCTTTCATTTACCCCCGAGGTTTGTGGATACCAGATGTGTAAAAGTATTTAAAGTAGCGTTAAATGAATAGTCATGGACTTGTATCAAATAATAACATCATCCCAACATTGTCCTTGCCGACCGTGATGTGATCCATCACCAGCTCAGGGCACTACAGATTGTGTTCCTGACTTACGCTGCTATTACGATACAATATGATACGATAGAACTTTATTTAACCCAAGAGGGAAATTGATCTGCCAACAGTCATAAAAACACAAGATACATGAAACATGGAATTAAAGTGACGAGTGGAAAGGATTGGGGATGTGCAAAGATTTGGGAAGGGGAAGGGAGTCAGTCTCAGTCTCAGTCTCAGTCTACTCCACGACAGAAGGGGGAGGAGTTGTACAGTTTGATAGCCGCAGGGAAGAAGGATCTCCTGTGGCGTTCTGTGCTGCATCTTGGTGGAACCAGTCTGTTGCTGAAGGTGCTCCTCAGGTTGACCAGTGTGTCATGGAGGGGGTGACCTGTATTGTCCAGGATTCTCCACAGGTTGAGGAGCATCCTCCCCTCCAAGACCAACCTCCCGTGAACCCAACTCCACCCCCAGGATGGAACCAGCCTTCCTGATGAGTTTGTTAATCCTATTGGCATCCGCGGCTATGAGTTTAGTTTAGTTTCAAGATACGGCGTGGAAACAGGCCCTTCGACCCACCGATCTTATAGAAACTTACAAAATTCTTAAGGGTTTGGACAGGCTAGATGCAGGAAGATTGTTCCCGATGTTGGGGAGGTCCAGGACAAGGGGTCACAGCTTAAGGATAAGGGGAAAATCCTTTAGGACCGAGATGAGAAGGCCTTTTTTCACACAGAGAGTGGTGAGTCTCTGGAACTCTCTGCCACAGAGGGTAGTTGAGGCCAGTTCATTGGCTATATTTAAGAGGGAGTTAGATGTGGCCCTTGTTGCTAAAGGGATCAGGGTGTATGGAGAGAAGGCAGGTACGGGATACTGAGTTGGATGATCAGCCATGATCATATTGAATGGCGGTGCAGACTCAAAGGGCCGAATGGCCTACTCCTGCACCTAATTTCTATGTTTCTATGTTTCTAACCTGCGCTGACCAGCGATCCCCACACATTAACACTGCCTTACACACACAAGGGACTGTTTGTTTTTTACATTTCTACCAGTCAATTAACATACAAACCTGCACGTCTTTGGAGTGTGGGAAGAAATGAACGTTTGTAGGTTGACTGGCCGCTGTGACTTGCCCATGGAGTGTAGAGAGTGGTTGGCCAAAATGCAAACCTCACAATCTGAAAGAAATTCCAAGCTGATCGAGATCCCTCTGTAATTCTTGATGACCATTGTTGCTGCCTAGGTGCCACCTACAGATCCACCACCGATTTTCTGGCAACTGGTGGTCCAGCCACTCTTTTAATGTGCACAAAATTCCGAGCGTGCACTTGAAATCCCCGCTGGAAGTCCCACCAGAATTGTGGCCCCTGGGCCGGGTGAGGCTGTCAATCTCCACCTCATTCTGACTTCCACGGCTGATCGACGGGTCGAATATTTTAGGTTTAGTTTAGTTTAGTTTTGTTGGGAGATACAGTGCGGAAACAGGCCCTTCGGCCCACCGAGTCCACACCGACCAATCATTCCCGCACATTAACGCTATCTTACACGCACTAGGGACAATTTTACATTTATACCAAGCCAGTTAACCTACAAACCCGCACGTCTTTGGAGCGTGAGAGGAAACGGAAGATCTCGGTGAAAACCCACGCAAGTCACGGGGAGAACGTGCAAACTCTGTACAGACACCACCCATAGTCGAGATGGAACTCGGGTCTCTGGCGCTGTGAGGCAGCAACTCTGCCGCTGCGCCATCGCGCTGCTCGCGTCTCGGCCGATGCTCTGGAACCCCAGCTGAGCCACAGCCAGCAGATTGGTTCTCACAGCTGATTTCCAAGGCTGACTTTGTGGACCAGTATGTCTGCCCCTCAGCGGCCTAGGCAGAACCATTGGACTCCTCTCAGAGGCCGTGACCTCTGTTGATCCGGCAAAACGGATAATCCAGCAAGTCTCTGAAACCAAGGGTGCCAGAGACTTGGTGGTGGACCTATATTTGAGTGTCATCTCCAAAGTTACTAATCATGTCTTTTACATTGGTGTGTAGGTAGTGGGTGAGAAAGTGGAATAATGTAGAACTGGTGTGAATGGGTGATCGATGGTCAGTGCGGACTTGGTCGGCCGAAGGGCCTGTTTCCATGCTGTATCTTTCAATCAATCAATAGCACTGCATGCATGGCTACCTACCCTGCTCTATACTTTACAATTACAATCAATCCATTTACAGTGTACAGATCCATTTAGTTTAGTTTAGAGATACAGCACGGAAACAGGCCCTTCGGCCAACCGGGTCCGCTCCGACCAGCAATCCCCACACACTAACACTATCCTACACCCACAAGGGACAATTTTTACATTTACCAAGCCATTAACTTACAAACCTGTACGCCTTTGGAGTGTGGGAGGAAACACCGTACAGACAGCACCCGTAGTCAGGATCGAACTCAGGTCTCCGGCGCCGCATTAGCTGAAAGGCAGCAACTCTACCGCTGCACCACCGTGACCACCCTAATATGATAGGGAATAGTAAGATTGAACGAGAACTTACCAGTTCGAAGGTTGATCTTTATTTTATGAGGAGTCGAAGTGAGGGATTTCGTGAAGAGCCCGCCGGCGCGCATGCTCGACATACTTCAAAGTAGCGGCGTGGAATCACAGAAACCAACAAAGAAATGACTTCGCATAGTAAGATTGAAGTGACTAAGATTACCAGATGAAGGTGATTGAGGGTTGGGCGAGGAGGGCACGAAATCCCTCACTTCGACTCCTCATAAAATAAAGATCAACCTTCGAACTGCTAAGTTCTCGTTCAATCTTACTATTTCATTTCGGAGTCACGTGAGTGACTTCGTGAAGACTTCAAAGCTTCTGTGATTACACGCCCTGGACCACGTCCATGCTGACACACCACTACCAGGGATGGATGGGAGGAACAAACTTGCTCAATAGTTCATACTGCAAAACAAGAGCAGAGTTATTAACAACAAATCAAAACCCCTCATGCAGGGACATCTCCACGTTCGTGACCTGCATTCAGCACGGCTTCTGCGAACTGTAGAGGAGCAGCAACAGGCTTGTTATAAAAACGCTGGAACACAGCTTCATTAGCCCATCCTGCTGTGGCGAGAATTTGGTCCATGGGCACCTCCATGACCCTCGCCGTTGACGTCGATGCAGCCCTGTTGGAAAGAGACTTGAACACATTAGTGTCGATACCTGACTTACCCAAGACGACTGGAAGCCACATGGATATCGTCTGGACTGTCACTCGATGATGAGGTCTCTTATGAGTGACAAGCAGGTATCTCTCCATTCCTCTGATGCGTGCCGTCACCTTGACATAGTGGCGGATATGTGAGGCTACACATAGCCTAGCATCTGCGGGGTATGCCGGGAACTTCAGCTGCAGCCCTGTGCACCGAGGTCTATGCTGCTTTAGTAGCTCGTCAATGAAAAAGACTACTTCCGTGGGGGTAGACGTCATTCTGTCGACACGAAGTTGGTGTAGTGTCTGTACCCTCTGAGCTGAAGTCAGCGCTAGTAACATCACCAGCTTCATGGTGCGTTGGTCCAGTTGGAGCCCTTCCATGGGTGACCACGTCCTGAGCAGGGTTAATACGTCCCTGACATCCCAGGTGATATTATAGCGTGGTGTAGGCGGATTCATATTGAATATACCCCGCATGAGTCTGGACACTAGCCTGTTGGATCCTACCTCCAAACTGAGGTAGAATGATAGCGCACTTCTGGCGCTGTTGATGGCACTGTAACTTAAGTGTTCATCATGGTGCAACCCCGCGAGGAATTCCAGGACGTCGGTTGTTGTCACGTCATCGTACGTGATGCGAGAGCAGCTGCAGTAGGCTTCCCACTTCTTAATATGCGAGCGGTATCTTCGCCTTGTAGACTCTCGACACGACGCCCCGGTGGTATCCATGGTCCGAGCCGAGAGGCCGTATTGGACTAACGGCCTGTTCAGAACCTGCAAGCCAACAAATTTAAATAGCCATGGCAGGGATGCGGCTCCCCTGAGACAGGGTGAGTAACCAATTGTGGGCAACCCTTCAAAAGGACCCAAGGTTCGTTGAGCATGTCAAAGACCACCGGATACCAAGGCTGTGTGGGCCAGTCGGGTATAATAAGGATGCCCTTGGCAGCATCTGCCTGAATCTTTCCCAATAGCCGACTGATGAGGCAAAATGGGGGGAAGGCATAGAAAAACCACTTCCCCCAGTCCAGCGAGAATGCATCTAGCGCTATTGCCCCAGGATCTGGTTCCCATGAAACGTAGGTTGGTACCTGATGGTTCCACCGTGACGCAAAGAGGTCATGTCCGGTTTACCAAATTTGGCTGTGACTTTAGAAAAGATCTCAGGATGCAACATCCATTCAATATTGTCATTAAATTTGCGTGACCTGGTGTCCGCCACAGTATTAAGCTCACCTGGCAAATAGGTAGCTGAAATCCAAATGTCTCTTTGAACACACCAGAGCCAAATTGAGTTTGCCAATTTGTCACACGAAACTGGCCTGGTACCACCCATATGGTTTAAATATGCTACTGCTGTGGTGTTGTCTATTTGGAGACGGACATGTGCTCCAACAAACTCGGAACAATACGCACGAAGTCCGTGGAATGCTGCCAGCAACTCCAAATAGTTAATCCCTTGAGTTAACAACATCGTTGATTCAAGGGTGTCCCATCTGCCACCACAACTAGAGCAATTATTCGTGGATCCCCACCATTGGAGCTTGCATCAGTTTGCAAATATACCACCGGATTAGCCTCCCTAATAGGCTTGAATGAGTTGCTAATGTGACACACCCACCATTGCAACTCATTTATCGCTTCGGGCGGCAGCTGCATGGACCGATCATAATGACCAGCGTTCTGTTTTAACGCAGCAATTTTAGCTCTTTGCAAATTCTGATAATGCAAAGGTCCATATCGCGCTGCCGGAAACAAAGCTACCAGCTTCCCAATTATTGTAGCTAAGTGCCGAATCGATGGTATATTGGTGCGGATTAAATCTTGACACACCTGGGTAACCTCCTCAATCTTGTTAATTGGAATGGTAACCCTCATGCTTATAGAGTTCACCGTGAACCCTAGGTAATTAGTCACCTGGGCAGGGTAGAACTTTGATTTCTCTGGATGGACAATAAACCCCAATTGTTGAAATATATTGACAGCAGCTGCAACACCCTGTTCAGCCAATTCCAGGGTGTGGCCCACAATTAAGACATCATCTAAATAGGCCATACTATATGGTGTCGTTGTCTCAAATAAGCCATAATTGGCTTCACTAATTTAGTGAACAATCTAGGGCTGTGGTGAGCCCATTAGGCAAAGCCTTGTACTGCCAGAGTTGCCCCATCCAGATGAATTTTAAAACCTTCTGTCACATTTCTGGACGGATACGGAATAATATGCGTCTTTTAAATCGAGGCATGCCATAAAGCAACCATGAGAAATCAATGATTTGGTTGTTTCAACGTATCCATTTTAAAATGAGAATATGTTACAAAAGTATTCAAACGGGTTAGATCAATAATGACACGACAACTTCCATCCTTCTTAGGTCTGGTGAATATGTTCGAAACAAATTCAACTGGTTCATGCACCACTCTCTTCATCACTCCTTTGCTCAAGACTTAACAATTCCTTATAGCCGGCTGCCTGTTCTGCAGCAGATAATTTAAATGTTCGAGCGGGCATGTGCTGGGATGGAGGAATGTCGCCATTAATAAACTCAATTTTATGCCCCTGAATATTCTGCAACACATACTCGTCACCAGTAAAATTATTCTCATGCACCCAAAAACCACCGAAGGTGACCACCAACATGTGAAGTTAAACAGAGAGAAAAGAGAGAACCAGACCCCCTCACCTCCGTGGTTACCGGCGGTCCTTGACACGCGTGTGTGGACGTGGAGGTGCTGGGTTGGCTTGAGGGCGCGGCGTCGTCGTTTCCCACCAGGGTCTCTGCCGACCCTGTCCTAAAAAAGACCCCTGGTGCTGGGTCTGATGTTGCTGTCGTTGTGGAGCTTGAGGGTGGGTCCTCGTCGAGGTACTGGCAGACCCTCGTGATCGAATGTATGGAGACTTTGAGCCTGACGGTGTGGGGGCACTCTGAGGGCGCATGATCCCCACCGTTTTGGCTTGCTCGTCAAGCTCTTTGACTCTCTTCGAGAAGTCCTTCCCAAAGAGCTGACGGGGCGGGGGCGGCGGCGGTGGTTTGCACACTCCTGCAAACTTTGGATTGAGCGCTGGGCGGATGCTGGTTTTGCGAAACCCGTTAATTTCGTGCTGGGTCGCGCACAGGAGGGCCAGGGCATCTCCCTGGTCCAAATTCAATTCGTCCCCGTCCACCGACCGCACAAAGGCGGTACTACAGGCCGTGAGGAGCTTCAGGATCCGCTGCAGTTTTACCTCCTGTTGACGGATAGCCGCACTGATGTTGCCCCATATCGGCGTATTGACCACAGGCACGTTGAGGGAGTTGCAATTGGATGGAGCCTTGTGACGGCTCATTGCCTGGATGAGGACTTCTTCCTGCTGCTCCAGGCTGATAGTAGATGTTTGTGAAGACGCCCTGTGCCTGTTGCTGCCCTGCTGTTGTTGACGTTGAAGCAGGAGCTCCAGCAGCCGCTCCATACGGTCAATACGCCCTTCACCCTGAACACTCAGGTGGTCGGAGTCCTCCGGCTCTGAAAAGAAACCGGGCTCCTGTCATCGGCCCGCACCTCGTCGAGGCCCTGCCGGTGCCGGTAGTTGTCGCTAACAGCCGCCGAGGCGAACTGCGCGATTCCTGCGCGGGCGTGTTCAACCGCCTCCGTTTAGCGGGAGCTGAAGCCGCTGCCACTAAGGGCACTTGCGGCGAGGTGTCGGCACCAGCCGAAGCATGGCTGCCTGGGGCCCGCGCAGTCTTGCCGGCTGCCCACATCGTGGACGTTGCCGACGCATGGTCTCGCCCACCCATCCATGGGGGGCTCGGCGACCGTGACGAGACCCGACTCGACCGACCCGTCCCGGCGTCGAGAGTCGGGGCGTGCCGGCTGGACCTCACAGCCGCCCCGGGTCTTTCCCTGGAACCTGACCGCTCCTCCGTGTCAGGCAATGCCTTAGCCCTGGTAGGGTTAGGCTTCTGGGCTCCTGCCCTTCCCCTTCTCGGAGGGCTGAGTGGAACAGGCCGTGCAGCCGCACGCACCCAGCTCGAGGTCGCCAGCGAGCCCGCTGACGACCTGACTGCCATGGCAGGGTCCCCCTGCTCTGGCGGCACACCACACTCCTCCTCGTCGAACTCCTCCGAGCTGTGGTGTGCTGGCGGATCCGGACCTGTAAACACAGGGCTTACCCACATCTCCGCCTGAGTCCCGGCCTGCGTTGCAGGTACTGCCGATGGTAAAGGCCCCGGAACTGTTGACCGGCGAACTCGTCCTGACGTCCTCCGGCCCTTGGAACTCCCATCCATGTCCTTGCTGCAAGACAAAACCAACAACAAGGACCACCAACTAAAGGTAGAATACTTACCTCCGTGGCCCCTTCTGAAGGGCTGGCGAGGAGCGCGCTCCACCGCCAGCCGTCGCAGCAACGCGGTACGACGATATGTCGAGCATGCGCGCCGGCGGGCACTTCATGAAGTCACTCACGTGACTCCGAAATGAAATAAAGTTTGCTAGGTTAAGCCAGCAAAATCTGATCAAGGATAGTCCGAGAGTAGATAGTAGTTGAGCACTGCTCTCTGGTTGTGGTAGGATAATTCAGTTGCCTGATAACAGCTGGGAAGAAACTGTCTCTGAATCTGGAGGTGTGCAGTTAGTAGGGTACTGATGAAGGACATGACGGCCCAAGGGGCTGTTTTCTATGCTGTGTCTCTTTGAGTTGTAATTCATTTCATTAGTGAACGGCCGTTTTGTCTATTTAACCACTCCACAGAGAGAAATCCTAACATATCATAATCATAATCGTACTTTATTAGCCAAGTATGTTTTGCATCATACGAGGAATTTTATTGGCCATATAGCCATACCACTAAAAACACACAAAACACATTTTAACATGAACATCCACCACAGTGACTCTTTGTTCTCCTGTGGTTAGGGGGCTCGAGCCTCCCGTTGACGGGACGATCTTGGCTCTCGTAGCCGGCGGCCTTTGGGCCCTCACATCGGGGCGATCACGCTCCTGCATCGTGGGGGATGTCAGCTCCCCCGCGCCGGGCGATCTACCCTCGGTCGGGGCTGGTCGACCCTTCTGCGCCGTTTGGAGCTTCCCGACATCGGTCTCAATGGTGAAGGCCGCAGTTGGAGCGTCGATCCCAGTCAAGGGATTGACTCCGATTGTAAGTCCACGTCCCAGCGGTGGGGCTCAAAGTCAGTCCCGAGCGAGGCCGCCAGCTCCACGATGTTAGGCCGCAGAGCGACCGGAGATACAATCCGGAAAACAATCGCGTCTCCGGCAACGTTAAAAATGAAAAAAAAATTCCCCCGACCCCCTCCCCTACACCCCACATAAAACAAACCAGAGAACATTAACACAAACTTTTAAAGCACACTAAAAATAACAAAAAAAAGACGAAAAGACAGACAGACTGTTGGCGAGGTGAGCGGCGCCCCCTGGTGGTATGATATAGACAGATGGACACTCCAGCATTTTGTGTCTATCTATACCAGCATCTGCAGTTCCTTCCTACACATCCGTCTAATCCTAACATATCAGGTTGGTTTAATTTAGTTTAGTTTACTTTCGTAAAGCGAGCACCACCAGACTCAGGAACAGCTTCTTCCCCTCTGCTATCGGTTTTCTGAAGGGTCCTTCCATAAGCTAGGCTACTGTCTGATTCACCTCTACCCCACAGCGGACATTAGACTTTGTCCTGGATAACTCCAGAGTTCAACCTTGCCTTCCCTGGATGGATGGTACATGCAGTGAAATGTAGTGAAATTCATAGAGTCACTGAAATGGACCCTTTGGCTCAACGAGTCCATACCGATTGTAATGTCCAAATCCCATTTGCATGCCTAAGGCCCATATCCTTCTTCGGCTTTCCTACTCAAATATCTGTGCAAATATCTCGTAAACGTCGTGATTGTTTCCACTTCTGTCACCTCCTCTGGCAGTTTGTTCCATATAACCATCCCACAACAGAAAAACGTACCCCTGGTATGTCCTTTAAATGTCTCTCCTCTCAGCTTAATCTTCTGTTATAGTCAAAGAGTTCTACAGCACGGGAACAGGCACTTCGGCCCAACTTGCCCGTGCCGACCTTGATGCTCCATCTACACTAGTACGACTGCCCGCATTTGGCCCATATCCCTCTAAACCTTAGGAAGACACAAAATGCTGGAGGAAAACTCAGTGGATGAGGCAGCATTTATGGAGATAAGGAATGGGTGACATTTCAGGTCGAGACGAGACACGAAACGTCACCCAATCCTTCTCTCCATAGATGCTGCCTCGCCCGCTGAGTTACTCCAGCATTGTGGGTCTACCTTCGATTTTATCCAGCATCTGCAGTTCTTTCTTACACATTTTGTTCGCTCTAAACCTTTCCTATCCATGCACCTGTCCAGGTGTCTTTTAAATGATGTTATTGTACCCACCTCAACGACCTCCTCTGTCAGCTCGTTCCATATGCACACCTCCCTCTGTGTGAAAAAAGGTGCCCCTCGGCTTACTATTAAAACTTTCCCCTCTCACCTTAAACACATGTCCTCTCGTTCTCGGAGCAGTCTAAGCAGACTCCCATGAAGTTTGTTTTAATCACGTACTCTTTACCAAATGTTCTCAGGTACCATTTCACCTTCACCCATTGTTCTTTTCAATGGCATTCAGGGAACGCTTCCGTGTTTTATTTTCATCTTCACCGTCATCATACAATCATGTGATAGGAGCAGAATTAGGCCGTTCGGCCCATCTAGTCTACTCTGCCATTCAATCATGGCTGATCTATCTCTCCCTCCTAACCCCATTCTCCTGCCTGCTCCTCATAATCTCTGACACCCGTACTGATCAAGAATCTATCTATCTCTGCCTTAAATATATCCACTGACTTGGCCTCCACAGCCTTCTGTGACAAAGAATTCCACAGATTCACCACCCTCTGACTTAAGAAATTCTTCCTAATCTCCTTCCTGAAATAATGCCCTTTAATTCTTAGGCTGTCACTGTCGTGGTTTTAAGACTCAAATTTGGATAGGATGACACAGCCACAGAGAATTCTTCAAGAAGCCGAAAGCCTTTATTTGCAAATATCAGCTTGGAACATTCAGAGACGATACCACCTGTCCGTTCTCTAATTGCTCCCTGAATCCCAGAAACAAGCAGCTTTTTATTACCGTTTCTAGCCCTATCTCTGCTGCATTATCTTGCATGCTGTACTCCTTTCTCATCAATCTTTTTTCAATTCTAATTTTCTCTATCTCGCCACCATTAAACTCCGACCTTGGCTCAACCTTTATTAAACTTTACGTTTCACCTCATATCTCTCCTTCACTCGTCACCCTTAAATTCTAAACTATTGCTTTGTAATCTCCCAGCTATGTTTTAGCTAAAGCCATTTTATACTGTTACACACACCATTTTAGTTTATGTTCAATACAAGGATATAAATGTATTTATCAAGAATACAAAAGTAAAAATAAGTAACTTGTTTATAACTTAAGGTAACTTGTTTATAACTTCCATATGACCTCTGGTCCTAGACGCTGGTGGCTCGGGGCCGTCCGGTGTCCGCGGTGGGCGAGCCGGGCCTACCGACGAGTCCCCCCGTCGCCGGTCCACAGTTAGCAAGTCCGGGGCATGTCCATCCTCCTCCGTTCAGTTCAACCTGCAAATTTTCTGCAGCGCATTGAATTTCCGAATTGCTTTTTTAGTTTAGTTATACAAAAACAGGCCCTTCGGCCCATCGCGTCCGCTCCAACCAGCGATCCCCGCACATTAACACTATTCTACACACACACACTAGGGACAATATTACACGTACACCAAGCAAATTAGCCAACAAACCTGTGCGTCTTTGGAGCGTGGGAGGAAACCGAAGATCTCGGAGAAAACCCACGCAGGTCACGGGGAGAACGTAAAACTCCGCCCAGACAGCACCCGCGGTCGGGATCGAACCCGGGTCTCCGGCGCTGCGAGGTAGCAACTCTACCGCTGTGCCACCATGTTGAGATGGGAACTGTAGTGGAGGCTGGCCAGCTCCCGAAGATGCCCGTCTCAGAAAATGCTTTCCACTCTGACGAGACTTTCTCTGTCGAGGGCTGGATATTTCCAACCTGTCAGCCGGGTTCTTGGTCATTCCTGGGGATTACTGTAAATCTCTACAATTCTCAGTTAATTTTCGAGGCCTTTCATGTCAAGGCTCATCCACATCTTTTGGAAATGTCAGTAAACCACATCACAGACCAAACTGCTGTCTGCTTGGGCTCTGCCAGCTCGTTCCAAATCCAAAAGAATGTGTTTATGATTCCACTTGAAGGACCAGACAAAGTATGTCTTTGCAAAATGTATTTACAATATTCTTACAGATCGCAGTCCAAAGAAAAAAGTTAACAATTGGCATTTTCCACTAGCACTTGAAAATTGGGCGTTTGTTTATTTTTCCCAGTTCGACCACTTTATGAGGTGCATCTGGTCATTATATCCCTTTGTCAGAATCTTTGGTATGAAGTTGCAGCCCCGGCTTGATGCAAGGAAATACTGTCACCTCTAAGCTGTTGGAGGCACACAGTCACGGTTCAGTGCAGCAGAGAAACAGGCCCTTCAGACAAACTTGTCGAAGTTGCCAAGATGTCCCATCTACCCGAGCTCCACTTGCCTATGTTTGGCCCATATACCTCTAAAGCCTTCCTCTCCAAGGGTCTTTTAAATGCTGTCACAACAACTGTCTCCACTCCTTGCCCTGGCAGCTCATTTCACATACCCACCACCCACTGTGTGTAAAAACGTTGCCCCTCAGGTTGCTATTAAATCTTTGCCCTCTTATATTAAACCAGAACTCTGATTTGGCAGACCAAAATGGCGGAGTAGACTCGATGGGTCGAATGGCCTAATTCTACTCCCATAACTTGTGAACTCTGGTTCTTGATTCCCAACTCTGGATATTCTACTCTCACTCCATCTATTCCCCTCGTGATTTTCTACATCTCTTTAAGATTACCCCTCAACCTGTCAGAACCCCTCAACTATGTTTCTATGTAACCTCACATCAGCAGAAAATCCAAGTCTTCAATAATCTCAGATTTTATTGTTTGCCTCTAGTTTTCCATTTGCACTCCATTTGTACCTCGCGCTGCCTCGGCAGGGCCAGCAGCATAATCGCACCCTGCGACTCCCTCTTCTCCCCTCTCCCATCAGGCAAAAGGTACAGAAGTGTGAAAACGCACACCTCCAGATTCAGGGACAGTTTGTTCCCAGCTGTTATCAGGCAACTGAACCATCCTACCACAACCAGAGAGCAGCGCTGAACTACTATCTACCTCATTGGTGACACTCGGACCATCCTTGATCGGACTTTACTGGCTTTACCTTGCATTAAACAGTTATTCACATTATTCCCTTTTTCATGTATCTGTACGCTGTAGATGGCTCGATTGTAGTATAGTTTAGAGATACCAAGCGGAAACAAACCCTTCGGCCTGTCATGTCCGTATCGACCAGCGATCACCGCACATTAACACTCTCTGACCTACACACACTAGGGACAATTTACACTTATGTCAAGCCAATTAACCAACAAATCTGTACGTCTTTGGCGTGTGGGACGAAAACCGAAGATCTCGGAGAAAACCTACGCACGTCACAAGGAGAACACACAAACTCCGTACAGACAGCACCAGTAGTCGGGATCGAACCTGGGCCTCCGGCGCTGCAAGCTCTGTAAGGCAGCAACTCTACGGTTACGCCACTGTGCCGCCCACAAACCATGCATTGTCATCCTGCTAACTGGATAGCACACAAAAAAAGCTTTTCACTGTACCTCAGTACACCTAAACTCAGCTCTTAGAAGGACTTGGTTTGGATTCACACACATCTGGAAAGTGTGGCAGAATCTATCTATCTCTGCCTTAAATATATCCACTGACTTGGCCTCCACAGCCTTCTGTGACAAAGAATTCCACAGATTCACCACCAAGAGTGGATTATTTTGACCTTGGAACTGAAAATCCGGAGAGGTGTTTTAACAAGAGACTGAGCTAGTTTATTGCTTTTCAGATTTGTGTATTCGTCTAAAGTCAGAGTGGAGCATTCATGCAAGTCCCCACAATCATAGATTCTGGCATAGAACATGGTGCAGTACAGTGGAAGAAGAAACTGCAGATACTGATTTAAACCGAAGATAGACACAAAACGCTGGAGTAACTCAGCGGGACGGGCAGCATCTATGTAGAGAAGGAATGGGTGACGTTTCGGGTCAAGACCCTTCTTCAGACACAGTCAAAGAGTCAAAGAGTCAAAAGAGTTTATTGTCATGTGTCCCTGACAGGACAATGAAAATCTTTCTTTGCTTCAGCACAACAGAACATAGTAGGCATTGACTACAATTATATACGTAAATACACACGTGAATTAATAAATTAATAAAGTGCAAATAACAGATGGAGGGATATTAATGGTCAGAGTTCCTAGCCAAGTTTAATAGCCTGATGGCTGTGGGGAAGTAGCTATTCCTAAACTGGGTTGTTGCAGTCTTCAGGCTCCTGAACCTTCTACCTGAAGGTAGCAGGGAGATGAGTGTGTCGCTAGGGTGGTGTGGGTCTTTGATGATGCTGCCAGCCTTTTTTGAGGCAGCGACTCCGATAAATCCCCTCGATGGAAGGAAGGTCAGAGCCGATGATGGACTGGGCAGTGTTTACAGCACAGGAATAGGTCCTTCGACCCACAATTTCCACCCTATATAAAATGCCTCGACCAACCTTTAGATACATGCACATTATCCATATCCATGTACATATCCTGAAATACCACTATCATATCTATCTCCACCAGCATCCCCACCAGCATGTTGCAGGCACTCACCCCACCCTCTGTGTAAAAACGTTGCCCCAAGCAACTCCTTTAAACTTTGCCCCTCTCACCTTAAAGTGGTCGTGTTTGATATTTCCATTCTGAGAAATAGGTTCTGACTGTTTACCCTCTCTATGCTTCCCATTATCAGAGGATAGACAGTTAGAACCTTTTTTCTCGGGTGGCAATGTCGTGCACCAGAGGGCACAGTTTTACGGTGAGAGGGGAAAAGTTTAAAGAGGATGTGCGAGGCAAGTTTTTCACACAGAGGGTGTTGAGTGCCTGGAAGGGGTGGTGGTGCATCCAGATACGATAGTGGCATTCAGGAGACATTTGGATAGGTACATGGATAGGAAGGATATGGATAACAGGCAAGCAAAGGAGATAGGATTAGACTGACCTGAAATGCTACGAGGCCTTGTTCTTCAGAGAGCTGCCTGACCCGCTGAGTTACTCCAGCACTTTGTGTCTATGTTTGTAAACCAGCATCAGCAGTTCCTTGGTTCTACTTTTAAATAAGCACATGGATATGCAGGAAATAGAGGGATGTGGAACATATGCAGGCAGAAGAGATGAGTTTAAATCGGCATCACGTTCGGCACTAACATTGGGCGGCACAGTGGCACAGCGGAGGAGTTGCTGCCTTACAGTGCCAGAGACCCAGATCTGATCCTGACCTCAGGTGCTGTCTGGATGTAGCTTGTACGTTCTCCCTGTGGCTGCGTGGGTGTTCTCCGGGTGCTCTGGTTCTCTCCCACATCCCAAAGAGGTGTGGGCTTGTCGGTGAAGTGGCTTCTGGAAATTGTCCCCGGTGCAGAACCCTGCAACCACTCTTTAGTCAGAGGGTGGTGAATCT
This sequence comes from Raja brachyura, assembly GCA_963514005.1. The sequence continues at coordinate 23,610,566 of OY740785.1, read as the reverse complement.
GTGGAACTCATTCCAACAGACTTCTGTGGAGGTCAAGTCAGTGAGTATTTTTAAGGCAGAGATTGACAGAATCTTGATTAGGGGTCAGGGGTTACGGGCAGAAGGCCGGAGAGTGGGGTTGAGAGGGAAAGACAATTGAATGGCGGTGTGGACTTGATGGGCCGAATGGCCAAATTCTGCTCCTTGAACTTATGAACTAGTGTGCGGATGACCATTGGTCGGCGTGGACTCCCTAGTGTGTAGGATAGTGCTAGTGCGGACTCGTTGGGCTGAAGGGCCTGTCTTCGTGCTGTATCTTGACACTAAATTAAACTAGATCTTGTGAGCTCGAGTGCTGCTCGGTTAAATTGCCAGTGTTAATCGCTGCTGTAGCTTGGAGATGTAACTGAACACAAGCTGTGGGAAATTACACTGGGCGGTCATGTTACTATCACCATCGCAGTTGCAGCACTCTTTGTGCTTTCCAGATTGAGGGAGTGCGGCGTAGGTTCATCAGGTTAATTCCCGGGATGGCAGGACTGACATATGATGAAAGAATGGGTCGACTGGGTTTATATTCACTGGAGTTTAGAAGGATGAGATGGGATCTTATAGAAACATATAAAATTCTTAAGGGATTGGGAAGGCTGGATGTGGGAACAATGTTCCCGATGTCAGGGGTGCCCAGAACCAGGGCGTCACAGTTTCAGAATAAGGGGAATGAGATGGGGAGAAACCTTTTCACCCAGAGAGTTGTGAACCTGTGGAATTTTCTGCCACAGGAGGCAGTGGAGGCATTCATTGGACGTATTCAAGAGAGAGTTAGATAGAGCTCTTAGGGCTAACGGAATCAAGGGATATGGGGAGAAAGCAGGAACAGGGTACAGATTTTGGATGATCAGCCATGATCACAGTGAATGGCGGTGCTGGCTCGAAGGGCCGAATGGCCTACTCCTGCACCTATTGTCTATGTTTCTGCGTAACACAGTTCCAACCCAGCGCACAATGTTGCCATTAGCTCACATGCTCGGATTACATTACGCACTAGCAGCGTGTGCTAGCAAAAACATACTTGCTCCGAGCCACTGTCTCCCCCTCACCTTGAACCACAGGAAGCATCTCCTGCCAGGGGAGTGTGCCAGGGAGCATGGAAATGTTTGGTCGATTCTTGGCGGCTACGCTCGTCTGGCTCCCGCTCACCCGAACCTGCCAAACTTCACAGGGCAGGAGCTTCTGACCGACAGGCTCCAAGGAAACGCCAAGAGCCACAGTCGGGGAGTCAACTTGCATTTGCGTGGCAACAACCTTCCACGGCCACAGATCGCCTCGATCAACCAGGCGAGCACTTTTTCCCGTCTTCAATAGGTCTAACATTGTCCGCTTGTCCTCAGCCTTTCCTCCCACATCCCAAAGGCTCCCAAAGAGGAATGCTGGAAAGCCATCAGCTAGAGAACTGCTATATAGAGCAACCCCAGTAACTTTACCAAATGTGGCCTGGCCAAGTAGTATCTGTACTTGAGTTTAGTTTAGTTTAGTTTTAGAGATGTGGCGCAGAAACAGGCCCTTCGGCCCAGAGAGTCCATGCCAACCAGCGATCCCCGCAAATTAACACTATCCCACACCCACAAGGGAACATTTTACATTTACCCAAGCCAATTAACCTACAAACCTGCACGTCTTTGGAGTATGGGAGGAAACCGGTCGCAGGGAGAACGTGCAAACTCCGTACAGACGGCACCCGTAGTCAGGATTGAACCCGGGTCCCTGGTGCTGCGCCACCGTGCGTAGAAAGGAACTGCAGACGCTGGTTTATACCGAAGAGACTCAATGCGCTGGAGTAACTCAGTGGGTCAGGCAGCATCTCTGGAGAAAAAGGATGGGTGACATTTCGGGTGGGGACCCTTCTTCAGACTGAAAGAAGGGGGGAGGAAACTGGGTTTGCTCTGATTTTAGGTGTGCCTTCCTTAAACCAAAGCACCACAGGTACATTTGCTGGCACTTTTACACCTATATTAAAGAACGCATATATTATATTCTTCCTCTCTCCTCCTCAAGAGCAGCATGCTTCAGTTTTAAGAGTGTCTGGCTGGGGGATCGGATTACAACTTTCTGCCAGTGTTCAGTCCATAAAAGATTCCCACGTATAGATTTAGCTTTTATTATCGTCTGCACCGAAGTACTGGGAAAATCTTTGCTCGGTATGCTCCCCAATTTAATCAGGTAATACTGTACCGCTGAAGCATATCTCAAGTGCAATAGGGAGAGGGGAGGGAAAGATACAGAATGCAGAGTATAGTTCTCAGCACTGTAGTGCATCAGTTCCATAGACAAGGTTCTACCTGTGAATAGAATCAAGCCAAACTCAAGTACAATAGATAGAGCAAAGGGGAAGATACAGAATGCAGAACAAAGTTTTCGTTTAGTTTCAGCGTAGAAACAGGCCCTTCAGCCCACCAAGTCCACACCGACCAGCGATTCCTGCACACTAATAGTAAGATTAAACGAGAACTTACCTGTTCGAAGTTTGATCTTTATTTTATGAGGAGTTACGATGAGGGATTACATGAAGAAGCCCCGTCTGGCGCTGGATCAGCATACTTCAAAGCAGCGGCATGAAAAACACAGAACCAATAGCCGGAGTAAGATAGTAAGGCCCAACATAGACTAGAACTACCAGATGATCATTTATATTATGAGGGTTGGGAGCGGAGGGCACGTAATCCCTCATCGTAACTCCTCATAAAATAAAGATCAAACTTCGAACAGGTAAGTTCTCGTTTAATCTTACTATTTTACTTCGGAGTCACGTGAGTGACTACGTGAAGATTTTAAAGCTCTGTGTTTTTCATGTCATAGATTCATTCCATACGACTCTCTGTTTAGTCAAAACAGTAGTGAGTAAATGGTATTTTAAGACATTGTTACAATTTATGTAATAAGTCCTTTAAAAAAGAACATTTTTTAAAATAATAACCCCTCTATCGTAGGAGAAAATTACAAAAGAAAAATGATGTCAATGGTAACATAAATCGATAATATAAATCGATAATATAAAACAAAGCAAGCATTTAAAGAGAACCCAGTACTGCGTGCCCAAATCCTGGCACTGTGACAACAGGCTTATTGTAGAACTTTGAAAACGTTTCTTCTCTACACCACCCTGCGGCCTCTAAAAATTTGATCGAGTGGTACGTCCTGTACCTTTGCCGTGGACGTAGCTGCCGCCCTAGTGGAGTGAGATTTAAACACATCAGTGTCTATTCCTGCTAGATCCAAAACCTGTTTTACCCATCTAGAAATGGTTTGAACTGAAATTTTGTATGTGGTTTTTTGTGCGTTATCAATAACGCTTCCTCAGAACCTCTGGGATTTTTGGTTACCTCAATGTATTGAGTTAAATGCTTACTACACACAATGTTTCATCGATAGGATATGCTTTAAACATTACCTTAGCTCCAGTTCTCCCTGGTCTGCTTTATTTGATCAGGTCATAAACATAAAACACAATGTTATCTGCAGTCACATGCATGCAATCCAACCGTAACAATTGCAAAGTTTGTACTCTTTGAGCTGATACCAATTCCATTAACATTACTACCTTCAATGTTAACTTCTGCAAAGACATTGAAGTAATTGGAGTCCATTGCTTAAGCAAAGTGAGAACAATGCTAACATCCCAAAATTCTGTATATCTGGGCTTGGGAGGATTTTTATTAAAATTCCTTTCATGAATCGGGATACTAATGGGTGAGACCCAACTGAATCCCGATCAGAAATTTGTCCTAAGTAGGACGACAATGCACTACGAGCACAATTTTACTTCGGAGTCACGTGAGTGACTACGTGAAGACCCCGCCAGCACGCATGCGCGACATATCGTCGAACGCATTGCGGAAGCGACAGTCGGGAGGAGCGTCGCTCCTCCAGCGTAAGTTTAAAAACTTACGGAAGGTAAGTCTCACCTGTAGTGGTGAGCGTGGCGACTCGCTGTTTTTCTTGCTTACAGGAGAAAACCCAACATGGAGTCGCGAAAATCAAAAAGAGCAGCAGCAAAATCCGCTGCTGTGGGGAGCAGCCAGCAGCGTGCCGCTACTCCAGAGCTGCAGGTGTTACCGGCAGCTCCCGACGTTTCGCCGATGAGGACCGCAGGTACGCCGCGGTTGGGCAGCAAAACCACCCGGAAGTCGGACGGGGCCGTTGACTCAGCTGTGTCCGGACCCGAAGACATCCCGTTCGCTGATAGCGACGGCGGGCGTCTTTCCCGCATGGAGCGGATGATGGAGCAGTTGCTCCAGCGTGACCTGCTTTTGCAGGGGCAGAGTCACAGTGGGCCTCTTCGCAGGCCCACGGCAGAATCCTACCATGGACTGCCAAATGTCTCATCCTCTTCGCAGGGGAGCATTAGGGGTCAGAACTGGGCTGACCCTGAAGAGGGGGATTTGGCTGAACAACCAGCAGTGTCAGGGGTGCAGGAAGAGTTACTGGATATGGTGAACAAACATGCTGTTCCTACACAGAAAGAACTGCCTATTCACCAGAAGCTGGCAGCCAGCATTAACTATATGGCTACCAACCAGCTTCAGGAGCAAGCCGTTAATGCAACAGCCGAGAAGTATCTCGCTCCTGAGAATTGTAACTCTTTGAATGTTCCTGCGGTGAATAACCCTATATGGGGGAACATGAGCCCTACTATCAGAGGGCAAGAAATCAAGCTTCAGAGGATTCTGAAACTATTGGCCGCCGGGATTACAGCAGTGGCCAGGACTGCTGTAGGGGTGGAGTTACCAGAAGAACTGCAAGATGCTCTGGCTTTGCTGTGTAACACACAGTTTGAAATAAATAGCTATCGGAAGAGCATCATCAAACCTGCACTTAATCCCAAATTTGCGGGGTTATGCAGGTCAGGTAACTTGCAACCACCTAATCTGCTGTTTGGGGATAACCTTCCAAAACAGGTGAAAGACCTGGATGAGGAGGCCAAGGCTATAGGCCTGATTAAGGTACCTGGTACCTCCAAACCCCACTATCAGCAGCGGCAGCACCCCTACACACCCACCGGACAGCGATATTACAACAGACCGTCCGGTGGTGAAAGCTCGAAGGCCGGCCCACCTGCACAACGGTCTTTTTTAGGCCATGGCCCAGCCCGGCCTTCTTGGAAAATGCGCCATCCATACAACTCAGCAACACAGCAACACAAGAAGCAAGGGCAAAGATCGCAACACCGGCAGTAACCATGGAGGTAGGTGGGTCTGGTTCCCTCAGGAACATTGCATGTCTAAATTCATCTAATGTGGGGGGACGGTTGCACTTGTTTCATGAAGTATGGCGCACCTTTACCTCTGATCCTTACATACTCGGAAGTATTCAGGGTTATAAAATTGAGTTTATTCACAAACTCCCTACCCCAGTTCAGCATTCGCCTAGCCGAAAGTTTATACTTTCACAGAAAGAAAGAACGGCAGGCCATGCTGAACTATCAAGACTAATTAACAAAGGGGTAATTGAGAAGACTATCAGAGAATCTCAGGAGTTCGTATCGAATATATTTACCAAAAATAAAAAAGATGGCGGGTGCCGCATCATCATAGACCTGACCGAATTAAATACTTCCGTTCAGTATGTTCATTTTAAAATGTCATGGCTAGACAGCTAATATCTGAAAGGTACTACATGGCTTGCATTGATCTTAAGGATGCATACTATTCAGTACCTATACACAAGGATCATAGGAAGTACCTGAAATTTATCTGGATAGGACAATTATGGCAATATAAAGCCTTACCCAATGGGTTATCATCAGCACCCAGGCTGTTTACCAAAATATTGAAACCAGCTTTAGCCTATTTAAGGAAACAAAACCATATTGTCATGGCCTACCTTGATGATATCCTCATTGTCGGGGAGAATTTGGAGATGGCTACATTGGCAGTTCTAGCCACAAAACATGTTTTTCAAAAGCTGGGATTTATCATACATCCAGATAAATCGAAATTGGAACCCTCCACTACCATGGATTATTTGGGGTTCACCATTGACTCGGTGCAAATGTCTATCACCTTACCACCTAACAAGGTGGTGGACTTGATAGAAGCATGCAGGAGCCTCACTGGCATCAGGGATCCATCTATACGGCAAGTAGCCAAAGTGATTGGGAAAATAGTGGCTGCATTTCCCGCAGCACAATTTGGGCCACTCCATTATCAAAACCTTCAAAGAGCAAAAATTATAGCTCTCAAAAATCATGCAGGCCATTTTGACAGGCCTATGAAACTACCAGAAAAGGCAAAATCTGAATTAAATTGGTGGAGAAAATGCACAGCTTTGTTCTAACCCCATCACTATCATGAATCCCTCGGTTATCTTACAAACTGATGCCAGTGCCAAAGGTTGGGGAGCAACTAATACCACCACTAGTTGTGGAGGTAGATGGAGTGCACAAGAGCTAACCCTATTCAAAACATTAGGGATTCATTATTCAGAAATGCTGGGAGCATTTCATGGACTAAGGGCATACTGCTCAGATATGCACCAGTTGCATGTCAGGTTACAAATTGACAACACCACAGTGGTGGCTTATATTAATCATATGGGTGGAATAAAGTCGATATCATGTGATGAATTGGCTAATAATATCTGGCACTGGTGTCTGCAAAGGTAAATTTGGATCTCAGCCACTTACCTTCCAGGTAAGCTAAACACAGTGGCAGACACCAGATCACGAAAATTCAACGACAACATAGAATGGATGTTGGATCGGAAAGTGTTTACGGATATTATAGAACGTTATGGGACACCAGATATCGACCTTTTTGCATCCAGACTTAATCACCAACTTCCAACATATGTTGCTTGGGAACCAGACCCAGGGGCGGTAGCGATGGACGCTTTCTCGCTACATTGGGGGGATTTGTTCTGCTATGCATTTCCCCCCTTCTGCCTCATCAGTCGGGTCTTGCAAAAAATAAGACAAGACTCCGCATCGGGTATTTTGGTTGTGCCCGACTGGCCTACCCAACCATGGTTCCCAGCAGTACAGAAGATGGCCACAGAACCTTGCATCCGGGTCAACAAACGACCTAGTTTATTGATACATCCCGTTACAGGGGAAAGCCATCCATGTCATGACCGCATGGACCTGTTAATTTGCAGATTCTGAAACGGCCACTTCTGGGATACGGACTCACCGACAGAACAATAAATACCATCTCAGCGTCGTGCAGGGAGTCCACCAGGAAACAGTACCTGACCTATATCAGAAAGTGGGAAGTGTTCTGTACTACAACGAACACTACCTATGAAACAGCCACCATCACGGAAGTTCTGGAATTCCTGGCTACCCTTCACTACGATGAAGGATTAAGCTACAGTGCCATCAACTGTGCAAGGAGTGCTCTATCGAATTATCTGGGCAAAGGGAGTGATCATCTGGCTATTGGATCACACCCATTAGTGTCTAAGCTAATGAGGGGAATATTTAATTCCAATCCCCCTAGGCCCAGATACAACCATACGTGGGATATTAGCATAGTCTTGACTATGTTATGAGGATGGACACCCAATTCGGTGCTCACCTTGGACAAGCTCACCTATAAAATGGCAATGATTATGGCACTTGTCACAGCACAACAGGTCCAGTCCCTACACAAGTTAAGTATGGACGCCATGACAATCTCCAATGGCAAAATAACTTTTCTTATACAGGGGCTGTTAAAACAAGACTGACCCAGTTCGTCTGGACAAACATTAGAGTTTCAAGCTTATCCTGCAGATACTCGACTCTGCATCGTTACACTGCTATTACAATATATCACAGTCACTAAGACTCTAAGGGGCACGGAGAAAGCTTTGCTTATAAGCCATAAACGGCCCCATCACAAAGTCACGGTGCAAACCATATCAAGATGGTTAAGGGTGGTGTTAGATGCAGCGGGGGTGGACACTAATGTCTTCAAATCTCACTCCACCAGGGCTGCATCTACTTCGACGGCTAGGATGATGGAAGTACCCATGGACCACATCCTGGCCACATCGGGTTGGAGCAATGAGAAAACATTCCAACGCTTCTATAACAAACCCGTGGCCTCTCCTGACACTTTTGCAGGAAAAATTTTGAGTACTGCTAAATAGTTACCCTATATGGGATATATTTTTGTTTTGGTATGAATAAATACCTATTTTGTTTTTCAGCCAGTGTCATGTCTGAAATACGTTCATCCTCTTATCCCAGCATGGCAGTGTGTGAGCATGGACTCGTTTCCAGGGCATGAAATCACAGAGCTTTGAAATCTTCACATAGTCACTCACGTGACTCCGAAGTAAAATAGTAAGATTAAATGAGAACTTACCAGTTTGAAGTTTGATCTTTATTTTATGAGGAGTTACGATGAGGGATTACGTGCCCTCCGCTCCCAAAACCCTCTATTATAAAGTTCAACTGGTATGAAAGTTCTCTCTTATCTTACTATATTCGTCTACGTTGCTATCTGTGATTTCACACCACTGCTTTGAAGAATGTCACGCATGCGTGCTGGCGGGGTCTTCACGTAATCCCTCATCGTAACTCCTCATAAAATAAAGATCAAACTTCAAACTGGTAAGTTCTCATTTAATAGTAAGATTAAACGAGAACTTACCAGTTTGAAGTTTGATCTTTATTTTATGAGGAGTTGCGATGAGGGATTTCGTGAAGAACCCGCCAGCACGCATGCGCGACATACTTCAAAGCCGCGGTGTGGAATCACAGAAAAACCAAGCCAAGAAATGACTTGTTATAGTAAGATTAAAGAGACTCTAGTTACCAGTTGACTTTATGATCGAGGGTTGGGAGCGGAGGGCACGAAATCCCTCATCGCAACTCCTCATAAAATAAAGATCAAACTTCAAACTGGTAAGTTCTCGTTTAATCTTACTATTTCATTTCGGAGTCACGTGAGTGACTTCGTGAAGACTTCAAAGCTTCTGTGATTTCACGCCCTGGACAACGTCCATGCTATCACACACGCTACTGAAAAGGTGGACAGCAGTAATCAATTTCCGTCACTGTTTCTCTGAAAAAATAATAATATTTATTAATAACAACAAGAAAGGACCCCTCACTGAGGGGGAACTGTATGTTCTCGGCCTGCATCCAGCACGGCTCCTGCGAACATTCCAGGTACGGTGACGGGTTTATTGTAAAACCGTTGAAAAGTGGCTTCACTGGCCCATCCCGCTGTGGCAAGTATCTGGTCCATGGGCACCTCCATGGCCTTTGCCGCCGATGTTGATGCTGCCCTGGTGGAATGGGATTTAAAAACATCAGTGTCAATACCTGCTTTGTTCAAGACGATCCTGAGCCATCGGGATATCGTCTGCACCGTCACTCTATGGTGAGGTTTTTTGTGACTGATGAACAGGTATTGCTCCATTCCCCTTATTTTCCTCGTCACTTTGATATAGTGGCGGATATGGGTGGCTATGCATAGCCTAGCATCAGCGGGGTATGCTGGAAACTCCAGCTGCAGCCCTGTAAATCCAGGTCTATGCTGCTTGAGCAATTCATCAATGAAGAAAGTGACCCGTTCAGGGGTAGAGATCATTCTGTCGATCTTGGCCTTGTGAAGCGTTTGCACCCTTTGTGCTGAAGTAAGTGCCATCAACATCACCACCTTCAGGGTGAGTTTGTCCAATTCGAGCCCCGTCATGGGTGACCATGTTCTCAGCAGGGTCAGCACTTTGCCAATATCCCATGTGACGTTGTAACGGGGCCTCGGCGGGTTGGAATTAAATATCCCCCGCATAAGTTTGGAGACCAATTTATTGGATCCTACCTCAATATTGAGGTAGGACGAGAGCGCACTCCTGGCGCTATTGATGGCACTATAGCTGAGATGTTGATCATGGTGTAGCCCCGCAAGAAATTCCAGCACATCTGTGATGGAGACGGAGTCATATGCAACGTCCATGCGGCCACAATAGGATTCCCATTTCCTGATGTACGATAAGTACTGCCGTCTTGAGGACTCCCTGCATGATGCTCCCATGGTATCCATTGTCCTTGAAGATAGACCATACTGAAGTAGTGGCCTGTTCAGATCCTGCAAGCCAATAGATTCAAATGACTATGGCAGGGGTGTGGTTCCCCTGTGGCAGGGTTCGTCACCAATTGTGGGCAACCCTCCAAGAGGACCCATGGTTGACTTATCATTCCAAGGACCACCGGATACCATGATTGCGTAGGCCAGTCGGGTATAATGAGGATGCCCTTGGCAGCATCGAGCTGGATTTTCCGCAATACCCGACTGATGAGGCAGAATGGAGGAAAGGCATAGAAGAACCATTTCCCCCAGTCTAGCGAGAATGCGTCCATCGCCATTGCCCCAGGATCTGGCTCCCATGATACGTATGTTGGTACCTGATGGTTCAACCGTGACGCAAAAAGGTCAATATCCGGTTTACCAAATTTGGCTGTAATTTTGGTGAATATTTGGGGGTTCAACATCCACTCGATGTTGTCATTGAACTTCCGTGACCTGGTGTCCGCCACTGTATTGAGCTCACCTGGCAAGTAGGTAGCTGAGATCCAAATATTCCGTTGAATACACCAGAGCCAAATTGTGTTTGCCAATTCATTGCATGAAATTGACCTGGTACCGCCCATATGATTCAGATAAGCCACCGCAGTGGTATTGTCTATTTGGAGACGGACATGAGTGTTAGTCATGTTTGAACAATAGGCTCTTAGTCCGTGGAATGCTCCTAGCATCTCCAAATAGTTTATCCCTTGTGCTAACAACAAAGTAGCTTCAAGTGAATCCCATCTACCTCCACAACTGTTATTGTTGTCCGTAGCTCCCCAGCCATGGGAGCTTGCATCTGTTTGCAAGTATACCATTGGACGAGGCACAATGATGGGTTTAAAAGAGTTATGGATATTGCCAATCGACCATAGTAACTCAAGTTTTGCCTTAACCGGCAACTGCATGGGTCTATCATAATGTCCAGCATTTAGTTTTAATGCTGTTATTTTTGACCTTTGTAAATTCTGATAGTGTAAAGGTCCATATTGAGCAGCTGGAAATACTGCTACAATTTTGCCAATTACCCTGGCAGTTAATCTGATAGACGGTATACTGGCGCAGACCAGGTTCTTGCATGCTTGAAACACATCACCAACTTTGTTAGTTGGGATGGTGGTGATCATGCGATTGGAGTCTATTGTGAACCCCAAGTAGTCCATGATCTGTGCGGGGAGGAACTTTGATTTGTCTGGATGGATAATAAACCCCATTTGTTGAAAAATTTCCACTGTGGCTGAAACCGCCAACTCTGCGGATTCCAGAGTGTGCCCAATTATCAGAATGTCATCCAAATAGGCCATGACCGTATGATTTTGTCTCCGCAGTGTAGATAACACTGGCTTGAGTAGTTTGGTGAACAGTCTGGGGGCTGTAGTAAGCCCATTGGGCAATGCTTTGTATTGCCAAAGCTGATCCATCCAGGTAAACTTCAAGAACTTCCTATGATGTTTCCGAATGGATACTGAATAGTATGCATCTTTTAAATCAATGCATGCCATGAAGCAGCCCTCCGAAATCAAAGATTTGGCTGTTTCAAATGTGTCCATTTTGAAATGGGTGTATTTTACAAAGGTATTCAAGTGAGTTAAATCTATAATGACCCGGCATCCACCGTCTTTTTTAGTTTTAGTAAATATATTAGACACAAATTCAACTGGTTCATGTGTGGTTCGTTCTATCACACCTTTGTCTTGTAAACTCAAGATTTCAGCATAGCCTTCTGCCAATTCTTTTTTGGAAAGTGCAAATTTGCGATTCGGCATATGCTGGGGTGGAGGCAATTGGCAATGAATAAACTCAATTTCATAACCCTGAATACTTTGCAAGATAAACTCATCTGAAGTGATGGTTTCCCAAGCCTCCTTAAATCCCCGTAATCTGCCCCCAATTTGTGAGGTTAGACATGCAAGTGCATGGAACCCAGACCCCCTTACCTTCATGGTTATCGGCGGTCCCTGGGATTTTTGGTGGGACGTGGAGGCGCTGGGTTTCGTGGTTGGTGCGGAATCCGCATCTTCCATGCTGGCCGCTGAGGGCCTAGTCCTAAAAAAGGCCTGGGCTGATGAGGCTGTTGATATTGAGGAGGTGCCGGAACGTAGGTCCTTGTTGGCCTGTCGGTCTGACCTCGTGGCCTGAAGTAAGGTGTCTTCTTGGTCTCATCAGACCTATGGTTTTCGCATGGTCATCGAGCTCTTTGACCTGCTTTGGGAGGTCTTCCCCGAACAGCTGTCTAGGTGGGGGGGTAGGAGGTGCTCTGCATAGTCCCGCAAATTTGGGATTCAAGGAAGGTTTGATAATGCTCTTCCGGAAAGCGTTGATCTCGTACTGCGTATTGCAGAGCAGAGCTAGAGCATCCTCCTGTTCGGTGCTTAGATCAACCCCATCTACCGACTTTGCAAAAGCGGTGATCCCAGACGTAAGTAGTTTTAAAATCCTCTGCAGTTTCACTTCCTGCGCTCTGATGCCCGGGCTGATATTACCCCAGATTGGCATGTTCACAATCGGCACGTGGAGTGAATTGCAGTTCCCTGGAGCCTTGTGTCTCTCCATGGCCTTCGCAAGGACCTCCTCCTGCAATTGATGGTTGGTAAGATAATCTATGGTTGCGGCCAGTTTGATGTTGAGGGGTTGTCCTGATGATACGGGTAACCCGAATTTGGCTGCCACATCCAGCAGATCTTCCTGAGGGACCTCAGGTGCTGCTGGGGCATGTACCAGGATATCCTCCTCATCTGGTCTTATGTTGTCCATAGATGGGGACGGGGATATATCCATGAGTCCCCTGGAGCTGTGTGTGTCCTGTTTCTGATTGAGTAGAACTTGCTCCAATATCCTCTCCATACGATCCAAGCGCCCTTCATCGGGCGGGTGTGGGAGGTAAGAGGCCTCGTGCCCGAAGGAACTCCTGAGGCTTCGATCATCAGTCCGTACCTCGTCGAGGTAATATCGGTACTGTGATGATGTGTCGCTACCAGCCGCCTCGGCGAAGCTGAGCGATTCCCGCGCGGACCTGCTCGAGCGCCTCCTCTTCGCTGAGCTGGACCCGGCTGCCTCAAAGGGCATGGGTGGGGAGAGGTCGGCACCTGACGCCGCAGCGTGGTGACCCGACGTCCGCACGGGCTTGCCGACTGTCCTAAATCTGGACCCAGACGGCGTACGGTCCCGACCTGCCCCCAGCGGGGGAAGCGGTGACCTAGGCGAGGCTCCACCCTTGTGACTCCTCCTGGTCCCTCTGGGTGGTGAGTCGACACTGGCCCTTCTTGGTCTGCCAGTGGACTCGGGCCTGCCTGATTCACCAGACCACTTCCTAGTGGCTCCTGGTGAGACCTCAACCCGCGAAGGGCTAGGTAGTGGAATTGTATCCCTGCCTCCTTCAAGAGGGCTCAGGGAGAAGGGCCGTGCATCAGCACGCGAATCCCTTTTGCTTGTCTCTGCAAACGACCCAGTGGGTGAGAGAGAGATGGAGTCAGGATGCACCTGCTCCGGCGCTGTACCGACTGATTGTTCTGCAGGTACCCCGCTAGGGCATAGCTGCGTCGGTAAACCGGATCCTGTGAATACAGGGCTCCCCGGCTTGCGCGCCTTTTTCCCGGCCCGTCCTCCTGCCGTGGAGGGGGGCTCCGGGTTGGGTTGCCGACAACTCCTTGTAGAAGTTTTACGGCCTTTATTTTTCCTGCTGTCCATGTCTCTGTGGAAGAAAACACAATTACTTACACAGAACAACCAACTCAAGGTTGTTAGTACTTACCTGAGTGGCCCTTATGAAGGGCTGGTGATGAGCCGCGCTCCTCTCCAGCCGTCGACTGCAATGCGAGCGACGATATGTCGCGCATGCGTGCTGGCGGGTTCTTCACGAAGTCACTCACGTGACTCCGAAATGAAATCTTACTATTAATGGCACTATAACTCAAATGCTCATCAATATGTAACCCAACAAGGAACTCCAATACATTTGAAATGTTTGCAGTATGATAAGATATCTTTGACTGTGTACAAAAACTTCACATTTCCTTATATGTGACATATATTGATTTTTAGTGCTATTCCTCCAAGCTGCATCTATAACATCCACGGTCCTGTCCGACAGTTCAAACCTACAAACCTGCAAGCCTTTGGAGTGTGGGAGGAAACCGACGATCTCGGAGAAAACCCACGCAGGTCACGGGGAGAACTTCACACTCTGTAGAGACAGCACCCGTGGTCGGGATCGAACCCGGGTCTCCGGCGCTGTAAGGCAGCAACTCTACCGCTGCGCCTCCGTGCCGCCCACAATAGTTCTCAGCAATGTCGCGCAAAGGTCCAGAGATTAAATCCAATATATGGATGCAATAAAGCCAAGCCCAAGAACAACAGGTAGGGTGACGAAAAGGGTACAAAATTCCCTCATATTTCGCTAGGGCAGCTTACATCCCAGCGGAATGAATATTGATTAACTTCAAGTAACCCTTGCTTTTCCTCTGTCTCCATCCCTCCCCCATCCTAGTTCTCCAACTAGTCTGACTGTCCTCATGACTAAATGTTATGTCTGTATGCTTCATTGGCACCTTCCTCTAGCTAACAATGATCTATTCTACGTTCTCCTTGACCTTTGTCCCCTTCAATGTCTTGTTTTCACACCTGGGTCTCAGGCACTGGCACCACTGTGCAGCCTTGAAGTGCCGACACACTATTGGAAGCTATTATATGGTTCCTGCCGACACTGTCTCCCAAACGTGATTAAAGCTGGCATGCAGGCATCTGCCTTTCAATGATCATTACGCACTTTGTTTTTTATCACAAGGCGTAGCCACAGCCCCAGTACTCCCAACCCAATTTCAACGAGCAGCCGATATTCAGTAAGTTTATGTCTGTTCCAAGGAAAAATGCAAAGCAAGTGAGAATAGGGTTGCCAACTTGAATTCAAGAATCTTGAACCTTGAATCAACTGTCCCGTATTAGCCGGGACATCCCGTATATTGGGCTAAATTGGTTTGTCCCGTACGGGACCGCCCTTGTCCCGTATTTGACCGCTAATACTCGGGTCGAGGGGACTGTCGGGTGGGAGCGCCGTGTCCGGCCCCGCCTCACCCGTCCCGACGTAGTGCAGCCCATGGAGTGCAGCAGCAGCAGCAGCAGCAGCAGCAGCGCCTCGCCCGCGGCCTCGTCGGTCGGCAGCCCGGCCAGCTGTCGCTTACCATGGACACCACCACCCGTCCTTCTCATGGCCGATCATTGGTTCATAACTTTGTGTGCAGTCCAGCACCCGGGCCAACTCATCATTCACCCAGCCACGGCCGAGTCGGTCAACGAATTGCCGTCGGGAATTTGTCCCGTATTTTGACCTTTTGTCCCTTATTTGGGAGTGAGAAAGTTGGCGACCCTATGTGAGACCTGGGCCTATCCGGAGAAATCTGTATGGGCACAGAGCATCTACAACATTAAGGACAGCACGGTGGCGCAGCGGTAGAGTTGCTGCCTTACAGCGCCAGAGACCCGGGTTCCAGCCTGATCATGGGTGCTGTCTGTACGGAGTTTGCACGTTCTCCCTGTGACTGCATAGGTTTTCTCCGGGTGCTCCGGTTTCCTCCTACACTCCAAAGACGTGTAGGTTCGAAGGTTAATTGGCCTCTATAAATTGTAAATGATCCCTAGTGTGTAGGATAGTGATAGTGTATGGGGTGATTGCTGGGTGGCGCGGTCTTGGTGGGCCAAAGGGCCTGTTTCCAGGCTGTACGTTTGTATGTTCTCCCTGTGACCTATGTGGGTTTTCTCCTGTTTCCTCCCACATTCCAAAGACTCACGGGTTTGTAGGTCCATTGGCTTCGGTAAAAGATTGTAAGTTGTCCGTAGTGTGTGTAGGATAGTGCTGAGTGTATGGGGATCGCTGGTCCGCGCGGACCCAGTGATTTGAAGGGCCTATTTTTGTGCTGTATCTCAGTTTAGAGACTAAAAATTGAAAAAAAAAACAAATGCACAAGGTTCTTGCTCCACTATTCAATGCTGTGCGGTTTATGGCACGCTAATAATTATACTACATGCCAGGAAATGAGACAGTTATTCTTCAAAGCCACAGATTTTTCCAGACATACCTGTAACATCTCTGCCCAGTATGGCCATTGGGACTATGAAGAACCGTAAACTAAAACATTTACAGGATTCCTTGCAGTTATTTATTTTTGGTACATTTGAAGTTAAATGTTGCCGTATATTTGTAGTGGCCAAAAATTTAATACAGCAGCTAATTTCTCCACGATTACATCGTCCCTCTTATTGATTTTTAACCAACAGATGAGATTTTGGCGTATGGTCTCAGCGGGTCAGGCAGCATCTTAGTTGTCTATCTTCGGTTTAAACCTTCTTACAGACAACATCGTGAGTTTAGTTCAGATTAGAGATACAGCGCGGAAACAGGCCCTTTGGCCCACCAAGTCATAGAAACATAGACATAGAAACATAGAAACATAGAAATTAGGTGCAGGAGTAGGCCATTCGGCCCTTCGAGCCTGCACTGCCATTCAATATGATCATGGCTGATCATCCAACTCAGTATCCCGTACCTGCCTTCTCTCCATACCCTCTGATCCCCTTAGCCACAAGGGCCACATCTAACTCCCTCTTAAATATAGCCAATGAACTGGCCTCAACTACCCTCTGTGGCAGAGAGTTCCAGAGACTCACCACTCTCTGTGTGAAAAGAGTCCTTCTCATCTCGGTCCTAAAGGATTTCTCCCTTATCCTTAAACTGTGACCCCTTGTCCTGGACCTCCCCAACATCGGGAACAATCTTCCTGCATCTAGCCTGTCCAACCCCTTAAGAATTTTGTAAGTTTCTATAAGATCCCCTCTCAATCTCCTAAATTCTAGAGAGTATAAACCGAGTCTATGCAGTCTTTGTTCATAAGACAGTCCTGACATCCCAGGAATCAGTCTGGTGAACCTTCTCTGCACTCCCTCTATGGCAATAATGTCCTTCCTCAGATTTGGAGACCAGAACTGTACGCAATACTCCAGGTGTGGCCTCACCAAGACCCTGTACAACTGACGTAGAACCTCCCTGCTCCTATACTCAAATCCTTTTGCTATGAAAGCTAACATAGCAAAGTCCGTGCCAACCAGCGATCCCTGCGCACTAACACTATCCTACACACACTAGGGCCAATTTTACATTGTTACCAAGCCAATTAGCCTACACACCTGTACATCTTTGGAATGTGGGAGCAAACCAGAGATCCCGGAGAAAACCCACGCAGGCCACGGGGAGAATAGCAGGATGGAACCCGGGTCTCTGGGGATGTAAGGCACCAACTCTACCGCTGCACCACCATGCCTCCTCTGTGGGGGAATTTAATGGGCAATGATTCAAGTTGAGATTATTATACTACATGCCATCAGTCTTAAGAAGGGTCCCGATAAATGTATTTGTAATAAATGCGATAGTGGCGTTTAAGATAAGTGGAGTGCAGCAGGCTTCCTGATGGGCACATGGAAGTGCAGCGAATAGTGGAATATGAATCATGCACAGGCAGATGAGATCAGTTCAACACATGGATATGCAGGGAATGGAGGGATGTGGCCCATGTGGAAGCAGAGATTAGTGTAACTTGGCATCATGTTCCGCACGGACATTGTGGGCCGAAGGGCCCGTTCTGTGCTGTACTGTTCTATGTTCTATGACCTGAAATGCCCACTGTCCATGTCCTCCACAGATGCTGCCCGACCCTCTGGGTTACTCCAGAACTTTGTGTACTGTTCATAAGTCGTAGGATTAGGCCGTGTGTCCTCTTCGGGTCTACTCCGCAAAGGGCCTGTTCCCATGCTGTATCTCTAAACTCAACAAAACTACACAGCTAGCTACACATGAACATGTCAAAACTACACATGAACATGTCATACTAGCAGAATTAGGCCATTTGGCCCATCGGGCCAGTCTACTCATGGCTGATCAATCTTTCCCACTCCACCCCATTCTCCTGCCTTTCCCATAACCTACTGTGCACAGAGCTGTGGTTCAATAACCCACAGTTGCAGTCTACTACAGCAAACATCACGCTGAAATCTTTGTTTGGTTCTGCAGAATCTGGCCAATCTGGGCAATGGCCAAGTGTTCGACCATTAAGAATCAGCTTTTATCCGTGGCAAATGATGCGCTGCGATGCAAAGTGTCATTAGGCTGCAAAGAATACGGGGAAGATTTATGAGGATGTTGCCAGGACTCGAGAGTCTGAGCTATAAGGAGAGGTTGGGCAGATTAGAATATATTTCTTGGCGCACGGTGGTGCAGCGGTAGAGTTGCTGCCTCACAGCACCAGGGACCCAGGTTCGATCCTGACTATGGGTGCTGCCTGTACGGAGTTTGTACGTTCTCCCTGTGACCTACGTGGGTTTTCTCCGGGCGCTCAGGTTTCCTCCCACACTCCAAAGACGTGCTGGTATTGCAGGTTCATTGTCTTCAGTAAAATTGTAAATTGTCCCTAGTGTGTCGAATAGTGCTGGTGTAGAGGGTGATTGCTGGTTGACGGGGACTCAGTGAGCCGAAGGGCTTGGCTCCTCACTGTGTCTCTAAAGTCTAAAGACTGAAGAGGCTGAAGGGTGATCTTATGATGTATAATATCCTCAGCCAGTGAATGTGCAGAGTCTTTGACCAAGGTTGGGAGAATCAAAAACAAATGGGCTAAATGCTGGAGTAACTCAGCGGGACAGGCAGCATCTCTGGAGAGAAAGAAGGGGTGCCGTTTCGGGTCGAGGCCCTTCTTCAGACTGATTCCCCCGCTGAGTTACTCCAGCATTTTGTGTCCATCTACGAGCAAGTGATGGTCTGACTCAAATGAGTATTCAGGTGTGTTTCCATTGAAGTACCTTTATCGTGATGACATTGTTCCCAGCATTGTCCCAAGAATGTTATTAAAAAGGATGTCCACAAAATGAGATATTGAGGCAGATGGAGATTTGGAGAGCGGCTTCCTTAGGACCATTTCCAAAGATGTGAATAAAGGAGAAAAAAGTGCCAGAGGGGTTTCAGGCAAGGAAATCCAGCGTCTAGTGCCCCTATCATTTTTTAGGTGACAACAGGCGACTAGGCTGCCACCGGGGTGTCGCATGTATGGTCTCCTCAGTTGCACAATGAGTCGTACCTTTTTTCTGGTCGCCGCTGGATTTTGAAATGTTCAAAACTTTTCGGCGATGGTTGGCGCCCGTGGGCTTGACGCCAACGATCGTAGCCTGACGTAGGTTGTCGCCAGGATGGCGCAGGTTGTCGCCAGGATGTCGCAGGTTTTCGCTGGTGCCGACTTCGGTGAATTCCATTGGCGACTACCTACGTCAACCGGCGACAGGTACCGGCGACTGAATTGTCTTACCTTCTCGTAGCTTGTCACGGGTGGACATAGGTTGTCATAGGTGTGGTCGTAGGTGGACGTCCCAATGGGTCGCCGGTTGTCGGTAGCTTGCCATAGCTTGACTAGGAGGTAGGTTATTGTAGACATTGTCGTGGGCATTGTCGTAGGGGGGAGGTCCAGTCGCCGTTTCTTCGGCGACCTGCTACGACTATGAAAGTCGCCGGCAGTCGCCGAAATAATCTCCCAAGTGGGACAGGCCCATAAGGCAGTGGTTGCTGGAGGCATTAACTAAATTTGGGAATGTGCAAAGAAACAGAATTGGAGTAGCACGGATACCAAGTTCGATCGGGTGCTGTCTGTACGGAGTTTGTACGTTCTCCCCGTGACCTGCGTGGGTTTTCTCAGAAAACTTCAGTTTCCTCCCACACTCCAAAGACGTACAGGTTTGCAGGTTAATTGGCTTATTAACAGGTATAAGTGTAAATTGCCCCCATTATGTGTAGGAGAGTGTGCGTTTGTGAAGATCGCTGGTCAGCGCAGACTCGGTGGGCCGAGAGCCTGTATCTCCAAACTAAATTAAACTACTCTAAGAAGCTCTGTTTCAGACAATATCCATCAAGCAATTACTTTCTCCTCATGGGAAGCAAGTCCTGAAATCAGAGTTCCCTTTGGAGAACATTTATTGTCAGGTTCGCCGACAGTAGCTTTTAAGGATCGGAGTTAAATTCTTCCAGATGTCCCCTCTGAAGCTTCAAAATAGGTGCACATTGGGAAGCCTCTCGCACCTGCACGTGTTCATCGTAAGCCTGAAACCCAAGAGCTGCCCTCCTTGACCCCGCACTAAGCACCTCTCTCAGCAGCCCCTGCGGTTTTGACTTGCCACCCGAAGCCGTGGAACCTTTTATAGATGTTTTTTTTAAACTGCGCTAGCGTTTCACCGTACTCTCGTTAACTTTAGGCCCGGCGAGAACAGCTGTCCGAGGCCATTTGCCAGAACTCTTGGAACACCACTTCTGTGGCTCCGACACTCTCGCAGAGGGGTATTCACAGCAGCAGGTGAGAGACAATGTCTTTATGCACTCACACTTTACAGCCATACCAAGGGAAGCCCAGACTTTGTTGCTGACGATATGTTGCATCCCTGGAGAGTTGTTTCGGGTCGAGACCCTTCTTCCGACCCATTCCTTCTCTCCAGAGATGCTGCCTGTCCCGCTGAGTTACTCCAGCTTTTTGTGTCTTATCTTCGGTTTAAACCAGCATCTGCCGTTCTTCCCTAACACCCCCCCCCCCCTGAATATGTTGGCAGTTTTCACATAAATGGTTTCCAATTTCTTTGTTCTCATGCTATGGGCAACAGGTCAGGTTAATCTTTAATCTTTTATTGGGCCTCTCCAATTTCCGAAGAAGGGTCCCGGCCCGAAACATCGCCTATCCACGTCCTCCAGTGATGCTGCCTGACCCGTTGAGTTACTCCGCGCTCTACGCAAGAATTCAGCGCCTGCAGTTCCCTGTTTTACTTTAGTTTCAAGTTTAGCGATGCAGCGTGGAAACAGGCCCTTCAGCCCACCGAGTCCGCGCCGACCGTCGATCACCCATTCATACTAGTTTAGTTCAGTTTGGAGATACAGCGCAGAAACAGGCCCTTCGGCCCACCAGGTCCGCGGCAACAAGCGATCCCCGCACACTAGCACTGTCTTCTTCTTCTTCTGTCGTATGTCTTTTAGACCTGCAGCTCCGTTGAGGCGAGCCAGGCCAACGTGTTATCGTCCAGGTCAATCAGACCTCGTTCACCATTCGGTGGCCGGTGTTTGGGGCCAACTGGTGAAAAAAAAAACTAGCACTGTCAATTTTACGAAAGCCAAATTAAGCTACGAACATGTACGTCTTTGGAATGTGGAAGGAAACCAGAGCAATGGAGAAATCCCTCGCGATCTCAGGGTGAACGTACAAACTCCGTTCAGACAGCACCCGTTGTCAGCATCGAACTCGGGTCTCTGGTGCTGTAAGGCAGCAACTCTACCGATGCGCCACCATTAGTTCTATTATCCCACTTTCTCATCCATTCTCTACACACTAGAGCCAATTTTACAGAGGCCAATTAACCTACAAACCCACACGTCTTTTGAACGTGGGGAGAAAACGGAGGACCCAGAGGGAGAATATGCAAACTCCACACACAGACAGCACCCAAGTTCAGGATCAAAGTCAGGTCTCTGGGCACGCAAGAAGGGAGAGGAGCGGCAACCTCGAGATCCTAGGGAGGGAGAGTGGGGGAGGAGAGGGGGTAGAGGAAGACGAGGGGGGGAGTAAAGGAGGGAAGAGGAATTATGGAGGGAGGGAGTAAGGGTAGGGGAAAGGAGAGGGAGGGAGGGATTGGGGAGGGGAGGAGGAGAGGGAAAAGAAGAGGGAGGAGGTGAGGAGGGAGAGTGGGGGAGGAGGGGGAATAGAGGGAGAGGAGGGGGAGTGTGGGGGAGGTAGGGAGTGGGGAAAAGAGGGAGAGGAGGGCAGTGGGAGAGGTGAGGAGGGAGAGTGGGGGGGAATAGGGGGTGAGGAGTGGGGGAGATTGGAGATAGAGGGATAGGGGGAGTAGGGAGAGGAGAGTTATGGAGGGAGAGAGGGAGTGACTGAGGGTATGGGAAAGTAGAGGAAGAGAGAGGTGAGGGAGGGATTGGGGGAGGGGAGGAGGAGAGGGGAAAGAAGAAGGAGGGTGGAGGAGGGGGAGAGAGGTCTAGGGATGAGTGGAAATGACGTGCGCCTGTGCAGTTTGGGGCTATGGGTGAGTGGTGGAATATTGCGTTGGGGGACCAGGCCTCCTGTGTGACAGAGACCCAATGGGTCCCACTCAGTCTCGTGTATTTTTTAAGATCGTCTAACCTAACACTATCAAACATTCATACCAGTATTTATTGACTATTTTTAAGCCACTTATTACCTCCCAAATCATCGGAACATTCTCTGAAGCATAATAATTAATTAGTGTACGTAATCAGATTCCTTTTTCCTAAAGCAGTTCTGATTACTTTAATGCTTCTTTAAGTAGTTAATTAAATTTTAAATTGAAATAATATTTGAAAAGGAATTTAGCAGGAATGGAATTTTTCTCGATTAAATAGTTGCTGGACCTGACAACAATTTTTATTTGAAGTTGTTGGGTGAACTATTTTCTCATGAATGCAGTAATTAGTTTGTGTATGCAATTGTTTAAAACGTGAAAATGACCAGCGTGTGGAGGAATGCTTTGGTCTGAGTTGTGGGAAAGCAACACTTATTTCAAATATTCATCTCGCACTCCCCAATACATTGGCAACATTAGATCACTGTTTGATCCATCTGTGACTGGGTGCAGTGGTTTTCCCCCCAGCTAATGTCCCCTGCTAAACCAGCCCTGGATGAAACAGGTCAACGATCGAACCTGGAGGCATAAGAGACTGGAGATGCTGTAGACCAGCCATGATGGGCCGAGCGGCCTAATTCTGCTCCGAGAACCTTTGAATTTATGCTGGAGCCTGGAGCAAAAGAAAAGGAACTGCGGGAGGAATTCAGCGGGTCAGTCCGCACCTGCAGAGGGAAATGAAACGTCAACTTTGAGTCTTACGTTTATTGTCATGTGTACCGAGGTACGGTGAAAAGCATGCTGTTCAGTAAGCAGAAAGACAATATATGATTACAATCGAGCCCATTTACAGTGCACAGGTACATGATAAGGGAATAACGTTTAGTGCAAGGTAAAGTCAGTAAAGTCCGATCAAGGATAGTCCGAGGGTCTCCAATGGGGTAGATAGTAGTTCAGCGCTGCTCTCTGGTTGTGGTAGGATGGTTCAGTTGCCTGACAACAGCTGGGAAGAAACTATCAAGAAACTTCCTTCAACCCGGAAGAGAAGAGGGGAGATGATAAGAATTCAGAGGTGAGGAGCGTGGGGGCAAACGCTGGTCGACGCTGGTGAGGAGTGGTGGATTGGAGGGTGGAGTCATTTGAGGGAGAGAGAGGGATGGAAGTGACAGCAAGATTCAATCAAGAATAGAAACAAGGAACTGCAGATGCTGGTTTACATGAAAACACACAGAGTGCTGGAGTAACTCAGCAGGTCAGGCAGCTTCTCTGCTGAACATGGATAGGTGATGTTCCGGATTGGAACCGAAACTTATCTCCTATCCATGTTCTCCAAAGCTGCTGCCTGACCCGCTGAGTTACTCCCTCACTTTGAGTAGTTTTAATTTCAAGAGTCAGGAGTGTTTAATTGTCAGAACAGTGAAATTCTTACTTTTTGTGACATAACAGGCCTGTATCCACAATACACACATATAATAGTAAGATTAAACGAGAACTTACTAGTTTGAAGTTTGATCTTTATTCTATGAGGAGTTACGATGAGGGATTATGTGAAGAAGCCCCGCCAGGCGCATGCGCGTCAATCTTCAAAGCAGCGGCGTGAAAACACAGAAACTATAGTCGAAGTGATATAGTAAGACTCAGAAGACTAGAACGACCAGATGATCTTTGCGATTATGAGGGCCGGGAGCGGAGGGCACGTAATCCCTCATTGTAACTCCTCATAAAATAAAGATCAAACTTCAAACTGGTAAGTTCTCATTTAATCTTACTATTTTACTTCTGAGTCACTTGAGTGACTACGTGAAGATTTCAAAGCTCTGTGATTTCATGCCGTAGATCCATTCCATACGATACACTGCTTCAGTTGACACAGTAGTGAATAAATAATGTATTGAACATTGCTTTGAATTATCCAATAAACGTTTTTTAATAATAATAACAAAACAGTAATAACCCCTCTGTCCCAGGGGGAAATTACAAATGAAATTTAGAAAGAAAATCAAACCGAACGCAAAACAGCATGTTCAAAACCTCGCTCTGTCAGGACAGGTTTATCATTGAATTTTGAGAAGGTCGCCTGCCTAGACCATCCTGCGGCCCCGAGGATTTGGTTTAGAGGCACGTCCTGTGCCTTCGCTGCTGATGTTGATGCCGCCCTGGTGGAGTGAGATTTAAACACATGAGTGTCTACTCCAGCACAATCCAAAACCTGTTTTAACCATCTAGAAATAGTTTGTACTGACACCTTTTTACAAGGTTTTTTGTGGCTGATAAGCATTGTTGTCTCAGACCCTCTGAGACCCTTAGTTACCTTGATATATTGACTCAGGTGCTTAACTACACATAGCGTTTGGTCAACGGGGTATGCTTTAAAGCTTACTTTGGTTCCGGCCATTCCGGCCTGCTTTGTTTGATTAAATCATATACATAAAACGTAATGTTATCTACAGAAGAGTACATGCTATCTAGCCGTAGCTTTTGCAATGTTTGAACTCATTGCGCTGATACTAGCGCCATGAGCATAACCACTTTAAGTATTAACTTCTGAAGCCCGTTGGAGCCCATTGGCGAAGCAGTGGGAGAACTATACTGACATCCCAGATTTCTGTATATCTAGGCTTAGGAGGGTACTTGTTGAAGATTCCTCTCATGAATCGGGACACTAACGGATGAGACCCAATAGATTGTTGTTCTGAAAACTGCTCTAAATAGGAGGACAAAGCACTCTGAGCACTATTAATGGCACTATAGCTCAAGTGTTCATCAAAATGCAATGTAGCATGGAACTCCAATACATCCGGTATGCTTGCAGTATGATAAGATATATCTGACTGCAAGCAAAACATGTCCCATTTCTTAATATGAGACACATATTGTTTTTTAGTGCTATATCTCCAAGCTGCAGTTATCACATCCATGGTCCTACTCGACAGTCCAAGCCCATGGAACGGTCTGATCAGAACCTGCAGATTAACAGATTAATACGATCATGTAACGGATGACTTTCTCCTGTTACTGGATGCACCAACAAATTACTGCACTTGGGGATAGTCATGAATGGCTGAGTCATCATTCTCAGCACCAATGGGAACCATGGCTGTGTAGGCCAGTCCAGAACCACCTAAACGCCTGAGGCGGAGTTCTGCTCTATTTTGGTGAGGCATTGCCTGATGAGGCAGAATGGGGGAAAAGCGTAAAAGAACGTACGTCCCCAATGTAGCGAGAATGCATCCACCGCTACTGCTCCTGGATCTGGTTCCCACAAAACGTATTTAGGCAACTGGTGATTTAGCCTGGATTCAAACAGATCTATATCTGGCAATCCATAATGGCTGACAATCATTTTAAAAACATCAGGATTTAGCATCCATTCTATGTTGTCATTAAATTTCCTGTTGTCTGTTGACCTGTTGTCTGCCAGTATAATATATTTACCTGGCAGGTAGATAGCTGAGACCCAGATATTTCTGCAAATACACCAGTCCCAAATGAGGTTAGCCAGATTATCACATGATACTGACCTTGTTCCTCCCATAGTGATTGATATAAGCAACAGGTGTGGTATTGTCAATCTGGAGCTGAACATGTAAATTATTCATTGCTGAACAATAAGCTTGTAATCCATAGAATGCACCCAGCAATTCTTAGTAATTTATACCATGTCTTTGCAGGATTAAGCCCTCTTGCACATTCCATCTACCACTACAGCTAGACTCGCTGTCCGTGGCTCCCCATCCCAAAGCACTAACATCGGTTTGTAAAACCACTGAAGGCTGTTGAATCAAAATGTTTTTGGTACTTTGTGCAATATTGATTATCCACCATTGTAATTCAGCGATGGCTTTGGCTGGCAACTGCATTGGTCTATCATAATGACCTGCATGTTCTTTAAGTGCTTGTTCTCTAGCTCGTTGCAAACTTTGATAGTGCAGAGGTCCAAACTCCACTGCAGGGAAAGCCGCCACCAATTTACCAATAACACTGGCTACTTGCCGGATGGAGGTTTGTTGCTTTTCTAGGAGACTGGTACAGACCATGATTTCAACAGCCGTAGCCGTAGGCAAAGTCACTGACATATCAACTGAATCAATGACAAACCTCAAATAGTTAATTTTTTTTGGGATGGCTCTAGTTTGGATTTTGTTGGATGGACGAAAAAAACCTAACCTCTCAAACAGGTGTTTGGTTGCTGAAACCGACTCCTCAGCTGTTTCCCGAGTGTTGCTTATGATTAAAATATCATCTAGATAAGCCATTACAATGTGATTCTGGGCACGAAGTAGCGCCAGCACTAGTTTTAACAATTTTGTGAACAACCTAGGAGCTGAGGTTAACCCATTGGGCAACACCTTAAATTGCCACAGCTGTCCCATCCAACTAAATTTCAAATATCTACGGTACTGATGATGAATTGGTACTGCATCTTTCAGACCTATAGTTACCATATAACAACCTTCTGATAACAGCTGTTCAGCAGTATTGAAGGTGTCCATTTTAAAATACTGGACATAGGAATTTAACTGGGTTAGATCCAGAATGGCTCGACATCCACCATATTTTTTTCTGTCTGGGGAATATATTGGACACAAATTGTTGAGGATGGTATATCGTCCTCTCAATTACCCCTTTTTGGAACAAAACCCCAATTTCTTCATTTACCTGCAGAGTTTCTGGTCCAGAAAAAATCAATACCCGACTCGGCATATTTTGTGCAGGTGGATGTATTCCTGCCATAAACTCTATTCGAGACCCTGAGACAGTGTCCAGTATAAACAGATCAGAGGTGATGCAGCACTATTCATCATAAAATAACCGTAACCTACCCCCAACCGGAGGTTGTTCCCAGAGGATTTATCCTGGACTGAATGAGTTGCCCGTACCTCCATAGTCGACCTTGAGCTTCTCGTTCTCCTTGCCATGCTGGGGTTGTAGTTGGTGTACACAGGTGGATAAGGACGTCATCCAACTGGTACCACTCTGCTTGGGCCTGCCCCAGGATCTGACGCCGTCTTGGTGAGAAAGACCTACGAGGTGGCATCCTGGCCGAAGGGATGTAAGTTTTCATGAGGCCAATAGTTTTGGTCTCTTCCTCCAGGTCTTTGACCTGTTTGAGCAGGTCTTAGCCAAATAGAAATTTTGGGGCTTGAATATTTGATGACCTACACAGAGCTGCAAAGCGTGGGTTCAACGTTGGCTTGATAGCAATTTTCCGGATGCAGTTGATCTCGAAGTATGCATTGCACAGCAAGGCCAACATATCCTGCTGTGTCCCGGATATCGGTGCCCCTTGGACCATTTTCCTGAAAGCCGTGATCCCTGCCTCAACCAATTTGAGGACTCGCTGGAAGCGAAGCTCTTGTCCACGCATTGTTAACAGGTGTCGCGTAACGCGTGGTCGTCTGTTCCATAATGGAATCCTGTAGCTGGTGAGAGGCCATGTAATTGATGTTAGAAGCCATATTTTCCTCCATGGCTTCACCAGTACCCTCCGGAATGGCAACATTTCTTGCCACATCCGGGACGCCTGGACCATGGCTCATGTGCCTTGGTGTGTGCCCAAGAGCAGTGACACCAACTTCAGGGTCAGACTCCTCCTGCCCTGGCTCTCCCGAGTCTTGCTTGAGGGAGGTCTCTACCAGCCCTAAACAAGGTGCTGGCGAGGGTGATTCACATTGATACTCATAGGCGGTGAAGTCCTCCTCGCCATACGGGGCTCTGCGTGAGGCCGTTTGGGCAATCCTAGGGGCATGCGACCCCGATTGGAATACTTTGTGGCTCATCATTGGCTGAAGCATTCACTCCATTTGATCTAGACGTCCCCAGACCTACTTGTTGGAAGAAGGGGGGCCTTCTTCATCAGACTCGTCAGATACAACGGGCCTGGCAGATTTTCGTTTGGCCTTTCTCCCTGCTGGAGTGGCCTCAGTGCCCTGAGGCACTGGAGTTAATGGAGGCAGTTGAGCTGCCGGCAGTTCTGCAGTCGGCGCCGGAGTCGGCATTACCGCAGCCGGTATCTCCCTACCCGATCTGCGAGCACTAACCGCGGTCCCGCGAGTTAAAATCCTGCTACGGACGGCAGACTTTTTTGCAACTTTCTCCATTCTCTAACGACTCCCGCTGGCTCCTGGGCCAGTCCCACGGAGTTTAAATACCCGCAGAAAAGTTTTGAAATCGCATACCTGCCGGTTTACTACTTACCGCTGGTGGAGCTGCGCTCTCCAGCCCGCCGGTGCGCCATGCATCGGACATAATGACGCGCATGCGCCTGGCGGGGCTTCTTCACGTAGTCACTCACGTGACTCCGAAGTAAAATATATAGGACCAGAGGACATAGGTTGAAGGTGAACCCAAATAGGTTACTGTTTGGGGGCCTGTAGATTCCAATTAGGGTCTTTTTACCCTTATAATAGTAAGATTAAATGAGAACTTACCAGTTCGAAGTTTGATCTTTATTTTATGAGGAGTTGCGATGAGGGATTACGTGAAGACCCCGCCAGCACGCATGCGCGACATTCTTCAAAGCAGTGGTGTGAAATCACAGATGGCAACTTAGACTAATATAGTAAGATAAGAGAGAACTTTCATACCAGTTGATCTTTATAATAGAGGGCTGGGAGCGGAGGGCACGTAATCCCTCATCGCAACTCCTCATAAAATAAAGATCAAACTTCGAACTGGTAAGTTCTCATTTAATCTTACTATTTTACTTCGGAGTCACGTGAGTGACTACGTGAAGATTTCAAAGCTCTGTGATTTCATGCCCTGGAAAACTCCATGCTCACACACCGCTATGCTGGGATAAGAGGATGAACGTAATTCAGACATAACACTGGCTGAAAAACAAAAATAGGTATTTATTCATACCAAACACAAAAATACATATCCCATGAAGGGTAAATTATTTGGCAGTGCTCAAAATTCTCCCTGCATAAGAGTCAGTGGAGGCCACGGGTTTATAATAAAAGTGATGAAACGTCCTCTCATTGCTCCAACCCGCTGTGGCCAGGATGTGGTCCAATGGTACCTCCATCATCCTAGCCGCCGACGTGGATGCCGCCCTGGTGGAGTGAGATTTAAATATATTAATGTCTATCTCCGCCGCATCCAGAACCACCCTTATCCATCTAGAAATGGTTTGCACTGTGACTTTGTGGTGAGGCTTTCTGTGGCTTATGAGCAAAGCTTTCTCCGTGCCCCTGAGATTTTTAGTGACTGAGATGTAACGTGATAATAAAGTGACAATACAAAGTCGAGTATCTGCCGGGTAAGCTAGAAACTCTAAAGTATGTCCAGACGTTCCGGGTCGATCTTGTTTTAACAGCCCCTGCACATAAAAGGTGATTTTGTCATTGGATATGGACATGGCATCCAGATTTAATTTGTGCAGGGACTGGACCCGTTGTGCCGTGACGAGTGCCATGATCAATACCACCTTGTAGGTAAGCTTGTCCAGGGTAAGTCCTGAGTTAGGTGTCCATCCTCGCAGCATAGTTAATACTATGCTGATATCCCATGTGTGGTTGTATCTGGGCCTGGGGGGATTGGAATTGAATATTCCTCTCATTAGTTTTGATACTAATGGATGTGATCCAATGCCCAATTGGTCACTCCCCTTGCCCAGGTAGGTCGATAGGGCACTCCTGGCACAGTTAATGGCACTATAGCTCAGTCCTTTGTCATGGTGAAGGGTTGCCAAGAATTCCAGAACTTCTGTGATGGTGGCTGATTCGTAGGTAGTGTTGGTTGCAGAGCAGAATTTTTCCCACTTCCTGATGTAGGTCAGGTACTGCTTACGGGTGGACTCCCTGCACGATGCTGAGATGGTATCTATGGTTCTGCTGGTGAGTCCGTACCCCAAAAATGGCCGTTTCAGAACCTGCAAATCAATAGGTCCATGCGGTCATGACATGGGTGGTGTTCTCCTGTGACGGGATGTATAAGCAGGTTAGGTCGTTTATTGACCTTAATACAAGGTTCTGTGGCCATCTTCTATACCATTGGGAACCATGGTTGGGTAGGCCAGTCGGGCACAACCAAAATACCCGATGCGGAGTCTTGCCTGATTTTCTGCAAGACCCGACTGATGACGCAGAAGGGGGGAAATGCATAACAGAACAAGTCCCCCCAGTGTAGCGTGAAAGCATCCATTGCTACTGCCCCTGGGTCTGGTTCGTTTTTTGCCTTTTCTGGCAATTTCATAGGCCTGTCGAAATGGCCTGCATGTCTTTTAAGAACTGTAATTTTAGCTCTTTGTAGGTTTTGATAATGTAATGGTCCAAATTGTGCTGCTGGAAAGGCAGCCACTATCTTCCCAATTACCTTGGCCACCTGCCGAATGGACGGATCTCTGATGCCAGTAAGGCTCCTGCAAGCCTCTATCAAGTCCACCGCTTTATTTGGTGGTAAAGTGATAGACATTTGCACCGAGTCAATGGTAAACCCCAAGTAATCCATGGTGGTTGAGGGTTCCAGTTTTGATTTATCTGGATGTATGATGAATCCCAGCTTTTGGAAAAGATGTTTTGTGGCTAAAACTGCCAATGTAGCCATTTCCAAATTCTCCCCAACAATGAGGATATCATCAAGATAGGCCATTACAATGTGATTCTGTTTTCTTAGGTAGGCCAAGGCTGGTTTCAATAATTTAGTAAACAGTCTGGGTGCTGATGATAACCCATTGGGCAAGGCTTTGTATTGCCATAGTTGTTCCATCCAGATAAATTTTAGGTATTTCCTATGATCCTTGTGAATTGGTACTGAATAGTATGCATCTTTGAGGTCAATGCATGCCATGTAGTACCCATAGGCTATTAACTGCCTAGCTGTGTCAAAGGTATCCATTTTGAAATGAACATACTGAACAGAAGTATTAAGTTCGGTCAGATCTATAATTATGCGGCACCCGCCATCGCTTTTATTTTTGGTAAATATATTGGATACGAACTCCTGAGGCTCTCTGGTGTTTTTCTCAATTATTCCCTTTCCAATTAGCCTCAACAGTTCAGCATGCCCTGCCGTTCTTTCTTTGTGTGAAAGCATAAACTTCCGGCTAGTTGAATGCTGGACCGGGGTGGGGAGTTCGTAAACAAATTCAATTTTGTAGCCCTGAATACTTCCGAGTATGTAAGGATCAGAGGTAAGTGTGCGCCAAACTTCATAACACAAGTGCAACCGGCCCCCCACATTTTGTGAATTTAGGCAAGGAATGTTCCTGGGGAAGCCAGACCCACCTACCTCCATGGTTATTGTCGGTGTTGTGGCCTCTGTCCTTGTTTCTTTTGTTGAGTTGTCACGGTGTAGGGGTGGCGCATTTTCCAAGAAGGCCGGGCTGGGCCATGGCCTAAAAAAGACCATTGTGCAGGTGGACCGGCCTTCGAGCTTTCACCACCGGCAGGTCTGTGATAATATCGCTGCCCGGTGGGTGTGTAGTGGTGCTGCCGTTGTGGGTAATGAGGTTTGAATGAACCGGGTACCTTGATGAGGCCAATGGCCTTGGCCTCCTCGTCCAGGTCTTTCACCTGTTTGGGAAGGCCGTCCCCAAACAGTAGATTCGGCGGTTGAACGTTCCCTGGTTTGCACAACCCCGCAAATTTGGGGTTGAGTGCCGGTTTTATGATGCTCCTCCTGAAGTTGTTAATCTCATATTGTGTGTTGCACAATAGAGCCAGGGCATCTTGTAATTCCTCTGGTAACTCAATCCCCACTGCAGTCCTGGCTACTGCCGTAATCCCGGCGGTCAATAGCTTCAGGATCTTCTGCAGTTTGACTTCTTGCCCCCTTATCATGGGGCTCATGTTCCCCCAAATGGGGTTGTTCACCGTAGGAACATTTAAAGAGTTGCAATTCTCCGGAGCTAAATATTTTTCGGCTGTGGTATGAATAGCCTGCTCCTGGAGCTGGTTTGTAACCATATAATTAATGCTTGCTGCTAGCTTGGGATGGATAGGTAGGCCTTTCTGTGTAGGCACTGCATGTTTATTGACCATCTCCAGCAACTCATTCTGCACCCCAGACACTGTAGGTTCTTCAGCCAACTCCCCCTCTTCGGGGTCAGCCCAGTTCTGACCCCCAATGCTCCCCTGTGTAGAGGGTGAGACATTAGGCAGTCCGTGATAGGTGTCTGCCGTGGGCCTGCTAAGAGGCCCACCGTGACTCTGCCCCTGCAAAAGCAGGTCACGCCTGAGCATTTGCTCCATCAACCGCTCTATGCGGGAAAGACGACCTCCGTCGCTTCCAACGAACGGGGTGTCCTCGGGTCCGGACTCAGCTGAGTCAGGGGCCCCGGCCGACTTTCTGGTGGAATTGCCGCCCGGCCGCGGTTTGACACCCTTATGGGCGAAAAGTCGGGAGCTGCAGGTTGAACCTGTAGCTCGGGAGAAACAGCCCGCTGCTGGGTGCTCTCCATGGCGGCAGCTCTAGCCGCTGCTCGTTTGGATTTCCTTCCTTCCATAATTTCTCTCGTCGACGCTCACTCTCCAGTGAGACTTACCTTGCGTAAGTTTTTTAAACTTACGCTGGAGGAGCCCCGCTCCTCCCGACTGCCGCTTCCGCATGCGTACGACGATATGTCGCGCATGCGTGCTGGCGGGGTCTTCACGTAGTCACTCACGTGACTCCGAAGTAAAATTCCTCAGTTCTATCCATACTGACTCTACATCTCCTGATTTTACATCACCCCTTGCAAGGGACTGAATGTAATTCCTCACCAACAGACCTGCCCACCTGTCTGCCTTTTTGATGGGACGTATCTCCCTTGAATATTCAGTTCCCAGCCCTGGCCCTCTTGCAGCCATGTCTCTGTAATTCCCACAACATCATACTTGCCCATCTCTAAATGAGCCTCAAGCTCATCCACTTTATTTCTTATACTTCCTGCATTCATATAAAACTTTTTAACTTTGGTATTCACCTACCCTCTCACACCAGTCACAATTGGCCCTGACCTTATTCTCTTATCCCTTCTCGAACTTTCCTTCCCATTAATTCGGGAGTCTTTCGTAACTTTTCCTGTAGTCACTTCCCCTTTAACTCCATCTTTATACTTCCAATTTATCAACCACTCCCCCCACTATTTAGTTTAAACCCACACGTATAGCCCTAGCAAACCTATCTGCCAGAATGTCGGTCCCCTCCAGTTAAGGTGTAACCCATCCCTTTTGTACAGGTCACCCCTACCCCGTAAGAGATCCCAGTGGTCTATAAATCTAAATCCTTGCTCCCTGCACCAGCGCCCCAGCCACATATTCAGATCCCCTATCTCCCTGTCCCTGCCCTCACTAGCACGAGGTACTGGAAGCAATCCAGAGATAACCACCCTAAAAGCCCTAATTTTCAGTCTTCTTTCTAACTCTCTAAACTCACGTTGCAGAACCTTCTTCATCTTCTTCCCGACGTCGTTAGTGCCCACGTGCACAACTGCTTCCGGCTGCTCACCTTCCTATCGAGGATGTTCTGAAGTCGGTCCGAGACATCTTGAACCCTGGCACCAGGGTGGCAACAGACTATCCTCGATTATCGCCTGCCCCCACAGAATCTCCTGCCGGCACCTCGGACGATGGAGTCACCCACCACTATGGCTCTGCCCGACGTCGATCTTGCCGGCCGAGTCCCATCGCTAGGGTTGGAGCCACCAACCTCTCCGCGCGTCGGACTGGAAGCGATGTCTGCCCCCCGACAGTTTCCAAGAGGGTGTACCTGTTTTCATTGGGTACAGCCACCGGGGTCTCCTGCACTCCACGTTTACTCCCCTTTCCCACCCACCTTCGCTCTTCCTGCATCCTTGGCGTGACAACCTCACTGTAGGTCCTGTCCAGCAAACTCGTTTTCCCGGGTGGCCTGAGGTCATCCAGCTGCTTCTCCAGTGCCCCAACACGTTCCTTCAGGAGCTGAACCTGAACACAATTTCTGCAGGTGTAGTTTCCTCAAGCACCAGCGGTGTCCCTGGCTTCCCACATCCTGCAGGAAACACACTGCACCATCTTGCCTGCCATTTCTTCAGTGGACCAAACAAATCAGAAATTGTCTCAGCCTCTTCGCCGAAGACTCTTCGCCGAAGACTCTCAAGTCAAAGACTCGCACATTACTCACCAAGGCACTTTACCGCAACAAGGCCGCTCTTCTATATCTGCTACCTAATCAACTACTTTAGGGCTGATTTGTAAATTACTCGAACCGGAGCCTTTGCCGTTCTTTTAAAATCTTCTTTCCCGCTCACTCGCCGACTTCCAGCCAATACTCGCTCTCACTGCTTCTGGGTGCTGCCTCTCTCCGACCTTCACGGAAAACACTTGAGTTCCAACCCCACAGCGAGATTAAGAATAAAAGCAGAAATAATAGAGTAATGGAACGGAGGAAGAATTACATTGTCCAGGTCGACAAAATAAAAACAAAATTTGAAGTTTGAGTCTGAAGAAGGGTGCCGACCCGAAACGTCATCTATCCATGTTCTCCAGTGATGCTGCCTGACCCGCTGAGCGACTCCAGCACTCTGTGGTCTTTTCTGTATTAGCCAGCATCTGACACTCGTTTCTACTAACAAAAACAAAACTTTGTGTTCTAATACCGTGTTTCATTGAGTCCCTCAGTATTGGCCCAGAGTGTCCCGCAAATAGTGGATTATTTCTGAGATGCAATAACTATTACTTTAAGAGCAGCAAAAGATGACGTATCAAACAGCTGTGAGGGATCATCGACAGAACACAGATAATGTAGTTCGCCTTGTATTTCATCATGGTACTATCATGGGATTTTTACTTTGCTACTGAAGGGACATATGGCGCCTAGGTTTATTATGGTGAAATATTCTGTCAAGAGTGTTTAGTTTAGTTTAGTTTAGATAAGAAATACAGCGCAGAAACACCAAGTCCGCGCCGACCAGTGATAACCCCGTTCACTAGCCCTATCTTACACACACTAGGGGCAATTTACAATTTTACCAAAGCCAATTAACCTCTGATAACAGCTGGGAAGAAACTCCGGTGCGGGAGGAAACCGGAGCACCCGGAGAAAACCCACACTGTCACCTGGAGAACATACAAACTCCATAAAGACAGTACCCATAGTTAGGTTCGAAACGGGGTCTCTGGTGCTACCGCTTCGCCACATTAAGTGTTATTTATAGGTTTTTATAGAGGCAGAGGAACTGGACGAAAATGGTCAGGAAGAGGGAAAATGCTTGTTTTTGTATCGTTTATTGTCACGTGAACCGAGTTGCAGTGAAACGCACTTTGTTGCGTGCTAATCTGTCAACGGAAAGACAATACATGATTACAATACAATACAAGGCCATTTATTGTCATTTGAACCTTAAATTAAGTTCAAACGAAATTTGGTTTCTGCAGTCAAACAACAAAAAGAAACCATTAGCAAGACACACAACCAACACAGTTCACACAAACATCCATCACTGTGAATCTCCTCCTCACTGTGATGGAAGGCAAAGTCTTTGTCTCTCCCCTGCTCACCATTCTTCTCCTGATGTTAGAGCCCCCGGCGAGCGATGGCAAGTCCCGCGGCTGTTAAGGCCACACTGGGCGATGTAAGGCCCTGCTCCGGGTCTTAATGTTGGAACCCCCGGTGGGCGATGGCAAGTCCCACGGCCGTTAAAGCTGCGCCAGGCGATGTAAGGCCCCGCTCCGGGTCGTTTTCAACCCCGCAATTCGGGCGGGAGAAGATGTCGTTGCGGGAGCTCCGAAAAGCGATCTCCCACCAGGGACCTGCGAGCTCACAATATCACCGTCCACCGGGCCGGCGGCTGGAGCCTCCGAAGCTCCGGTGTCGGGCCGCAGCTGCGCGCCACGACACCGCCACAGCTCTCCGCACTCCGAAGCCGGCCAGCCCCACGATGGTGGGTCCACAGGCTCCGCGACTGGAGCCCCCAGGTCGTTCCGGTTGGAGGCCGCTCCATGGTGCTAGGCCCCAACGACAGTGGAGACCCGACAGGGAAAAGGTTGGGACCCCGTACAGGGAAGAGATTTAAAAGTCCCCCCACACATACACAGTTGAAAACAATTTAAAAAATGCTACAAACTATACACTCAACAGGACAAAAATTTAAAAAAGGCAGACGGACTGCAGAGACCGCTGCCATGAGCCGCCGCCATTTTACAATCAGGCTGTCCACAGTGTACAGATATATGATCAAGGCAGTAATGTTTAGGGCAAGATAAAGTTCAGTAAAGTCCAATTAAACAGAGTCCAAAGGTCTCCAATAAGGTAGATAGTAGGTCATGACCACTCTCTTGTTGGTGATAGGATAGTTCAGTTACCTGGTAACAACTGGGAAGAAACTGGCCCTGAATCTGGAGGTGTGCATTTTCACACTTCTGTACCTCTTGCCTGTGGGAGAGGGGAGAAGAGGGAGTGGCCAGGGCATGACTAGTCCTTGATTATGCTGCTGGCCTTACTGAGGCAGCGTGAGGTGTAGATGGAGTCAGTGGGAACAAAGTTTGTGTGATGGTCTGGGCTGCGTCCACAATTCGCTGCGGTCTTGGATGGAGCTGTTCCCAAACCGTGCTG
Organism: Raja brachyura; assembly: GCA_963514005.1. Next base: position 23,573,862 of record OY740785.1, on the reverse strand, counting down.
CGGTGCATCCCGATAAAATGCTTTCTGTGGCGCATCTGTAGAAGTTGGTGCGAGTTGTTGGGGACATGCCTTTTGGCTTTTAGTTAAGTTGCTCCCTGCCCTACTGAGTTTTAGCACGCAACAAAAAGCTTTTCACTGTACCTCGGTACACTTGACAATAAACTAAACTAGATTAAATAAAATGCATTTCCCCTCTGCCTGACCATTTTCATCCAGTTCCTCTGCCTCTCTCAATACCTATAAATAACACAAAAGAATGACGTGGATTCGATGGGTCGTAGAGCCTGTTGACTGTTAATTAAGCATTGTGCTATGGTTCAATGGTACTTTATTGCTACATGTACCGTTCAGTTAAAGTATTACTGTACATAAGCACATCTTGGATTGAGTACAAGGAATAGTAAGATGGATAGGAAGTGTATAGGAATTGTACACTAAAATCCTGTACAGTCACTAGATTTTGTCCTCATTTTCAAGTCCCAGTTGTTCTATGTGCAGAGTTTCTTAACCTGCACATGAAGGCCTGTTGTCGTGGCATTGCAGGGTAGGCCTTGTCAAAGCCTGTTGTCGTGGCATTGCAGGATAGGCCTTGTTAAGGCCTGTTGTCGTGGCATTGCAGGATAGGCCTTGTCAAGGCCTGTTGTCGTGGCATTGCAGGATAGGCCTTGTCAAGGCCTGTTGTCGTGGCATTGCAGAATAGGCCTTGTCAAAGCCTGTTGTCATGGCATTGCAGGGTAGGCCTTGACAAGTGTAGCCGTAGTTATCGCCCAACGCTGCTCCACTGCTGCAGGCCTCGTCCGGTCCACACGCTAGACCTCTTGGAGTGGCGCCCAGTACAACCAAGCTCCAGGCTACTGCAGGGCCTCCAGCGGCCCACTCCAACGTCGAGGCACTGTACACCCTCCCACATCTCGGCCTCTTTTGGTTTTTTAGTTTTAGAGATGCAGTGCGGAAACAGGCCGTTCAGCCCACTGACCCACACCGACCAACGACCTCCATACATTAACACTATCCTACACACTGGGGACAATGTTTACAAACCAATTAACCTACAATCATTAACCATAGTTGGGATCGAACCCAGGTCGCTGGCACTGAAAGGCAGTAACTGAACCGCTGCACCACTCTGCCACTCTTGGAGCGACGCCCGGTCCAGCCGAGCCCCAGGCTGCTGCAGGGCCTCCAGCGGCCCACTCCACCGTCGAGGCCCGTACTCCCTCCTGCAGCCGTCCTGCTTACTGGCCCTTTGTTCCTTCCGTCCTCCCATTCCGCCATCTTAGGTATCTTCTCCACTAGTTTCCACTAGTGGGAGAGTCTAGGGCTAGAGGTCACAGCCTCAGTATTAAAGGACGTTCTTTTAGGAAGGAGATGAGGAGAAATTACTTTAGTCAGAGGGTGGTGAATCTGTGGAATTATTTGCCACAGAAGGCTGCGGAGGCCAAGTCAGTGGATATTTTTAAGACAGAGATAGATAGATTCTTGATTAGTACGGGTGTCAGAGGTTATGAGGAAAAGGCAGGAGAATGTGGTTAGGAGGGAGAGATTGATAGCCATGATTGTGTGGCAGAGTAGACTTGATGGGCCAATTGGCATAATTCTACTCCTATCACTTATGATCTTACGACCTTCACCCTACCTCCCCCTCCCCCCCCCCCCCCCCCCCCCCCCCCCCCCCCCCCCCCAGGGAAGCGCAGGGAAGGGTTTGGCCGCTTACCTCTTGGAGACCTCCAACGGACCTCCTCTTGGAAGTCCTCACCATCCATTGATGACCCCTCCTCCAGTCTCCAACAGACCCCCTCCTCTTGGACTCCCCCGGATGGCCATCAAATTAAAAGCACCTACATTCTATCTTTGTCCCGCCCCCTCCTCCGACATCAGTGTGCAGAAGGGTCTCGACCCAAAATGTCATCCATTCCGTCTCTCCAGAGATTCTGCCTGTCCCGCTGAGTTGCTCCAGCATTTTGTGTCTGTCTCTTTAGGACTGTGGGCGAGCCAGGCCTGTGCAGGGGGTGTACGCACGGCACCCCAGTCTCCACATGTGTGTCCTTTCAAGGTCACACCAGTAGCTTTAGATTTAGCTTTGGAGATACAGCGCGGAGGCAGGTCGTTCCCACCGAGTCCGCGCCAACCAGCGATCCCCGCACACTAACACTATCCTACACACACTAGGGACAATTTCCAATGTTACCAAAGTCAATTGTCCTGCAAACCTACGCGTCTTTGGAGTGCGGGAGGCAAACCGGAGCACCCGGAGAAAACCCACGCAGGTCACGGGGAGAACGTGCAAACTCCGTACAGACAGGGCCAGAGACCCGTAATCAGGATCGAAGCCGGGTCTCTGGCCCTGTAAGGCAGCAACTCTACCGCTGTGCCAACGTGCCGCCCTGTGAGTGAAAAAGTCCTGAAATAACATACGATTTCATTTTAATACCATTCACCAGTCATTTTCCTGCTTGTTGAAATAGCAAAATAATAAAATGTCTAGTGTCGGCGTGGGATTATGGTGGAGTTTTTATGGTTTCAGATCATATCCATGGAAGTCAAGCGGAAAGACCCTTGGGACCTCGCGTCATCCTATTTAAATCCGCTGGCTGTGTTCAAATCTCCACTCTGAACTGAATGTATTCACTTAGCGATCTTGTTACTGGATGTGAATTCCTTAGCCCTGTTACTGGAGCCTTTTCTCTCAGTTAACCAGCTCTGAAATCGTGTTCTCAATGTGCTCCTTAAAACCCCAACCCTTGGGCCAAAACTTTGGTCGCCTGTTCTAATATCTCTTCTCGTAGTCAGTGTCACAGTATGCTTCACAAAGTCACGGTACAAGAGCGTCACGATGGCGCAGCGGTAGAGTCGCTGCCATACAGCGCCAGAGACCCGAGTTGGATCCCGACAACGGGTGCTGTCAGTATGGACGTTCTCCCCATGACCTGCGTGTGTTTTCACCGGGCGCTCCGGTTTCCTCTCACGCTCCAACGACATTCAGTGTTGTAATTCAATTGGCTTCAGCAAATTGTCCCTAGTGTTTTGGATAGAACGTGTACATGTGATGTGGTGTCGACTTGTTGGGCTGAAGGGTCTGTTTCCGTGCTGTATCTCTAAAGTCCCTATTGGTTCATTAGAACTAGACAGAAAAAAAAGGGACTGCACAGGAAGAGGCCCTTTGGCCCACAATGTCTGTGCTGATCATGATGCTAAGTTAAACTAATCTCTGCTTCCGCTTTGACGATATAGCACCATTCTGTGCATATCCATGTGCCTGTCTAAACGCCTCATAAACGCCGCTATCATATCTGCCTCCACCACCACCCCTGGCAGCGAGTTCCAGGCACCCACCACCCTCTGTGTAAAAAAAAAACGTACCCCGCACATCTCCTTTAAACTCTCACCTTAAAGCCATGCCCTTTAGTCTTTGACACTTACACACTGGGAGAAAAGGGTCTGAAAAAGGTCACAAGTTGCTGGAGTAAGGTCAGCGGGTCAGGCAGCATCTCGGAAAACGGAACTGTGTTCTTCCATCAATTCTAGCACCATGATTAACATTGTTATTAATTTGGAGTATTGCGTGCAGTTCTGGTCAGCACCATTACAGGAAAGGTGTGACGGCTTTGGAGAGAGTACAGAGGAGGTTTACCAGAATAGTGCCTGGATTAGAGGGTATCGGCTACAGGGAGAGGTTGGATAGTCTTGCATAGTTTACAGAGAAAGGTCGGAGGTTGAGGGAAGCTCGATATATAGATATATAAAATGATGACTGGCATAGATCGGACAGACTGTCCAAACCTTTTTCCAAGGGTGGAAATATCTGTTGGGCCAAAGGGCCTGTTTCCACGCTGTATCTTTAAACTAAACTAAAGTCCCTATAGTGTTAGAAGGAATTTTTGCAGAGAGGCTAGGTGGCCGTTCTGGGGAGTCCAAGAGGAGGGGGACCGGTGCAGACGGGAGAAAGGGTCACAACTGGGTGGTGAGGACTCATTCCGATAGAAAAAGGCACGGAGGCGACGGAAGAAAAGCTCTACGTAGTGGCGGACCCGAAACTCATTGAGGTGGGGGAGGTTGAGGGGAACGGAGGTGAGGCCTCTGTTTAGCACAGACCGTTCCATATCGAAGAAGCGTCTCCACCCGAAACGTCACCCATTCCTTCTCTCCAGAGATGCTGCCTGTCCTGCTGAGTTACTCCAGCTTTTAGTGTCTATCTAGAGTCCCTATAAGTTAATTGGAACTAAGATTAACGATGGAACAGGACTGCACAGCAAGAGACTCTTCAGCCCACAATGTCTGTGCTGACCATGATGCCAATCTCTTCTAGAGGGCATAGTTATGTTGAGAGGAGGAAAATATAATGGTGATGTGAGGGGCAAATTCTTTTACCCACAAGGGGGTGGGTGCCTGGAATGCGCTGCCAGGGGTGGTAGTGGAAGCAGATACAATAGTGGCGTTTAAGATGCTTTTAGATAGGTATATGCATTTGCAGGGAATGGAGGGATATGGATCATGTACAGGCAGAGGAGATCAGTTTAACTTGGCATTATACAATGCCGATAACTATAGCCATGAAATCACAAGTTTGTTGTTAAGGCCTATCTGGCTCACGAATATCTTTCAGCAAAAGATATCTCACACTTAGATTAGGCTCAGGTTAGTTTATTGTCACACACACAAAGCTCATAACCAATATACTTCATCCACACTTCACGCAGCCTCGGAAAAGCAGCCCACATAATCAAAGGCTTGTCCCACCCCGGTCATTCCTTCTTCCCCCCGCTCCCGTCCGGCAGAAGATACAGAAGCTTGAAAGCACGCACCACCAGACTCAGGAACAGCTTCTTCCCCTCTGTTATCAGGCTTCTGAACTGTCCTTCCAAAAGCTAGGGCACTGTCCGATTCACCTCTACCCCATTGTGGACATTGGACTTTTTCTCTGGAACTGGTGCGCTACAATGCTGAGAACTATATTCTGCACTCTGTATCTTCCCCTTTGCTCTACCTGTGGTACTTGAGTTTCACTTGATCGTATTTATGTGTGGTATTACCTGATCTGTTTGGATGGTACTCAAGACCAAGGTTTTTCACTGAATGCACAGGAAGGAATTGCAGATGCTGGTTTACACCGAAGACAGCACCAAAAAAAATGCTGGAGTAACTCAGCGGAACAGGCAACATCTCTGGGTGGAAAAAATGGGCGACGTTTCAGTTCGAGACCCTTCTTCAGACTGAGGTCAGTCCGAACAAGGGTCTCGACCCGAAACGTCACCCATTCCTTCTATCCAGTGATGCTGCCTGTTCCACTGAGTTACTCCAGCATTCAGTGTCTGTCTTCTTTCCACTGTACCTTGGAATACATGACAATAATAAACTTAAACCTAATCTGAAACAACAATAAAGACTATGACGAATGCAAAGCAGAATGGTGCAGAGATCGCAGTGCAATCTGAAACATAGAAACATAGAAAATAGTGCAGGAGTAGGCCATTTGGTCCTTCGAGCCAACACCGCCATTCAATATAATCATGGCTGATCATCCAAAATCAGTACCCTGTTCCAGCTTTCTCCCCGTATCCCTGGATTCCATTAGCGCTATATCTAACTCTCTCTTGAATGCATCCAGTGAATTGGCCTCCATTGCCTTCTGTGGCAAAGAATTGCACAGATTCACAACTCTCTGGGTGAAAAGGCCTTTCCTCATCTCAATCCTAAATGGCCTACCCTTTATTCTTAAACTTTGACCCCTGGTTCCGGACTCCCCCAACGTGGGGAACATTTTTCGCTGCATCTAGCCTGCCAAGTCCCTTAGAATTTTACATGGTTCGATAAGATTCCCTCTCACCCTTCTAAATTCCAGTGAATATAAGCCCAGTCGATCCATTTTTTCAAGAAGTAGTGAAAAAATATATGCTACAGGGAAACAATGGAGTAATCGAATGGCCTGTCCCAATAGGCGATTTTTGTCGGCGACTGCTGGCATCATCGACTGACGTATCAGGTCACCGAGAAAGTTGTGGCGTGACACGGCGTGACGTCATGTTGACGCGCGCTATTTCCTCAAGTGTCGCAACATTTTTTTTGTCGCCGCTGGATTTTGAAATATTCAAAATGATTCGGCGACCCTGATACGTCGGTCAATGACGTCGGCAATCGCCGAAAAATCAGCCAAGTGGGACAGGCCCTTTAAGGGTAAGAGTACGTTGCAGCAGCTCCAAGAATGGAGTGGTTCAAGAGACTGATAGCTGTGGGGACAAAGCTTTGCGCCAGGTACATGCGTGTATGTAATGAGCTGCCAGAGGAGGTATTGAGGCAAGTACTACGAGAACATTTAAAAGACATTTACACAGGTACATGCCCAAGGGGAAAGATTTAATAGGAACCCGAGGGGCAACGTTTTCACACATAGGGGGCAGGGTGTATGGAATGTGCTGCCAGAAGAGGTGGTTGAGGCAGGTACCATAACAACATTTGAAAGACACTGGACAAGTGTTATGACTCCCGAATGCAGGTACTTCAGAGCCGCGTAACACAGTCAAAAACCAGGTTCAAGTTCAAGAAAATAGTCTTTAATTTGGTTAAGAGAAGACAAAAACCCAAACCTGATTTAAACAACACAGTCAGGGACAAGAATAGACTAACAAACAAATGTAACAGTGCTCCAGCCAGCCTCACAATGGACCGTCAAACTAGAGTCTCTAACCTGTCTAAATGGAGATAACCCTGAAACAAAATGCACAAAAACCCTCAGGTCAGCCCTTATCCGTCCCAATTCAATATTAAATGACAAATATAGGTAACAATACACAAAGTTCTATGCCATGTGGCCAGGCCTCCTGCAGCTCACACCAGCAGCCTGTTCGCTTAGTCAGGGTCGACGAAGAAGAGAGAGAGTTCTGAGAGACTCCTGGTATTTAAGCTTCCGATGAGTCACCTGTCACCTGACGCAGCTTGGCCAATCGGGTACAGGAGACCTTAACCCCTTGATTCCTGACTCCCAGCCACGGGGCCTGCACTCAGGAGAGAAACAGAAAAGGTAAGTACATAGCATTCACCGCGGGGGGAAAGCACCTAACACAGGTACATCGATTGGAAAGGGATGGGAGATGGACCAAACGCAGGCAAAAGGGACTGGTCTAGGTACACAGCATAGAAACCGGTCCTGCAGCCCACCGAGTCAACATTGCCCATCGACCACACTTGTGATCCCACTGTTCCCACTAGTTCTATGTTATCCCACGTTCCCACTCCCCAAACACGGGTCAATTTACAGAGTGTAGACACAAAATGCTGGAGTAACTCAGCGGGTCAGGCAGCACCTCTGGAGAGAAGGAATAGGTGATGTTTCGGGGCATAGAAACATAGAAAATAGGTGCAGGAGTAGGCCATTTGGCCCTTTGAGCCTGCACCGCCATTCAATATGATCATGGCTGATCATCCAACTCAGTATCCTATACCTGCCTTCTCTCCATACCCCCTGATCCCTTTAGCCACAAGGGCCACATCTAACTCCCTCTTAAATATAGCCAATGAACTAGCCTCAACTACCTTCAGTGGCAGAGAATTCCACAGATTCACCACTCTCTGTGTGAAAAATGTTTTTCTCATCTCGGTCCTAAAAGACTTCCCCCTTATCCTTAAACTGTGACCCCTTGTTCTGGACTTCCTCAACATCGGGAACAATCTTCCTGCATCTAGCCTGTCCAACCCCTTAAGAATTTTGTAAGTTTCTATGAGATCCCTCCTCAATCTTCTAAATTCTAGCGAGTACAAGCCGAGTCTAACCAGTCTTTCTTCGTATGAAAGTCCTGCCATCCCAGGTCAAGACCCTTCTTCAGACAGAGGGCTAATTAACCTGCAAACTTTGGGATGTGGGAGGAAACCGGAGCTCCCGGAGGAAACCCACGTGGTCTCCTCCACATGGGGAGAGCGTGCAAACTCTGCTCAGACAGCACCCGAGGTCCGGATCGAAGCTGGTCCTCTGGTGCTGTGAGGTAGCGGCTCTACCAGCTCAGATAGAGCATCTAGGTTGGCATGGACTAGTTGGGCCAAAGGGCCTGTTTCCGTGCTGTGTGACTCTATGCCTCTAATCGTACTGCCAGAAATGTTCCCCCCTCTGCATTAACGGGCGCCTCTTGATTTAGGAGCCTGGTGGCATTTGTCCATTTTTCGTGTTTATAATCAGTTACGCTGCAATGCAAGTTATGCTACTTCATTATTTCTGTGTTTTGACCGATATCGTTCCATGTCATGTTCACAAGATGAGCTTATGTGAAAGCTACTTCCTTAGTGACCCTATTCCAAAACAAACAACTGCCACATAATGCGGCTTAATAAATAGCCTTGCTAGCAGTCAGGCTGGCTGACTGACGGATATTGGGGGGGAGCCTTTGCAAACCGGTGCAAAGGTTACATTCAGTGTTTCTAATTTTTTAGCACGAATCATTAACTTTCCTTACAATGTGTACAAGTACAAGATCTGCAAATACTTTAGACATGAGCTTGTGTAACAGTGAGGCACAAACATGGTTTGATATCAGAATCAGAATGCCTTTTATTGTCACTATACACATGTACAGTGAGATTAAAAACTGCTCCTACTCAGTGCAAAAACAAGACAAAAAGGGGGGGGGGGGATATAAGGTGCACAGTTTCTGCAGCGCTATATACATATCTATAAAAAGACAATGGATAAATTGAATGGATAATAGGATTCCTATATCCAGTATGGGTTACAGTTACAGTACAAATTACAGTAGGTGGATAGATGAAAGTCCGGGGGTTAGGCTGTGAAGTCAATGCATGTGTGAGTTCAGGGAGATGATGGATTTTGGAAATAAACTGTTCTTGAGTCTATTTGTCCTTATGCTGATGCACCTATAGCGCCTCCCTGAGGGTAGCAGGTTGAACAGGCCAAATGCAGGATGGGAGCTGTCCTTGATAATGTTCTTCGCCCTGCTGAGGCAGCGGGAGGTGTAAATGTCCATCAGAGAGGGGAGAGGGCAGCCGATGATCTTCTGTGCTGCCCTGACTACCCTCTGAAGCCTCTCCCTGTTTGCCATGGTGCAGCTGCCGTACCATGCTGTAATGCAATATGTCAACAGGCTCTCAATGGACGAGCGGTAGAAGGTCAGCAGCAGGTTGGAGTCCAGGTTGTGCTTCCTGAGGACCCTCAGGAAGTGCAGCCGCTGCTGAGCCTTCTTGATGACCGCTGTGATGTTGTCTGTCCAGGAGATGTCAGCAGAGATGAGGACGCCGAGAAACCGGAAGGTGTGGACCCTCTCCACACACTCGCCGTTGATGTATAAGGGGGCTAAGTCGGTGCTGTGCTTCCTGAAGTCGACAATGAGCTCTTTGGTTTTCTTGGTGTTCAGAGCCAGGTTGTTTTCTGAGCACCAGGCTGTCAACTTCAGGACTTCCTCTCTGTAGGCTGCCTCATCTCCCCTTGAGATGAGTCCGACTACTGTAGTGTCGTCAGCAAACTTGACGATTCGGTTGTTGTTGTGGGCCGGACTACAGTCGTGGTGTGTAGAGACAGTATAGGAGGGGGCTTAGCACACAGCCCTGCGGGGAGCCGGTACTCAACATGCGAGTGGAGGAGAGGTGGGGGCCGAGTCTCACAGTCTGGGGCCGGTTGGTGAGGAAGTCCTTTATCCAGGCACAAGTGAGAGTGGGGAGGCCGAGAGTGACCAGTTTGTCGATGAGTATGTCCGGAATTATAGTATTGAAAGCTGAGCTGTAATCCACAAAGAGCATCCGGACGTAGCTCTGCCCCTGCTCCAGGTGGCTCAGCACAGAGTGGAGAGCTACGGTGATGGCGTCTTCTGTGGACCTGTTTGGGCGATAGGCGAATTGGTGGGGGTCGAAGTCTGGAGGGAGATAGTCCTTGATGTGTTGGAGGACCAATCTCTCGAAGCACTTCATGATTACCGGAGTGAGGGCCACGGGACGGTAATCGTTTAGGCTGGTGATGGGAGACTTCTTCGGCACTGGAACGATTGTGGCTGATTTTAGGCAGGATTTTATCAATCTATTCTACTAAATTGTCACATATTTCAGCCAGCTACCGAGGAAGGGTCTGGACCCGAAACATCACCTATCCCTGTTCTCCAGAGATGCAGCCTGACCTGCTGAGTTACTCCAACACTTTGATTCCTTTTATGCTTTAACCAGCATCTGCAGTTCTTAAATTAGTCCCATTATGCTACTGTTAAATTAGTCCCATCAGTATTTTAAAAGTTCTCTGTTCGACGTTGTAAAATTACTTTGCATCTGATTGAGAAATCACTCTTTCCTGGTAGTGCAAAATTATATTGTGTCATTTTGGAATAAGTACTGATGTATGTAGTAAGGAACTGCAGATGCAGGTTTAAACCATTGGTAGACACAAAAAGCTGGGGTAACTCAGCGGGACAGGCAGCATCTCTGGAGCGAAGGAATAGGTGACGTTTCTGGTCGAGACCTTTCTTTAGACTGACTGATTTATTGTGTTGGATATTTTGCAGTTGGTTATTGTCACGTACATCAAGACACAGTGAAAAATGTAGTTATCCAGGCACATTGTATCACATATGAAGACATCATGAAGTGTAAAAGAGAAAATGAACAGAGTCCTGAATATGGTGTACAAACTACGGTGGAAGTACAGATAAAGGAAAATTGCAAGAGTCGCCATGAGATAGGATTACAAGCGAAGGTTTAGAGAGATGTGGGCCAAACGTGGGCATATGGGACCAGCTCAGATGAGGAAACTCAGTCAGCATGGACGAGAAGGACTGAAGGGCCTGTTCCCTGCTGCATGGCTCTCAGGTGAGGTTTGAATATTTGGAGATACCCCATTCAGCAGGTCAGGGTGTTTCTCTGGAGAACATGAATAGGCGACGTTTCGGGCCCATCGATTGCTTGCCGACCAGCGATCATCCCGTACTCTCGCACTATCCCACCCACCTGGGACAATTTACAATTTTTACCGAAACGTCTTTTGGATGTGGGAGGAAACTGGAGCACCCGGAGAAAATGCACCAGATCATGGGAAGAACGTGCAACCTCCATACAGACAGCACCCGTAGTCGAGATCGAAACCGGGTCTCATGCTGCTGAAATGGACCCAACGCAGGCAAATGGGACTAACTTAGAAGAGGCATCTTGGATAGCATGGATGATTTAGGCCGAAGGACCTTTTGCCGTGCTGTATGACTATGACGTTATCGTTGATCCTCGGCGCCACTGGAGAGGACCTGGCGGTGATAGTGGAGAGGTCGGTGCGGCGGTCGATGATGGTGCCAAACGACGGACCAGGACGGACACGTGCAAGTGAGGATGCTGCTGCCGGGCGAAGAAACAAAGGAGTAAACTGCGTGGGGGTGTACCGCCGCGAAGGGGGAAAACAACGGGGGAAGTGGCTCGGGGAGGGGGGGGGGGGGCAGAGGGTACTTTGTAAGTGCCCTTTATGGGCAACGTTTTACATACCTTGGCAAGTGGGTGTGGAGTTTGCACGTTCTCCCTGTGACCGAGTGGGTTTCCTCCTGGTGCTCCGGGTTCCTCCCACGTCCCGAGGGCATGCGTGTTTATAGGTTAAATTGCCCCTAGTGAGCAAATTGCCCCTCAGTAAAATTGCCCCTAGTGTGGAGGGAGTTGATGAGAAAGTGGGATAACATAGAACTAGTGCAAACGGGTTCTCGATGAACTCGGTGGGCCGCAATGTTAAGCTGAGACTAAAACTGAGCTCAGAGTAAGCCACCTCAGCCGACACCGCTTCCTGCGACCAAGCTACATCTGTAAGCTAGTCCATCCATTGTAGTCATCCACCATGGGGACCTGCTGCCCTCAAAGCTATGACCACCTGTAGCTGTAGGATAATTCAGCTAAGCCTCTATGTAGACGGGGTCAATGACAAGACTGAAACACCTCTTAAAATGATCACCTAAAACTAGTTGTATATTCCTCTCCACAGCTGCTGCCTGTCCTGCTGAGTGTACTTAGCTTTAGGTTTATTTAGACTTAATGGACGAGAAATACAGCGCAGAAACAGACTTCAGCCCATCCTGCCCGCGTCTTTGGAATGTCCCACGCGGTCACGGGGAGAACGTGCAAACTCTGTACAGACAGCACCCATTGTCAGCACCCGTTGTCAGATATACCATCAAAAATTCAATCAAGCCAAACTCAAGTACAACAGGTAGAGCAAAGGGGAAGATACAGAGTGCAGAATATAGTTCTCAGCATGACATGTCCAGAATTATCAGATTTTTTTAATATCAGTTTCCAACATCTGTGATCCTTTGCTTTCAATTACAGCAAGTATTAATGTTTAGTGTAGATTAGTTTAGAGATACAGCGCGGAAACAGGCTCTTTGGCCCACTGAGTCCGCGCTGCCCAGCGATCCCCGTACACTAACACTATCCTACACACACTAGGGGCAATTTACAATTTTACCAAAGCCAATAAACCTACAAACATGTACGTCTTTGGAGTGTGGGAGGTAACCGGAGCGCCCGGAGAAAAAACCCACGCGGTCACGGGGAGAGTGTACAAACTTCGTACAGACAGCACCCGTAGTCAGGATGGAACCCGGGTCTCTGGTGCTGTGAGGCAGGAACTCTACCTCTGCACCACCCTGAGGATGACACACCTGTTTGGTGTCCAAACTTATAGCGAATCAAACCCCAATCCAGAGCAAGCACGCAAAATACTGGGCGAATGCCCCAGTGTGTCAAAAAAGACACAAAGTGCTGGAGTAACTCAGTGGGTCAGGCAGCATCTCTGGAGAACATGGATAGGTGAAGATTCGGGTCGCGAACTTTCTTCAGTCTGAAGAAGACTGGGTCTGAAGAAGGGTCCCGACCTTAAACCTATTACCTCTCACCTACCCATGTTCTCTGGAGATTCTGTTTTAACCTGCTGAGTTACTCTAGCACTTTGTATCTTTTTTTTGTAGACCAGCATCTGCAGCCCTTGTGTCTACACTCCCCTGTGTCATTGCTTCAGTGTTGACAAACACTTGTTCGTCAATCATAGTCATAGAGTGATACAGCGTGGAAACAGGCCCTTCAGCCCAACTTGCCCACCCCGGACAACAATGTCCCAGCTACATTAGCCCCACCTGCTTTTTTTTGGTCCATATCCCTCCAATCCTATCCATCTTGTCCGACATGTGCACGTTTGACATGTCGGACAAGATGGACAAGGGCCTGTATCCGTGCTGTGTGACACTTTGACTCCAAATGCTATTATAGTACCTGCCTCATCAACGTACACTACTCCTTCTGCAGTTTCCAGGCTGCCAAATTGGATGCTGTTTTTTCCAACAGTGACCTTACTTTAAAGCACTTTGTTGGCTGTAGATTCCCGTGGGACATTGTGGTTGTGGAAGGCTCTCTCTGCGTTCATCTGTCTTGTATACAGCTTGGCTTCAGCTGAGGCACAAAATTAAGCCACGTGGTAGTCCTGCCATCTAGTGGACGTTTGGTTGTTAGCGCCAGACTGAAACGCCACCCCACCAATGTCTTTGCCGAAGATAGACACAAAATGCTGGAGTACTCAGCGGGTCAGGTAGCATCTCTGGATAGAAGGAATGGGTGACATTTCAGCTCGAGACCCTTCTTCAGACTTCAGTCTCGAACCGAAACGTCACCCATTCCTTCTCTGCATAGATGCTGCCTGACCCGTTGAGTTACTCCAGCATTTTGTGTTTATCTTCGGTTTAATCCAGTATCTGCAGTTCCTTCCTACACACAATGTCTTTGCCAATACTGGTAGACATTTACGTTACTGTTCAGAGCCATAGAGTCATACAAAGTAGAATCAGGTCCTTCGGCCCAACTTGCCCACACTGATCAACATGTCCCATCCACATTAGTCCCACCTGCCAGCTTTTGGCCCATATCCCTCTGAACCTGTCCTATCTATGTTCCTGTCCAAATGTCTCTTAAATGTTAAGATAGTACCTGCATCAACCACCTCCTCTGGCAGCTCGTTCCATACACTCACCACCCTCTGTGTAAAAATGTGACCCCTCACCTTAAACCTCTGTCCTCTGGTTCTCGATTCCCCTGCTCTGGACAAAAGACTGTTCAATTACCCAATCTATTCCCCTTATGAGTCAATCCACATGGAGACAGGCCCTTCGGCCCAACTTGCCTATACCGAACGAAGCTGTACCATCTACGCTAGTCCCTCCTGCCCTTGTTTAACTCGTATCTCACTGAATCTTTCCCAAGAACTATCAGGTTATTGAACACTACGAACGGCAACTAAACTCTAAACTATGAACTGCCTTGATTGTACTATGGACTGAGAGTGTGGTGGGCATATGGAATGAGCTATCAGCGGATGTAGACACTAAATGCTGGAGTAACTCAGCGGGACAGGCAGCATCTCTTGAGGTAAGGAATGGGTGATGCATGTTGGGTTGAGACCCTTCTTCAGACACCATTCCCACTCTCCAGTGATGCTGCCTGACCCGCAGAATTTCTCCAGCATTTTGTGTCTATCTACGGTGTAATCCAGCATCTGCAGTTCCTTCCTGCATATGCCAGTGGTTGGTGTTGACACTGGCACAATGACAGTATTTAAAAGACACTTGGACGGGCACATGGATAGGATATTTTTTAGAGGGATCTGGGCTAAATGTGGCTAAATTTACATCGGCCACGAGAACCTACAAACCTGCACGTCTTTGGAATGTGGGAGGAAACCGGAGCTCCCCGGAGAAAACCCACGCAGTCACGGGGAGAATGTACAAACTTCGTACAGACGGCAGCCTCAGTCAGGATCGATCCCGGGTCTCTGGCGTTGTGAGGCAGCAACTCTACCGCTGCACCACCGTGCCATAATCATTCTGCTGAAATGGATCCAATGAAGGCAAATGAGAAGAGGCATCATGGTCGGCATGGATGAATTGGGCTAAAGGGCCTGTTGCCGTGTTGTATGACTCTATGGATCTGCACCCTCAATTGCATTGTGGATTCCATCCACTTCGAGGCTACAAGGGACATGCTTTTCACTGTGTGGCAAGTCCAGGTGAAAGGCAGGAACCGGCAACGAGCGCTACTCATTGCAAGCGATGGTGCAGCACCCTCCACGTGTTCACGCCAAAGGCTCTGTGCAGATGGCAGAGCAGGGGCGTCGGCGAGGGAGAGGGAAAGAACCGCACTGTATCAAGTACACGTGACAATAATGTATCAATCAATCAGGATTCATTATAGCTAATATCTCCTAGTCCTTGCAGCATTCTGGTAAACCTTTTCTGCACCCTCTCCAAAGATCCATATACTCCCTGCCCGCCATGAGAAAACGTTGCACCTCAGGTTCCTGTTATATATCTATCTGCACGTAACTAAAGCTCTGATCTTGTTATCTTCCGGTTGCGCGGTCAATCTATTTGCGCAAAAACGTTACACGATAGCAAAGATACTAGAGGAGCAAAGATAGATCTTTGGAGTGTGGGAGGAAACCGGAGCACCCGGAGAAAGCCCACGCGGTCACGAAGAGAATGCACAAACTCCGTACAGACAGCTCCCATAGTCAGGATCGAACCCGGGTCTCCAGCGCTGTGAGGCAGCAAATCTACCGCTGCGCTCCCCCCCTCCCCCCCAACCCCCCCCCCCCCCCCCACCGGCCCCCGACAGCCCCCGCCTGAAACCATCCCTGTCCCCAGGCTGCAGAATGCAACAAGAGACGCAACAAGAAGGAATGGACTGAATACATCTAATCTTTAACGTTTAAATTGTTGTTGTATTTTAAGAGTTGTTCACATTTTAAGCTTTAACAAATCCCTTTTCCACTTGCCGTGCCCGTCAGTTGTGCCTGCGCAGTTATACCTGCGTGTTCTATGTCACAATGAGAACCCAATGGGCGGGAATGGCTGCGACGCCGGAGAGCCGCTAAGAGTGGATGAGGGGGGATGGAGTGAGTGTGTGGGGGGGGAGGGGTGAGAGGCGGAGTAAGGGGGGGGGTGGGATCAGGGGCGTCACAACGGGACCTGTCAGCCGCGCCTGCA
The DNA here is from genome assembly GCA_963514005.1 of Raja brachyura. Next base: position 23,557,882 of record OY740785.1, on the reverse strand, counting down.
CAGTTAGGGGCTATGGGCGAGTGGTGGAATATTGCATTGGGGGAACGGGTGAGTGGTGGAATATTGCGTTGGGGAACGGGTTGCATTGAGGAACCAGGGACAGGGACCCAACTGACTGTAGGGAAGAAGTTGTTCCTGAACCTGGACGTTACAGTTTTCAGGCTCCTCTACCTTATTTCTGGTGGCAGGGGTGAAATGGGTGCGTGGCCAGGGTGGTGTGGGTCTCTGATGATGCTGGCTGCCTGTTTGAGGCAGCGACTTCTGTAGATCCCTTCGATGGTGGGGAGGTCAGAGCCTTTAATGGACTGGGCAGTGTTCACTACTTTTTACAATCTTCTTTGTTCCTAATGGAAGAAACATCCGTTACACTATCCAATGCAGCCATTCGTACGGAGACATGGTGATGGGAAAATCATTAGTCAGACCAACGCACTCTGCTTGGCTTCCATTTCACACAACCTTAGCCATTGTCATTCAAATCGTTCATACGAATAGCAATATTGCACTTACTGGAGGCTGCATTCCCCCTTGCACAGATCCAGAGGTCATCTGTGTGGGAGCTTTATCTATTTGTACAAGCACCCATCTGTTCATCTGGCTATTTACCGAGATGTGCAAAAGGGATAATGGCGATCATGCAGAATAGACGAGAGATTTACAGACTGCGTCTTTCAAGGGCGCACAAGGGAGCATCAGAGCACAATACCCTGCTTCAAAAGTGAAATCAGACAACATCGGAGCAGAATTAGGCCATTCGGCCCATCGAGTCTGCTCCCCCATTCGATCGTGGCTGATCTGTTTTTCCATCTCAACCTCATTCTCCTGCCTTGTCCCCATAACCATTGACACCCTGACTCATCAAGAACCTATCCATCTCGGCTTTAAAAGCACCCAATGACTTGGCCTCCACAGCCGTCTGTGGCAATGAATTCCACAGATTCACCACCCTCTGACGAAATAAATTCCTCCTCATGTCGTGTAGGAAGGAACTGCAGGAACTGGTTTCAACTGAAGATAGTGACAAAAAGCTGGAGTAACTCAGCGGGCCAGAGAGCTGAGGGAGAGTCTCGATTCAAAACGTCACCTATTCCTTTTCTCCAGTGGTGCTGTGTGACCTGTTGAGTTACTCCAGCTTTTTTTCTCTATCCTCCTCCTTATCTCCATTCTAAAGGTATGTATTTTTATTCTGAGCCTGTGCCCTCTGGTTCTAGGCTCTCCCACTACTGGGAACATCCTTTCCACGTCCATTCTATCTCGTCATTGGAATTCTGGAAACCAGATTTAATTCTGGCAATCCAAGTTTTTTTACTTCATAATTGATTGAGAGGGGTTTAGACACAGAAATCTATTTTTTCCAGGTTATTTGAGTCTGCAAATCATAATCATAATTACTTTATTAGTCGAGTATGTTTTGCAACATATGAGGAATTTGATTTGCCATACAGTCATACCAATAGCAAGCAACGGAACACACAAAACACATTTTGACATAAACATCCACCACAGTGACTCCTCCACATTCCTCACTGTGAAGGAAGGCGAAACAAAATGTCCAATCTCTTCCCTTCTTTGATCTCCCGCGGTCGGGATTGAACCTAAACCAAATTATGACCATATCGATGCTCCTGCTCGATGCTGACAAAATGGCGTTTTAGTTTTAGCGATACAGTGCGGATAGGGGCCCTTTAGCCCACCAGCGATCCCCGCACATTAACACTACCCTACACACACTAAGAACAATTTTTGACGTACAGGTTTGGAAGTTAATTGGCTTGGTGTAAATGTGAAGATTGTCGCCAGTGTATGTAGCCCACCGAGTCCAGACTGACCACACTAGGGTAGTGTTAATAACAATAACCATATAACAATTACAGCACGGAAACAGGCCTTCTTGGCCCTTCCAGTCCGTGCCGACCATTTATTTTCCCCTAGTCCCATCTACCTGCACTCAGACCATACCCCTCCATTCCCTTCCCGTCCATATACCTATCCACTTTACTTTTAAATGTTAAAATCGATCCTGCCTCCACCACTTCTGCTGGAAGCTCATTCCACACAGCCACCACTCTCTGTAAAGATGTTTAATGTTTAATGTTTATTCATGGATAACCCCTTGAGATGGACAGTCATCTCGTTTTCGAGGGGGTCCAACATAGAACATACAGCACAAGACATAACATACATAGAGGCTCTCATTGACGTCAAACTAACCGGTCTATAATTGCTAGGTTAATTCTTTGAACCCTTTTTAAACAATGGAACAACATGCGCAGTACGCCAATCCTCCAGCACTATTCCCGTTTCTAATGACATTTGAAATATTTCTGTCATAGCTCCTGCTATTTCTACACTAACTTCCCTCAATGTCCTAGGGAATATCCTGTCAGGACCTGGAGACTTATCCACTTTTATATTTTTCAAAAGTGTCAGTACTTCCTCCTCTTTGAATCTCATAGTTTCCATAGCTACTCTACCTTTTTCCCTTACCTCACAGAGTTTAATATCCTTCTCCTTGGTGAATACTCAAGAAAATAAATTGTTCAATATCTCCCCCATCTCTTTTGGCTCTGCAGATAGTTGTCCATTCTGGCTCTCTAATGGTCCAATTTTATCCCTCGTTATCCTTTTGCTATTAATATAGCTGTAGAAACCCTTTGGATTTACTTTCACCTTTCTTGCCAAAGCAACCTCATATCTTCTTTTAGCCTTTCTAATTTCTTTCTTAAGATTCTTTTTACATTCTTTATACTCCTCTAGCACCTCATTTACTCCATGCCTCCTATAATTATTGTAGATGTCTCTCTTTTTTCGAAACAAGTGTCCAATTTCCCTTGAAAACCATGGCTCTTTCCAATTTGTACTATTTCCTTTCAACCGAACAGGGACATAAAGATTCTGTACTCTTACAATTTCCCCTTTAAATGTCCTCCATTTCTCTTCGACATCCTTCCCATAAAACAAAATGTCCCAATTCACTCCTTTTAAATCCTTACGCATTCCCTCAAAGTTAGCCTTTCTCTAATTAAAAAAAATCTCAACCCTAGGTCCAGTTCTGACTCTCTCCATAATTATATTGAAACTAATGGTATTGTGATCACTGGTCCCGAAGTGCTCACCAACGCATACCTCCGTCACCTGACCTGCCTCATTTCCTAACAGGAGGTCCAGCACTGCCCCTTCTCTGGTCGATACCTCTATGTATTGCTGCAAAAAACTATCCTGCACTCATTTTACAAACTCCAAACCAACCAGCCCATTTACAGAATGTGTTTCCCAGTCTATTTTTGGAAAATTGAAATCTCCCACAATCACTACCTTGTGCTTACTACTAATATCTGCTATCGCCTTACATATATGCTCTTCCAATTCTCGCTCCTCATTTGGCGGTCTGTAATACACCCCTAAAAGTGTTGCTACACCATTCCCACTTCTCAGTTCCACCCAAATAGCCTCCCTAGATGAGCCCTCTAATCCATCCTCCCAAAGCACTGCTGTAATATCTTCTCTGACAAGCAATGCAACACTTGTGCGGGGGATCACTTGTCAGTGCGGATTCGATGGGCCAAAGGGCCTGTTTCCTCACTAAACTAAACTAAACTAAAACTTCAACAGGTTATTATTATTATTTGATTAAAAGATACATCAGGAACCTGACCAAGTCCACTCCGACCATCGATCACCCATTCACACGAGCTCCATGCAACCTCACTTTCTCATCCACTTCCTACATATCAGCGACCAATTCACAGAAGCCATTTAACCTACAAGCTCAGCAGATCAAGCATCATTTGTAGAGGGACACTTCTTCAGGATGCCAACATTCTACTTTTTAGTTTGAGTTTTTAGCTTTAGAGATTCCAGCGGGTCTGGATTTATAGAAGACAATTAGCCAGCGTGGAAACAGGCCCTTCAGCCCACCGAGTTCATGCCAACCTGCAATCACCCGTCATTAGTTCTGTCCTACCCAATTTACAAAAAAACAATTAACCTGCAAATCTGCACATCTTGGGATGACAGAGGAATGGGTGACATTTTGGGCCAAGACCCTTCCTCAGACCTTGACACCCCGATGAAGCGCCACCCATTTCTTCTCTCCAGAGATGCTGCCTGATCTGCTGAGTTAGTCCAGCATTTTGTGCCTATCTTCAAGAAGCTTTTGGATACACCCATGGATCTGCAGGGAATGGAGAGATATGGATTATGCACAGGGCGATGAAAGATGGTCTCGGCATTGTGTTTGGCGCAGACATTGTGGGCCCAAGGGCCTGTTCTTGTGCTGTACCGTTCAATGTTCTGTAGTAGTCTTTTTCCTGGTACCCTGAACCTTGACATGATGCTCAGTGAGCTTCAGGTTGTTGCGTGGAATACTTTGGGTAGTCAGGTCAAGCGAGCTTTTGTCACCAGCATTGCTTGCTTGCCCATATTTCACTTGGGCAGCTTTCACCCCAGCGGTATGAACATTGACTTCCCTAACTTCAAGTAGCCCTTGCTTTTCCTCTCTCTCCATCCCTCCACCTTCCCAGTTCTCCCACCAGTCTGACTGTCTCCGACTACATTTTATCTCTGTTTGCTTTGTTGTTACCTTCTCCCAACTAACAATGATCTATTCTACATTTTCCTTGATCTCATAGAAACATAGAAAATAGGTGCAGGAGGAGGCCATTCGGCTCTTCGAGCCAGCACCGCCATTCAATGTGATCATGGCTGATCGTCCCCTATCAATAACCCGTGCCTGCCTTCTCCCCATATCCCTTGACTCCACTAGCCCCTAGAGCTCTATCTAAGTCTCTCTTAAATCCATCCAATGACTTGGCCTCCACTGCCCTCTGTGGCAGGGAATTCCACAAATTCACAACTCTCTGGGTGAAAAAGTTTTTTCTCACCTCAGTGTTAAATGACCTCCCCTTTATTCTAAGACTGTGGCCCCTGGTTCTGGACTCGCCCCACATTGGGAACATTTTTCCTGCTTCTAGCTTGTCCAGTCCTTTTATAATTTTATATGTTTCTATAAGGTCCCACCTCATCCTTCTAAACTCCTGTGAATACAAGCCTAGTCTTTTCAATCTTTCCTCATATGACAGTCCCGCCATCCCAGGGATCAATCTCGTGAACCTGCGCTGCTCTGCCTCAATCACAAGGATGTTCTTCCTCAAATTAGGAGACCAAAACTGTACACAATACTCCAGATGTGGTCTCACCAGAGCCCTATACAACTGCAGAAGAACCTCTTTACTCCTATACTGAAATCCTCTTGTTATGAAGGCCAAGATTCCATTAGCTTTCTTCACTGCCTGCTGTACCTGTACACTAACTTTCAGTGACTGGTGTACAAGGACGCCCAGGTCTCTCTGTACCTCCCCCTTACCTAACCTCACCCCATTGAGATAATAATCTGCTCCCTTGTTTTTGCCGCCAAAGTGGATAACCTCACATTTATCTATATTATACTGCATCTGCCACGCATCTGCCCACTCACTCAACCTGTCCAGGTCACCCTGCAACCTCCCAACATCCTCTTCACAGTTCACACTGCTACTCAGCTTTGTGTCATCCGCAAACTTGCTAGTATTGCTCCTAATTCCCTCTTCCAAATCATTAATAAATATGGTGAACAGTTGCGGCCCCAACAACGAGCCTTGTGGCACTCCACTCGCCACTGCCTCACATTCTGAAAAGGACCCGTTCACTCCTACTCTTTGCTTCCTGTCTGCCAACCAATTTTCTATCCACGTCAACACCCTACCCCCAATACCATGTGCTCTAATTTTAGTCACCAGTCTCCCGTGCGGGACCTTATCAAAGGCATTCTGAAAGTCTAGATGCACTACATCCACAGGCTCCCCTTCATCCATTTTACTTGTCACTTCCTCAAAATATTCCAAAAGATTAGTCAAGCATGATTTCCCTTTCATAAATCCATGCTGTCTTGGACTAATCCTTTTCCTGCTATCCAAATGCCCCATTATTACCTCTTTAATAATTGACTCCAGCATCTTTCCCACCACCGAAGTCAGACTAACTGGTCTGTGATTCCCCGTTTTCTCTCTCGCTCCTTTCTTGAAAAGTGGGATAACATTAGCTATCCTCCAATCCACAGGAACCGATCCTGAATCTATTGAACATTGGAAAATGATCACCAATGCGTCTACTATTTCTAGAGCCACCTCCCTGAGGACCCTGGGATGCAGACCATCAGGCCCAGGGGATTTATCATCCTTCAGTCCCATTAGCCTACCCAATACTATTTCTCGCCTAATGAAATTTTTTTTCAGTTCCTCTACCCCCTTAGATCCTCTGTACTCCAGTACGTCTGGGAGATTGTCCATTCTCATTGTCCTGCTACATTTGGGAATCTCAATTCCCTTAGTCCTGTTTTCACGCCTTAGACTTCCATATCTATGTGTCTCCCTCTCCCCTGACTCTCAGTCTGAAGGAGGGTGTCCCGCTGAGTTGCTCCAGCATTTTGTGTTGTTAATTACTGGACCCTGACTGTCTCTGTGGTTTCTGTCATCCAATTTGCAGCAGTGTTGAAACAAGCGGATATACAAGCGCAGAATCCTTCACGCAAAACAATGCCAGGACCCTCAAAACCTCGCCGTCCCAGACCAGGTAAGCCCTTCATCTGTCCTCAGCCTTCAAAATGTCACCTCACCGGGTAAGTTGTCGGTCAGCTTCGAATGTTGGGCGGCCCGGTGGCGCAGTGGTAGAGTTGCTGCCTCACAGCACCAGAGACCTGGGTTCGATCCTGACTGCGGGTGCTGTCTGCACGGAGTTTGCACGTTCTCCCTGTGAAATTGTCTTTCTGCTGACTGGTTAAAAGCTTCTCACAGTACCTCGGCGCAGGTGACAATGAACTAAACTAACCTACAAACCTGCACATCTTTGGAGTGTGGATGGAAACTGGTGCTCCCGGGGAAAACCCACGCGGTCACAGGGAGAACGTGCAAACTCCGCACAGACAGCACCTGTAGACAGGATCAAATCCGGGTCTCTGACGCTGTGAAGCAGCAACTCCACCGTGCCGCCCCATAATCGAAGAGCAGCACAGATTAAATAGCGGAAAAACCACATACTTGTTACCCTTTAACAGCACCAGCAATCCTTTCAGGTCCGGTCAGGTCAGGTCGGGGGGAATTCCCTCCGCCACAGGTACCATGTAATCCCGTGCTACCTGCTCCATGGTTGGATAGTCGGCGACTAAACCGTCTCCCCACCTGGTATTCCAGGTGAGGAGGGGGCTGTGGACCCCCCAGCCGGACCAGAAACAAGACCTGTCAAAGGGCGGATGAGCTCCTAGCGATCCGACGGCCATCCACACTTCAGTAGCAGTTGCGATCACTGTCGTACGTAGCATTGTAAGGAATGATGATAAAGCACAAACACACACACACACCAAAATCCTGTACTTCCAGCGGCGGAAGTACGCAGGAACTGGAGGACAGAGATGTGTGGTGCGTCCGTCACCATTCCCGTTGAAAACCAGATCACTGCATCGCTAATGTTTTCAACGAGGATGATGATGATGATGATGATGAGCAATCCTTTCCCGTTCACCTCCCTCCAGTTCCCTTCTCTCCCTCCCCACCCTTCCCCCTTCCCTGCCACCTTTGGAAAACCAGCAGTCCAGACATATTGGTCATATCGAGGGCAATTTGTGAATTCTCACAGTGGCTGTGGGTTCTGGGATCGTGCAGGATTGAAGAGAGGGAATAGGATCACAAGCAATTGTCAAAATAGGGAGGGGCTCACCACTTTGTCAATCTGCCCGTCTGATGTTTTATTATTAATGTTTTATTATTAATGTTCAATGGTTTATGTGTCATTCCCAAGTGTCACTGTATGTCACTTGTGGGCGGAACACCAAGGCAAATTCCTTGCATGTGAATACTTGGCAATAAGCATATTCATTCATTCATGAAGAAGGGTCTCGACCCGAAACGTCACCCATTCCTTCTCTCCACAGATGCTGCCTGTCCCGCTGCGTTACTCCAGCTTTTCGTGTCTATCTTCGGTTTAAACCAGCATCTGCGGTTCCTTCCCACACGATTCACCCTCTTGACTAGTTGTCAAAGTGAGAAAGCAGCAGCAGGCTATACAAATTCCACTTATCTTTCAGATAGGGACTGATCAGTCTGCTCTGAGCATTTTCTTGAGGAATTGGTGTTCCATAATTGACATTTCACTTGTGAGCATAGAACTTAGAACAGTACAGAGTAGGATCAGGCCCTTCGGCCCACAACGTCTGTGCTGCACATGATGCCGCGATAAACTCCTCAGCCCGAATGCCGTCCATAACGGTCCACTCTTTGCACAGCCACGTGCCAATCTAAAAGCCTTTTAAACGCCACTATCGTATCTGCCTCCACCACCACCCCAGGCACCCACCACCCTCCATGTAAAAAACTTGCCCCGCACATCTCCTTTAAACTTTGCCCCACTCACCTTCGACCTATACTCTCCAGTCTTTGACATTTCCACCCTGAAAAATACATACATATATATGAATATATAGGTATAACCTATCTATGCCTCTCATAATTTTATACTGTATACTTCTATCAAGCACATTGGCCTTCATCAGTCAGAGTATTGAGTATAGACGTTGGGAGGTCATGTTGCAGTTGTATAAGCAATCAATTCAAGTCAATTTTATTTGTATAGCACATTTAAAAACAACTCGCGTTGACCAAAGTGCTGTACATCAGTGAAGGTACTAATGTGCTACATACAGTGGTACACAGACCTGACAATACATACTTAAACTGTTTACAGCGCAATTGGAGTATTGTGTTCAGTTCTGGGCACCATGTTATAAGAGAGAAATTGAATTGAATACTTTATTGTCGTATGTGACAAGTATCAGGCAAATTCTCTGCTTTCACACTCAAGGTGTGCAAATAGTCGCCTGTGAAAGGCACCGACAAAGATACAAACTCCAACCCCCCCCCCCCCCCCATGGAGGTCCCCCCTCGCTGGGTCCGCATTGTTTCTCCCCCTCCCCCATGCCGGGTCCTCCTCTGTTCCTTCCCTCAGGGACGCCGTCCTCACTTCCACGTGTCCGTCCTCGCCCGTCGGTCGGCGCCTTCATCGGCCGCTGCAACGACCTCTACTCCAATGCCGCCAGATCCTCTCTGGGCACTTCCGGAGCACCGACCCAGTTATCAAGTTGGAAAGGGTGCAGAGAAGATTTACAAAAATGTTGCCAGTAATCGAGGGTGTGAGCTATGGAATAGAGGTCGAGCAGGCTGGGTCTCTATTCCCCGGAGAGCAGGAGGATGAGGGGTGATCGTATAGAGGTACATAAAATCATGAGAGGAATAGATTGGGTTGGCCCACAGAGTCTCGTGCCCAGAGTGGAGGAACCAGAGGGAATAGGTTCAAGGTAAGGAGGCAAGATTTAATGGGAACCTGAGGGGCAACCTTTGTGCACAAAGAGTGGTGGGTGCATGGAATGAGCTGCCCGAGGAGGTAGTTGAGGCTGGTACGATCCCAACATTTAAGAAGCAATTGGAGAGGTACATGGATAGGACGGGTTTAGAGGGATATGGGCCAAACACTAGTGTGGGACTATTGAATCTGGGACATGTTGGCCATTGTGGGGAAGTGGACTGAAGGTCCTGTTTCACACTGCACCACTCCATGACTCCCCTCAGCCTCCGACGCTCCAGAAATAATGTCACAAAGTGTGTTCAGCCTTGCAGGAGGATAAGTGATTGTGTACGCGTTATCAAACAACAAATCACACACGCACATACATTCGTTCTGGCGGTAGGGTGTGAGCTAGTCTGCGATGTGGTGTTTACTTTAATACACGTGTCCATTTGCCTCACCCAGCGCCACGCCAAACTTCAGCTCGCCCATTCCTCTGACCGGCGACGGGCAGACCGACGCGGACATCCTCGCCTTCGTGCGGGCAAGGCAAAGCCTCATGCAGAAGAAAGGTGAGACCAAAAAGAGTGAGTGGAACTCCTAAGGTCATAAGGTCATAAGAGATAGGAACAGATTTACGTCATTCGGCCCATCAACGTCCACTCTGCCATTCAATCATGGCTGATCTATCTCTCCCTCCTTACCCCATTCTCCTGCCTTCTCCCCATAACCCCTGACACCTGTACTGATCAAAAATCTACCTAACTCTGCCTTAGAAATATCCATTGACTTGGCCTCCACAGCCTTTTGTGACAAATAATTCCACAGATTCACCACCCTCTGACTAACAAAATTCCTCCTCATCTCCTTCCGAAAGGAACATCCTTTAATCTGAGGCTATGGCTTATAGTCCTAGAATCTCCCACCAGTGGAAATATCCTCTCCACATCCACTCTATCCAAGCCTTTCACTATTCTGTACTTTTCATTGGAGTCCCCCTCATCCTTCTAAACTCGGGCGAGTACAGGCCCAGTGCCTACTAACGCTCATCATATGCTAACCCACTCATTACAATACAATACAATACAATACCATTTATTGTCATTTGAACCTCATTGAGGTTCAAACGAAATTTTGTTTCTGCAGTCAAACATACAAGAAGAAAAAAACCAAGACACAACACATTTTACACAAACATCCATCACAGTGAATATCCTCCTCACTGTGATGGAAGGCAAAGTCTTATCTCTCCCCTGCACTCCCCATTCTTCTCCCGGTCAGAGTCAAAGCCCCTGGCGGGTGATAGTATATGTCCCGCGGCCATTCATGCCGCGCCGGGCGATGCAAGGCCCCGCTCCGGGTCTTGATGTTGGAACCCCCGGAGGGCCCTAGCAAGTCCCGTGGCCATCAAAGCCGCGCCGGGTGATGTAAGGCCCCGCTCCAGGTCGTCTTCAACCCCGCAACTCGGGCGGGAGAAGTTGCTGCCGCGGGAGCTCCGAAAAGCGGTCTCCCACCTGGGACCCGCGAGCTCCCGGTGTTACCGTCCACCGGCCTGCAGCTGGAGCCTCCGAATCTCCAGGGTCGGGCAGCAGCAGCGCGCCACCGCAGCTCCTCCCGTTCCCAACTCGGCCAGCTCCACGATGGTGAGTACCCGCAGCTCTGCGACTGGAGCCCCAGGTCCGGTTGGAGGCCGCTCCACGGTGCTAGGCCCCAACGTCAGCGGAGACCCGACAGAGAAAAGGTCGGGTCCTCCGTACAGGGAAAAGAATTAAAAAGTTTCCCCACCCCACCCCCCACACATATCCAGCTAAAAAAAAACACTAAACTAACAACACTCAAACGCGACAAAAAAAATTTTTTTTAAAAGACAGACGGACTGCAGAGGCCACTGCGACGAGAGTTGCGCCGCCCATTCCTGGGATCATTCTTATAAACCTCCTCTGGACCCTCTCCAGAGCCAGCACATCCTTCCTCAGAGAGGTGGAGAAGGTTTCCTCAGATCCTTCCTCAGATATGGTGCCCAACTCCTGGCAGAGAACGATTGCAAGGGTGCGGGATTGGGGGTCGAGGGAAAAAGCCAGAGAACACGGCCGGCCAACACAAACATTACAATGGAACAAACCAAGAGGTAGTTACTTGTGTAGGAAGGAACTGCAGACGCTGGTTTACACCAACGATAGACACAAAATGCTGGAGTAACTCAGCGTGACAGGCAGCATCTCTGGAGAGAAGGAATGGGTGACGAGTCGGGTCGAGACCCTGTAGAAGGGCCTGGATCTGCAGCGTCACCCGTTCCTTCTCTCCAGAGAAGCTGCCTGACCCGCTGAGTTACTCCAGTATTTTGTATCTAGCTGGTTACTTGTGTCGGAAGGAACTACAGGTGCTGGATTAAACCGGAGATTGACACAAAATGCTGGAGTATCTCAGTGTCCCGCTGAATTACTCCAGCATTTTGTGCCTGTCTTCGAGCTAGTTACTTTCCCTTCCTATAACTTCCTGAATTTACTTCGAGGGAAGCAGGCGTTGGAACAGCAAAGTGATGGTGATGAAAGGAGTTCAAAGGAGGCCACTTCTCCTTAAAATGCAGACAGATTTTTTCAAGAGTAAAACACAAAGTGCTGGAGTGACTCAGGGGATCAGGCAGCATCTTTAGCCTTTGGAGCTGCAGCACGGTAACAATCCCTTCAGCCCACCGAGTCTGCAGTGACCAGTTTTCACCCCCGTACACCAACACTATCCCACACACAAGAAACAATTTAAAATTGTACCGAAGCCAATTAACCTTCATACCTGCATGTCTTTGGAGTGTGGGAGGAAACCAGAGCACCCGGAGAAAACCCACGTGGTCAGAGGAAGAACCATATAACAATATAACCATATAACAATTACAGCACGGAAACAGGCCTTCTCGGCCCTTCCAGTCCGTGCCGACCATTCATTTTCCCCTAGTCCCATCTACCTGCACTCAGACCATACCCCTCCATTCCCTTCCCGTCCATCCACCTATCCACTTTACTTTTAAATGTTAAAATCGATCCTGCCTCCACCACTTCTGCTGGAAGATCATTCCACACAGCCACCACTCTCTGAGTAAAGAGGTTCCCCCTCATGGTACCCCTAAACTTCTGTCCCTTAATTCTCATGTCATGCCCTCTTGTTTGAATCTTCCCTACCCTCAATGGGAAAAGCTTATCCACGTCAACTCTGTCTATCCCTTTCATCATTTTAAAGACCTCAATCAAGTCCCCCCTTGACCTTCTGCGCTCCAAGAAGGTACAAACTCTGCACCGACAGCACCTGCAGTCGGGATGGAACCCGGGTCTCTGGCGCTGTGAGGCAGCAACTCTACCGCTGCACCACGGTGCCATCTGTGGAGGGAAATAGACATGCGACCTTTCAGGACCAGACCCCTCTTCAGTCTTTGGCTCATTCTCTTTCACAGAAGTCTGAAGAAGGATCGCAACCCGAAACGTTGCCTGTTCATTCCCTCCGCCGCCGAACTCGCCGAGTTCCTCCAGCACTTTGTCATAGTGCCACACAGCACCAAAACTGACCCCTTGGCCCAAAGCATTCATGTGGAGGGTCTCTCGAGAACCCGGGTTTAATTTAGTATAGAGACACAGCGTGGAAACGGGCCCTTCGGCCCACCGACTCCGCGCCGACCAGCGATCTCCACACATTAACACTGCCCTGCACACACTAGGGACAATTTACATTTAAATACCAAGCCAATTAACCTACAACCCCGCACGTCTTTAGAGTGAGGGAGGAACCAGAGCACACGGAGAAAATCCACGCGGTCACGGGGAGAACGTACAAACTCCGTGCAGACAGCACCCGTAGTCTCTGGCGCTGTAAAGCAGCAACTCTTGTGCCACCGTGCTGCCCCTTCAAGTTAACTCAACCTGGCCAGCCAAGATCCTCTATCTAAGTTCTAAGCATTAGCGCCAAGTTCTGCATTTAATGGCCACTCCCTCTATTGGTGATCCAGTAGGCTCGTGTCATTTGCGTCAATTGGCTAGCAACAATGATGTATTTTGCAGCAGAACCTTCCCATCGTTGCTTGCCAATTTCCAATATCAGGGTGTGTAGGCAGGAACTGCAGATGCTGTTTAAACCAAAGATAGACGCAAAAAGCTGGAGTAACTCAGCGGGTCAGGCAGCATCTGGGGAATAGCAATAGGTGACGTTTCAGGTCGAGACCCTTCTTCAGACTGAAAGTCAGGGGAGAGGGAAACGAGAAATATAAACGGTGAAGTAGCGTGATATAGAATAAATTAATGAAAATATGCAAAAAAGTAAACATAATCGAGGTGCAGTAGAGCACACAATGTTCCATTGTTGGCTGTGGGGAAGGTGATAACGAACTATACAGACAGTGAGACTCAACAGCGCGACAGTGAATCTAGTACGGCGACTAGTTGGACGACACGGTGGCGCAGCGGTAGAGTTGCTGCCTTACAGCGCCTGCAGCGCCAGAGTGGGTTCGATCCCGACTACTGGTGCTGTCTGTACGGAGTTTGTACGTTCTCCCCGTGAGTTTTCTCCAAGATCTCCGGATTCCTCCCACACGCCAAAGACGTACAGGTTTGTAGATTATTAGGCTTGGTGTGTGTGTGTAAATTGTCCCTAGTGTGTGTAGGATAGTGTTAATGTGCAGGGATTGTTGGTCGTCACTGATTCAGTGGGCCGAAGGGCCTGTTTCCATGCTGTATCTCTAAACTAATCTGAACTAGGGTGGGGGAGGGACAGAGAGAACGGAGATGCAATTGGCCAGCTGCAAGGGGCAGATCCTATTGCAAAGAGTTGGGCAATTTGGAGACTTGAAGGTCACTAAGCATTTGCATTTCAATGCAGTTTATCTATCTCTAGCACTCACGCCCAGTGCACACAATCTTCAGTTTAAACCAGCACCTGCACATCCCTCCAACACTCAAAGCACCGAAGTCCCAATTAATCACACACTGGCAAGGTTGGTCACACAAGAAGCAAGAACGGCAATCAGGTTGAGGCAAATAGGCTGTGAATATTTCCTTGTCTGAATACCTCGTCTGAATTTTCCATTTGCCAAGCAGATATCTGACCATGGACAGATGGTGCTGGCGCTAATGCGAATCATTGCTTTATTATCTAATCTGCCACTGGCTTCCAGGTCTCAGTAAACAGTGGCGTTCTGATTGCAGAAATGGCACGTTTGAAACAGGATGCAAACAGGAAGGAAGACATTGACATTTCTTCCCAATTCAAATGATTTTATTTCTTTGTTAAAGAAGGAACTGCAGATGCTGGAGAATCGAGGGTTACACAAAAAGCTGGAGAAACTCAGCGGGTGCAGCAGCATCTAAGGAGCGAAGGAGATCGGCGACGTTTCGGGTCGAGACCCTTCTTCAGACAAAGATTTTATTTCTTTGTCTAGTGTTCTTTCCTCCATCTTTTGGAATAGTAACATAGGACCACTAGAGGACTAGTATACTGTCTGAAGAAGGGTCTCAACCCGTAACGTCACCCACTCCTCCCCTGCTGCCTGTCCTGCTGAGTTACTCTTCAGTGTAAACCAGCACCTGCAGTTCCTTCCCACACACCAGTGGACTGGCTTAGCTTAGTTTTGAGATACAGCGCGGAAACAGGCTCTTCGGCCCACCTAGTCTGCACCGACCAGCGATCGCTTGAATACTAACACTGTCCTACACACACTAGGGACAATTTACAATTATGCCAAGCCAATTAACCTACAAACCTGTACGTCTTTGGAGTGTGGGACAAAACCGAAGATCTCGGAGAAAACCCACGCAGGTCACGGGGAGAACGTACAAACTCCGTACAGACGGCACCCGTTGTCAGGATCGAACCCGGATCTCCGGCGCTGTGAGGCAGCAACTCTACCGCTGCGCCACCGTGCTGCCTGGTGTTGGGAGTGCATGGAGTGTTTGGAACAATGGACTGCATCACAACTAAGAATCCCATGTCCTTTTATCCTCCCCCCCTCCCTGATGTCCACTTCCACATCTCCCTCTCTTTGTCTTTAAGCAGATGGGTTTGTAGGTTAATTGGCTTCTGTGAATTGTCCCTAGTGCATAGGATAGTGCTAGTGTGATCGCTGGTTGGCGTGGACGAGTACTGGTACCCTTTTGTCTCCTTTTCATGTTCATAAATTCATAGGTTATAGGAGCAGAATTAGGCCATTCGGTTCAACAGGTCTACTCCACCATTCAATCATGGCCGATCTATCTCTCCCGCTCAACCCCATTCTCCTGCTTTCTCCTCATAACCCCTGACACAGGTACGAATCAAGGATCTGTTCATCTCTGCATTTAAAACATCCATTGACGGCCTCGACAGCCCTCTGTGGCAATGAATTCCACTCTGTGTTGGAAGGAACTGCAGATGTTGGTTTAAACCGAAGATAGACACAAAAAAGCTGGAGTAACTCAACGGGACAGGCAGCATCTCTGGAGAGAAGGAATGGGTGACTTTTCGGATTCGAACCCTTCTTCAGACCCTCTGACTAAAGAAATTCTTCCTCATCTTAGTTTTAAAAGATACGTCCTTTATTTCTGAGGCTATGGCCTCTGGTGCTGGACTCTCGCACCAGTGGAAACTCCCTCCACATCCACCCTATCCAGGGCTCTTCACCTTCAGCCTTTGTCACTTAAGGGCCTGTCCTACCAGCATCCGACTCCATGCGATGAGCGCGATCAAACTAGAAGCGGGGGCCGCGCGCAGGTCGGGTGATCCCCTGTACAGGGCCGTTCCCACCAGCATGCACCTGCATGCGGCAAGCGCGACCAAACCGGCAGTGAGGGCCGCACGGAGGTTGGGTGAGTGGCGCAATGCGGCGCAAAGTGAGGCGAACTTGGAGCGAAGTCTTAAAGGTAAGTTCGCCAGGACAGAGAGGGGCACACAGAGAGGGGCACAGAGGCACACACACAGAGGGGCACGGAGCCACACACATAGAGGGTCACAGAGGCACCTACAGAGAGGGTCACGGAGGCACGACGTCGAGACGGTGTGTAATGCGTCGAGGCGACTGCGAGCCGACAAGCCATTGCCAAGCCAAGTCAGTTTTTCGGAGCCCCGCGTGATGTCGGGATGAACTCCGCACAATTCCGCACGGCTCCGGCGATCGGAGTGGGACCGGCCCCGCGACGCCGGACGGCTCAAGCGACCACGTTAGGTCGTGCTCATCGCATAGAGTCGCATGCTGGTGGGACAGGCCCTTTACTGAACCCATCTGCCAACCACTGCCTCCTCACTCACCTGCAAACACCTATCACTTGCCAGACTTTGCCTCTTCCCACTCCACCTCTCTTTTCCAGCTCGCTCCACACCCCCCACACCCCCCCTTCCCATTCCAAGAAGGATCCTGAACCAAACCATCATTTGTACATTTCCTTTGTCACCTACCCCACCCACCTGCTAACCAGACCCCCTTCACCTGCATCCACCTATCACTCACCAAGCTTTGCCCTGCCCCAACCTCTCCTTTCCAGCTTTTTCCCCCCTGCTACAATCCGTCTGAAGACGGGATCTTGCCCGAACCGTCGGCTATCCATTCCTTCCACACAGACGCTGCCTGACCCAGTGCATTTCCCCAGCAGTCTGTGTTTCCCTGTGTCTGAATCCAATGGTGGCCTGCAGTCAAATATTTCAAAGCACATCACGGGTCTTTCCACCAATCTTTCCACCACCAAGCACAAGAAGCGACAAGACAGACACCATTGTATGCAGATGCCGAGAAGTGCGTTCAGCTCTGGATGAACAACTTCTGATCTTGTGTGTGGACTCGATGAGAAGAAGACGGAAGTGCACGCAAGCACAAGCAGGCACCAAGCGTAGATGTAAGGACGTGTAACCAAAAGATTGGTCAACTTTATTTTAGAGACACGGTGTGGAAACAGGTCCTTCTGCCCACCCAGTCCACGCAACCAGCGATCACACTAGCATTATCCTATGCACTAGGGACAATTCACAGAAGCCAATTAACCTACAAACCCACATGTCTTTGGAGTGTGGGAGGAAAAATAGAGCTCTAGGGGCTAGTGGAGTCAAGGGATATGGGGAGAAGGCAGGCACGGGTTATTGATAGGGGACGATCAGCCATGATCACAATGAATGGGGGTGCTGGCTTGAAGGGCCGAATGGCCTCCTCCTGCACCTATTTTCTATGTTTCTATGAAACCGGAGCACCCGGAGAAAACCCACACAGGTCACAGGGAGAACGTACAAACTCCATACAAACAGCACCCGAGGATAGGATTGAACCCGGGTCTCTGGCGCTGTGATGCAGTAACTCTACTGCTGCGCCACCTTGCAGAGCTACAGAGGTTGAGAAAGTGAAGGATGAATAGAAAGGTTTTATAACCAAGGTCAAGGTCACTGCGCAGGAGCGGTGGTGAGAGAATGCAATGACACAACTTCAGGCTGGGAGGGTGGGAGATTGGGAGGGTGGTTAAGCGATGCTGATCAGGCACAGTAGATTAATGTCTGTGCCGAACATGATGCCAAGACCAACTCTCATCTCCATGAACTTAATCCATTCCAGTATATCGTGTGCTTAAAAGTCTCTTAAACGCCACTACCGCATCTGCCACCACCACCCTGTACACTATCCTATGCACTAGGGACTGGAAACACATTCCAAGCACCCGCCAGCCCGCTGTGTAAAATAACTCAACCCGCACATCCCCTTTATAGAGAGAGTACAGAGGAGATTTATTAGAATGTTGCCTGGGTTCCAGCAACTAAATTACAGAGAAAGGTTGAACAAGTTAGGTCTTTATTCTTTGGAGTGCAGAAGGTTAAGGGGGAACTTGATTGAGGTCTTTAAAATGATGAAAGGGATAGACAGAGTTGACGTGGATAAGCTTTTCCCATTGAGGGTAGGGAAGATTCAAACAAGAGGGCATGACATGAGAATTAAGGGACAGAAGTTTAGGGGTAACATGAGGGGGAACTTCTTTACTCAGAGAGTGGTGGCTGTGTGGAATGAGCTTCCAGCAGAAGTGGTGGAGGCAGGATCGATTTTTAACATTTAAAAGTAAAGTGGATAGGTATATAGACGGGAAGGGAATGGAGGAGTATGGTCTGAGTGCAGGTAGATGGGACTAGGGGAAAATAAATGGTCGGCACGGACTGGAAGGGCCGAGAAGGCCTGTTTCCGTGCTGTAATTGTTATATGGTTATATGGTTTAATGCCCCGCTCACCTTAAAGCTAGGTCCTCCAACCGTTGTTCGTTCCATCCTGGGAAAAAGGTTCTGACTGTCCACCCTATCTGTGCTTCTCAAAATGTTATATACTTTTATCAGGGACGGCATAGTGGCGCAGGGGTAGAGTTGCTGCCTTACAGGGCCAGAGACATAGAAACATAGAAACATAGAAAATAGGTGCAGGAGTAGGCCATTCGGCCCTTCGAGCCTGCACCGCCATTCAATGTGATCATGGCTGATCATCCAACTCAGTATCCCGTACCTGCCTTCTCTCCATACCCCCTGATCCCTTTAGCCAGAAGTGCCACATCTAACGCCCTCTTAAATATAGCCAATGAACTGGCCTCAACTACCTTCTGTGGCAGAGAATTCCAGAGACTCACCACTCTCTGTGTAAAGAATGTTTTCCTCATTTCGGTCCTAAAGGAATTCCCCCTTATCCTTAGACTGTGACCCCTTGTTCTGGACTCCCCCAACATCGGGAACAATCTTCCCAGCATCTAGCTTGTCCAACCCCTTAAGAATTTTGTAGGTTTCTATAAGATCCCCCCTCAATCTTCTAAATTCCATCGAGTACAAACCGAGTCTATCCAATCTTTCCTCATATGAAAGTCCTGACATCCCAGGAATCAGTCTGGTACCTGACTATGGATCAGGTAGCGAGCGATCCTGGCACTGGGTGCTGTCTGTACGTTCTCCTTGTGATCACGTGGGTTTTCTCCGGGTGCTCCGGTTTCCTCCCCCACTCCAAAGGCGTACAGGTTTGTAAGTTCATTGGCTTCTGTAAATGGTAAATTGTCCCTAGTGTGTAGGATAGTGCTAGTGTATGGGGTGATCGCTGGTCAGCGCGGCCTCAGTGGATCTGTTTCCACGCTGTATTTCTGAAGTCTATAGGTCTCCCCTCAACCTCCACACTCCAAAGACAATCCAAGTCTGTCCAACCTCTTCTTGGACTAGGCAGGAGTAATGGTATTTATACGTATCCGGATTCTTGCATCAGTGAACCCAGCCAGATAGCGGGAGTTTTTTAATTTAATGAATCTGCAAAAACAACGCACCATTTTAACAGGAAAGAAATGACCAGTTTATTAATAAAAGTATCAGTTACACTAAAATCTTCTTGAACCTGGCGTAGAATCTGGGGTCATCGCCATTAATGCTCAAGAAGGAACTGCAAGCGCTGGTTTACACCGAAGAGAGACACAAAATGCTGGAGTAACTAATTTTAGTTTAGTTTGTTGTCACGTGTACCAAGGTACAGTGAAAAGCTTTTGTTGCGTGCTAACCAGTCAGCAGAAAGACAATACATGATTACAATGGACCCATTTACAGTGAACAGATACATGATAAGGGAATAACGTTTAGTGCAAGGTAAAGCCAGCAAGGTCCGATCAAGGATAGTCCGAGGGTCACCAAAGAGGTAGATAGTAGTTCAGCACTGCCCCATGGTTCAGGCAGCATCTCTGGAGAAAAGGAATAGGTGACGTTTCAGGTCGAGACCCTTCCTCAGATTCAAGCTTCAGACTGCAGTGTAATGAAGGGCCCCGAGCCCAAAACGTCACCTGTTCCTTTTCTCCAGAGTTGCTGGTTGCCCCGCTGAGTTACTCCAGCAGTGTGTGTCTGTCTTCGGTTTAAAACAGCATCTGCAGTTCCTTCCGACACGCTGTGTTCTTCTCGAGCGGCCTACCGAAGGACTTGTTGGGTGACCACACTAGATCAACGCTTTCAATGCAAATGCAGAGCCATGGAGGAACGAATCAGAGCATCTGCGACACCTGTACCCTCAATGCCCACATGCTTCTGCTCACCTGGACCTGAAGGTTATGTCAGGTCAGGAAGCTCAAATAGTCGGGGGATACCATGAAGGAAGCAGGAAAGAGGAAGCACTGTTAACAGTCCTTATTTTCCAATGGTGCAAATTGATATTTTTTTTAAACGCTGACCTTAATAAAATTATCTCACTTTGCAGGTCTAAGAACGAAATAGTTGTCGTCGAAGACCATGACCAGCGGATTGGCAGGACCGATGCTTGGAATGTTCTGGGAAGCAGCAATCACTTTCCGACATCAGGGAACCAGCTCCAAGATGTGGCATCCGATGTTTGAATGCAAGTCAAGGAGGAACAGGGCGCAACTATAATTGTGCGTTCCCTGCCTACGCTTTCCAACGGCAAGTTTGCCATCGCATCTTCTCCTCAATGGACAAGATATTGTTTTCCGGAGGATATTGCTCACAAAGGCCCACTGGCACGCTCTTCAATGTTTCCCTGACTGTTGCTGGATTGCTGGGAATCAACGCCACCTTTTCTCTGGCACCTTGCGAGATAAGACGGTGTGTCCTGCAGTCCTTTGGCCCATTTTATCACCATGTTTACTCGCTGTGCCTCTCTGCGCAGGCTGGGGGACCTTGATATCGACCAAATGATCAGAGTCGGGTGGCCGCTACATGTTCCCAATGCCACCTG
This sequence comes from Raja brachyura, assembly GCA_963514005.1. Next base: position 23,536,842 of record OY740785.1, on the reverse strand, counting down.
AGTCACAAGAGCAAATAAACTCATCATTGTGCAACTCCGTGAGTTCAGTAAATGCAGGGGTAAGGTAGAGTGACGGTTAACTTACTGCGGTAGTTAATTTGGACCCAGAGATATCAATGTAATCTCAATGGCACCTTATCAACGGTACTTTAAGTTCTCCTTTTAAGTTCAGTAAAACTCTTAAGGGCCTGTCCCACTTAGGCTATTTTTTAGACGACTAGGCTGTCGCCACATGGTCGCCGGGGTGTCGCCTTTATGGACTGAGTCGTCTCCTCAGTCGCCCAAAGAGTCGTAGCATCTTTCAGGTCGCCGCTGGATTTTCAACATGTTCAAATATTTTCGGCGACAGTGCGTTTGACGCCAATGAGCGTAGCTTGACTTCTCCTGACGTTGGTGCTGTTGTAGGTTGTCGCCGGGTGACGTTGGTTGTCGCCGGTGCCGACCTCGGTGAATTCCATTGGCGACTACCTACATCAACCTACGTCAACCGGCGACTGAATTGTCTTCAGTTGTCTTCAGTTGGCGCCGACAGGGTCGTTGCTTATCGTAGTTTGTCGCGAGTGGACGTAGGCTGCCTTCGGTTGTCGTAGATTGTCGCCTGTGTGTTCGTAGGTTGTCGTAGGTGTGGTCGTAGGTGGACGTCCTAATGGGTCGCCGGTTGTCGGTAGCTTGCCGTAGCCATTGTCGTAGGGGATCCAGTCGCCAGTTTTTCGGTGACCTGCCACGACTATGACAGTCGCCTACAAAAACTGCTTAAGTGGGACAGGCCCTTCACTCAACATAGGCACAATCATACTTAAATACACGAGTGCAGGGAGAATAGATTCCCCAACAGTTACCATGTTTCTGGAGCCATTTTGTATAATTCAAGTCTAAAGTTGTTAAAGATGTGCAGTCTCAACCTGGCCATAAAGGCCCGTTGTCCTGGCGACAGCACTGGGTCGGAGTTGCAGGGGTCGGCCTGGCGATGCGTCGGTGTCCTCCACTGCGGCTCAGTGCACTGCAGGCCACGTCCGATCCACGCTCTCGGCCTCTTAATGCGGCGCCCAATCTAACTGAGCCCCAGGCTGCTGCAGGGCCTCCAGCGGCCCACTAAACCGACAACTTGTCGCGGACACGTCAACCCGCCAACAAGCCGTCCCTGCAGCCACCGCTCGACCTCCGTGCCCCGGGGCGCCTCCCACAGCCTACCTCGCAACCCCCAGAGCGCCCCCTGGAGTGCTGAAGGTTGGTCCCCAGCCCAATCACCAGCACCGATCCTCTTCTATGTCTGTCGCTGCCACCATGTTGAATTGGGTTCCCATGAAAGCTGGGGGAAGTTATTGTGGAAACAGAATAAACAACTGGACTAATAGCACTGCAGAAGCTCACCACAGCAAGCAAAATATAGAAAGATGGTGGTTTACCAAGGAAAGACTCAAAGTGCTGGAGTCACAGTGAACCAAGCAGCATTTTAGTTTAGTTTAGAGATACAGACCATGTCAAGGTCTTTCTGAAAGTCCATGTAGACAATGTCCATTACCCTGCCAGTTTAGCTTAGCTTATTTTACTTTAGTGATACGGCACAGAAACAGGCCCTTCATCCCACCGAGTCCACACTGATCAGCGACCCCCACACACTAACACTATCCTACACTCCAGGGACATTTTACAATTATACCAAACCAATTAATCGACAAACCTGTACATCTTTGGCGTGTGGGAGGGACCCGGAGAAAACCCACGCAGGTCACGGGGAGAATGTACAAACTCCATACAGACTGCACCTGTAGTCAGGATCGAACCTGGGACTCTGGCGCTGTGAGGCAGCAACTCTACCGCTGTGCCGCGCTAATGTACATAAAGTTCCTGAGCAACACAGTCGGCCAATTCTACGAATACATCCATTATGATCATTAAAGGTCCAGTCTAGGCTATGAATGCCATCTTTGTTGTGAAAGCAAACGTCCCACAAAGAACGGGACTTGCGCCTGATGCCAAGCCAGCCCACCCTTACCTCAGCCTTAACAAGCACTGATGTCCTCAGTACAACGTAGGTGGCCGATACGATGTCCCAAAGCTGCCTGGATCACAAGAGCAAATAACTCAGTGAAATGCAGGGTTGACATAGTCTGGCGGGTAACCTACTGGCAAACCACAAAGTGCTGGAGGAACTTCATGTGTGAGAACCTCATTTCCCAAGAATGATCCCAGGAATGAGTGGGTTAACCTATGATGAGAGTTTGTCGGCACTGGGCCTGTACTCACTAGAGTTTAGAAGGCTGAGGGGGGGGGACCTCATTGAAACGTATAGAATGGCAAAAGGCTGGGATAGAGTGGATGTGGAGAGGATGTTCCCACTAGTGGGAGAGTCTGGGACTGGAGGTCACAGCCTCAGATTAAAGCACGTTCTTTTAGGAAGGAGATGGGGAGACATTTATTTAGTCAGAAAGCGGTGAATCCCGACCTGAAACGTCACCCATTCCTTCTCTCCGGAGATGCTCTCTATCCGGCAGAGTTGCTTCTGCATTTTGAGTCTATCTTCGGTGTGAACCAGCATCTGCAGTTCCTATTTTCCTTCCTACACAAGAAGTCTTTTAAGATTTTTTTTTGTGTGCGTTTATTGAGGTGCCAAGAGTTCACTGGGTTACAGTGGCCTTTCAAACGTAGTGCAGTGATATCCCGTGATGTTTGCCAAGCTCATTGCCTTATTGAACGGAAGATAAACACATGGTGCCTGTGACAGCCTGTTGTTTGGAAACTAATGGGGATAGATTCGACTTGGTGTCAAAGGATAGTCAACCTCTTCACGGATGAAAAGAAAGAAGGCACAAGGTGCTGGAGTAACTCAGTGGGCCGGGCAGTATAATCTGGAGAACGTGGATAAGTGACGTCTCGTAGAACAGCACAGAACCCATTCAGCCCGCAAAAACCAGCCAAGACCATTGCTTTATCCACCTGCGCATAACCCATTTCCTCCATTCCCTACAGATCCAAGGCATATCTAAAAGCCTCCTAAACGCCACTATCCTATCTGCCTCCACCATCACCCCGGCAGTGTATTCCAGGCCCCCACCACCCTCTGTGTAAAAATAGTGCTCCGAGCATCTTCTTTATTCTTTGCCTCTCTCAACTAAGCTAAACCCGTTTTGTATTTTGATATTTCCACCCTAGGATAAAGGTTCTGAATGTCTACCCTATCTGTGTCTCTCTGACGAATATTGTACCACCAGGCTATATCAGAGAGTAATACGATCTTCCTTCACACTCTCTCCAGTCTAAAGAAGGGTCCCAATCCGAAATGACACCAGTCCATTCCCTCCACAGATGCAGCCTGACCCGCTGAGTTCCTCCAGCACTTTGTGCTTAGCTCAGGATGCCAACATCTGCAGTTCCTTATATCCCCGCACTCTTTCTTTTCAGTGTGGCGTGTGTATGGAACAAGCTGCCAGAGGTGGTGGTTGAGGCAGGTCCAGTAAAAGCATTTAAAAGACATTTGGACAGGTGCTTGGATAGGAGAGTTTTATAGGCTATCTTTGAGGCAGACTAGCGAGATGGGGCATCTTGGTCAGCATGGTCAAGTTGGGCCAAAGGGCCTGTTACTGTGCACTATGACACTATAACTATGACTGTCGTCATACATAATTGGTGTACATACATAATTGGTAACAATTAACAGCTTTTAGCATTAAAACCTGTAGGAAGAACATCTGGCTGCTAATTTGAGTCCCAAAATAAAGTTACATTAAATACTACACATTCATTAGTAGCCTTGCAAAACCTGTCCCCGAATGCAAGGTTTGTTTACAAAATCTGGAATCCTGGCAGCGGAGATCCTAGGAACAAATATAAAAAAACACAGAGTGCTGGAGCAACTCGGCAGGTCAGGCAGCATCTCTTGGGGAACATGGATAGGCCACGTTTCGGATCGGGACTCCTTCTTCAGACCAATTGTAGTGGAGGGGATGAGAAAGCTGGAGGAGAGGTGGGGGCCAGGCCAAAATGAGTGGCAGATGGTTGGACGAAGGCCAGAGAAGAAATGAAATGGCAAAAAGTGCGAGATAAGGATAGAAACATCGTGAATTTTGAAAATTTGGAGCCCGAGGAAGGGATATTGGTGGGAAGGGACAGAGAAGGGGGGCGGGGGGGGGGGGGGGGGGTACGAGGGGAGGGGGAGGGAGAAATGGGAGCACAACCAGGTGGGGTATAGGGAAGACAGGAGGAAAAATCCAGGAGGGGTTGGGGCAGAAGAGACAGTGGGTGCTTGCAGGTTAGTTGCCTAAAGTTGGTAAATTCAATGCTCATACCAAAAAATAGACACACAAAAAAGGTTGGAGTAACTCAGCGGGTCAGGCAGCACCCCTGGAGAAGGTGGATAGGTGATTTTTCAGGGCGGGAACCTGCTTCACACGGATCTGACTTCAACTAACCTTTTCAATCCCTCTCTCTCCGTCCCTCCCCCACCCTAGTCGTGTACTAGTTTCACTGTCCTACTGGTGAGTTTCATTGTGTGTATAACTCGTTCCCATCCAGCCCACCACAGCCATCGGTGGACTGCTCCCTTGATCAACGTTACTTTCATGAATATCTTCCATTTTGTTTCGTTCTACATCTCTCTACATCGCCGTCTGCATCTCTCGTTGCCCTCTCCCCGGACTCTCCGTCTGAAGAAGGGTCTCGTCCCAAAGCGACACCCAGTTCAGATTTGCTCATGGTCATGTGTACCGAGGTACAGCGAAAAGCTTTCGTTGCGCGCTAGCCAGTCAGCAGAAAGACAAATACATGATTACAATCGAGCCATGTATAGTGCGTAGATACATGATAGTGGATTAACGTTTAGTGCAAGGTAAAGCCATCAAAGTCCGATCAAGGATAGCCGGCGGGTCACCAACGAGGTCGATAGTAGTTATCGTGGTTAAAGTAAGAAATGTTGCTGTCGTGGAGGTTTAAGAGTGTGGAGCGATTGTGTTATCTGCTTCTGTGGCTAGCACGCAAATAGCTGCCATCATCTTGGAACCATTGCTTCCCCCCAGAGATGCTGCCTGTCCCGCAGAGTTCCTCCAGCATTTTGTGTCTGTCTTTGACGTCCCCACCGCTGGGCTGCGAGCTACCCAAGCGTAACACGAGGCGCTGTTCTGTTCACCATCTGCTCAGCACCAACCTGTTTCCCCTGCATCACGCCCTGCTGGATAGCAACAGCCCGAGTGAGGTAAGTGGTGTGTAATGGCCTGTGAGGAACAGAACATTGACGGTGGATATCGGCTGAACAGGCTCAGCCGGCGGAGAGAATAAGCGAAGGGTTTTCATCCAGAAGGGTATAATTTGTCCGTTGGACCCATCTCACACCTCCCGTCCAGCGAGATGGTGAACGCTGGTCTGCGCTGAAGCAAGGTGTTGAAGTCACGGCCACAACCATGTCCCACTTCACTATCTACTGCGTCAGGGTCAGCTGGAGCGTGGTGCTGCTGCTGGGATATTTCCTGTACTTATTCCTTGGAGCTGCCGTTTTCCAGGCACTGGAGAGGCAGGCGGAGGCAAACACTCGGCACAGCTTCCAGCTGGAAAAGCTGACGTTCCTCACAAACTATAGCTGTCTGGATGGACCTGCCCTGGAGAGGTTTGTGCAGGTAAGCAGAGAGAGAGAGAGTGAGAGAGAGAGAGAGACTGAGGGGAAGGCAAGGTGCTGGAATCGTGAGAAAAAAAACATCCATGGAACTGATGCAATGCAACGCAGATGTTTCATCAAAGGCTTGTCCCACCCTGGTCATTCGGTTCAGTTCAGTTTAGTTTATTGTCGGGTGCACCGAGGTACAGTGAAAAGCTTTTGTTGCGTGCTATCCAGTCAGCGGAAAGACAATACATGATTACAATGCATCCATTTACAGTGTACAGATACATGATAAGGGAATAACGTTTTGTGTAAGGTTAAGCCAGCAAAGTCCGGTCAAGGATAGTCTGAGGGTCAATCTTCTTCCCTCTCCCGTCCGGCAGAAGGTACAGAAGCTTGAAAGCGCGCACCACCAGACGCAGGAACAGCTTCTTCCCCTCAAGTTATCAAGCTTCTGAATGCTCCTTCCATAAACTCGGGCACTGTCCGATTCACCTCCACCCCATTGCAGACATTGGACTTTGTCTGTGGAACTGGTGCGCTACAATGCTGAGAACTATATTCTGCACTCTGTATCTTCCCCTTTGCTCTACCTATTGTAACTTTTAAAATGAATTTGAATGGGTACATGGATGGAGGGTCACAGAGTGCTGGAGTTACTCAGCAGGTTAGTCTGATTGGATTATTCAGAATTCCTGGACTTCATCTTGCGCTAAACATCTTTCCCGTTATTCCCTTTCTTATATATACACTGTGGACGGCTCGATTGTAATCATGTGTTGTCTTTCCGCTGACTGGTTAGCACGCAACAAAAAGCTTTTCACTGTACCTCGGTACACGTGACAATAAACTAAACTGGACTTTGGAGAACATGAAAAGGCAACGTTTCTGGTCCGTTCTTCAGACCCTTCTGGGACCAGCTGTTGGTCAGCATTGATAAGTCGGGCCGAAGAACCTGTTTCCGTGCTATACGACCCTTACGTATTCCCTAAGACAGACGCAAAATGCTGGTGTAACTCAGCGGGACAGGCAGCATCTCTGGAGAGAAGGAATGGGTGACGTTTCGGGTCTAGACCCTTCTTCAGACTGAGTCAGCGGAGAGGGAAACGAGAGATATGAAAAGGTACAAAGAGCAAATGAATGAAAGGGATGGAAAAGGGCATATCAAAGCCAGCAACGGTGATCAAGGAATGTTGGAGCCCACAATGGTCCATTGTTGGCTGTGGAGAAGGTGATAACGAGTGGATACAAACAGTGAAACTAGTAGGATGACGAGGGCGGGGGGGGGGGGGGAGGGACAGAAAGAGAGGGGATGCAAGGTTTACTTGAAGTTAGAGAAATGAAAATTAATACCGAAGATAGACACACAGAGCTGGAGCAACTCCAGCATCTCTGGGGAAAAGGAATAGGTGACGTTTTGGATCGAGACCCTTCTTCAGACTCAGAATTAATACCGCAGGAAAGAACTGAAGATGGTGGTTTAAATCGAAGGTCGACACAAAATGCTGGAGTTACTCAGAGTGTAACTCAGAATTAATAGCGCTGGGGTGTAAGCTGCTCAAGCGAAATATGGGATGCTGTTCCTCCAATTTGTATTTGGGTTCACACTGACAATGGAGGTGGCCCAGGACAGGTAGGTCAGCGTGGGAATGGGAATGGGAGTTAAGTGTTTTGCAACCGGAAGATCCAACTTGATGCACTCACAGACGACCCAGCCTAAAGTGTCTTTTTAAGTAAACAGCTGATATCAGACATTGACTTAGGTGAGCTCCATTGTACACAGACTCTAATCCTTTGCAAACATGCAAGGCTGTGAGGTGGTGATAGATCTGGTGGTGTCAGCAAAATTCTCTTTGTATTCCTGTCATAAGGCTCGCTTGCGAATGATTCATAAGCTCCTTGGTCACGGAGGCGTGAAATGTTTCCTAGTCCAATTACTGGTGGATAGACACAAAAAGCTGGAGTAACTCAGCGGGTCAAGTAGCATCTCTGGAGAAAAGGAGTAGGTGATGTCTCAACTCGAAACACAACCTATTCATTTTTTAAATTTCAATTCAGTTTATTGTCACATGTACCGAGGTACTGTGAAAAGCTTTTGTTGCGTGCTAACCAGTTAATGGAAAGACAACATATGATTACAATCGATCCATTTACAGTGTATAGATACATGATAAGGGAATAACGTTTAGTGCAAAGTAAAGCCAGCAAAGTCCGATCAAAGGTAGTCTGAGGGTCACCAACGAGGTAGATAGTAGTCCACCAGCCGGCACATGCAACACATAGTCCTCCGCCAGTTTTGCCACCTCCAACGTGACCCCTCCACTCGCCACATCTTCCCATCTCCCCCCGTCTGCCTTCCGCAAAGACCACTCCCTCCGCAACTCCCTTGTCAATTCTTCCCTTCCCTCCCGCTCCACCCCTTCCCCGGGCACTTTCCCTTGCAACCGCAAGAGATGCTACACTTGTCCCTTCACCTCCCCCATCCACTCCTTTCAGGGACCCAAGCAGTCCTTCCAGGTCTGACAGAGGTTCACCTGCACCTCCTCCAACCTCATCTACTGCATCCGTTGCTCCAGATGCCAGCTGATCTATATCGGTGAGACCAAGCGGAGGCTTGGCGATCGTTTCGCCGAACACCTCTGCTCGGTCCGCAATAACCAACCCGACCTCCCGGTGGCTCAGCACTTCAACTCCCCCTCCCATTCCGTATCCGACCTCTCGGTCCTGGGCCTCCTCCACGGCCAGAGTGAGCAACACCGCAAGTTGGAGGAACAGCACCTCATATTCCGCTTGGGGAGTCTGCATCCTCTGGGCTTGAACATTGAATTTTCTCAATTCTGTTAACCTTTGCTGTCTCCTCCCCTTCCCACCTCTCCCTCAGCCCTCGGGCCCTGGCATTCCTTCTCTCTCTATCTCTCCCCCACCCAAGTCACACTAACTTCACATTTTCACACTATAAACAGCTTACAATGGCCTGTTTCCTTTATCATCTATACTTTTTTGCATATCTTTCATTCATTGTTCTTTATCTCTCCACATCACCGTCTATATCTCTCGTTTCCCTGATCCCTAACCAGTCTGAAGAAGGGTCTCGACCCCAAACATCGCCTATCTCCTTCGCTCCTTAGATGATGCCTGTCCCGCTGAGTTTCTCCAGCCTTTTGTGTACCCCCGGTAGTTCAGCACTGTTCTCTGGTTGTGGTAGGATGGTTCAGTTGCCTGATAACAGCTGGGAAGAAACTGTCCCTGAATATGAAGGCCCGATGGGAGAGGGGAGAAGAGGGAGTGGCCAGGGTGCGACTTGTCCTTGATGATGCTGCTGGCCTTGCCGGGATAGCATGAGGCATAAATGGAGTCATTGGAAGGGGGGTTGGTTTGTGTGATGGTCTGGTCCGCGTCCACAATTCGCTGCAATTCCTTGCGGCTTTGGATGGACCTGATCCCATACCAAGCCATGATGCATCCCGATAAAATGCATTCTGTGATGCATCTATAGAAGCTCCAGAGATGCTGTCTGACCCGCTGGGTTACTCCAGCTTTTTGTGTCGATCTCCGATGTAAACCAGTTCCTTCCTGCACCAATTACTGGTGGATTCCTTAATTTACCAAATACTGTCCAATTGAGGAGGAGAGATTTGGGGAGGGAATGGAGATGCAACTCATTTATTCATTAAAAACAAATATTTGGTTTTAGTTTAGTTTCGAAGGTCAACCATGTCTCTTAGACTTTAGCCTTACAGTCATAGAGTGGTGCAGTGTGGAGACAAGCCCTTCGACCCAACTCACCAACACCGGCCAATAATGTCCCAGCGACACTAGTCCCACCTGCCCTGTGTTTGGTCCATATCCCTCCAAACCTGTCCTATCCATGTACCGGTATAACTGTTTCTTAAGTAATGGGTTAGTCCCAGTCTCAACTACCTCCTCTGGCAGCTTGTTCCGTACACCCACCACCCTTTGTGTGAAAACGTTACCCCTCGGATTCCTATTAAATCTTTCCCCTTCGCCTTAAACCTATGTCCTCTGGTCATCGATTCCCCTACTCTGTGCAGCTACCTGATCTATTCCTCTCATGATTTTGTATACCTCTGTAAGATCCCCCCTCACCCTCCTGCACTCCATGGAAAAGAGACCCAGCCTGCTCAACCTCTCCCTATAGCTCACACCCTCCAGTCCTGGCAACATCCTCAAATCTTTCCTGAACCCTTTCCAGCTTGACAATAACTTTCCCATAACGTGGTGCCCAGACCTGAACACAATATTCTAAATGCGGTCTCACCAACGTCTCATACAATTGCAACATGACCTCCCATTTTCTATACTCAATACACTGTCTGATGAAGGTCAAAGTGCCAAAAGCCTTTATGACCACTTATCTACCTGTGACTTAGAAACATAGAAACATTGAAATTACGTGCAGGAGTAGGTCATTCGGCCCTTCAAGCCTGCACCGCCATTCAATATGATCATGGCTGATCATCCAACTCAGTATCCCATACCTGCCTTCTCTCCATACCCTCTGATCCCCTTAGCCACAAGGGTCACATCTTACTCCCTCTTAAATATAGCCAATGAACTGGCCTCAACTACCCTCTGTGGCAGAGAGTTCCAGAGACTCACCACTCTGTGTGCAAAAAGTCTTTCTCATCTCGGTCTTAAAGGATTTCCCCCTTATCCTTAAGCTGTGACCCCTTGTCCTGGACTTCCCCAACATTGGGAACAATCTTCCTGCATCTAGCCTGTCCAAACCCTTAAGAATTTTGTAAGTTTCTATAAGATCCCCTCTCAATCTCCTAAATTCTAGAGAGTATAAACCGAGTCTATCCAGTCTTTCTTCATAAGACAGTCCTGACATCCCAGGAATCAGTCTGGTGAACCTTCTCTGCACTCTATGGCAATAATGTCCATCCTCAGATTTGGAGACCAAAACTGTATGCAATACTCCAGGTGTGGTCTCACCAAGACCCTGTACAACTGAAGTAGAACCTCCCTGCTCCTATATTCAAATCCTTTTGGTATGAAAGCTAGCATACCATTTGCTTTCTTCACTGCCTGCTGCACCTGCATGCCTACTTTCAATGACTGGTGTACCATGACACCCAGGTCTCGCTGCATTTCCCCTTTTCCTAATCGGCCACCATTTAGATAATAGTCTGCTTTCCTGTTTTTGCCACCAAAGTGGATAACCTCACATTTATCCACATTATACTTGACCTTCAAGGAACCATGCACCTGTACTCCCAGACCCCTCTGCTCTCCAACACTACCCAGAGGCCTGCCATTTACTGTGTAGGTCCTGCACTTGTTTGACGTCCCAAAATGCAACACCTCACATCTCTTAGTATTAAATTCCATCAACCATTCCTCCGCCAACCTGGCCATTCGATCCAGATCACACTGCAATCTTTCACGACCATCTTCACTATCTGCCAAACTACTAATTTCTGTATCATCAGCAAACTTGCCAATGTTGCCTTGTATACAGCGCAGAAACAGGCTCTTCGGCCCACCAAGTCCGTGCCGACTAGTGATCACACGAGTTCTATTCTACACATTATGGACAATTTACAATTTTAACAAAGCCAATTAACCTACAAACCTGAAGATAACCACAAAATGATGGAGTAACTCAGCGGGACAGGTAGCATCCCTGGAGAGAAGGAATGGGTGACTTTCCAGGTCGAGACCCTTCTTCAGACCCGACCCGACCTAAAACATCACCGATTTCTTCTACCCAGAGATTCTGCCTGTCTCGCTGAATTACTCCAGCATTTCGTGTCTATCTTCAGTGCAAACCAGCATCTGCAGTTCCTTCCTACACAATCTACAAACCTGAACGTCTTTGGAAACTGGAGCAGGTCGACACCCTTCTTCAGATTGAGAGTCAGGGGAGAGGGAGACACAGAGACAAGGAAGGGTAAGGTGTGAAAACGAGACATGAAGAGAGATCATTGTTAGCTGCGAGAAGATGACAACGAAACAAACAGGTAAAATGTAACCGGGGACAGTCAGACTGGTCGGAGTACTGGGAAAGGGGAGGGATGGAGAGAGAAGGAAAGCAAGGGCTACTTGAAGTTAGAGGAGTCAATGTTCATACCGCTGGGTGTAAACTACCCAAGCGAAATATGAGGTGCTGTTCCTCCAATTTGCGCTGGGCCTCACTCTGACTATGGAGGAGGCCCAGGACAGAAAGGTCAGATTGGGACTGGGAGGGGGAGTTAAAGTGCTGAGCAACCGGCAGATCAAGTTAAGGCGGACTGAGCGGAGGTGTTCAGCGAAGCGATCGGCGAGCCTGCGCTTGGTCTCGCCGATGTACAGAAGTTGACATCTGGAACAGCTGATACAGTAGATGAGGTTGGAGGAGGTGCAAGTGAACCTCTGCCTCACCTTTAAGGACTGTCGGGGTCCTTGGACAGAGTCGAGGGAGGAGGTATAGCGATAGGTGTTGCATCTGCAGTTGCAGGGGAAGGTACCCGGGGAGGGGGAGGTTTGGGTGGGGAGGGATGAGTTGACCAGGGAGTTGCAGAGGGAATGATATCTGTGGAAAGCGGAAAGGGGTGGAGATGGGAGGATGTGGCAATTGGTGGGAGGTGGCGAAAGTAGTGGAGGATTATATGCTGCCTGAAACATGATGCCAGTGGTGGTGGTTGGAGCAGATATGATGTTCATAAATCATAGTAGCAGAATTAGGCAATTTGGCCCATCAGGTCTACTCAGCCATTCAATCATGGCTGATCTATCTCTCCCTCTCAACCCCATTCTCCTGCCTTCACCCCATAGCCCCTGACACCCGTACTAATTGTACTAATTGTACACCCGTACAAACTGGTGTACAATTTTGGTCGCCCAATTATAGGAAGGATGTCAACAAAATAGAGAAGGTACAGAGGAGATTTACTAGAATGTTGCCTGGGTTTCAACAGCTAAGTTACAGAGATAGGTTGAATAAGTTAGGTCTTTATTCTCTGGAGCGCAGAAGGTTAAGGGGGGACTTGATAGAGGTCTTTAAAATGATGAGAGGGATAGACAGAGTTGATGTGGACAAGCTTTTCCCTTTGAGAATAGGGAAGATTCAAACAAGAGGACATGACTTTAGAATTAAGGGACAGAGGTTTAGGGGTAACATGAGGGGGAACTTCTTTACTCAGAGAGTGGTAGTGGTGTGGAATGAGCTTCCAGTGAAAGTGGTGGCGGCAGGTTTGTTGGTATCATTTAAAAATAAATTGGATAGGCATATGGATGAGAAGGGTATGGAGGGTTATGGTATGAGTGCAGGCAGGTGGGACTAAGGGAAAAAAGTTGTTCGGCATGGACTTGAAGGGCCGAGATGGCCTGTTTCCGTGCTGTAATTGTTATATGGTTATATGGTAATTCAGAATCTGTCCATCTCAGCCTTTAAAAAAAGCCCAATGACTTGGCCTCCACAGCTTTCAGTGGCAATGAATTCCACCGATTCACCACCCCCTAGCTAAAGACATTCCTCCTCATCTTTCTAAAGATGCGTGCTTTTGTTCTGAGGCCCTGCAGCTCTGGCCTCTAGTCTTAGACTCTACCATAAGTGGGACCATCCACTCCCCATCCACTTTATTCAGATCTTTTGCTATTCACTATGTTTCAATGAGGTCCCCCTCATCCGCCTAAACTCCAGTGAGTTCAGGCCCAGTGTCGTCAAACGCTCATCATATGTTAACTCACTCATTCCTGGTTAATTCTTGTAAACCTCCTCTGGACCCTCACCAGATATGGTGCCCAAATAGCTCGCAATATTCCAAATACAGCCTGCCCAGCTCCTTATAGAACCTCAGCGTTACATCCCTGTTTTTGTATACAAGCCCTCTTGAAATGAATGCTAACATTGCGTTTGCCTTCTTTACTACCGAATCGACTTGCAGATGCCCTTTTTAGGAATCCTGCACTAGCACTCCCAAGTCCCTTTGCATGTCTGAGTTCTGAATCCCCTCCCCGTTTATAAAATAGACTATGGCTTTATTCCAACCACCAAAATGTATGGATGCACACCTTGCTACGCTGTATTCCATCTGCCATTTCCTTGCCCAAACTCCCAACCTGTCCAAGTCCTTCTGCAGACTCCCTGCTTCCTCTACAGAGGATTGAAGAGACTTTTGCATTGGCACGTGGACTTGCAAGGAATGGAGGTAAGTGGATTATGTGCAGGCAGATAAGAGTTGGACTTGGCATCATGTTCGGCACAAACATTGTGAACCAGAGGGCTTAGTCCTGTGCTGTTCTATGCTAGATATTCATTTAACATTTAACATGGGAGTGGCACGGTGGCGCAGCGGTAGAGTTGGTGACCTTGCTGAGGCAGCATGAAGTGTAGATGGAGTCAATGGAAGGGAGATTGGTTTACATGATGGTCTGGGTTACATCCACAACTTTGTAGAGATACAGCACGGAAACAGGCCCTTCAGCCCATCACGCACCGACCAGCGATCGCCACAGATTAACGTTACCCTACCCACACTAGGGACAAGTTACACTTCTACCAAGCCAATTAATCTACAAAGCTGCATGTTTTGGAGTGTGGGAGGAAACTGAAGATCTCAGAGAAAACCCACGCAGTCATGGAGAGAACATGCAAACTCCGTACAGAGAGCACCCTTGCAAGTGCAATAAGGCAACTGCAATTTCTTGCCGTCTTGGATAAAGCTATTTCCAAACCAACTTAAGTGTGCACCTACACTTCTTAACTCCTCAAGGCACTCATTCGATCTCACCTGTCTATACCTGAGGAATGAAATTGAGGTTCTGGTCATGAACAGGATGGAGGCAAGGTCCAGGTGTAGGCAGGGAGGATCAAGTGCTCACAATCCCTGGGGGAATATAGGCAATTGAGAAGCACACTTAAGTAGTAAATGAGGAGGGCCAGAGAAGGGCAGGAGATAGCTCTGGTACGTTAAGGGAAAAGGGGGTAGCTGAACAGAAATAGGGCCCGTCAGAAACCAAAATGGACATCTATATGTGGAGCAACAGGAGATGGGGAAGGTCCTCAATTAATTTTTCTCTTCTACTTCTACTCTGGAGAAAGAAATGAAGACTGGGGAATTTGGGACATGGAGTTAATGGAAGACAGACACAAAAAGCCGTAGTAACTCGGCGGGACAGGCAACATCTCTGGAGAGAAGGAATGGGTGACGTTTCGGGTTGAGACTCACAAAGTTACTCCAGCTTTTTGTGTCTGTCTTTGGTTTAAACCAGCATCTGCAGTTCCTTCCTATGCTTGGAGTATTGGAGATGTCTAGCAGACAATCCATATTACAGTTGAGGAGGAGCCAGATGTCCTAATATGCATTAAGGATGATAAACCTCCCAGGCCTGATCAGATACATCAGACACAGAGTGGATGTGGAGAGGATGTTTCCACTCGTGGGAGAGTCTAGGGCCAGAGGTCATAGCCTCAGAATTAAAGTACGTTCCTTTAGGAAGGAGATGAGGAGGAATTTCTTTAGCCAAAGGGTGGTGAATCTTTGCACACAAAAGGCTGTGGAGACCAAGACAGTGGACATTTTAAAGTCAGAGATAGATGTACTCTTACTTAGTACGGGCGTCAGGGGTTATGAGGAGAATGGGGTTAGGAGGGAGAGATGGATCAGCCATGATTGAATGGCGGAGTAGCCTTGACGGGCCGAATGGCATAATTCTGCTCCTATCATTTATGACCTTATCACATCCAAGGAGAGTGTGGGAAGCTTAGTTGTATAAGTCATCATGAGATGTGGGTGAGGTGATGGAAAACACGAGGATGGCTCATTGTGTGCCATTATTTAAGAAGGGCTGCAGATAGGAAGCTGGGAACTATAAACCGGAGAACCAAACATCTGTGGTAGGGAAGTTGCTGGAGAGGATTCGTGAAGGATTGGCACTTATTAGTTGGGAGGTTATGTTACAGTTGTGCAAGGTGCTGGTGAAGCCTCCTTTGGAGAATTACATTCCGTTTTGGTCACCCTGCTGTAGGAAGGATGCCATTGAGTTGGAAAGAGTGCAGAGAAGATGTAAGAGGCTGTCGCCTACACTCAATGGCCTGGGAGGTTGGGCAGGCCAGGAGTTTATTCTTTGCAGCGCAGGAGGCTAAGAGGTGATCTTATTGAGGTGTATAAATATTACAAGGGGAATAACCATGGTGAACGCATAGAGCCTTTCACTCAGGGTAGGGGATTCAAAAACAAGTGGACGTACGATACAATACGATAGAACTTAATTTATCCCAGGCGGGAGATTTATCTGGCACCAGTCATAAAACACAACATACATGAAACATAAAATTAATGTGATGAGTGGAAAGGATTGGGGAGTAGTGGGGAGTGGGGGGGTGGGGGAGTCAGTCTACCCCATGACAGAAGGGGGAGGAGTTGTACAGTTTGATAGCCGCAGGGAAGAAGGATCTCCTGTGGCGTTCTGTCCTGCATCTTGGTGGAACCAGCCTGTTGCTGAAGGTGCTCCTCAGGTTGACCAGTGTGTCGTGGAGGGGGTGAGCTGTATTGTCCGGGATGCTCCACAGTTTGAGGAGCAACCTCCCCTCCAAGACCAACGTCCCGTGAATCCAACTCCACCCCCAGGATGGAGCCGGCCTTCCAGATCGAGTTTGTTGATCCTGTTGGTGTCCGCATCCTCCGCCCTGCTACCCCAGCCCACGGCAGTGAAGAAGATGGCACTGGCCACCACCGATTGGTAGAACATCTGCAGCATCTTACTGCAGACGTTGCAGGAGCGGAGCCTTCTCAAAAAGTACAGCCGGCTCTGTCCCTTCTGGTACAGGGCCTCAGCGTTCCTGGACCAGTCCAGTTTACTGTCCAGGTACACTCCAAGGTATTTGTACTACCTGGTAAACTGTACATCCACACCATTGATGGGGACAGGGGACAGGGGACAGGGGACAGGGGACAGGGGACAGGGGACAGGGGACAGGGGACAGGGGACAGGGGACAGGGGACAGGGGACAGGGGACGTTCCTATCCTCCTAAAGTCCACCACCAACTCCTCAGTGTTGAGCTGCAGGTGATCCAGCCCACACCACTCAACAAAGTCGTTGACTACACCTCTGTATTCAGCTTCCCTCCCCTCACTGATGCAGCCCACAATTGTAGAGTCATCTGAAAACTTCTGCAGGTGGCAGGAGACGGAGTTATATCTGAAGCCCGAGGTGTAGATGGTGAACAGGAAGGGAGAGAGGACCGTCCCCTGTGAGGCCCCTGTGTTGCTCACCACCATGTCCGAGGCACAGTTCTGTAGCCTGACATTTCGTAGTTAAACATGTGTTTAAAGTGAAAGGGGAAAGATTTAAAAGGAACCCGAGGGGCAACGTTTTCACACAGAGGGTGGTAGGTACATGGAACGTGCTGCCAGGGGAGGCTGTTGAGTGAGGCAGGTACAATAGCAAAATTTAAAAGACAGTTGGAGAGGTATGTGGATAGGCAAGGTTTTGAGGGGTATGAGCCAAACGCAGGCAAAATTGGGGCATCTTGGTAGGCACGGACTAGTTGGGCCGAAGGGCCTGTTCCCATGCTGTATGTCTCTATGATTTTGAGAATTGTTACAAGCAGACGCCCGGAAACTACTGCCGGGTCAAGACCCTTCTTCAAGAAACGTCACCCATTCCTTCTCTCCAAAGATGCTGCCTGTCCTGCTGAGTTACTCCAGCTTCTTGTGTCTATCTTCAGGGGGAGACAGATTATCTACAGGCAGGTAAGAGGCCTGTTTCTGTGCTGCACTATTCTAGGTTCCATACTCTTTTGTTCTAGATTTTATTTAAAGACGGCAACACGTGTGGACAGAGTAATGCTTGCCTTCATTGCTCAGGGTGTTGGGTACAGGAGTTGGGATATAATGTGACAGCAATACAAGAGAGTGGAAACAAGGAACTGCCGATGCTGGTGTAACTCAGCGGGTCAGGCAGCATGCTGTTTAGTTTAGTTTAGTGATACAACATGGAAACAGGCCCTTCGGCCCACCGGGTCCTCACTGACCAACCACTGCCCCTTCATACTATTTCTATCCGACACACTAGGGACAATTTATAACGTACAAACCTGCATGTCTTTGGAGTGTGGGTGGAAACCGGAGCACCCGGTGAAAACCCACGCGGTCATGTAGAGAACATGCAAATCTCACACAGACAACCACTGTGCTGCCCTTTAACACCTGGAGTTACTCCAGAACTTTGTGACTTCTTCAGTTGTACAAGACGTTGGTAAGACCACCTTCAGTGTAATTCTGTGCAATTGTGGTCACTCCGCTGTGGGGAAGAATGTCATTACATTTCTAATGACTAAAAGATTCATAGTGTCTTGTAGCGGCACCCATAGCCCTCGTCAGAAGTCAGGACTGTGACATGACAGGGTTTTATCGTGGGGTTTTGAGTTAGGAGTTAGCGAGTGATCTTTGCAATGACAACTTAAAACTGTTTCTCTCGACTAAGTGCACGTGTATTTCAAATGCCGTTTTGTTAATAAAACTATTTGCTCTACCCACTTGGTCTCGCTACAGTCTGAAAGATTTGTGTTATTATAAGGAGTGGCTGGGTAGGCTGTGTCTTTTTTCCCCCTGGAGTGTAGGATCCTGAAGGGCAACTTTTTCACAAGGAGGGTGGCGGGTACGTGGAAAAAGCTGTCAGAGGAAGCGGTACAGGCCGGTACAATTACAACATTTAAAATACCTTAGACGGGTACATGGATAGTTCACAAGTTATAGAGGTAGAATTAGGTCATTCGCCCTATATAGTCCACTCCTAATGCCATTCTCCTGCCTTCTCCCCATAACCCTTGACACCTGTACTAATCACGAATAGTAAGATTAAACGAGAACTTACCTGTTCGAAGTTTGATCTTTATTTTATGAGGAGTTATGATGAGGGATTACGTGAAGAAGCCCCACCAGGCGCATGTTCGGCATACTTCAAAGCAGCGGCGTGAAAAACACAGAACCAATAGCCAGAGTAAGATAGTAAGGCTCACAAAGATTAGAACTAACAGATGATCATTTATATTATGAGGGTTGGGAGCGGAGGGCACGTAATCCCTCATCGTAACTCCTCATAAAATAAAGATCAAACTTCTAACAGGTAAATTCTCATTTAATCTTACTATTTTACTTCGGAGTCATGTGAAGATTTTAAAGCTCTGTGATTTTCATGCCGTAGATCATTCCATACGACACACTGCTTCAGTTTACCCAGTAGTGAGTAAATAATATATATTGCTTGAAATTATGCAATTAAAAAAATATATGTATATAAAATTAATAAATAAATAAATAAAAATGTATATATATATATCAAATATAATAAAACGAAAAATAATAACCCCTCTATCCCAGGGGAATAACAACAAATGTTATGCAACAAAGCAAACAATTTTGAACAGAACCCAACACAGCATGTGCAACTCTGGCACTGTAACAACAGGTTTATCATAAAACTAGGAAAGTTTCTTTTTTAGACCATCCTGCAGTCTCCAGAATTTGGTCGAGCGGCACGTCCTGCACCTTTGCCGCGGACATTGATACCGCCCTTGTGGAGTGAGATCTATACACATCAGTGTCTACTCCAGTTAATCCAGAACCTGTTTATCCATCTAGAAATAGTTTGTACTGTCACTTTTATATATTTCTTGTGGGTAATGAACATTGGTGTCTCACAATCTCGGAGACTCTTAATTCAATATATATTAATTCAGATGCTTAACCACACACAATGTTTAGTTGACAGCGTATGTCTTAAAGATTACATTGGTTCCAGCCTTTCTTGGCTTGCTTTGCTTGCTTAGATCATTGACATAAAACGTTATTTTATCTACAGACAACTGTATACAATCTAACCACAACATTTGTAATATTTGTACTCATTGTGCTGATATTAATGATATGAACATAACCACTTTAAATATTAACTTCTGAAAAGGCAGTGTCGTAATTGGAGTCCATTGCTGAAGCAATGTGAGAACTATACTGACATCCCAGATTTCTGAATATCTGGGTTTGGTAGGATTTTATTAAAATTCCTCTCATAAATCGGGATATTAACAGATGAGACCCGATAGTTGTCGATTCTGAAATAGTCCTAAATAGGAGGACAAAACACTCCGAGCTCCATTCATGGTACTATAACTCGGGTACAACATAGCAAGGAACTCCAATACATCCGATATGTTTGCAGTATGATAAAATATATCTGACTGTATACAAAAAAAAATCCCATTCCTTATATGATACATATATTGTTTCTTAGTGCTATCTCTCCAAGCTGCAGTTATGACATCCATGGTCCTATCCAACATTCCATCAGAACCTGCAGAGTAACAATTAATATGGTCATGTAATGGATTATTTCTGCTGTTACTGGATGTACCAACAATTACTGCACCTGGTATTTGTCATGAAAGTCGGAATCATTATTCTGAGCACCAATGGGAACAATGGTTGTGTAGTAATGGTCCCTAGATAAGGGACATATCAGATATTAACTGATAAGATACTACACTTGATCTTAGCCAAAAAGCCGAGAACAATACCAATTTGGAACCACCAAACGCCTGCGGCGGAGACTTGCTCTATTTTGGTGACACATTGTCTAATCAGACAAAATGGGGAAAACATAAAAGACTATACTTCCCCAATGTAGCAAGAATGCATCCACCGCTAATGCTCCTTGGTCTGACTCCCACGAGACACATTTAGACCACTGGAGATTTAATCCAGACACAACAGATCAACATTTGGTACACATACTGTCTGACAATCTTTTTGGAACTTTTTGAATTTTAACATTCATTCTGTATTGTAATTTGCATTTTCGTGATCTGTTGTCTTACCACAGTATTGTATTCTCCCACAGTTGTGGTATTGTCTACTCGTAATTGAACATGTAAGTTCTTTATTGTAGAACAACAGCTATCAATGCATAAAATGCCCCCAATAACTCCAAATAATTCAACCATGTATTTGGAGAATTAATCATCTTGGACAGTCCATCGACCACCACAACTGGTGCCGCTGTCCTAAGCACCCCATCCGAGAGCACTCTCATCAGTCTGTAATAACACTGAAGACTTCTGAACAAGCACATTTTTACTTCTAGTAACTTGTGCAACGTTGAGAATCCATCATTGAATTCAACTCAACCGTTAGTTGGTAACTGCATGGACCTAATCAATAACCTGCATGCTTTTTACTCTTATACTCTGGTCTTTGCAGTCTTTGATCATACTGAGGTCCCAATTTGACAGCATGAATGCTGCTATCACTTTACCAGTAACCGTAGCTACTTCTTGGATGGTGGGATAATGTTTTGATAAAGTTACTCACATATCATCTGTATTAAAGACAAACCCCAAATAATCAATTGTTTGCGATGCCTGTAACTTCCATGTTGTTTGGATGTACAGAACCTTTGCCTTTCAATAATCTTATGGTTGCTGAACTCAGTTCTTCAGCTGTCTCCCATTTACAATTAACATGTCTTCTAGATAAGTAATTACAATGTGATTCTGAGCCCTCATTAACACCAGTGCTGGTTTCAATAATTGTGTGAGCAATCTGAGGGCTGAATTTAACCCATTAGGTAATTCCTTCAGCTGACCCATCCAATTAATTGAAGTACCTGAATAATAAGGCATCTTTTTTAAATCTAAAAAATAACCACATAGCAGCCTTGTGATAGCAACTTCATTATAATGCTGATGTGTACTTTTTTAAATGTTCATACTGAACTATAAATTTAAGTTTGTGAGTCCTAGAATTACTCTGCAACCCCCATACTTGTGTCTGGGATATACTATCTCTACCTGACGAGTTTCTGGTACATTCAAACACCAAGCCTGATCAGATTAATGCAGAATTACAAAACAATTGTAATCTTAACCAACCAGAGGTTGTTTCCCCAGAAATTCCATGTGTAATGGAATGACGTTTCTGTACTTCCGTAAATGAACCAGAAGATCTCCTTCTTCTTAATATAGGGGTTCGTTTTCATCAATCAAAAATCTGGTTATAGCTTGCCCACATAATCCTGCATTTTACTTCGGAGTCACGTGAGTGACTACGTGAAGACCCCGCCAGCACGCATGCGCGACTTATCGTCGAACGCATTGCGGAAGCGACAGTTGGGAGGAGCGCCGCTCCTCCAGCGTAAGTTTAAAAACTTACTGAAGGTAAGTCTCACTCAGTACCGGTGAGCGTGTGCGACTGGGTGTATTCTTGTGTTACAGAAAATCACTATGGAGTCGCGCAAATCTAAAAGAGCAGCGGCAAAATCCGCTGCTGTGGAAAGCAGCCAGCAGCGTGCCGTTACTCCAGAACTACATGTGTTACCAGCAGCTCCCGACTTCTCGCCGATTAAGACCGCAGGTGTGCCGCGGTCGGGTGGCAAAACCACCTGGAAGTCGGACCGTTGACTCGGCTGGGTCCGGACCCGAAGACACCCCGTTCGCAGATAGCGACGGCGGGCGTCTTTCCCACATGGAGCGGATGGTGAAGCAGTTGCTCCAGCGTGACCTGCTTAGGCGGGCAGAGTCACGGTGGGTCTCCTAGCAGACCCACGGCAGGATCCTATCAAGGACTACCAAATGTCTCACCCTCTTCGCAGGGGAGCATTAGGGGTCAGAGCTGGGCTGACCCTGAAGAGGGGGCTATGGCTGAACAACCAACAGTGTTAGGGGTGCCAGAAGAATTGTTGGGCATGGTTAATAAGCATGCAGTACCAACACAAAAAGGACTGCCAATTCACCCAAAGCTTCAGCCACTACATGGCCACAAACCAGCTGCAGGAGCAAGCCATCAATACCACGGCTGAGAAATATCTCGCTCCAGAGAACTGCAACTCGCTCAATGTACCGGCAGTCAACAACCCTATCTGGGGCAACATGAGCCCTTCCATAAGAGGCCAGGAGGTAAAGCTTCAGAGGATTCTGAAACTGTTGGCCGCTGGAATCACAGCAGTGACCAGGACTGCAGTCGGGGTTGAGTTACCTGAAGAATTGCAAGATGCTCTAGCGTTACTGTGCAACACACAGTTTGAGATCAACAGTTACAGGAAGAGCATCATCAAGCCTGCACTCAATCCCAAATTTGCGGGATTATCAGGTCAGGTAACACCCAGCCGCCTAATCTGCTGTTTGGGGACAACCTCCCGAAGCAGGTGAAAGACCTGGATGAGGAGGCCAAGGCTATAGGCCTGATCAAGGTACCAAGTACTCCAAGAACCCATTATCAGCAGCGGCAGTACCCCTACACATCCACAAGACAACGGTACTATGATAGACCATCTGGTGGTGAAAGCTCGAAGGCTGGCCCACCTGCACAGCGGTCTTTTTTAGACCATGGCCCAGCCCGGCCTTCCTGGAAAATGCGCCAACCCCAAAGCACAGCAACACAGCAACAGAAGAAACAAGGGCAGAGACCACAACACCGGCGGTAACCATGGAGGTAGGTGGGTCTGGTTCCCTCAAAAACATTGCATGCTTAAATTCATCAAATGTTGGTAGACGGTTGCACTTGTTTCATCATGTGTGGTGCACTTTTACCTCTGATCCTTACATACTCGGAAGTATTCAGGGTTACAAAATTGAATTTGTATACGAACTCCCCACCCCAGTTCAGCATTCGCTTACCGGAAGTTCATACTTTCACAAAAAGAAAGAACGGCAGGCCATGCTGAACTATTAAGATTAAACAAAAAAGGGGTAATTGAGAAGACTATCAGAGAATCTCAAGAGTTTGTATCAAATATTTTTACAAAAAACAAAAAAGATGGCGGGTGTCGCATCATCATAGATTTGACCGAACTAAATACTTCTGTTCAGTATGCCCATTTCAAAATGGACACGTTTGTCACAGCTAAACAGCTAATTTCTGAAAGGTACTACATGGCTTGCATTGATCTTAAAGATGCATACTATTCAGTACCTATACACAAGGATCATTGGAAATACCTAAAATTTATCTGGATGGGACAGCTATGGCAGTATAAAGCCTTACCCAATGGGTTGTCATCAGCACCCAGACTGTTTACAAAAATATTAAAACCAGCTTTAGCTTATTTAAGGGAACATAACCATATTGTTATGGCCTACCTTGATGATATCCTCATTGTCGGGGAGAATTTGGAGATGGCTACATTGGCAGTTTCAGCCACAAAACATATTTTTCAAAAGCTGGGATTTATCATACATCCAGATAAATCAAAATTGGAACTCTCCACTACCATGGATTATAGAAACATAGAAACATAGAAAATAGGTGCAGGAGTAGGCCATTCGGCCCTTCGAGCCTGCACCGCCATTCAATGTGATCATGGCTGATCATCCAACTCAGTATCCCGTACCTGCCTTCTCTCCATACCCCCTGATCCCTTTAGCCACAAGTGCCACATCTAACGCCCTCTTAAATATAGCCAATGAACTGGCCTCAACTACCTTCTGTGGCAGAGAATTCCAGAGACTCACCACTCTCTGTGTAAAGAATGTTTTCCTCATTTCGGTCCTAAAGGAATTCCCCCTTATCCTTAGACTGTGACCCCTTGTTCTGGACTCCCCCAACATCGGGAACAATCTTCCAGCATCTAGCTTGTCCAACCCCTTAAGAATTTTGTAGGTTTCTATAAGATCCCCCCTCAATCTTCTAAATTCCATCGAGTACAAACCGAGTCTATCCAATCTTTCCTCATATGAAAGTCCTGACATCCCAGGAATCAGTCTGGTGAATCTTCTCTGTACCCCCTCTATGGCAAGGATGTCTTTCCTCAGATTTGGAGACCAAAACTGTACGCAGTACTCCAGGTGTGGCCTCACCAAAACCCTGTACAACTGCAGTAGAACCTCCCTGCTCCTATACTCAAATCCTTTCGCTATGAATGCTAACATACCATTTGCTTTCTTCACTGCCTGCTGCACCTGCATGCCTACTTTCAATGACTGGTGTACCATGACACCCAGGTCTCGTTGCATCTCCCCCTTACCTAATCTGCCACCATTCAGATAATAGTCTACCCTCATGTTTTTGCCACCAAAGTGGATAACCTCACATTTATCCACATTGTACTGCATCTGCCATGCATCTGCCCATTCACTCAGCCTATCCAAATCACCCTGCAGCCTCCAAGCATCCTCCTCACACCTAACTATACCCCCCAGCTTGGTATCATCTGCAAATTTGGAGATGTTGCATTGAATTCCCTCGTCCAAATCATTAATATATATTGTAAATAGCTGGGGTCCCAGCACTGAGCCTTGCGGCACCCCACTAGTCACTGCCTGCCATTCTGAAAAGGACCCGTTTACTCCTACCCTTTGCCTCCTGTCTGCTAGCCAGTTCTCTATCCACATCAATACTGAACCCCCAATACCGTGTGCTTTAAGTTTGTTATTTGGGGTGCACTATTGACTCTGTGCTAATGTCTATCACCTTGTCACCTAACAAAGTGGTGGACTTGATAGAAGCATGCAGAAGCCTCACTGGCATCAGGGAACCTTCCATTCGGCAAGTAGCCAGAGTGATTGGGAAATTAGTGGCTGCATTCCCAGCAGCACAATTTGGACCACTCCATTACCAAAACCTTCAAAGAGCAAAAATCTTAGCTCTCAAAAATCATGCAGGCCATTTTGATGGGCCTATGAAACTACCAGGGAAGGAAAAATCAGAATTAAACTGGTGGATAGAAAATGCTCAGCTTTGTTCTAACCCCATCACTATCATGAATCCCTCGGTTACATTACAGACTGATGCCAGTGCTAAAGGTTGGGGAGCAACTAATACCACCACAAGTTGTGGAGGCAGATGGAGTGCATAAGAATTAACCCTATTCAAAACACTAGGGATTAATTATTTAGAAATGCTAGGAGCATTTCATGGGCTCAGGGCCTACTGTTCAGATATGCACCAGTTGCATGTAAGATTACAAATTGACAATACCACAGTGGTGGCCTATATTAATCATATGGGTGAAATAAAGTCGATATCATGTGATGAATTGGCTAATAATATCTGGCACTGGTGTCTGGAAATAGAGATTTGGATCTCAGCCACTTACCTTCCAGGTAAGCTAAATATAGTGGCAGACACCAGGTCACGTAAATTCAACGACAACATAGAATGGATGTTGGATCGGAAAGTGTTTACAGATATTATAGAACGTTATGGGACACCAGATATCGACCTTTTTGCATCCAGACTAAATCACCAACTTCCAACATATGTTGCTTGGGAACCAGACCCAGGGGCAGTAGCGATGGACGCTTTCTCGCTACATTGGGGGGATTTGTTTTGCTATGCATTTCCCCCCTTCTGCCTCATCAGTCGGGTCTTGCAGAAAATTAAACAAGACTCCGCAACGGGTATTTTGGTTGTTCCCGACTGGCCTACCCA
Organism: Raja brachyura; assembly: GCA_963514005.1. The sequence continues at coordinate 23,510,882 of OY740785.1, read as the reverse complement.
ACCATGGTTCCCAGCAGTACGAAAGATATATATCTCTTCTGCTGCTATCTGCAGTAGCAATGTAGCACCAGGAGATGGCAGCACATATCTATCTATCTATCTATCTATCTATCTATATATCCATCCATCCATCCATCTATCTATCTCTGCCCATTAGCAGCATGGATTGGGCTGAAGGGCACATACCCATGCTGCATAGCTCTATGACTATGTCACAAACACTTCTCTTGTTCTCTCCACCTCCCGTTCCGCCAAGACACACAGGATGTCTAAATTTCCCTAGTTCTGATGAAAGGCCATTGACCTGAAGGCATCTTGGTCTCTCTCGACGGATGCTGCTTGACCTGCTAAGACTTCCCAACGCAACCTGTTTTTACTTCGGACTTCCAGCATCTGCGGCCTTTTAGCTTTTGGCCACATGCCTGGTACTTCACCTCCAATGAATCACCTCTGAAATCAGCAAACAAGGTCACTATAATCATCGAGTCTGAAGAAGGGTCTCGACCTGAAACGTCACCCATTCCTTCTCGCCAGAGATGCTGCCTGTCCCGCTGAGTTTCTCCAGCATTTTGTGTCTATCTTCGATTTAAACCAGCATCTGCAGTTCTTTCCTACGCACTATAATTAAAGATACTCTAGACGTAGAATATAGAACATACAGGTGGAAGGATCCCAATCTGAAATGTCACCTATCCATGTTCTCCAGAGATGCTGCCTGACCCGCTGAGTTACTCCTGCACTTTGTGTCCTTTTTTGTAAACCAGCATCTGCAGTTTGTTGATTCTACATAGAACATACAGGACAGACCCTTCGCTCCACAAGATGGACACAAAAAGCTGGAGTAACTCAGCGGGTCAGGCAGCATCTCTGGAGAAAAGGAACAGGTGACGTTTCGGGACGAGACCCTTCTTCAGACCATAATGTCTGTACCGAACACGATGCCGAGCTAAACTAATCTCCTCCACCTGTGCGTGATCCATATCACTTCAATCCCGTGCCTATCCAAAAGCCTCCGAAACGCCACTACTGAATCTGCCTCCACCACCACTCCTGGCAGCACGTTCCAGGCACCCACCACCCTCTGTGTAGAAAACTTGCCCCGTACATCTCCATTAAACTTTGCCCCTCTCACCTTAAAGCTATGCCCTCTAGTCTTTGAATTTCCACCCTGGGGAAAAAGGGTCTGACTGTCTAACCTTCACAGTATAATTCACTGGGGTGTTTTTGAGGAGAGTTTCAGCCACAGTATGTGAAGAATGATATTTTCAAGAGTGCAGCTCTCTTCTGCTGCTATCTGCAGTAGCAATGTAGCACCAGGAGATGGCAGCACATATCTCTCTATCTCTCTATCTCTCTATCTCTCTATCTCTCTATCTCTCTATCTCTCTATCTATCTATCTATCTATCTATCTATCTATCTATCTATCTATCTATCTATCTATCTATCTATCTATCTATCTATCTATCTATCTATCTATCTATCTATCTATCTATCTCTGCCCATTAGCAGCATATGACGTCACAATGGGATCGCCAATATCACAATTTTCAAAAAAACTCAGTTCTAATCAGATTCTTTGGGGGAGATCCCATTTACTAAAAAAAAAGATTTTCATTGTGGGGGGGTGGGATAGAGGGAAGGTGAGGAGTGGGGGAGCATGGAGGGAGAGGGGTTACGGAGGGAGGGAGTTAGTAACTGAGGGTAGGGGAAAGGAGAGGGAGAGAGAGGTGAGGGAGGGAGTGGGGGAGGGGAGAAAGAGGGAGGGGAAAGAAGAGGGAGGGTGAAGAGGAGGACGTGAGAGTGCTGGGGATGAGCCTTTTCCCCCTCTCCTTGGTTAGTGTGTGCGTGTGGGGGTGGTTTGTGTGTGTGTGGGGGAGATGTTTAGTGTGTGTGACGCTGCAGGCCGCCCCACCGCTACCGCGCGTTGAGGGGACAGGACCCAACGGGTCCTCCTTGGTCTAGTATATATTATTAAAACTCTCATCTTGTGTTCATGTGTGTCGGTTTGTACCTATATTTGCGCAAAAACTGTACACAATAGTGTTACAATTTTTGGTCCACCTTACTCATCATTCTCCTGTGATGTCAATGAAACAAGTTTTGTTCAGATTGATGGTATACTTTACAATTTATTGACATTTTAAACTTTACAAAAACCACTTTAACAAAAGTTTTACACTTGCCCTGCCTGTCAACAGCATTTCACCTCACAATGATGTCATAATGGGATCCTGAATTTCATTTACCTTTAAAAACTAAGTTTTTAAAAAATCGCAATTTTCATTGTGGGGGTGGGGATGGGGGGGAGGGGGGGTAGAGGGGAGGTTTCATTCAAACAAAATATTGTGATTTTCATTATGGGGGGGTGGGATAGGGGGAGGTGAGGAGTGGGAGAGCAGGGTGATAGAGGGACCGGAGGGTGATAGTGGGGATGAGATGAGGGAGAGTGGGGGAGGGGGGGGGATAGAGGGAGAGGAGGGGGGAGTGAGCAACAGAGGTAGAGGAGGGCAATGGGGGAGGTCAGGAGCGGGAGTGGGGTGGGCCAGGGGGAGGTGAGTTGGGGAGGAGGGGATAGAGGGAGAGAAGGGGGATAGGGAGGGGAGAGCAGTTATGGAGGGAGTGACTGAGGGTAGGGGAAAGGAGAGGAAGGGAGAGGTGAGGGAGGGAGTGGGGAAGGGAGGAGGAAAGGGAAAAGGGGAGGATGAAGAGGAGGGGGAGGGAGTTCTGGGGATGAGGGGGAATGGAGGAGGAAGAGGGATGGCGAGGTAATGTAAATATTAAATGTGAAGTCATCAACTTTAACTTAATTTCTGCCGTTAGTGCGGGCCCGACAACCGAGCATGCGTAGTTGGGGGCTATGGGTCAGTGGTGGAATATTGCATTGGGGGACCAGGCCTCCTGTGTGACAGAAACCCAACGGGTGTCACTTGGTCTAGTATATTACTAAAACTCTCATCTTGTTTGTTTGTATGCATGTGACCCCAAAACTACACCGAAATGGTACACGATAGCACTACAATTTTTTGGCCTACCTTACTCACCACTGACCCGTGGTGTGCTATGGCAAGTTGCGTTCAGATTGATGGTATATTTTACAAGTTATTCACATTTTAAACTGTACAAAAAACACTTTTTGTAAAGTTTAAAATGTGAATAACTTGTAAAATATACTTCCACCTCCAAGGTGGAAGTCAAAAATTACTTCCACTTGGACTGCTCGTTAGCAGCGTCACAATGGGATCACGAATCTTATTTGCATTAAACAAATCACGATTTTGAAAAAAACTCAGTTTTAATCATATTCTTGCGGGGAGGTTTCATTTACCAAAAAAATCACGATTTTCATTATAGGGAGATGGGATAGGGGGGAGGTGAAGAGCGGGATAGCGGCATGGGAAGGGGGTAAAGAGGAGGGGAAAGTGGGGGAGGTGAGGAGGGAGAGTGGGGTAGTGGGGTAGGGGGAGGTGAGAAGTGGGGGATAGAGGGAGGAGGGGGCATAGACAGGAGAGAGGGAGAGTGGGGAGGAGGGGGATAGAGGGAGTGGGGGATGAAAGGAGGGAGAGTGGGGTAGTGGGATGGGGGGAGGTGAGAAGTGGGGAAGATGGGGGGGATGGGGGGATAGGAGGGCGATAGGGAGGGGGAGGGAGGGAGTGACTGAGGGTAGGGGAAAGGAGAGGGAGGGAGAGGTGAGGGAGGGAGTGGGGGAGGGCCGCAGTTGGGAGAAGGTTGCCGTGACTCGCGTCACAACGAGGATCTCTGGCGTCACAAATTTCCTACATAGTATAATATTAATATTATATTAATATATTTGCTGCATATAATTTATTTCCCCGGACAAATAGCGACCAATTTCAGCAATGTCTTTAGGTTTCTGATGGCTTTGGAGATGTTTCATTAACCTTTATCTCTCCTTTGTTTAAGATTATTATCAGCGCCTGGGAGAAAGGTGTCAACCCTTCAGGAAACTCCACTAACCCAAGCAACTGGGACTTCAGTAGCTCATTTTTCTTTGCAGGGACTGTGGTGACTACGATAGGTAAGCATCTCCATTCAAAGAACATGCAATTACATTGATGTCTGCTTTTATCTTCATACTTTAACTTCCTGAGGGGACCAAAGTTCAACTTAGTGAGACATGAAACCGGATCGGAGAGCAAGTTCGTCATTTTAAGCATCGCATACACTTAGGTTTTTGACTGAATATATAGCTGGTTGGAAATATGGTTAGCTGAGGTGACGCAACGGTAGAGTTGCTGCCTCACAGCGCCAGAGGCCCCGTGTTCGATCCTGACTACGGGTGCTGTCTGTGTGGAGTTTGTACGTTCTCCCTGTGACCTGCGTGGGATTTCTCCCACATTCTAAAGACCTGCAGGTTTGTAGGCGAATTGGCTACTGTAAAAATGTCCCTATTACGTGGGATAGAACTAGTGTAGGGGGTGACACGAAGCTGGGGGGCGGTGTTAGCTGTGAGGAGGATGCTACTAGGGTGATCGCTGGTTGGCGTGGGCCGAATCGCCTGTTTCCACGCTGTATCTAAGACGAAAGGAAATCACTCATTGTGACATGCTTCATTTAGTTTCGAGGTACAGCACGGAAACAGACCATTCGGCCCACCGTGTCCACGCCGACCATCGATCACCCGTTCACACTAGTTCTTGGTCATCACACATGTACGCATCCTCTCCCTACACACTAGGGACAAAGTACAGAGGGCCAATTAACCTACAAACCTGCACCTCTTTGGGATGTGGGAGGAAACTGGAGCGCCCGGAGAAAACCCACGCAGTCACGGGGAGAATGTGCAAACTCCGTTCAGACAACACCCGAGGTCAGAATCGAACCTGGGTCACTGGCGCTGTGAGGCAGCAACACTACCTGCCATCCCAGTTTTCAATGTTATTTAACTGCGGGTGGAATGCTACAGAGGACTAGGCTACATTTTTTTTGCCGTTTGTCCAGGGTTTGGAAATCTTTCTCCCAGCACAGTCGGGGGACAAGTCTTCTGCGTGTTCTATGCACTATTTGGAGTCCCTTTGAATCTAACATTTTTGAAGCACCTCGGGGGAAGTATGAATGGTCATTTAAAGAGCCTGGAGAGAAATGCCCAGAAGTCAAGAAATCACAGGGTGAGCATAACGTCCGAGCGACAAATGGGGGTCTCTGTCCGTAACAATAAACAGTAAACAATAGGCAGAAGGGTCTCAACCCGAAACGTCACACATTCCTTCTCTCCAGAGATGCCGCCTCTCCCTCTGTGTTACTCCAGCATTTTGTATCTTATGGAATCTTGCAGAGACTTATAGAAACATATATAATTCTTAAGGGATTTGACAGCTGGATGCAGGAAAAATATTCTCGATCTTGGGGGAATCCAGAACCAGGGGTCACAGTTTAAGAATAAGGGGTAGGCCATTTAAGACTGAGATGAGGAAAAACCTTTTCACCCAGGGAGTTGTGAATCTGTGGAATTCTCTGCCACAGGAGGCAGTGGAGGCCAATTCACTGGATGTATTCAAGAGAGAGTTGGATAGAGCTCTTAGGGCTAACGGAATCAATGGATATGGGGAGAAAGCAGGAACGGGGTACTGATTCTGGATGATCAGCCATGATCATATCGAAGGGCCGAATGGCCGAATGGCCTACTCCTGCACCCATTCTCTATGTTTCTATGTGTCTATCTTCGGTGTAAACCAGCATCCTTCCTGCACACACGGAGAAAAGCTGATGGGTGGGCATTTGGACATTAGGATGGAAAGGGTTTAGATGGGTGCAAAAGCACCTATTTTAAGTGTCACAAATTGTTTGCAGAAAATGTGCTATTAATTGAGATATTGAAAAAAAATCACGAGGGGAATAGATCAGGTGAATGCACGGAGTCTCTTTCCCAGAGTAGGGAAATCGAGAACCAGAGGGCGTAGGTTTAAAGTTAGGGGAGGGGGGGACAGATTTAATAGGAATCTGAGGGGTGACTTTTTCACACAGAGGGTGGTGGGTGTATGGAACGAGCTGCCAGAGGAGGTAGTTGAGGCTGGGACAATAAGAACATTTCAAAGACATTTGGACAGGTACATGGATAGGGCAGGGGTTTTGAGGGGTATGGCCCAAATGCGGGTAGGTAGCACTGGTGTAGATTGGTATTTTGGGGTGGTGTGGGTAAGTTGAGCCGATGGGTCTGTTTACATACTATGTGACTCTAACAAACTGTCTAGGAAGGAACTGCAGATGCTGGTTTAAACCGAAGATAGACACAAAATGCTGGAGTAACTCAGCGGGACAGGCGGCTTCTCTAGAGGGACGGAAATGGGTGGCGTTTCGGCTCGAAACGGGTCTGAAGAAGGGTCTCGATCAGAAACGTCACTCTTTCCTTCTATCTTGAGATGCTGCCAGTCCCGCTAAGTTACTCCAGCTTTTTGTGTCTACTGACTAACTAAGAGATATAGCGTGGAAACAGGCCCTTTGGCCCAACTTGCCCACACCGGCCAACAATGTCCCAGCTACACTAGTCCCACCTGCCTGCATTTGGTCCACATCCCTCCAAACCTGTCCTATCCATGTACCTGTCTAACTGTTTCTTAAACGTTGGGATAGTCCCAGCCTCAACGACCTCCTCTGGCAGCTTGTTCCATACACCCACCAGCCTCTGTGTGGAAAAGTTACCCTTCGGATTCCTATTAAATCTTTTCCCCTTCACCTTGAACCCAAGTCCTCTGGTCCTCGATTCCCCTACTCTGGGCAAGAGACTCTGTGCATCTACCCGATCTATTCCTCTCATGATTTTGTACAGTTATTTTCTCTTCCCCTGCAGCAAGTGATGAAGATTTTGACAGTGACGTTCTTCTTCACGTTTGGGACGGTTATCTTCCTGGTCTTTCCACCGCTGATCTTCAGTTATGTAGAAGGTTGGACCTACGGAGAGAGTTTTTACTTTGCCTTCATCACCCTCAGCACCATTGGATTTGGTGATTACGTTGTAGGTATGACCAGATGCCCCTTGGCTCAATGGTTAGTTTTAGTTTTTGAGATGCAGCGCGGAAACAGGCCCTTCGGCCCATTGAGTCCGCGCCGACCAGCGATCCCCGCACACTAACACTACCCTACACACACTGGGGGACAATTTACACTTGCACCAAGCCAATTAACCTACAAGCCTGCGCGTGATTGGAGTGCGGGGGGAAACCGGAGATCTCGGAGTAAACCCACGCGGTCACGGGGAGAATGTACAAACATTGTATGAGAATGTACAGCGACCCTGCCATTGCACCACTGTGCCAAAGGTACAGTGAGATTCTATGTATGCATACGGTGCAATAAGATTATTGCCGCACGTAAACGCAATCCCAGATTAAGTACAGAATGTATGTAAACAGTCCACTGAGTCCCTATGCAAGAGCGGCCGGGCTTTGGCACCATTTCCAAAGTTGGCCATCCAGGCCCGTTGCAGCCGTCGCCTCCGTCCGGATCGTCCCGTGAACCGCCGTCCCCCTCCTCGCCCGACAACCTTCAGCCTTCCTGCCCCTGGTGGGGGGGGTGGGTCTCCTGCAGCTGTGACCGCCGCTCGCTCCCTCCACGATACACCAATGGTTTTGCATGGGTGGGCAAATGTTTGGTTCAGTTTAGTTTATTGTCACGTGTACCGAGGTACAGTAAAATGCTTCTATTGCGTGCTAATTAGTCAGCAGAAAGACAACACATGATTACAAACGAGCCGTCCACAGTGTACAGATACATGATAAAGGTAATAATGTTTAGTGCAAGATAAAATACAGCAAAGTCCGATCGAGGATAGTCCGAGGGTCACCAATGAGGTAGATAATAGTTCAGGACTGCTCTCTGGTTGTGGTAGGATGGTTTAGTTGCCTGATAACAGCTGGGAAGAAACTGTCCCTGAATCTGGAGGTGTGCGTTTTCACACTTCTGTACCTCTTGCCCGATGGGAGAGGGGGGAAGAGGGAGTGGCCAGGGTGCGACTGGTCCTTGATGATGCTGCTGGCCTTGCCGTGGCAGTGTGAGGTGCAGATGGAATCAGTGGAAGGGCGGTTGGTTTGTGTGATGGGGGAGGTTTAAAGCAGATTTACAACTCAAGTTTACATCTTTCTGCCAGGCATCTGTCTAATAATCTTAAATAAACAAAAGGGAGAACCATTAATAAAGCATTTCCAAAGCCATCGGAAATCTGAATGGATTTCTGAAAATATGTGCTAATTGTCCAGTGTATTAAATGCTGCTGTCTGGATATGGATCAAACACAGGCAGACTGGTGAAGTGTAGATGGGGCATCTTGGTCAGCATGGGAAATATGGGTTGAAGGGCCTGTTTCCATGACGTTTCCATGGCTATGACTATCTGGCGTCTGATTATCGAAACAAATAGTTTAGTTTAGATTAGTTTAGTTTAGTGAGTTCATAGAGAGATATGGATTACATGCAGATAAGATTAGTTTAACTTGACATCATGGAGACACAGGGAACTGCAGATGCTGGTTTGCAAAACAAAGGCACAAAGTGCTGGAGTAACCCAGCGGCAGCACCTCTGAAGAATATGGATAGGTGACATTTCGGTTCGGGATACTTCAAACTGATTGTAGTGGGGCTGGAGGGGGTGGGGGTTAGAAAGATGGAAGAGAAATTCTCCAGAGATGCTGACGCTCATTTATTTGAATCCGTGTGGCGTAGGAGGGTGAGGGGTATCGTATTAAGGTGTACAAGATCGTGAGGGGAATAGATAGCACTAATGTGTATTAAAGAGTATTTCATGCAGGGTTGGAGAATCAAAAACCAGGGGACATGGGTTTAAGGTGAGAGGGGAAAGATCTAATAGGAACCTGTGTGGAAACTTTTTTAAACAGAGGGTGGTGGGTGTATGGAATGAGCAGCCGGAGGAGGTAGTTGAAGCAGGTACGATCTTTAGTCAGAGGGTGGTGAGTCTGTGGAATCCATTGCCACAGTACAGTACAGTGGAGGCCAAGTCAGTGGATATATTTAAGGCGGGGATTGACAGATTCTTGATTAGTGCGGGTGCCAGGGGTTATGGGGAGAAGGCAGCAGATTGGGGTTGAGAGGGAAAGATAGATCAGCCATGATTGAATTGCGGAGTAGACTTGATGGGCCGAATGGCCTAATACCGCTCCTAGAACTTATGAACAGCATGTAAAAAACATTTGGGACAGTACAGTAGATGGAGAGGAAAGGTTTAGAGGGATGTGGGCCAAATGTGGCCAGGTGGGACTTAGTCTAGATGGGGCATCTTGGTCGGCATGGGCAAGTAGGGCCGAAGGGCCTGTTAGTGTGCTGTGTGACTCTATGACCTTGTCGGGTGCGGACATCGCTTGCTCCCGTGCTGTACTTGATCTAAGTGCCGTGCTCTTGTTTCAGGCACGGACCCGGACAAGCACTACATACCCATCTACCGGAGCCTGGCAGGGGTGTGGATCGTGGTCGGGCTGGCCTGGATGGCGCTGCTCTTGAACGTGGGCAGCGGGGTGGTCGAGAGGGCGGTCCGGCAGCGGAAGAGGTCGAGGCAGGAAGACAAGCACAGCCCCAAGGAGGAATGCTGCACCTAGCTTCAGAACGCTGCCTCTCTCATTGTGACTACCTCGCCCCCTGCTTAGACCCACCTCCAACCCCCTCTCCTCTCCTCTCCTCACCTCTCCTCTCCTCCACGGCCGATCCCAGAATTCCCAATCAGTGCTGATGCTCAGAACTTTCCTTATTGCCAAGATGTTTGAGGTTCTGAGGGGGCATTGGTCCGGTAGAAGGCAGCAAGTCCCACGTCCCAGTCAATAGAGTTGCTGCCTCACAACTCCAGAGACCCGGGTTCGATCCTGTCCTCGGCTGCTGCCTGTGTGTGGAGTTTGCACGTTCTCCCTGTGACCGTATGGGGTTTTGTACATTAATTGCCCCTGTAAGTGCGTGGGTGAGTGGGTTGAATTTGGGGTGTGTTGGTGAGAATGTGGGAGGAATAAGAATAGAATGGGTTAGTGGATTAGTGAGTTTGGCTTCTGTAAACTGTCCCTAGTGCGTAGGGTAGAACTAGTGTACGGGGTGATCGCTGGTCAGCACGGACTCGGCGGGCTAGAAGGGCCTGTTTCTGCGCTGTATCTCTGAAGCCTAAAGTAAAGTCTCAAGTCTAATGAGTGGTTGATGTTTAGTGCAGATCTGGTGGGCTGATCGGCCTCTTTCTGTGCTGTGTCTCTCGTGATTCTATAGAGGCATACGAGTCAAACGCGGGCAGGTGGGATTAGTGTAGGTGGGGCATATTGGTCGGCACGGGCCTGTTTGTACGCTGGATAACTATGATTCAATGGCTTTCTATGATTATTAATTTATTATTTCAATCGCAAGTGCTATTCGGAGTTCAAATGTTATGAATAAGGGCAGGACAGGGGTGCACAGGGTGGAGCTGCTGCCTCACAGCGCCAGAGACCCGAGTTCGATCCGGACCTCGGGTACTGATTGTGTGGAGTTTGCACGTTCTCTCTATGACCGCATGGGTTTCCTCCGGGTCCTCTGATTTCCTCCCAAATCCCAAAAGACGTGCGGGTTTGTAGATTAATTGGCCTCTGTACAGTCACCCCCTACTGTGTAGCGAGTGGATGAAATGGGATTACATAAAACTTGTGTGAACGGATGATCGATGGTCGGCGTGGACTTGGCAGCCGAAGGCCCTGTCTCCATGCTGTGTCTCTGAACTAAATTAAACAAGGCGAACATCCCTCCGCACTGCCTGTACTATCTATCCAGAAAGTGGTATGAACAAATAGGTCACAAGTTCACGAGTTATGGTAGAATTAGGCCATTCGGCCCATCGAATCTACTCCGCCATACAATCATGGCCTATCTCTGCCTCCTAATCTCATTTTCCTGCCTTCTCCCCATAACCCTTGACACCTGTTCTCGGTCACCCCTGGAACTTTGGCAACTGAAGGGTGATCTTACAGAAATTCACACAAACTCAATGCTGGGATTTATTTCATGAGGGCTTGTATACAAAAAACTGGGATGTGATGTTGAGGCTCCATACGGCGCTGGTAAGGCCACATTTGGAATATTGTGAGCAATGTTGGGCACCGTATCTGTGGAAGGATGTGCTGGCTCTGGAGAGGGTTCAGAGGAGGTTTACAAGAATGATCCCAAGAATCAGTAGGTTAACATATGATGAGCGTTTGACAGCCCTGGGCCTGTACTCGCTGGACTTTAGAAGAATGAGGGGGGACCTCATTGAAACATACAGAATAGTGAAAGGCTTGGATAGAGTGGATGTGGAGAGGATGTTTCCACTAGTGGGAGAGTCAAAGACCAGAAGTCATACCCTCAGAATTAAAGGATGTTCTTTTAGGAAGGAGATGAGGAGAAATTTGTTCAGCCAGAGCGTGGTGAATCTGTGGAATTCTTTGCCACGGAAGGCTGTGGAGGCCAAGTCAGTGGATATTTTTAAGGCAGAGATGGATAGATTCTTGATCAGTACAGGTGTAAGTGGTCATGGGGAGAAGGCAGGAGAACGGGGTTAGGAGAGAGAGATAGATCAGCCATGATTGTATGGCGGAGTAGTCTTGATTGGCTGAATGGCATAATTCTACTCCTAATGACCTGATGACACAAAGTGTTGGAGTAACTCAGTGAGTCCGGCAGTCTCTCTGGAGAACATGTATAGGTGACGTTTCTGTTCAGAAGCCTTCCTCACGCTGGCCAAGGAGAGAAGAGGACTTTCTTCAAAACGGGTGTACCATGAGGGGATTGACTTGCAGTGAAGCATAAAATGTAGAAACAAGGAGATCATGGATAGATGACATTTCGGGTCATGACCCGTCAGACGTGATAAAGAAATATAATGAAGTCAAACTCAAGTACCATAGGTTCTACGGTCTAAAACTAAAAGATTGTAAATTGTCCCTAGTGTGTGTAGGATAGTGCTGGGGTGGTCGAACAGACTCGGTGGGCCTAGGGGGCCTGTTTCCGCACAGTATCTTTGAACTAAATTATCTGAATTAGTGTGAAAGGGTAGACACAAAATGCTGGAGAAACTCAGCGGGACAGGCAGCATCTCTGGAGACAAGGAATGGGTGATGTGTCGTGTCGAGACTCAAAAAACTAGAGGCATCGATTTACGTTGAGCGGGGAAACATTTAAAGGGGCATGTTGTAAAAAAGGTGGTATGAAAAATAAGCTATCAGAGGGTTTAGATTTAGGTCTGTTATTGTCACATGGACCAAGGTACAGTGAAAATATTTATTTTGCATGCTATTCAAACAGATCAGATAATACATAAATACAGTCAAGTCAAACTCAAGTACAACAGGTAGAGCAAAGGGGAAGATACAGAGTGCAGAATATAGTTCTCAGCATTGTAGCGCACCAGTTCCACAGATAAAGTCCAATGTCCGCAATGGGGTAGAGGTGAATGGGACAGTACCCTAGCTTATGGAAGGAGCGGTCAGAAGCCTGATAACAGAGGGGAAGAAGCTGTTCCTGAGTCTGGTGGTGCGCGCTTTCAAGCTTCTGTACCTTCTGCCGGACGGGAGCGGGGAGAAGAAGGAATGACCGGGGTGGGAAAAGTCTTTGATTATGTCCGTTGCTTTTCCACGGACAGTTCTAAAGTTGTGTCACAGGTAGGATATAGAACATAGACCAGTACAACACAAGAGCAGGCCCTTCAGCCCATAGTGTCTATGCTGAGCATGATGTCAAGACCAACTCTTATCTGCCTACACATAATCCCTATCCGTCCATTCCCTGCATATCCATGTCCATTTCCAAGATAAGGTGGATGTGGAATCGATGTTTCCAGTACTGGGAGGGTCTAGGACCAGTGGGCGTAGTCTCAGAATAAAATGACGTTCCTTTAGAAACGAGATGAGGAGGAATTTTGTTAGTCAGGGGGTGGTGAATCTGTGGAACTCATTGCCACAGACAGCTGTGGAGGCCACGTCAATGGATATTCTTAAAGCGGAGATTGATAGGTTTTTGATTAGTAAGGGTTTCAAAAGTTACGGGGAGAAGGCAGGAGAATGGGGTCCGGAGGGAAAAATAAATTGGCCATGATCTAATTGTGGAGTAGACTCGATGGGCCGAATGGCCTAATTCTGCTCCCACATCTCATGAACTTATCTGCCTTGGACATTGGATGGTGTGCCACCCTATTTTATTTTTCTGCCTGTCGCCCGATTGAGATTGAATGAGAAATAAAGGTTATCAACACAAAGTGTGGACTTGCCGTGCGTTGTGCCAGGCTGGTGGTTTTTCTCCCAGGGGCCTCCGAGCTCCTGGGCATTTGGTTCCCAGCGGGGCCCTGTAACCTGTTGAGTGGCATCCAGCACCCCAACTGTGGCGGACACCAACCCCAGGACTTGCATCTGCAGGTCGAGGCATCCACACAGCTCCCAGGATATTCCTCACCATTGCTGAGTCATACCAGGGCACAAAGCTCTCGTGCTGGGAACTCGCGGCAGGTAAGTCAGCTTGGTCACGGTGGCGCAGTGGTAGAGTCGCTGCCTCACATCGCCTGCAGTGCCAGAGGCCCGGGTTCGATCCCGACTACGGGTGCTATCTGCACGTTCTCCCCATGACCTGCGTGAGTTTTCTCCGAGATCTTCAGTTTCCTCCTACGCTCCAAAGACGTGCAGGTTTGTAGGTTAATTGACTTGGTATAAATGTAAATTGTCCCTAGTGTGTATAGGCTAATGTTAATGTGCGGGGATCATTGGTCGGCGCGGACCCAGAGGGGCCGAAGGACCTGTTTCCGCGTTGTATCTCGAAAGTAAAGTTAACTCCTCTAAGTGAAGCGGTTGGGACCATTTTACCTTCCCCCCATTTTAGGCCTCATCTCGACACCCTTTGCCAACTGCACGTGGAGTCATCGAGTGATACGGTGTGGAAACAGGCCCTTCGGCCCAACTTGCCCACACCGACCAACGTGCCCCACCTGCCTGCCTTTGGCACATATCCCTCCAAACCTGTCCTATCCATGTACCTGTCTAAATGTTTCGTAAATGTTGTGATAGTCCCAGCCTCAACTACCTCCTCTGGCAGCTCGTTCCATACACCCACCACCCTGGGTAAAAAAGTTGCCCCTCGGAAAGTTGTTTCTGAACTATCATTGACTTCCACCTTGTCTATCTACTGGCCCACATGGACTCTCCAGGCGTGACGTACACCAACTTCATCTTTATCCTGGTCTTTCTACGGTCTGCAACTCTGGTTTAGGTTTGGGTTTATTATTCTCACATGCACCGAGGTGCAGCAAAAAGCATTGTTTTTCATGCTAATCAGTCAAAACGTCACCCATTCCCTTCCCCCCAGGGATGCTGCCTGTCCAGCTGAGTTACTCCAGTTTCTGTGACTATCTTCAGTTTAAACCAGCATCTGCAGTTCCTTCTTATGCATTTATGCTATCATAGTATAATATGTTTCAATCTTCTCTGATCCCTTCATTGTGAGGCAAGTGATTGAGATTCACACCGTTAGTTCTAATCACTTCAGGGTGGCATTCTTTAGATTTGGGGATTTTAGATTTGCCCAGTTGAAACCTACTGACCTGCCCAACTGGGTTAGAATTTAGGTTTAGGACAATTCGACCATCAGATTCCCTGAGAGCATAATATGTTTCAATCTTCTTCTAAAGTCCAAAGATCCTTGGCTCAATCTACTAAACCTTTCCCCAGAAGGATATTCATTACGGGAATTAATCCCATGAATTTTACACTTTAAACCCTGGTCCAGTGTGAGGTTTATTGTTGCCACCTGCACCACGGTGCAGGCATGCTATCCAAACTAATCAGATATACCATTCATAGATACAATCAGGTCAAACTCAAGTACAACAGGTGGAGCAAAGGGGAAGATACAGAGTGCAGAATATAGTTCTCAGCATTGTAGCGCACCAGTTCCACAGACAAAGTCCAATGTCCGCAATGGGGAAGAGGTGAATTGGATAGTACTCTAGCTTATGGAAGGACTGACAACAGAGGGGAAGAAGCTGTTTGTGAGTCTGGTGGTGGGCGCTTTAAAGCTTCTGTACCTTCTGCCCGACAGGACAGGGGGAAGAAGGAATGACCGGGGTGGGACAAGTCTTTGATGATGCTTTCCCGAGGCAGCGTGAAGTGTAGATGGAGTCACTGGTGGGGAGTCAGGTCCGTGTGATGGTTGGGCTACAACTCTCTCCAACGTCTTACGTCTTGGGCAGGTCTTGGGCAGAGCTGTCCCAAACTAACATGCAGGAAGGAACTGCAGATGCTGGTTTACACCAAAGATAGACACAAAAGCTTGAGTAACTCAACGTGTCAGACAGCATCTCCGGAAAAAAAGAATAGGTGATGTTTCGTTTTGTTTTAGCTTTGCCATCTATTCCTATTCTCCAGATCTTAAGTTCATACTGTAAGTGATAGGAGCAGTAATGGGCCCATTAAGTCTACTCTGCCATTCAATCAAGCCTGATCTATCTCACCATCCTAACCCCATTCTCCTGCCTTCTCCCCATAACCCCTGACACCCTAGCTGATATGCTGTCTTACCCGTTGAGTTACCTCAGCATTTTGTGTCTTCTGGTCCCAAATTAAGCTGTGGTGCAACCCGACAAAAGGTGGACCCTTCTGGCCTAACCACGCTCTCCACTGCCCCTCCCCAATTCAGGATTCTAGCTTCCATCCCATGCATTTTGCCCGACCTCCCCCATGAACTACCCAGCACAAGGGCAGCATCCCCTTCACCAGTATACCCCTTCCATCAGACACGTGCCATCAGGGTAGGCAAGGTAGGCACTGCCTACCCTGACTAAAATTATAACACAGTAATTACTAAATATAAATAATAAAGGCATGGGAGAATTATGCCTATGTAAGAGATCGATCTCTTAGGTAGGCATCATTCTCCGTGCCTTTCATCTGCAGCGCTTGTAACCCTTGAAGGTCTGTGCAGCCCACGTGCCGTTAGCGCTGCTTCAAGCCGTCAATTTCAAGCGGGGCTGAAGGCAGCAGAAATTCTGCCTTTGCAGCACTGCGCATGCACATCAGTCTACTGTGCATGCGCAGCGCTGGTTTCTTGGCGGGGTTTTCAAATATGGTTTGTCTATATTTTAAGTGTATGTTAGGAAACAAAGAGAGAAGAATGGAGTTTGTGTACCAATAATGTGGGAAGTACATTTTGTGTTTATGTTTTTAAATACTGTATTTCCCGGGGTGTGCGGGTGGGGGGGAGAGCTCCTTTCACAGCGTTTGGGGAGTCTGGCCCGGGGTAAAGTTGCAGGGAGGGCACGAATGTTGTGAAGGAGGGGTCGGGAGCATGCGATTTGCGACGCTCCTTGCGTGGAGGCGTGCAATGCCACCGCATTGAGGCCGAGGATAGGGGTGGGGCTGGGGGTGGATAAGTATCTCGGGAGGCTGTGCTGGAGAGCGGAACCAGCTGCCACCTTAGCTCCTTCTGCCGGCCCCTGCTCACCTCTGACAGTTCTCCGTCTAAAAACCTGTCCTGCCGCTCGCTGGCCTCACTCATGTCAGGTTGAAGTTACTCGGCTGTGGGAATTTAAGGATTTGCAAGAAGCCACTGACATGAGCGAGCGGCAGGGGAGAGGTGTTCAGACGGAGAGCACTGCCAGAAGTGAGCGGGCTGGCAGCAGACGCTGAAGTGGCGGCCAGTTCTGCTGTCGGCTCCCGGTGGCCGCTCGCAGCTCCCCGAGCTGCTTCTATCCCCGGCCACAATGCGGTGGCGCCCGTAGCGCTGCTGCAGCGGTGAGTGAGTGAGTTACTGGCATTATTCCCGACCCAACACTCCTACCCTCCCCGCAACTTTACCCCTGGCACAGACTCTCCACACGCTGTGAAAATAACTCTCCCCCCAATTGGTCCCTTGAACAAGTGTTGTCATTCAATTAGGTGACAACTGATTTAACGTTTCCCTGTGCTCCCGTTTTTCCCACCATCTGTCCACCTGCCATCATCCTTCACCTCCCCACCCATTCAGTAATTCAGAATAAAGGAGACTTGGAAGCCTTGGGCAAATTGAATTGTTACTGTCTTTATTTTTATTTTTTATTTTTACGGAGAGAACAATCTGCTCGTGCGCAGTTTAATTTTTATTTTTTTAAGACGACTGACTGCCTACCCTGAGTAATTACACATGGCACGTGCCTGCCTTCCATATACCCATCTTTGAGTGAAAAGGTTGACCTCAGATTCCTGCCCTTCTCACCTTAAACCTATGTCATTTGTGATTCCTCTACCCTGGGAAAAAGACCGCTCATTTAAAGTCATCGCATCATAGTGTGGAAACAGATCCTTCAGCCCAACTTGCCCAATGTCCCAGCTGCACTAGTCCCACTTGCCTGCGATAGGTCCATATCCCTCCAAACCTGTCTTATCCATGTACCTGTCTAACTGCTTCTTAAACATTGGGATAGTCCCAGCCTCAACTACCTCCTCTGGCAGCTTGGTCCATATGTGAAAAAGTTACCCCTCAGATTCCTAATAAATCTTTCCCCCTTCACCTTGAACTTCTGTCCTCTGGTCCTCGATTCACCCTACTCTGGGCAAGAGACACTGTGCATCTACCCGATCTATTGCTCTCATGATTTTATACACCTCTATAAGATCACCCCTCATCCTCCTGCGCTCCAAGGAATATAGTCCCAGCCTGCTCAACCTCTCCCTATTGTTCAGTCAATGGCATTGCATCTAAATAATGCCATGCATTGTATTTACGTTAGTTTAGTTTTCGAGCGATAGCACGGATCCAGGCCCTTCGGCCCATCGATTCTGCGCCGACCAGCGATTGCCCATTTTGTTCTGAGGACACCAAAGGAAAGGCAGAAGATGGAACTAACCCAAGATCTCCTCATGAAATATGGTGGAATTATCTGGGGAAATGTTAAGAAGTTGCTTTATGCTTCGCGTGATACGAGTCAAGTTTCAGAGTTGGAAATGGAGAAAATGCAACTTTTCTTCGCTACGAGGAGAATATTTCCATTTTGTCTGCTCTCATTCCTGGTGGCATTCCAGTAAATCTCCCCTGCATCTTATCCGATGCGGGTCTCCTTTTCCAAAAGGTGGTGCGCAGAAATGGACACGACACACCCACAGCAATGATTAGCCCCACAATCCGACTCTCGATGACTCCGTGATAAGAAAGAACGCACAATTACATGCCAGGAGCAGTCGCTGGACAAGAAGCTGTTCTTGAGGGCGGTCACAGTGGCACAGCGGTAGAATTGCTGCCTTACAGCGCTTGCAGCGCCGGAGACCCGGGTTCGATCCCGACTACGGGTACGGAGTTTGTACGTTCTCCCCCGTGACCTGCAAGGGTTTTCTCCAAGATCTTCGGTTACCTCCCACACTCCAAAGACGTACAGGTTTGTAGGTGTAAGTGTGCGGGGATCGCTGGTCGGTGCGGACTCGGTGGGCCTGTTTCCGCGCTGTATCTCTGAACTTAGCTGCCGCTTCAGCCTGTAACTATTATAAACGCAGTCTCGGGCAACTGTGATATTCAGACAAATCTTTGGAAGTTGCACTGGGGGTGCTGATATAAATACGACTGCCACATTGAGGGCAAGTCAAACACAGTTGTCAAGTTAAACTTCGCGATCACAACTCAGCAGCGAAAAGTCATGTTACTATGAAAACATTTAACTAAGGGAGAAAGTCGGTTTCATTGCTACTTCTGCAGCTTCATTGTTACTTCTGCAGCTGGAGATCTTTTGCAAAACACAAAGTGCTGTTCAGATCAGTGTCGTTTATTGTCACATGTACCCAGGTACAGTGGAAAGCTTATTGTTGCGTGCTAACCAGTCAGCAGAAAGACAATACATGATTACAATCGAGCCATTTACAGTGTACAGATACATGATAAGGGAATAACGTTTAGTGCAAGGTAAAGCCAGCAAAGTCCGATCAAGGATAGTCCGAGGGTCACCAATGAGGTAGATAGTAGTTCAGCGCTGCTCTCTGGTTGTGGTAGGATGGTTCAGTTGCCTGATAACAGCTGGGAAGAAACTGTCCCTGAATCTGGAGGTGTGCATTTTCACACTTCTGTACCTTTTCCCCGATGGGAGAGGGGAGAAGAGGGAGTGGGCAAGGTGCGACTGGTCCTTGATGATGCTGCCGGCCTTGCCGAGGCAGCGTGAGGTGTAGATGGAGTCAATGGAAGGGAGGTTGGTGTGTGTGTGTGATGGTCTGGGCCATGTCCACACTGGAGGAACTGGCAGTGTCTGGAGGGATGGACAGGTAACGTTTCGGGTCGGAATTCTTCTTCAGACTGATCTTTATCCATCTGCTATGAGCTTTGTTCCTAGTATTTTTATGGATTGAATTGCATTGAAACAGGCCCTTTGAGGATGTTGCCAGGACTCGAGGGTCTGAGCTATAGGGAGAGGTTGGGCTGTCTAGGACTTTATTCGTTGGAGCGCAGGAGGATGAGGGATGGTCTTATAGTGGTGTATAAAATAATGAGAGGATGAGACACGGTGAGTCTTTTCCCAAAGGGGAGGGGAAACGATGACCAGGGGACATAGGGTTAAGGCGAGAGGGGCAAGAATTAATCGGAACCCGAGTCAACCTTTTCACTCAGAGAGCACTGGGTATATGGAACAAGTCTGAAGAAGGGTGTTTACCCGAAATGTCACCTATGCAGGTTCTCTAGAGATGCTGCCCGGCATGCTGAGTTACTCCAGCACTTTGTGTCCTCGTATGTAATGAGCTGCCGGAAGTGTAAATACTGCAGTACTTTAGTGACACTTGGACAGGTACATGCATAGGAAAGGGTTCGAGGGATATGGGCAAACTACCGGAAAATGGGACTAGCTTAGATGGGGCATCTTGGTCAGCATGGATGAGTTGGGCTGAATGGCCTGTTTCCACAGTTAAGTCATACCTGAAACTGAGGCACGATATCTGAGGAAGGATGTGCTGACTCTGGGTCACTAGGGGCGCCTCATTGAAGGCGCCTCTGCCTACAGTCTGTCCATTTTGTCCCATCTTTTTTTAATTTTAGTTTGTCTAAACAGTTTTGTTTTGGGGATTCTTTCGTTTTTCTATGTGGGGGAGGGGGGGAGAGTAAGGGGGAATCCGCTTCCCAGTCGCTTCCTGGCGGGGATGTGACTATTTCTCCAACTTGCGTCCACGCCCCCCCTCCTCGCGGCCTGCCACTGGTTCGGAGTGGCCTTTCCTAACGGAGCCCAGGCTTCGGCAGCGGCGGCGCGGCGCTGGATTCACCGCAGAACGGGCGATGCCTTCCTAGATCGCCGTTTGGAGCTCCAGAGCGTTGGGCCCGCTGCTCCAACATCACGGGGCTGTGGTTCGTGGAGTTCCCAGCGCGGGCGGCGCTGAATGACATCACGGAGTCCTGGGGCCCTTTGCCGAGGGCCGCCAGCGTGAATCTCTGCCCGGCACGGCCTGGGGATGTCGGGATCTTCGGAGGTCCAAGCCGCTGAGGTTGGCCTCCCGTTCCGACGTCGGAGTTCCAACATCTCGACGAGCCAGCCTGAGCGGCAGGCTGCCGTAGCGGCGACAGCGGAGGGTTCCGGAGGCCCCGACCACGGGTGAACATCAGAGGAAGAGACTGACTTTGGTGCCTTCCCTCACAGTGGGAAACTTTGATCCTGCTGTGTGGGGATGTTTTATGTTGAACTCTATCATGTGTTGTGTTCTTTATTTTAATTAGGTATGTTACAAAACTTACCTTTAGCAGTGCTGCAGTTCTGCCACTGGCCGTGTGCGCGACTTTGGCGCCTTTAAAGGGGGGGGCGGGGTTAAAATGCGGTTTTCCCCATGCAATCCGGAGCTTTCTGTTGTCGGAGTGCAATCTATTTCTGGAGATGCGTTCCGACTGCCGGTAAGTCCGTTTTTTTTAAGAAATAGCCCAACTACTTCATCACTGCAGTAAAATAAAAATTAGCTCCCAATGCCGTGAACGCCGACAACGGGGACCGATTTTACGTAGGGGACAGGTACGTGAAAGCTGTTTATTTTTATATATAAACTTGCTTTTTTAGGGGATTTTAATCAATATTTCATGTTGCGAAACAGTGATTTAGCCCCCATACGAACCGGCAGAAGATTTCCTGCCGATATTGGGTTTAAATTCACCGCAACCGCAACGTTCCAATACATCGCGTTCCAGAAAATCCCACTCGCAAGCTGTTTAAAATGCCCATTAATTTACAGGCATTAAACACTGAATTCCTTCAATTTGGCCTATAAATTAATGACAATTAGATTAAAAAATCATGTTATATTGCGAATTATTGTGTGACTGTTAATTAGACACTTAGGCTTTAATTTTTTTTTTTTTTTTCTTAAGAAATGGATAGATGTTTAGATCTAGTAATTGAATTTTGTAATTGGCTACCATTGGGTAACTAACTAATTATATGCTTTAATTTCAGGTCATTCAAGTAAGATTGTTTCATATTTGTTTCAGAATACTTCAATCTATAATAACTGAACATTTCTTTAAGTTCTCTTAATTTTTAAGAAAGTTTTGGGCTTTTGACTGTCCTCGATCACAACGTTTGTGTTAAGTCAATAGAAAAGCAATAGGAAGCAAGTTGCTAACTTCCGAGTATGAAAATGGCCCTAACTTTTTTAATACCGAAGATATGAAAGTGAATTAGGTGTCAAATTAAACTTATTTTTATGCTTTATCTGATGGGATAAATTGCAGACTTGATTTTTTAAATCTCAAAATTTTGTAACATTGCTATTTTAATATATGGCTGTGTGGTGATCACATTTCACTGTGCCAACTGGCACATGTGACAAATAAATATATCTTGTATCTTGTAGAGGAGGTTTACAAAAGTGACCCCAGGAATGAGTGGGTTAGCATATGATGAGTGTTTGATGGCACAGGGCCTGTACTCGCTGGAGTTCAATAGAATGAGGGGGGACCTCATTGAAACCTACAGAATCGTGCAGAGGCTTGGATAGAGTGGATGTGGAGAGGATGTTTCCACTAGTGGGAGAGTCTAGAACCAGTGGCCATAGCCTCAGAATTAAAGGACATTATTTTAGGAAGGAGATGAGGAGAAAGTTCTTTAGTCAGAGAGTGGTGAATCTGTGGAATTTTTTGCCGCAGAAGGCTGTGCCAAGTCAGCGGATATTTTTAAGGCAGAGATAGATAGATTCTTGATTAGTACGGGTGTCAGAGGTTATGGGGAGAAGGCAGGAGAATGGGGTTGGGGGGAGGGATAGATCAGCCATGATTGAATGTTGGAGTAGAGTTGATGGGACGAATGGCCTAATTCTACTATCACTTATGACCTTATGACTCTGAACCCTATGACTGAAATAGAAGAGGATCGATTGTCAGTATGTAGCAGCACAAGGGAAAGGTAGGACACGGGCTGACAGGTGATACTGTAGGTGACACTAGATGGGGAGGAAATGCTGGGCAGATGACCAATGGTGCAATTAACTCCTAATTCTCACGTGTACAGAGACACAGTGAAACGCTATTCTGCCTACTATCCAGTCAAATCATACCATGCGTAGGATGGCACAGCTGGTAGAGCCACTGCCTCACAACGCCAGCGACCCGGCTTCGATCCTGACCTCGGGTGCTGTCTGCGTGGAGTTTGCACGTTCTTCCAGCTGCTGTGTGGGTTTCCTCCGGGGCTCTCTGGTTCCCTCCCACATCCCATAGACGTGCGGGTTTGTCGGTTAACCAGCCCTCTGTAAACTGCCCCCCTGGTGTGTAGAGAGCGGATGAGAAAGTGGGACAACATAGAACTAGTGTGAAGGGGCGATCAATGGTCGGCATGGACTATGTGGGCTGAAGGGCACGTTTCCATGCTGTACTTCTAAACTAAACAACATGAGGTGGAGCCTTATTATTGTCAGGTGTAGTGAGATACAGTGAAAGACTTTGTTTTGCATGTTATCAGATATTCCATACATAAAAATCAAGTATAGTGGGGGCAGGGAGAAGAACCGGGGTGGGACAAGTCTCTTTGATTGTGTTGGCTGCATGGAAATGTAGATGGAGTGGATGGTGGGGGGTCCGGTCCGTGTGATGGAGTGGGCTACATCTACAACTCTCTGCAGTTCCGGAGGTCAGAATTGAATGGCCCGCTTCAGTTCGGGGGGCGGGAGGGAACGGATGGGAACAAAGGGAAGAGAATATGTGCTGATCTTCGTTTAAACCAAGGATAGACACAAAATGCTGGAGTAACTCAGCGGGACAGACAGCATCTTTGGAGAGAAGGAATGGTCGAGACCCTTGTTGTGTTCGATAAATCACCGGATTCAGAGAACAGAGTTTGAGTTTGATTCACTTAGTAATTAATTACATTGCCAAATAAGGCACATACACTCACGTATCCCTGAATACCCCCGAACGCACTTGCAAACCCCGAGTACACAGCAGAGCATGCCGTGGGATGTTTCTACGTACGCTCTCGTATCCCCGTACGCACTCGCAAACTCAGCACAGCACGTCACAGGATGTTCCTGTTCTCGATCACCTGGCACCGGTTCGCGACACAGCCCAAGGCTGGGGCTCTCTCACCAAAAGGGCGCCTGTGGGCATCTGGGGGTCCGATCGCCCAGCGCGGGGGAGCTGAGATTCCCCCCCCCGATTCGGGAGCTTGATTGCCCCGACGCGAGGGCCCAAACACCGCCGGCTACGGGAGTCAAGATCGTCCCATCAACGGAAGGTTCGATGCCCCCGACCGCGGGAGAACAAAGAAGGGAAGAGATTGAACTTATTTTTGCCTTCCATCACAGTGAGGAATGTGGAGGAGTCACTGTGGTGGATGTTTATGTTAAAATGTGTTTTGTGTGTTCTGTTGCTTTTTATTGGTATGACTGTACGGGAAATCAAATTCCTCGTATGTTGCAAAACATACTTGGATAATAAAGTATGATTATGATTATGAACACTATCCTTTATGGCAGAGCAGACCGCGCCACTGTCCCCTCCCCCAGCCAGTCATAAGCTCACCTTGTCTGCAACGTTTCTGCGCTACTGGCAACAGGGGGCGCTGGTGGTCTCCCCAACTATTGCTGTTGTGTTTTGCTCACCAACGCTGTGCTTTCCCATAGAATGGCCTGAGAAAGGCTGCGTTCCCAGGCAGTGAGCATTGGACAGGTGCAGAAAATATCTGCACAGACGGCTGTGCGGACGCATGAAGTCGCGAGCAACCTTCGCGGGACCGTCGCGGCTCAACGAGACCACGAGGGCGCGTAATTAGCATGGCAAGGACACGTAAGTGGGACAGGGGCATTAGATTGTGGGCTGGCTCAATGTTCTGTGATCATTAAATCTGTGTACATTGGACTGTCGGGTCCATTTCAACCCAAAGAAGACTTTACTTTGGACTTTAGAGTTACAGAGCAGATACAGTAGGTATGTTACAAAACTTACCTTTAGCGGTGCTGGAGTTCTGCCGCTGGCCGTGTGCGCGACTTTGGCGCCTTTGGTGGGGGTGGGGTTGAAATGCGGTTTTCCCCTTGCTATCCGGAGCTTTATTTTCTCGGAGTGCGATCTATTTTTGGAGATTCGTTCCGACTGCCGGTAAGTCAGTTTTTTAAAATAAATCGTCCGACTATTTCATTGCTGCAGTAAAATGAAAATGAGCTTCTAATGCCGTGAACGCCGACAACGGGGACGGATTTTACGTAGGGGACAGGTAAAGGAAAGCTGTTTATTTTTACGTATAAACTTGCTTTTTTAGGGGACTTTAATCAATATTTCATGTTGCGAAACGGTGATTTAGCCCCCATATGAACTGTCAGAATTTTTCCTGCTGACATGGGATTTAAATTCACCGCTATCGCAACGTTCCAATACAGCACATTCCAGAAAATCCCACTCGCAAGCTGTTTAAAATGCCCATTAATTTACAGGCATTAAATACTGAATTCCTTCAATTTTGTCCTCTAAATTAATGACAATTAGATTTAAAAATCATGTTTTATTGTGAATTATTGTGTGACTGTTAATTGGACACTTAGGCTTTAAATTTTTTTTTAATTTTTTCTTAAGAAATTGATAAATGTTTAGATCTAGTAATTGAATTTTGTAATTGGCTACAATTGGGTAACTAACTAATTATATGCTTTAATTTCAGGTCATCCAAGTAAGATTGTTTCATATTTGTTTCAGAATACTTCAATCTATAACTGAACATTTCTTTCAGTTCTCTTAAATTTTAAGGAAGTTATGGGCTTTTGACTGTCCTCGATCACAACCTCTGTGAAAAGCAATAGGAAGCAAGTTGCTAATTTCCGAGTATGAAAATGGCCCTAACTTTTTTAATACTGAAGATATGAAAGTGAATTAGGTGTCAAATTAAACTTATTTTTATGCTTTATCTGATGGGATAAATTGCAGAATGGGTTTTTAAAATCTCAATATTTTGTAACATTGCTAGATACAGGCCCTTCGGCCCGCCAAGTCCGTGCCGACCAGCGATCACTCCGCACACTCACACTAACCCACACACTAGGGACAATTTACAATTAACCTACAAACCTGTACCTCTTTGGAATGTGGGAGGAAACCAGAGCACGCGGAGAATACCCACGCAGTCACAAGGAGAACGTACAAACTCCGTACAGACAGCACCCGTAGTCAGGATTGAACCTGGGTCCCTGGCAATGTGAGGCAGCAACTCTACCGCTGCGCCACCGTGTCACCTCTGTGCCACTCGGCAATCTTGACCTGAAACGGCATCTGTCCATCCCCCTCCACGGATGTTGCCTGACCCGCTGAGTTCCTCCAGCTCTTTGTTTATTTTACTCGGGATTCCATCATCTGCAGCCTCAAAGTTCAGACCATTGGGTGGTTAGCTGCTTGAACAGAATATGAGGTGTTGCAGACCCACGTTCATCCACTGGGTGGCAGTGCTGAGCAAACTTAAACCTTAAAAGTAAACCTCAAAACTGCTCGCTCCTCATAAGGAATAAGAGCAGAATTAGGCCATTCAGCCCATCAAGTCTATTCCGTCATTCAATCATGGCTGATCTATCTCTCCCTCCTAACCGCATTCTCCTGCCTTCTCCCCATAACCCCTGACATCAAGAATCTATCCATCGCTGCCTTAAACACATCCACTGACGGCCTCCACAGCCTCCTGTGGCAATGAATTCCGCAGATTCACCACCCTCTGACTCAATGTATTCCTCTTCATCTCCTTCCTAAAAGAACGTCCTTTAATTCTGAGGCTATGAGTTCTAGACCTAGGCTCTCCCATTAGTGGAAACATCCTCTCCACATCCACTCTATCCAAGCCTTTCACTATTCTGTACGTTTCAATGAGTTCCCCCCGTCATTCTTCTAAACTCCACCGAGTACAGGCCCAGTGCCATCAAACGCTCATCATCGGCTAACCTACTCATTCCTGGGATCATGCTTGTAAATCTTAACCTGCAAGATAATCTAAACTAATTTGCAAACTCCAAGTTAATGACTTAAGGGCCTGTCCTACAAGCATGCAACTCCATGCGATGAGCGCGACCTAATGTGGTCGCTTAACCGTCCTGCGTCCCGGGGCCGGTCCCACTTTGATCGCCGGAGCCGTGCGGAATTGTGTGAAGTTCGTCCCGACATCGCGCGGGGCTCCAAAAAACTGACTATGTTCAAAGATTCCGCGCGGCAACGGCTTGTCAGCTCGCAGTCGCCTCGACGCATTACACACCGCCTCGACGTTGTGCCTCTGTGAACCTATCTGTAGGTGGCTCCGTGACCCTCTGTGTGTGTGGCTCCGTGGCCCTCTCTGTGTGTGTCTCTGTGCCCCTCTCTGTGTGCCCCTCTCTGTCCTGGCGAACTTACCTTAAGACTTCGCTCCAAGTTCCCCTCACTTTGCGCCGCGTTGTGCCACTCACCCGACCTCCGCGCGGCCCTCGCTGCCGGTTTGGTCGTGCTTGCCGCATGCAGGTGCATGCTGGTGGGAACGGCCCTGTACAGGGGATCACCCGACCTCCGCGCGCCCCCCGCTTCTAGTTTGAACGTGCTCAACGCATGGAGTCGGATGCTGGTAGGACAGGCCCTTTACCCTAGCACTAAATTAATTTGCAAATCGTGCAGCCTTCCAGATTTCTGTGATAATCAATGATGTTAAAGATATAGATAGGATAGACAGTCAGAATCTATTTCCCCGGATGCGCCGAAGAGCCTGTTTCCATGCTGCATCTCTAACCTAAACTAAACTAAACTAAACTAAATTAAACAAATAGTGAAAGGCCTGGATAGAGTGGATGTGGAGAGGAAGTTTCCACTAGTGGGAGAGTCTAGGACTAGTGGGCACAGCCTCAGAATAAAAGGACGTTTCTTTAGAAAGGAGAAGGAATTTCTTTAGCCAGAGGGTGGAATCTGTGGAATTCATTGCCACAGACAGCTGTGGAGTCCAAGCCCACTGAATAATGAAAGGCTTGGATGGAGTGGATGTGGAGAGGACTAGGCCTCAGAATTAAAAGATGTTGTTTTAGGAAGGGGATGAGGAGGAGGAGCGTGGGGAATCTGTGGAATTCTTTGCCACGGAAGGCTGTATAGACCAAGTCAGTAGATATTTTTAAGGCGGGATTGACAGGTTCTTGATCAGTACGGGTGTCAGGGGTTATGGGGAGAAGGCAGGAAAATGGGATAGAGAAGGAAGGATAGATTAGCCATGATTGAATGGCGGAGTAGACTCGATGGGTCTAACTCTTCCCCTCGAACTTATGAACATGAACTAATGCAGTGAGTATAGCTTTTAGGTGAGTGGAGCAATGTTTAGAGAATATGTAGTAATGTAGTAGATGTGTGGATACATCGATAGAAGGCATTAGTTTAAGTAGGCATAATTGTAGGGCGGCTCGGTGGCATAGCGGTAGAGTTGCTGCCTTACAGCGAATGCAGCACCGGAGACCTGGGTTCGATCCTGACTACGGGTGCTGGCTGTACAGAGTTTGCGTGGGTTTTCTCCGAGATCTTCGGTTTCCTCCCACACTCCAAAGACATATAGGTTTGTAGCTTACACAAAAAGCTGGAGAAACTCAGCGGGTGCAGCAGCATCTAAGGAGCGAAGGAGATAGGCGACGTTTCGGGTCGAGACCCTTCTTCAGACTCCTTTGTAGGTTAATTGGCTTGATAAATGTAAAAACTGCCCCTAGTGGGCATAGGATAGTGTTAATGTGCGGGGATCGTTGGTCGGCGCGGACCCGGTGGGCAGAAAGGCCCTGTTTCCATGCTGTATCTCTAAATACATATACTGTATGTAGATATAGACATGTAGAACAAGCATTGTGGGCTTGTTGCTGTGCTATATTTGAGGTACTGCATGCTAGGCTGGTCTAGAAGGTTAGATCACATGGAATTCAGGACGAGGTTGCCATTTGGATACAAAATTGGCCTGAAGACAGGGGCAAAGGGTGGGGTAGACAATTAACCTGTTTTTTAGACAGCAGGTCTGTAATGAGAGGGTGTGCCAGTAACATCATGGCCAATCTTTCCTGCCCCCTTCCCAGCTTAATGACATCCTTCCAAAAGCTGGACGATCAGTACTGCACACAGTATTCCAAGATACTCTTAGGGCGGCATGGTGGCGCAGCGGTAGAGTTGCTGCCTTACAGCGTCAGAGATCCGGGTTCGATCGCAACTACGGGTGCCTATACTCAGTTTGTACGTTCTCCCCGTGACCGCGTAGGTTTTCTCCGAGATCTTCGGTTTCCTCCCTCACTCCAAAGAATGACAGGTTTGTAGGTTCATTGGCTTTGGCATAGGTGTAAATTGTCCCTAGTGTGTGTAGGATAGTGTTAATATGCAGGGATCACTGGTCGGTGCAGACTCGGTGGGCCGAAGGGCCTGTTTCCACGCTGTATCTCTTAATTAAACTAAACTAAGATCTAGAAAAAAACATATTCTCACTTACAAAAAAAAGATGCATAGTGCTGGACTAACTCAGCAGGTCTAGTAGCATCTCTGGAGAAAAAAATACACTGGAGTACATGTATAGGTGATAGTAGTTTTGAGTCAGGACCCTTCTCCACACTGATGTTTATTTTAGTTTGGAGATACAGAATGGAAACAGACCCTTCAGCCCACCAAGTCCTTGCCGAACATCGCACAGAACCGATTCTTCTTCAGAGTCCAGGGATCACAGAGGTGGAGCAACGAGAGACGGTCTCAGATAACTCCAGTCAGAGAGAAGTTATTTTGTTTTAGAGATACAGCACGGAAGCAGGCCCTTCGGCCCACCGAGTCCACGCTGACCAGCGATCCCCGCACATTAACACTACCCCACATGCACTAGGGACAATTTACACAGAGCCAATTAACCTGCAAGCCTGTACGTCTTTGGAGCGTGGGAGGAAACTGAAGATCTTGGAGAAAACCCACGCAGGAACGTACAAGTTCCGTACAGACAGCACCCGTAGTCGGGATCGAACTGGGGTCTCTGGCGCTGAAAGGCAGCAACTCTACCGCTGTGCCACCTTGCCGCCCCTCACGGATATCTTCCTTAGAGCACACATGCCTTGAGGAGATTTCACAGTGGAGCAGTCTGAAGATGGACATCACCAACCCGTTCCACAGTGATTCCATCAGGGTGCGTTATTGTCACATGTACTGAGGTACAGTGAAATTCATTTTTGTATACAGTTTGGTACAAGTATCATCAAACATAAGCACTTATATACGTCTTAAATAAGCATCTCAGACATAGTACTAATCACAAATTGGAGGAACAGCATCTCATATTTCACTTGGGGAGCTTGCAATCCAGTGTTATGAATTTTGATTTCTCAAACTTCAAGTAACCCCGGCATTCCCTCGCTCTCTCTCTATCCCTCCCCCCACCATCACACCAGCTTCCCATTCTCACCTAGCACACAGCTAACAATGGCCTGTTTCCTTTATCATTGTTACTTTTTTGCATATCTTTCATTCATTGTTCTTTATCTCTCTACATCATCATCTATATCTCTCGTTTCCTTTTTCCCTAACTAGTCTGAAGAAGGGCCTCGACCCGAAACCTCACCATTCCTTCTTTCCAGAGATGCTGACTGTCCCGCTGAGTTACTCCAGCACTTTGTGTCTATCTTCGGTTTAAACCAGCATCTGCAGTTCCTTCCGATGCAGTACAGTGTGTTTTGTTCAAGATCCCAACATCTGCACTTCCATGTGCCTTGGGACCCTTCTTCAAATATCTTCAGTCTGAAAAAAGGTCTCAAACCGAAACCACACCTGTCCATTCCACTCCATAAATGCTGCATGACCCGCAGAGTTACTCCAGCACTCTGAATCTTTTTTTGTAAACCAGCATCTGCAGTTCCTTGCTTCTACAGCATCTCTGGGGAACATAGATCTGTGACATTAGTTCAGTTCAGTTTATGTGTACCGAGGTACAGTGAAAAGATTTTTGGTGCACGCTATCCAGTCAGCAGAAAGACTATACATGATTACAATGATTCATGTACAGTGTATAGATACTTGATCAGGGAATAATGTTCAGTGCAAGGTAAAGCCAGCAAAATCCGATCAATGGTAGTCCGAGGGTCACCAAAGAGGTAGTTCAGCACTGCTCTCTGGTTGTGGTAGGATGATTCAGTTGCCTGACGTTAGGGGCCAAGACCCTTCTTCAAAGTGATTGTAGGGGGAAGGGGGGGGGGGGGAGCTGGGCTCGAGAAAGCCAACAAGGGAGGTGGGGGCAGTGATAGATGGATACTCAGGTGAGGGGAGTTTTGACAGATAGATGATTTGTCTCTGGAAAGACTTTTACCAAACTGTCCAGGAAGGAACTGCAGATCCTGGTTTAAACCGAAGATAGACACAAAATGCTGGAGTAACTCAACGGGACAGGCAGCATCTCTGGTGAGAAGGAATGGGGGACATTTTGTGTCGAGACCCTAGATCTTCAAAGAAGCTGCCTGTCCCGCTGAGTTGCTCCAGCACCTTGGAGTAACTACCAAACTGTCGGCAAGATTTATTTAAATCCTTTTGCAACCAGATCGAAGTCAATTCAAAAGAACGACCAGGCAAATGTTTGGAATGGCACAAGGTTAAACAAATAACGTGAAAACAAGAGTCCTTTCCAAACAGAAAATATAAGAGATTGTGATTATCTGGAATTGTGAACATTTAGAGTATTGTGTTCAGCTCTGGGCACCATGTTATAGCAAAGATATACTGGATATATAGTCAAACTGGCCAGGGTACTGAGAAGATTTATGAGGAAGTTGCCGGGACTAGAGGGTGTGGGCTATAGGGAGAGGTTGAGCAGTCTGGGTCTCCATTCCTTGGAGCGCAGGAGGATGAAGGGTGATCTTATAGAGGTGTATAAAATCATAAGAGGAATAGATCGAGTAGATGGACAGAGTTTCCTGCCCAGATTAGGTGAATCGAGGACCAGAAGACATAGGTTTAAGGTGAAGGGGAAAAGATTTAATAGGAATCTGAGGGGTAACTTTTTCACACAAAGGGTGGTGGGTGTATGGAACAAGCTGCCAGAGGAAGTAGTTGAGGCTTGGACTATCTCATCATTTAAGAAACAGTTAGACAGGTACATAGATAGGACAGGTTTGCTGGGTTCGAGACCAAACGCAGGCAGGTGGGACGAGTGTAGCTGGGACATGTTGGCCAGTATGGGCAAGTTGGGCCGAAGGGCCTGTTTCCACTCTGTATCACTCTATGTGATGGAGCCAAGTGTAATTCAGACTCCGTGGTCAAGTTTGGATCAGAAGTGACCAACTTCATGTGTCGGTAGACACAAATGTTGGAGTAATTCAGTGGGACAGGCAACATCTATGGAGAGAAGGAATGGGTGACGTTTCGGGTTGAGACCCTTCTTCAGACCTTCATGTGTTGATGCCCAGAGTCAGGCCATTGAGGTGAAAGATGCACATCAAGGTAAAGCTCTTGCACAAGGGGACACAGAGTGCTGGAGTAACTCAGCGGGTCGGCAGCATCTCCGGAGAACATGGGTGAGTGACCTTTCGGATCGGGACCCTCCACCATCAAGGCCACCCTCCCGGCCCCACCCGCCAAGACGCTGGCTGGTGATTGGACAGTGACCTCATCGCCACTGCCGCGCCATGGCCTCCATGGAAAGACAAACACACACAGTCCGCTGGGTCGCCGTGCCAACCCGTGTCTGGCGTTTCAATAGCAGGTCGTTGCCCAACAGGTTATTGGCTCCAAGTGGATTTTCATTGCTTCGTAGCCTGGCTTCATGTTGTTTGCTTCGGATCACTTTGACATATCCCTGACCTGCAATAACCTAACATGCGGTTCGTAGAACATGGAACACAGAACAGAACAGGCCCTTCGGCCCACAATGTCTGTGCCGGCCGAACATGATGCCAAGTTAAACTAATCTCCTCTGCCTGCACATGTCAACAATTCTCACTGCAAGTAAGAATGTCGCTGTTCAGTCTCGGACATATGACAATAAAACACTCCTGATTCTTGACTCTTGATCCATATCCCTCTGTTCTCTGTATATCCACGTATCTATCTAAAAGCCTCTTAAAAGCCACTATCGTATCTGCCTCCACCACCACCCCCGGCAGCTCATTCCACGCACCCACCACCTCTGTGTAAAAAACCTCTTCCACACATCTTTAAAATTTTGAGATTTTAAAAATCAAGTCTGCAATTTATCCCATCAGATAAAGCATAAAAAGAAGTTTAATTTGACACCTAATTCACTTTCATATCTTCGGTATTAAGAAAGTTATGACCATTTTCATACTCGGAAATTAGCATCTTGTTCCCCATTGCCTGTGATCTAGAACCGTTAAAAGCCCATAACTTTCTTAAAAATTAAGAGAACTCAATGAAATTTTCAGTTATTATAGATTGAAGCAATCTGAAACAAATATGAAACAATCTTACTTGGATGACCTGAAATTAAAGCATATAATTAGTTAGTTATCTAATTGTAGCTAATTACAAAATTCAATGAGTAGATCTAAACATCTATCCATTTCTTAAGAAAAGATAAACTGTTTTTAAATTGCCTAAGTGTCCAAATAATATTCACACAATAATCCACAATAGAACAATTTTTAAATCTAATTTTCATGAATTTCTGGGCCAAATGGAAGGAATTTAGTGTTTGATTCCTGTAAATTAATGGCCATTTAAATCAACAAGCGAGTGGGTTCTAGTGGAATGCGGTGGATTGGAACGTTGCGGTTTGTTGTGAAGTCGGTATGAAAAATACAGCCGGTTCATACATTTTTTTTGGACCCCATTTCGCAACATGAAAATATTATTAAAGACTCTCGAAAAACCAACATTTAATATAAAAATAAACTGTGTACCTTTTTATCTCCCCTACGCAAAATCCTTCCCGTTATCGGCGCTCACGGCTTTTGAAGGTGATTTTTAAATTACTCTAGTTAATAAATAATCTAGCGTAATTAAAAAATACCTTCATTAATGAAATGTCGGAGCGATTTTTCTTCCGCAACGAAATCGCCCGACATTGATCGATTTGCCCAGTCTGTAGAAAAACGGCACTTTAAGCCCGCCCCCCTCTGAATGGCGCCAAAGTCGCGCACACGGGGAGCGGCAGAACTGCAGCGCCGCTCAAGGTAAGTTTTGTAACATACCTAATCCAAGTCTGCTGAATCTCTCGCTGTAACTAATAGCCCCCAGTCCAGGCAGCACTCTGATAGACCTCCTCCGCACCCGTTCCAAAGCCTCCACATCCTTCCTGTAATGGGGCGATGCCCTGTCCGCAGGAGAATGAGGAGGAAAGAAGACTCGACTTTATTGCCTTCTAGATTACTATCTAAATGGCATCAAGTTGGGAAAAGGGGAAGTACAACGGGATCTGGGGGTCCTTGTTCATCAGTCTATGAAAGTAAGCATGCAGGTACAGCAGGCAGTGAAGAAAGCGAATGGTATGTTGGCCTTTATAACAAGAGGAATCGAATATAGGAACAAAGAGGTCCTTCTGTGGTTGTACAGAGCCCTAGTGGAGTATTGTGTGCTGTTTTGGTCCCCTAATTTGAGGAAGGACATTCTTGCTATTGAGGGAGTGCAGCGCGGGTTTACAAGGTTTATTCCTGGGATGGCGGGACTGTCATGTGCTGAGAGAATGGAGCAGCTGGGCTTGTACACTCTGGAGTTTAGAAGGATGAGAGGGGATCTCATTGAAACATAAGATTGTTAAGGGCTTGGGCACACTAGAGGCAGGAAACATGTTCCCGATGTTGGGGGAGTCCAGAACCTCGAGCCAGCACCGCCATTCAATGTGATCATGGCTGATCATCCACAATCAGTAGTACCCCGTTCCTGCCTTCTCCCCATATCCCTTGACTCCTCTATCTTTAAGAGCCCTATCTAACTCTCTCTTGAAAGCATCCAGAGAACCGGCCTCCACCACCCTCTGAGGCAGAGAATTCCACAAATTCACAACTCTCTGGGTGAAAAAGTGTTTCCTCATCTCCGTTCTACTCCGTGTATTTACCGCTGAGTTACTCCAGCTTTTTGTGTCTATCTTCGGTTTAAACCAGCATCTGAAGTTCCTTCCGATGCAGTACAGTGTGTTTTGTTCAAGATCCCAACATCTGCACTTCCATGTGTCTTGGGACCCTTCTTCAGATATCTTCAGTCTGAAAAAAAGTCTCAAACCGAAACAACACCTGTCCATTCCGCTCCATAAATGCTGCATGACCCGCAGTTATTCCAGCACTCTGAATCTTTTTTTGTAAACCAGCATCTGCAGTTCCTTGCTTCTACAGCATCTCTGGAGAACATAGATCTGTGACGTTAGTTCAGTTCAGTTTATGTGTACCGAGGTACAGTGAAAAGATTTTTGTTGCGCACTATCCAGTCAGCAGAAAGACTATACATGATTACAATTGATTCATTTACAGTGTATAGATACTTGATCAGGGAATAATGTTCAGTGCAAGGTAAAGCCAGCAAAATCCGATCAATGGTAGTCCGAGGGTCACCAAAGAGGTAGTTCAGCACTGCTCTCTGGTTGTGGTAGGATGATTCAGTTGCCTGACGTTAGGGGCCAAGACCCTTCTTCAAAGTGATTGTAGGGGGGGGGGGGGGGGGGAGGGGGGTGGTGGAGCTGGGCTCGAGAAGCCGGAAAAGAGGAGGGGGCAGGACAAAGCCTGGCGAGTGATGGGTGGATACAGGTGAGGAAAGTTTTGACCGATAGATGGTTTGTCTCTGTAAAGACTTTTACCAAACTGTCCAGGAAGGAACTGCAGATGCTGGTTCAAACCGAAGATAGACACAAAATGCTGGAGTAACTCAGCGTGACAGGCAGCATCTCTGGTATGAAGGAATGAGGGATATTTTGTGTCGAGACCCTTGGTCACCAGAGAAGCTGCCTGTCCCGCTGAGTTACTCCAGCATCTTGGGTCTATACTACCAAACTGTCGGCAAGATTTATTTTAATCCGACTTCCAGTGGCGCTATGCGGGGCTAGAGACCAGCGCCGGGCTAGAGACTAGCTCCATTAAAAATCTGCAAAAAAACGGGGAGAAAAACGGACCTACCTGCTGTTACTGCACTGGCTGCCTGCAACACGTGAGTGATGTCATCAGGCGCGCGACTCCGGTATGTCTCTGCAACATATCTCCCCCCAAGTTACCGAAATGGGCTGCCAGGCCAAAACAGGCACCGGAAGAAGTAGGCCCAACTGAAGCCTCGGGCTCAGGTACAACATCGTCCCAGGAAGATATTTCAAGGAAGCCAAAGCCTAAAAAATCTGAGATAGAAGATCTTCGGATTTTCCTAACTCAGGAAATTAAAAATATAAAGGAAGAACTGAAGAGAATGAATTTTAAAGAAGAGCTTCAAATTTTTAAGGAATAGTTTAAGGAGGAAATGAAGGAAGAAATCAACTCCACCGTCCTTGAATTATCTGAAAAATGGAAGAAAGAAACGGAAGGAAAGATGGATCAACAGATTGCGGAGATGGATGTCAAAATCAACTCGATGGAGTCCAGCTTTAATGACAGGTTGGAGCCCACTGAATTAACAGACTATAGCAATAACCAATCTAGAGGAGATTGCTTCAACAAGTGCCAAAACGACAAAACAGCTTATCAGAGAAAACCAACGCTTATCAGAATTACTGAGTAAAATAACTGAAAAATGCACTGAACTGGAAGGACGTCAGAATTAAAGAGTTGTCGGCATTCAAGAAGGAAGAGGGGGGAAACGAGACCCCCGCGAATTCGCTGCAGGCTTGTTGCAAAAAGTCTTAAATCTGGATCAAAAGCCTCCGCTAGGTCGAGCACATAGAGTGATGAGACGTCGCCCACGGGCAGATGCCCCACCAAGACAAATGATAGTAAAGGTGCAATACGACCATGTACTGGAGGAGATGATGAAAAAAATTGTTCGTACCAGGAATCTCATAGACGATGGAGATAAGATCAGTATCTACCGAGATTATCCATTGCTTCTACTCTGCGGCTGTGGAAAGCATCTTGTCCGGAAACATTACAATCTGGTTTGGGAATTGCTCTGCCCAGGACAAGAAGGCTCTGCAGAGAGTAGTGCATTTGGCCGAA
This sequence comes from Raja brachyura, assembly GCA_963514005.1. Next base: position 23,474,433 of record OY740785.1, on the reverse strand, counting down.
CGCACTATGGGGACTTCTCTCGCCCCTCTGCAGGAACTATACATCAGAAGGTGCAACTCCAGAGCCAATAAGGTAATGAGAGACCCCTTCCACCCCTGCAACGGACTGTTCCAGCTCTTACGGTCAGGCAAACGCCTCCGTTGCCACGCTGTGAGAATGGAGAGGATTAGAAGGAGTTTCTTCCCAGAGGCCATTCGGTCTGTAAACTCCTAACTCTACTACAGTTACTGTACCACAATGCCGCCCACAATATTTAATATAAAAAAGAACATGTGATTCTGTTTATAGTTTGTTGTTTGTTTGTTTGTTTGTTTGTTTTTTGCACAAAGTCCACGAGCATTGCCACTTTTCATTTCACTGCACATCCCGTATGTGTATGTGACGAATAAACTTGACTTGACTTGACTTGACTGTGGAGGTCTCCAGGAAGAGAGCGCTGTTTAAAGAGACAAAAAGAATACTTAAGGATGTGAAAGACCTGAAGTATGGCTTGATGTACCCGGCTACATTAAGAGTTACCTACAATCAGAATGAACATATCTTTACCAACCCTAAGGATGCATTGGAGTTCGCCCAGAAGATCAAGAATGTGCCTGATGACTGAATATTAATTACAGAGCACCTGACGTCAACGACCAATGTAACTTTGTAAAGATCGGATGGAATTTAAGCTGTTATACCCAATGACATGAAATTGGATAAGGATGACTGAATAAGGCTTTCCCTATGGATATGTTACACTCATAGTTACTATTAACATCAATAACTGATAAATACTAATTATAACTACGTGGTACTACTAATAACTATTACTAATGGTTACTAATGACTTAAAATGGCAATTATAAGTACGGTTGGATTTAAAGCATGAGTTCACTTTTTTTTTCCTCTTCTGTTATCTGGCCTTTATAAATCAGAGCATTGAATATAGGAGTAGGGAAGTAATGTTAAAATTGTACAAGGCATTGGTGAGACCAATTCTGGAGTATGGTGTACAATTTTGGTCACCTAATTATAGGAAGGATGTCAACAAAATAGAGAGTGTACAGAGGAGATTTACTAGAATGTTGCCTGGGTTCCAGCAACTAAGTTGCAGAGAAGGGTTGAACAAGTTAGGTCTTTATTCTTTGGAGTGCAGAAGGTTAAGGGGGGACTTGATTGAGGTCTTTAAAATGATGAAAGGGATAGACAGAGTTGACGTGGATAAGCTTTTCCCATTGTGGGTAGGGAAGATTCAAACAAGAGGGCATGACATGAGAATTAAGGGACAGAAGTTTAGGGGTAACATGAGGGGGGACTTCTTTACTCAGAGAATGGTGGCTGTGGGAATGATCTTCCAGCAGAAGTGGTGGAGGCAGGATCGATTTTAACATTTAAAGGAAAGTGGATAGGTATATGGATGGGAAGGGAATGGAGGGGTATGGTCTGAGTGCAGGTAGATGGGACTAGGGGAAAATAAATGGTCAGCACGGACTGGAAGGGCCGAGAAGGCCTGTTTCCTTGCTGTAATTGTTATATGGTTATATCTATTTTGATATATACTATATCTTGATAATAGTTACGTTTTTATTAAAAAAATATATATATATTTTTTACTAATGGAAAATGAATACATTGGAACTTAAAATGTTTCCCGCCCCACCCTGGTAAAATATCGCTATGGAAATGCCATCTTAAAGAGAGCATGGAGCTAGTTAAGTTTTTTTTTCCAAGGCTACGGAAGTCGGTAGATGGCTAGCCATGTTAGTATGGCTATCACTAACTGCACTACTTATAGATGTAGTTTTTTCTTTCTTTTTTCACTTTACTAACCACTTATTCTATCACTTTTTTAATATAATACTTTATTATAATTTTAAGTTTGAATGGAGTCATAAGTTTTATCAAAGGAGACGCGAGAAAGACCAACGAGACAAAAGATCAAATGTACGCGAGAAAGACCAACGAGACAAAATTCATCTATCTGATGTTCGGGTGTAATGTCGGGCTTGTTGAGCTGAACCATCTGCTCTTTTATAGACCTCCCTAAACAAAAGATACGAGATTCGAATATGAAGATTGGGGATGAAGGAATAACATTTTGTAGTTGGAACGTTAAGGGTATTAACGAACCAATCAAGAGAGGTAAAGTATTAGCACATTTAAAAGCATTTAAAACAGATGTAATATTTCTTCAGGAAATTCACCTTAAAAAGGATGCCGAGCATAGATTGAAAGCTAAATGGATTGATAAAGAGTATAATTCCTCATTCACACATAAATCCAGAGGTGTTGCAATACTAATCTGTAAAAGAATACTTTTAAACATACATCAACTATAACGGACAGTGATGGTAGATGTATTGTATTAATAGGTGAATTATATGCACAAAAACTGACTCTTATTAACGTTTATGGAACAAGTTTTGATAGTCCCTTGTTTTTTTAAGAAAATATTTAATACAATTCCGGAATTAATACAACACAATTTAATAATCGGAGGAGACGTACATTGTACATTAGACTCCTATTTAGATAGATCATCAAGACAACAGAAAACAAAATCGCAGTCCAGTGACTTATTAAATGCATATATAGATACTAGTAATATCAAGTATGTTTGGAGAATAGAAAACCCAACCGGACGAGAATAGTCATTTTATTCCTCGGTACATATTCAAGAATAGATTATTTTTTGGTGGACTCCAAGCTAATTCCATTTACTTATAACTCAAAATATCACAGTATTATAATCTCAGACCATGCTCCCTTAACATTTATGATTAAATTAAATGGAAAGACGGAGAAACAGTTACAATGGAGACTCAATCTACAAATTCTAAAGGAAAAAACATGTCAGGAATATCTCACTAAACAAATTAATATGTTCTTTGAAATCAATGATAACCCTGAAACGTCTGCCTCCCTACTTTGGGAAATATTTAAAGCATTTACTCGAGGAGCTATGATCTCCTCCCAAGCATTTCATAATATAGAGAATCGGGCTAAACAACAGGCATTGGAAAGGGAAATAAAACAATTAGACATAGAAAGTGCAGCTACACCAACTATGATAAAACACAATAAAATTGCAGCATTGAAATATAAATTAAATAAAATATATTCAGACCAAGTTGTAAAATTTTACCAATATACTAAACAATTACATTTTGAATTTGGTGATAAACCTCAAAAATGATTAGCTCGTCAATTACGGAAACTGGATGGGGAAAAAACAATTCATAGGATTAAATCAGAAACAGGAGAACCACTAGTACAATCTAAGGATATTAATGAGAGATTTCTGCAATATTATCAAAACCTTTACTCTGCTAAACAATAGATCACCGGACAGGAACAGAAGCATTCCTACAAAAATGCAATTTTAAAGGGTTAGATTTGAAAGATAGAGAATTATTAGATGCTGAAATAACAGTAAAAGAAATTGAAGAGTCTATTAGATCTCTAAAAAATGGTAAATCCCCGGGCCCCGATGGCATAGGCTCCGAATTCTATAAAACATTCTATGACCTGATTGCTCCGCGTTTAAAGACACTGTATGAACATATCTATACCCAACAGAAATTACCAGAAACGCTAAATGAATCTATAATAACACTTATACCAAAAATAGATAAGGACCTGGATGATCCAGGTGCATATAGAGCTATAGCTCTCCTAAATACTGATCAAAAAATATTAACTAAAATCCTAGCACAAAGATTAAGTACAGTGATTAATAAATTAATACACCCTGACCAAACAGGATTTATACCAAAATGCTACTCTTCATATAACTTGAGACGATTATTCAATATTATATACTCAAAGAGAAGTATTAACAAAGATCTAGCAATTATTTCATTAGATGCTGAGAAAGCATTCGACCAGGTGGAATAGCCATAGTTATTTTCGGTTATGAAATTTTTTCAGTTGGGCTAGAAGTTTAGTACATGGGTAAAACTTTTATATACTAATCCAACAGAATATCGACAAAACAAATGTTATCAGCTAAATTTAACTTATCTAAAGGTTGTAGACAAGGATGTCCATTATCCCCGCTATTATTCGCACTCGCAATAGAACCATTAGCAGAAAGCGTGAGGTCCCATCCTGAAATATATGGGTATAACATCAAAGATACTGAGAATAAAATTTACTTATATGCAGACGATGTATTAATTTACATTACAAAACCAGAAGTTAGCATCCCAAACTTATTAAATTTAATAACTCAATACGGCTCATTTTCAGGATACAGAATTAATTGGAATAAAAGTGAAATCATGCCAATAATGGAAAGTAATCCACATATATTACACCAATTGCCTTTTAAAATAGTAAATTAAAAAATTAAATATCTTGGAATTTATGTAACAAAGAGATATACTTTATTTAAATTTAACTTTCCGCCTTTATTGAACAAATTACATAAGAATATTTTATATTGGAAAACATTACCTATCACAATGTTTGGTAGAATTAATGCAATAAAAATGATTTTACTCCCGCAATTATTGTACCTCTTTCAATTAATCCCGATATATCTCCCAAAAAGGTTGACTCTAAAGTCACTAATTTTATCTGGAATTATAAGAACCACAGAATAAATAAAAAACACTTATGTAAACCAAAAATAAATGTAGGTTTAGCCCTATCAAATGTTATGCTCTTGGGCAGTTAACATTGAATATTAATTTTTGATTGGAAGAACTGGACCAACACCAGATTGGTTAAAAATGGAAAAGGAAGACTGTTTACCTTTTGAAATTGGGTCAATCTTATTTACTATTACTAAATTAAGCAAAAAAACATATAGTGGAAACCCCATAATATATAGTGGAATACGCAATTGGAAACAATTAAAAAAGACACTAAAATTGGATAATTTACCACTATCTCTTCCCATTGTAAATAAACCTACATTTAAACCCTCGATGATGGATAAAGGTTTTTTACAATGGAAAAATCACGGAATTACAAAGATGGGTCATCTCTACAGGAAAGGTACATTCCTCTCATTTCAGGAACTACAACAAATTTATTGGCTTCACTCAAATGACTACTTTAGATACCTACAACTTGTGACTATGCTAAATCAAATGCACAGGACTATAGAAATAGAAAGACAGAAATTCTGGATGAATGTTTGAATAAACACCCTAACACAGAAAAATTGATAGCTTATATTTATAATATCCTATTAGATAATGATGCACCCATGACGGAAATATATAGGCAATCATGGGAAAATGAACTAGGCCAAACAATAAGGCCAGAAATATGGGACGAAAGCTTACAACATATACATCACTGTTCGTTAAATGCTAGACACTCTTTAATACAATTTAAAGTATTACATAGATTGCACTATTCAAAAACAAAATTAAATAGAATTTTCCCAAGCATATCTCCTATTTGTGAAAAATGTCAGCACTCAGAGGCTAACTTAACGCACGCATTTGTAAGTTGTATAAAAATTAATAATTTTTGGATGGAAATTTTTAAGATAATTTCGGAAGTTGTCAATATCCAATTGGACCCCGATTCAAAATTAATAATATTAGGAATACTAGAACAAAATCAATTATTTACCACAAGCCAAAGAAACTTTATCGATTATAGTTTAATAACTGGGAAAAAATTAATATTAAAATTTTGGAAAGGCCCTATAACCCCCACAATTAAAATGTGGACTATGGAAATGCCGGAGACACTACATTTGGAAAGATTAAGATTTGTCTTAATGGACAAACAAGAACTATTTACTAGAATATGGTCATTCATTGCCTATTTGAAGGGGCAAACCGGTTCGGCACGAGAACCTGACTGAAACCCGAATCGAGGATTAGATGAAGAATTACATTTTATAATCCACGGACATATCCCCAATGATGTATAATTAGCTGATTATTCCATTCCCTTTTAATTTTTTGGTTTATTTTCTCTCCATTATTTTCTATCTATATAAAAATTAAAAAATATATATAGAAGCACAATTATTATACAATTTATAATACAAACAATATTAATAATGTATGACTACAACAAACAAAATGTTTTTTATTATGTATTTACTTCTAATAAAAATATTTATTTAAAGAAAAAAAGATTTATTTTAATCCTTTTGCAACCAGATCGATTCAATTCAAAAGAATGTTTGGAATGGCACAAGGTTAAACAAATAATGTGAAAACGAGAGTCCTTTCCAAACAGAAAATATAAGAGATTGTGATTATCTGGAATTGTGAACATTTAGAGTATTGTGTTCAGTTCTGGGCACCATGTTAGAGCAAAGATATACTGGATATATAGTCAAACTGGAAAGGGTACTGAGCAGATTTATGAGGATGTTGCCAGGACTAGAGGGTGTAAGCTATGGGGAGAGGTTGAGTAGGCTGGGTCTCCATTCCTTGGAGCGCAGGAGGATGAGGGGTGATCTTATAGAGGTCTACAAAATCATGTGAGGAATAGATCGGGTGGATGCACAGATTCTCTTGCCCAGAGTAGGTGAATCGATGACCAGAGGGCATTAGGTTTAAGGTGAAGGGGAAAAGATTTAATTGGAATCTGAGGGGTAACTTTTTCACACAAAGGGTGGTGGGTGTATGGAACGAGCTGCTAGAGGAGGTAGTTGAGGCTGGGACTATCCAGTTAGACTGGTACATGGATAGGACAGGTTTAGAGGAATATGGACCAAATGCAGGCAGGTGGGACGAGTGTAGCTGGGACATGTTGGCCGGTGTGGGCAAGTTGGACCGAAGGGCCTGTTTCCACACTGTACCACTCTACGTGATGGAGCCAAGTGTAATTCAGTCTCTGTGGTCAAGTTTGGATCAGAAGTCATAACATGGGCTGTAACCAACTTCATGTGTTGGTAGACACAAATGTTGGAGTAACTCAGCGGGACAGGCAACATCTATGGAGAGAAGGAATGGGTGACGTTTCGGGTTGAGACCCTTCTTCAGACCTTCATGTGTTGATGCCCAGAGTCAGGCCATTGAGGTGAAAGGTGCACATCAAGGTAAAGCTCTTGCACAAGGGGACACAGAGTGCTGGAGTAACTCAGCGGGTCGGCAGCATCTCCGGAGAACATGGGTGAGTGACCTTTCGGATCGGGACGCTCCACAATCAACGCCACCCTCCCGGCCCCACCCGCCAAGACGCTGGCTGGTGATTGGACGGTGACCTCGTCGCCACTGCCGCGCCATGGCCTCCATGGAAAGACAAACACACACAGTCCGCTGGGTCGCCGTGCCAACCCATGTCTGGCGTTTCAATAGCAGGTCGTTGCCCAACAGGTTATTGGCTCCAAGTGGATTTTCATTGCTTCGTAGCCTGGCATCATGTTGTTTACTTTGGATCACTTTGACATATTCCTGACCTGCAATAACCTAACATGTGGTTTGTAGAAGGACATTCTTGCTCTTTAGGGAGTGCAGCGTAGGTTTACAAGGTTAATTCCCGGGATGGCGGGACTGTCATATGCTGAGAGAATGGAGCAGCTGGGCTTGTACACTCTGGAGTTTAGAAGGATCAGAGGGGATCTCATTGAAACATAAGATTGTTAAGGGCTTGGACACACTAGAGGCAGGAAACATGTCCCCGATGTTGGGGGAGTCCAGAACCAGGGGCCACAGTTTAAGAATAAGGAGTAAGCCATTTAGAATGGAAACGAGGAAACATTATTTCTCACAGAGAGTGGTGAGTCTGTGGAATTCTCTGCCTCAGAGGGCGGTGGAGGTAGGTTCTCTGGATGCTTTCAAGAGAGAGCTAGATAGGGCTCTTAAAAATAGCAGAGTCAGGGGATGTCATTCGCTTTCTTCATTGCCTGCTGCACCTGCATGCTTACTTTCAGTACTCCCAGAGTTTGTATAGCAAGCTAAACCTTTTACTGTACCTCGGTACGTGTGACAATAATAAACCTAAGCATGAAGCAACATTGCTGAATTTAGTGCAGTGTTAAAGTGCGTCGTTGCTTCGTTGATGAAGACCCGGCGGGGCAAGACCTGTTTCTTGGCACTAGGAGCTGTTGACGTGACCTTTGTATAATTACAGGTTCTGGGATTTACTGTATGTAACGTGATTTCACCATAATAACTGAATATTTTCTTTTGAAACTCAACTTGCGCAACAGTTTCCAGTGTCCTGCCTTTGAGAAGGGTGAGTGCTTTATGGACGTGTCCACTGGGTCGACTGGGCTTGTATTCACTGGAGTTTAGAAGGATGAGAGTGGATCTTATAGAAACATAGAAAATGCTTAAGGAATTGGACAGGCTAGATGCAGGAAAAATGTTCCCGATGTTGGTGGAGTCCAGAACCAGGGGTCACAGTTTAAGAATAAGGGGTAGGCCGTTTAGGACTGAGACGAGGAAAAACTTATTCACACAGAGTGAAAAATGTACATCTTTTAGATGCGCTGGGACGCATCCTCATGGAGTCATCAGGTGTTTCGGGTCTCACAACATCAGACACCCTCGCCCAGGCGACCCAGCCGGGGTTGATCAGGCCACGACTTGCATCCCAGCAGCAACCGCCCACGGATCAGCCATCTTAGTAACCACTCTGCAGGGGTTGGGAGCCTCTAGTGCATGGAGGGACTGGGCTCTGTGGGGTGACTCCCGGCCGGGGTCCTCCTGCGTCTCACCAGGTTCAAGGCCTGTGCATGCGCTGCACCTTTCTCCTCCTCCGAGCATTTCATTCTCGCCTGATGGATATTTAGGCCATGGTGTTTCATTAGGCCTTTCCGTAGCTTTGTTGAGTGTCTTTCTCATGAAAGACACAGACTGGGGTGCTAACTCAGCCTTTCCCGGGTGCCGTCTTTCCGTGCCGTCAACTGTCTCTCAGTTGTGAATGTGGAATTCTCTGCCATAGAAAGCAGTTGAGGCCAATTCACTCGATGTTCTCAAAAGAGAGTTAAATTTATCTCTTAGGGCTAAAGGGATCAATGGATATGGGGAGAAAGCAGGTACAGGATACTGATTTTGGATGGTCAGCCATGATCATATTGAATGGCGGTGCTGGTTCGAAGGGCCAAATGGCCTACTCCTGCACCTATTTTCTATGTTTCGATGTTTCTCGGCTGACTTTTCGATGCATACTGCAGAAAATGTGGGTCTCAACCCACAAAGTCACCTATCCATGTTCTCCAGAGATGCTGCCTGACCTGCTGAGTTACTCCAGCACTTTGTGCTTTTTTGTGTATTTACCCCCATCTGCTATTGCTTATTTATACATTCTCTGACACCCAGCTGCACTGTAAAACACAAAGCGATGGAGGAAATCAATGGGTCTTTAATTGAGACTTTAGACTTTGGAGATACAGCGCGGAAACAGGCCGCTCGGCCCACTGAGTCCGCACCGACCAGCGATGTGGAATTCCCTGCCAGAAGGCAGTGGAGGCCAATATACTGGATGCTTTCAAGAGAGAGTTGGATTTAGCTCTTATGGCTCAAGGGAAAATGGGAGAAAAAGCCAGAACAGGGTACTGATTTTGGATGATCGGCCATGATCATATTGAATGGCGGTGCTGGCTCGAAGGGCCAAATGGCCTACTCCTGCACCTTTTTTTAAATGTTTCTATGTTTCTATGATCCCCCCCCCGTACACTAGCACTATCCTACACACTAGGGATAATTTACAATTCACAGAAGCCAATTAACCTACAAACCCACACGTCTTTTGGATGTGGGAGGAAATCAGAGCACCCGGAGAAAACCCACGGGGTCACGGGGAGAACGTACAAACTCCGTACAAACAGGGCCCGTAGGCAGGATTGAACCCGGGTCTCTAGGGCTGTAAAGCAGCAACTCTACCGCTGCGCCACTGTGCCTTTGATAGGGTCAGGCAGCATTGGTGGAGTGAATGGACAGGCAATGCTTCGGGTTGGGGCCCCTTCTTCAGGCTGATGGGAGTGGGTGGGGCAGAAAACTGGAAGAGAGATGGGAAGTGGGACAAAGCCTGCAAGTGATGAGTGGATACAGGTGAGGGGGGGCAGGGGCTGATTGGTAGATCGGGTGGAGCAAGTGACAAAGGCTGGAGGTGAAGAGGAGAGGAAAGTATGGCAGCTAAGAAGAGGTGAGAAGAAATGAAACATAAATATTTGGAGTATTGTGTTCAGTTTTTGTCACTGCAAATGGGAAGGATGTCATTAAGCTGGAAAGGTTGCAAAGATTTACGAAAATGTTGCCAGGGCCTAAGCTTTAGGGAGAGATTGGGCAGGCTAGGACATTATTCCTTGGAGCGCAGGAAGCTACGATGTGATTTAATCGAACTGAATAAAATCATGAGGGGCATTGATAGAGTGAATGTACTAATGTATTAGAAGGATGAGAGGGGATCATATTGAAACATATAAGATTATTAAGGGTTTGGACACACTAGAGGCAGGAAACATGTTCCCGATGTTGGGGGAGTCCAGAACCAGGGGTCACAGTTTAAGAATAAAGGGTAAGCCATTTAGAACGGAGATGAGGTAAAACTTTTTCACACAGAGTGTCGTGAATCTGTGGAATTCTCTGCCTCAGAAGGCAGTGGAGGCCAATTCTCTGGAAGCTTTCAAGAGAGAGTTAGAGCTCTTAAAGTCAAGGGATATGGGGAGAAGGCAGGAACGGGGTACTGATTGTGGATGATCGTCACAGTGCATGGCGGTGCTGGCTCAAAGGGCCGAATGGCCTACTCCTGCACCCATTGTCTATTGTCTGAATCATGGCAGGGAACAGATAGGGTAAATTCAGAGAGTACTTTACCCAGGAAAGGAGTATCAAGCACCAAAGGACATAGGATTCAGGTGAGGGGTATATGTGATGGTCAGGGCTGCGTCCACAATTCGCAGCGATTTATTGTGATAGCAGGCCGACTGATGCAATAACAGGCAAATATATTAATAATTGATAATTAATAACAGCCATGAACTAAATCAACCCAATGAAGACACTGTTTGTTGGAGATTTACTGCCCGTTTTGTTCTGGGAACCCTTTCACAAGATTCACTTGTAGCCATGTGAAAGATGGAACTACAGATGCTGGTTTAAACCGAAGATCGACACAAAATGCTGGAGCAACTCAGCGGGACAGGCAGCATCTCTGGAGAGAAGGAATGGGCGACGTTTCGGGTTGAGACCCTCCTTCAGACTCGTAAATGTTTTGTCCAGGTTCATAGAGTTATGCAGCATGGGAACAGGCCCTGCGACTCACTCCAATGGATATGCTTTTCCAGGAACAAGGAGAGGCATCTCAGGAAGGCAGACAGTGCTGGAGTAACTCAGCGGGTCAGGCGGCATCTCTGGAGAAAGTGGATGGGTGGCCTTTCGGGTCGGGACCCTACTGTAGACCGATCATTCTCAAGAAGGGACCCGACTCAAATAGACACCTACAGTCCTGCACTCCAAGATGGCGCCCAGCCCAGGCGACTGTTTGTGCGCGGGTCAAGGAAGTGGATCTGCCATCATGCGTTACAATACAACATTGACAATACAATACAAATTTATTCATCACATGCACCAACCAAGGCACAGTGAATTTGAATTTACCTGCAGCGATACAATTGAAAAAATAACGCACAAGACACAATAGGATTCAACCCAAACATCCGCCACAGCATTCTCCACCGTGGTGATGGCAATAAAATTCAGCATCCACCTCCTTTGTCCACCAGTGGTCGGGGCCATGAACCCTCCATAGTCGCCGCTGCGGACAGCCGGATGTACAGGCCCTCTCATCGGGATGATTGAGACTCCGACATCGGGACAGCCGACCACACTCCTGGAGAGCCCGAATTGGCCACTTCTTACCGGAGACCGTGCGATGACACAACAGTGGTGGGCCTCATCAGGGACGACAATGAGCTGGCTTACAGGGAGGAGGTGAAACAACTGGCGGACTGGTGCAATACGAACAACCTGATCCTGAATGTCGAAAAAACAAAGGAGGTCATCGTCGACTTCAGGAAAACCCGGCACAGTCCCACACCACTTCACATCAATGACAGCGATGTGGAGGTGGTCAGTAGCACTAAGTTCCTGGGGGTGCAGATCACTAACAGTCTGACCTGGTCAAATAACATCTCATCAACAGTTAAGAGAGCGCAGCAGCGGTTGCACTTTCTGCGCCGGATGAGAAGAGCTCACCTCCCCCATCCCATCCTCACCACTTTCTACAGGGGCACCATAGAGAGTATTTTGACCAGCTGTATCTCTGTCTGGTTTGGGGACTGTAAAGCCTCTGACTGGAAGTCCATGCAGAGAGTGGTGAGGACAGCGGAAAAAATCATCGGGACTTTTCTCCCCTCAATCGGGGATATTGCGACCAAACGTTGCGTGTCTAAGGCCAACAGTATTATAAAAGACCCCACACATCTCCATCACGGTCTGTTCACTCTGCTGCCCTCGGGCAAAAGATATCGCAGCATAAGGAGCAGAACATCAAGGTTCTGCAACAGCTTCTTCCCACGAGCCAGCAGACTCCTGAATGCCATGTAATGGGCTGCCACCATTGTCTATTTATCCTTTTATCCATTTTATCTATGTTTATCCTTCTGTTAATTATCGTGTTGCACAGGGAGCCAAATGCAACGGAATTTCGTTTGGAACTGCATATATCGATGTATTTCTAAATGACAATAAAGTTTGTTTGACTTTGACTTGACTTGGCTTCAGGATGTTACAGGCCGCAGGCCGGCGGTCGGAGCTCTTCTCCGGCGATCCCCTTCAAGGGATCCCAGGCTCCGGGTGGTAAGTCCACGCCACGCCCGCGGCTAGCAGCTCCGCAGACCACAGCCCCATGATGCCAAAGTCACCAGGCCAGCGATCGGAGCTCTCCTCTCTGGCGACCCCCGGCAAGGTCTCGCCCGCTCCGCGATGGAAAGGTCCACGTTGCACCTGCTGCTAAATCTCCGGGCCCGACTCCGAGGAAGGCCGCTTCAATCCAAGCTGCCAGGCCCGCGAGAGGGGTGGCGGAGAAGCGACACGGAAAAAGTCACCTCACCGCCTCTTTCCTACTTGAACTATGATCTTCTTAATCTCCCCTCAGGCCTGTCCATTCACGTTATTCCCTTTATCATGCATCTGTACACTGTAGACGGCTGGATTGCAATTATGTATTATCTTTCCGCTGACTGGTTAGCACGCAACAAAAGGTTTTCACTGCACCTCGGTGACAATAAACTAAACTGAACTAAACTAAATCAGTCTGAAGAAGGATCCTGGCACCAAACGTCACTTATGCTGTGTTGTCCGGAGATGCTGCCTGACCTGCTGAGTTATTCCAGCAATTTACAACTTCCTTTGTAAACCAGCAAGTGCAATTCCAAAGAGAGGAATCTCGGTTTGGGCAAGAGTTGCAGGATCTGTTTCCATGCTGTACGAATCCATGAATCTATGCAAAGCGACTACTCCGCCGGGCTGCTTGAGGGTGTAATATGTTTCAATCTTCTTCTAAATTCCAGAGGTCCTTGGCCCAATCTACTCAACCTTTTCTCAGAAGAATATTAATTCCGAGAATTAATCTCGTAACTTTGCACTTCCTCTAAGGCAAATATGCCCTTCCCCGCATGAGTTTAAAATTGTACCCAAGAGCGCGGGTATTGCACCGTTGCAGAAAGACCTCCCTAATCTTGAATTCTGACCCGTTTTGTAACAAAGGCCAGCACTCCACTTAATTCCCTAATTGCGGAGACTGTGATTTGGGACTGGTGCCATGTTGGTGTAATGGCATATTATCTTATTTACCTAATGATACACCACCATACAAAAGGGCCGCACGGTGGCGCAGCCCCACAGCGCCAGAGACCCGGGTTCGATCCTGACTACGGGTGCCGCCTCTATGGAGTTTGTACGTTTTCCCTGGGACCGCGTGGGTTTTTCTCCAGTGCTCCGGTTTCCCTCCCACATTCCAACGACGTGCAGGTTTATAGGCTAATTGACCTTTCTAAATAGCCTCTAGTGTGTAGGGAGTGCATGAGAAAGTGGAATCACTTTGAGTTTTAGTTTTAGTTTATTGTCACGTGTACCGAGGTACAGTGAAAAGCTTTAGTTGCGAGCTAACCAGTCAGCGGAAAGACAATACATGATTGCAATCGAGCCATTTACAGTGTACAGATATATGATAAGGGAATAACGTTTAGTGCAAGGTAAAGCCAGCAAAGTCCGATCAAGGATAGTGTGAGGGTCACCAAAGAGGTAGATAGTAGTTCAGGACCACTCCTTAGTCGGCACACTAGTGAACTAGTGTGAACGGGTGATCGATGGTCGGCATGGACTCGGTAGGCTGACGGGCCTGTGTCCATGTATCTCTGAATTAAATCTCAAAACAAAGACACATCTTTTGTTTTTCATCTCTATGTTAGTCAGCCATCAGAAACCATTCAGATGCAGGAATTTGAAGACTTCCCTTTCAAAACTGCTTGCAATTTCCTTTGTACCATCTGCTCCGTGCTTCAGTCATGAATTTTGATAGCTCTTCACAGAGAAAGAGAGAGAAAGAGCGTGAGAGAGAGAGAGAGAGGGAGGGAGGGAGAGAGGGAGACAAGAGGGATAGAAAGACAGAGAGAGAGAGGGAGGGGGAGAGAGTAGTGAGAGAGAATTGAAAGAGAGAGAGAGGGAGAGAGAGAGAGAGGCGAGGGGGGGGAAGAATGGAGGGGAGAGAGGGAGACAAGAGGGATAGAAAGACAGAGATAGAGGGAGGGAGAGAGAATAGTGAGCGAGAGAGAATAGTGAGCGAGAGAGAGAGAGAGAGAGAGAGAGAGAGAGGGAGAGAGAGAGAGGGAGAGAGATGGAGAGAGAGAGGGAGAGAGAGCCTGTTCTCTATTGATATTAAAGAGCCCTCAATCTTCGATGCACATAACAAGCAATAATCAGCAGGACTCACACCTGTGCCAACAAAGGCTTTGCTATCGGCTAGAAAGGCAGCTGTGCGACGTTTACACAGCGGTCTCTTGACATAATGGGCTTTCGAAACTAACTGAGGTATTTTTGCACAACTCGATTGGTTATGGTGACGTGTGGAGTGGTGCTAGATTGATGCACTGGAAAGAGGGGGCTGGATCATGGCGTGGTAGGGAGAAGCTAGAGGAAGAAGTCCTCTCTCCGACGAGAGTTCTACAACCTCCTCCCTGGCTGCTGCCCCCTCTGTGATTCCTCCTGCTCTCTCTATCTCTCTTCATCACCGTCTATATCTCCCATTTCCCTTTTCCCCCGACTCTCAGTCTGAAGAAGGGTCTCGACCCAAAACGTCACCCATTCCTTCCCTCCAGAGATGCTGCCTGTCCCGCTGAGTTACCCCAGCATTTTGTGTCTACCTTCAGCACCTGCAGTTCCTTCCTACACTAATACGGGCCATTTGGCCCAATGAACCCGTACTGACCATTAGGTTTAAAAAGGGCCCTCCCTTATGGCCATGCATTGTATTCATTGTGAACCATCCACATTAAGCCTTCACCTTTCCTTTGTCCATGGATGCAGGCTCTGGTTTGTTCTGAACCTCTTCATACCCCTAGCTTCTCTCCCCCATGAAGCTCGATCTGAAGAAGGGTCTCGACCCGAAACATCACCTATTCCTTGCCTCCAGCGATGCTGCCTAACCTGCTGAGTTTTGTGTCTATCTTCAATGTAAACCAGCATCTGATGTTCCTTCCTGCACATTTTTGAGACGGAGGTGTATAGATCAGCAGCTTCTTGGAAATTCCAAAGACCCGCTCTGCCAAAGAATTGGAACGAGCTGCCGGTGGAGGTAGTTGAGGCAGGTACTATCGGAAGCATTTGGACAGGTGCATGGATAGGACAGGTTTAGAGGGATATGGGCCAAACTAGAAGAGGGGGACTAGTATAGATGGGGTAAAGTTGGGTGAGAAATGGTCTTAATATTTTGAGTAATCATGTATGATGAATCTATCATGTATCTGTAAAAGGCCAGATTGTAATCATGTATTGCCGTTCCGCTGACTGGTTAGCTGCGCAACAAAGGCTGTTCACTCTAGGCAGGTGGGACTAGGATAGAAGGGGCATGTTGATCGGAGTGGGCAAGTTGGGCCGAAGGGCCTGTTTCATCGACGTATGTGTCGTCAGTCATCGGTCGCCGGTCGAGGACGGGCCGCGTTGGAGTCGGAGGACGCACCACCGGGAAGAAAGGAGGACCTGGTGAGGGGGAACCACCGCCGTGAGGGAGGGGGTGGGGGACATAACAATGGAAGAGCTGGCGTGAGGGGACCACCATGAGTTGGGGGGGGGGCGGGAATGGAAGGGGGGAGAACAAAGGTGGAACTGCCGTGCGGTACTTTGTAATTTTGTACCTTTGTCAGTGCCCTTTATGTAGCGACAATTTGCATACCTTGGGTATGCAAGCAAAGAGCTTCTCTGTGCCTTGTCACGTGTGACAATAAAATATTTATTCATTAATTCATTCATACATGACTCATTGACTCTAATTGCTTCACACAAGGTTTCCAATTTTAAAAACATGTACACATTTTTGACATGAAGGTGTGGTGCCTCTGCTGCGTGTTGTTTGGTGGAGTTTACTAAATACCGTACACCATTGCGACACAGCCTTGTACAACTCCCAAGGACTCTCGTGGCCTGGCCAAGCCGACCATCCGCGAGTCACGGCGTCAGGCGGAGGAGGGCTCTGCCTGAGCCGGTTGCCTTCCCCTTTTCCGGGGTTACGTCCGAACCTGGGTGGTGTTAGAGAGGGACTACACACTGTCCACGGGCACCCTGGGGGATTTTAACATTTGCGTGTTAAATCAATTGTCTATAGTTTCTTTAACTAAGCAGATACTTACAAAGTTAGCTGCTTGGTAGGTGCATACTGCTGGCATTGGGTTTAAGAAGGAACTGCAGATGCAGGAAAATCCAAGCTTGACAAAAATTCTGGAGAAACTCAGCGGGTGAGGCAGCATCTACGGAGCAAAGGAAATAGGCAACGTTTCGGGTCGAAACCTGAAGAAGGGTTTCGACCCGAAATATTGGTGAGAGCAGGTATTTGAGGGGGGGTGGGGGGGGGGGGGGATGGGGTTGTTCTTCCAGGCGTGTCGTGGGTCTAACTCAACGAAATATCAGTGAAGGGAGGTGCCCACTTGATAACCCTGGAAACTACATGCCTTATCTTTGTTGTTCCATAGTTTAACTGTGTAAATTCTGTGAATATTCAATATTCAGGAGGGATAGACGAAAAGGAAAAGGAGGTGGGGTAGCGTTGCTGGTGAGAGAGGAGATTAATGCAATAGAAAGGAAGGACATTAGCGTGGAGGATGTGGAATCGATAAGGGTAGAGCTGCGAAACTCTAAGGGGCAGAAAACGCTAGTGGGAGCTGTGTACAGGCCACCTAACAGTAGTATTGGAGTTGGGGATGGCATCAAACAGGAAATTAGAAATGCGTGCAACAAGGGTAACACGGTTATAATGGGTGACTTCAATCTGCATGTAGATTGGGTGAATCAAATTGGCAGGGGTGCTGAGGAAGAGGATTTCGGAATGTATGCAGGATAGTTTTCTCAACCAACATGTGGAGGAACCAACGAGAGAGCAGGCTATTCTAGACTGGGTATTGAGTAATGAGGAAGGGTTAGTTAGCAGTCTTGTTGTGCGTGGCCCCTTGGGCAAGAGTGACCATAATATGGTTGAGTTCTTCATTAGGATGGAGAGTGACAAAATTAAGTCAGAAACAAGGGTTCTGAACTTGAACAAAGGTAACTTTGAAGGTATGAGATGTGAATTGGCCAAGATAGACTGGCAGGTGATTCTTAAAGGGTTGACAGTGTATGTGCAATGGAAGGTATTTAAAGACTGCATGGATGAAGTACAAAAGTTGTTCATACCAGTTTGGCAAAAGAATAAATCGGGGAAGGTGGTGCATCCATGGATAACAAGGGAAATCAGGGATAGTATAAAAACAAAAGATGAGGCATACAAATTTGCCAGAAAAAGCAGCCTACCGGAGGACTGGGAGAAATTCAGAATCCAGCAGAGGGGGACAAAGGGCTTAATTAGGAAAGGGAAAATAGATTATGAAAGGAAACTGGCAGGGAACATAAAAACTGACTGCAAAAGTTTTTATAGATATGTGAAGAGAAAGAGACTAGTTAAAACAAATGTTGGTCCCTTGCAGTCAGAAACAGGTGAATTGATCATGGGGAACAAGGACATGGCAGACCAATTGAATAACTACTTTGGTTCTGTCTTCACTAAGGAAGACATAAATAATCTGCCGGAAATAGCAGTGGAACGGGGGTCAAATAAGATGGAGGAACTGAGTGAAATCCAGGTTAGCCGGGAGGTGGTGTTGGGTAAATTGAACGGATTGAAGGCCGATAAATCCCCAGGGCCAGATAGTCTGCATCCCAGAGTACTCAAGGAGGTAGCCACAGAAATAGTGGATGCATTAGTGATAATTTTTCAAAATTCCTTAGATTCTGGAGTAGTTCCTGAGGATTGGAGGGTAGCTAATGTAACCCCACTTTTTAAAAAAGGAGGGAGAGAGAAAGCGGGGAATTACAGACCAGTTAGTCTAACATCGGTAGTGGGGAAACTGCTAGAGTCAGTTATTAAAGATGGGATAGCAGCGCATTTGGAAAGTGGTGAAATCATTGGACAAAGTCAGCATGGATTTACAAAAGGTAGATCATGTCTGACAAATCTGATAGAATTTTTCGAGGATGTAACTAGTAGAGTGGATAAGGGAGAACCAGTGGATGTGTTATATCTAGACCTTCAGAAGGCTTTCGACAAGGTCCCGCATAAGAGATTAGCATACAAACTTAAAGCACACGGTATTGGGGGTTCAGTATTGATGTGGATAGAGAACTGGCTAGCAGACAGGAGGCAAAGGGTAGGAGTAAACGGGTCCTTTTCAGAATGGCAGGCAGTGACTAGTGGGGTGCCGCAAGGCTCAGTGCTGGTACCCCAGCTATTTACAATATATATTAATCATTTGGACGAGGGAATTCAATGCAACATCTCCAAATTTGCAGATGATACCAAGCTGGGGGGTATAGTTAGGTGTGAGGAGGATGCTTGGAGGCTGCAGGGTGATTTGGATAGGCTGAGTGAATGGGCAGATGCATGGCAGATGCAGTATAATGTGGATAAATGTGAGGTTATCCACTTTGGTGGCAAAAACATGAGGGTAGACTATTATCTGAATGGTGGCAGATTAGGAAAGGGGGAGATGCAACGAGACCTGGGTGTCATGGTACACCAGTCATTGAAAGTAGGCATGCAGGTGCAGCAGGCAGTGAAGAAAGCAAATGGTATGTTAGCATTCATAGCGAAAGGATTTGAGTATAGGAGCAGGGAGGTTCTACTGCAGTTGTACAGGGTTTTGGTGAGGCCACACCTGGAGTATTGCGTACAGTTTTGGTCTCCAAATCTGAGGAAAGACATCCTTGCCATAGAGGGGGTACAGAGAAGATTCACCAGACTGATTCCTGGGATGTCAGGACTTTCATATGAGGAAAGATTGGATAGACTCGGCTTGTACTCACTGGAATTTAGAAGATTGAGGGGGGATCTTATAGAAACTTACAAAATTCTTAAGGGGTTGGACAAGCTAGATGCTGGAAGATTGTTCCCGATGTTGGGGGAGTCCAGAACAAGGGGTCACAGTCTAAGGATAAGGGGGAATTCCTTTAGGACCGAAATGAGGAAAACATTCTTTACACAGAGAGTGGTGAGTCTCTGGAATTCTCTGCCACAGAAGGTAGTTGAGGCCAGTTCATTGGCTATATTTAAGAGGGCGTTAGATGTGGCACTTGTGGCTAAAGGGATCAGGGGGTATGGAGAGAAGGCAGGTACGGGATACTGAGTTGGATGATCAGCCATGATCACATTGAATGGCGGTGCAGGCTCGAAGGGCCGAATGGCCTACTCCTGCACCTATTTTCTATGTTTCTATGTTTCTAAAGGCGTTTTAGATTCTCATGTGATATTGGGATTGGGTTTCCTAGTTAAACATTCAGCTTGTGTGTTTGTTAACATGTTATGAATATGAAGTTAGTTATTATCGCATGAGCTATAGCATTTTGTGTAGATACTAGTTTGGCTTTGGCTTGGTTTTCTTGGCTGAGCAATTATCCTGGTGTTAAAGCACAAGTACTTTGTGTTTTACCCGTAATGAGCATCAGCTGCTAACTGCAGCTCAATGATTCCTCGTGTGCTTCTATCAATCTCCCGTCTACTTTGTTAAAGATTTTTTTAAAGATTAAAGGGCCTGTCCCACTGACTACAGGCGACTAGGCTGTCACCACATGGTTGCCGGCGTGTCGCCTGTATGGTCGTCGTGAGTCGTCTCCTTATTCGCCCAAAGAGTCGTAGCGTCTTTCTGGTCATCGGTGAATCCCATTGGCAACTGCCTACGTCAACTGGCGACAGGTACCGACAACTGAATTGTCTTCAGTTGTCTTCACTTGTCACCGACAGGGTCGTAGCTTGTTGTAGCTTGTCGCGGGTGGACTTTGGTTGTCGTAGGTTGTCGCCTGTGTGGACGTACGTTGTCGTAGGTGTGGTCGTACGTGGACGTCCTAATGGGTCGCCGATTGTCGGTAGCTTGCCGTGGGTTGACGTCGACTAGGTGGTAGGTTGTCGTAGACATTGTCGTAGGGGGGGGTCCAGTCGCACTTTTTTTGACGACCTGCTACGACTGTGACAGTCGCCGGCAGTTGCTTCAAAATCGCCTTAGTGGGACAGGCCCTTAAGCCACACTGGAAGCTTGCTGGAATCCTGAGAAAAAATTCAAAGTGCTGGAGGAACTCAACAGCTCAGGCAGCATCTGATGCAGTCTGAAGAAGGGTCCCGACCTGAAACGTCTCCTATCCACGTCCTCCAGAGATGCTGCTCGACCCGTTGAGTTACTCCAGTACTTTGTGTCCTTTCCTATTGTACAGTTGACTCGATTGTATTTATCTCTAATATTAGCAGACCTGTTTGGATAACACACAGAACAAAGCGTTTCATTGTCCACGTGACTATAATGAATCTAAACCTAAACCTAACTATGGAGAGGGTAGGAGCACTCAAGGAGAGGGGATTTATGTTTGGAGTCAGGGGACATACATGAGATGTTGTTATAGGGAAGCATGTTTTATTTTGTATCAAAAATAATTTAATTAATTACGATCACGATACAAAACAAATCCGTGGTGACATACTCACCGCCATCATACAAAATCACCAAATTATTTAGACCAAATTTAGACCAAGACAACGATGTTACAATCCTTACAAATATACTAAGTAACTACTATACAACTATGTCCCTCTCTAACACCACCCGGGCACGGACGTAACCCCGGTAAAGGGGCAAGTCCTCTTCCACCTGGCGCCTTGACTCGCGGATGGCCAGCTTGGCCAGGCCTAGTGTCAGGGTGATTGTTAGTCAGCCTGGGCTCGGTAGGCCAAAGAGCCTGTTGCCACACTGCAAGTATAAATTAAGCTAAATCTAAGTACTGAAGTATTCTGCATGTATTTACTGAGGACATGAAGGATAGTGAGATCAGTGAAGCACATAATAATGTATGAGGAAAGTTTAATATCAAGAAGGAGGAGGGTATTGGGGCTTTTGAAGAGCATTGTGGATAAATTCCCTGGGCCTGAAGGGATCTATCCCAGGTTATAGAGAGAGGCAAGGGAGGAGATTTTCGGGGCTTTGACAAAGATCTTTGTATCTTCTCGATCCACGGGTGAGATCACGAGAGACTGGAGTGTCGTCAATGTTATTTCTTTGTTGACGAAGGGAAGTAGAGGTAAACCAGCAAATTATAGGCTGGTGAGACTCACACGGCGGCGCAGCGGTAGAGTTGCTGCCTTACAGCAAATGCATCGGGTTCGATCCCTACTACGGGCGCTGCCTGTACGGAGTTTCTCCGTTCCCCCCGTGACCGCGTGGGTTTTCTCCGAGATCTTTGGTTCGCTCCCACACTCCAAAGACGTACAGGTTTGTAGGCAAATTGGTTTGGTAAATGTGAAAATCGTCCCTAGTGGGTGTAGGATCGAGTTAATGTGCGGGGATCGCTGGTCGGCGCGTTCCCAGTGGGCGCGGAGGTCCTGTTTCCATGCTGTATCTCTAAACTAAACCAAACTAAACTTCCGTGGTAGGGAAACCATCGGAGAAGATTCTTCAGGATAGAGTTTAGTCGCCTTTGGAAGAGAATGGGATAATTACAGTTCAGTGGTTCAATGGTTCTCTATCGTCACGTGTAGACTGCACAGTGAAAGTGTTTTTGTGTAGCTCACACATGCACGGGTCGCCATATTTTGGCACCATTTACAAAACGTCCAAAGTAGGGTCCAGTCGCTCGATGTACTGGAGCGGCTCCTGATCCAGGTAAGGCCCACGCTTCCTCCGTTGCTGCAGGGCCTTTTCCGGCACTGTAGGGCTTCCTCCAACGCAGTCGACCGGCTTGGCCCGTGCACCTTAGGGACAGTCAGCAAGGCTTTGTGCAGGACAGGTCATGTCATATGAACTTGGTTGAGTTTATAGAAGAGTTGACTAAGTGATCTTGGTCTCCAAGACCCTGGTTCGCTGAAAATAGCAACAGATGTGGACACAAAACGCTGGAGAAACTCAGCGGGACAGGCAGCATCTCTGGAGAGAAGGAATGGGTGACGTTTCGGGTCGAGACCCTTCTTCAGACTGAGAGTCTCGACCCGAAACGTCACCCATCCCTTCTCTCCAGCGATGCTGCCTGTCCCGCTGAGTTACTCCAGCATTTTGTGTCTGTCTTTGATTTAAACCATCATCTGCAGCTCCTTCCGACACAACACATGTGGATAGATGGTAGAGAAGGTGAGCGCTACCCTTACCTTTAACTGTCGGAGGCTGAGGGGAGAAGCGTATAAACATACAAGAGGCATGGATTAGACCGTCAGAACCTTGTTCCCAGGGTGGAAATGTCCAATACTGGGGGCAAAAGGTTAAAGATGTCGGGGCAAGTATTTTTACACAGAGAGGTGAGGGCCTGGAACACATAGATATGATATATATTAAGAGGCTTTTAGAAAGGCATGTGGACATGCAGGGAATGGAGTGAAATGGGTCACAAGTAGGAGACATCCCTACTGTGGATAGAAAAGATGCAAAGATCTTCATTAAGGTTCCTGCAAGAGTCAAGAGTATTTAATCGTCACTTGTAATTTAGTTTAGTTTAGATTTAGAGATACAGCGCGGAAACAGGCCCTTCGGCCCACCGAGTCCGTGCCGACCAGCGATCCCCGCACATTAACACTATCCAACACACACTAGGGACAATTTACACTTATATCAAGCCAATTAACCTTCAAACCTGGACGTCTTTGGAGTGTGGGAGGAAACCGCCGTTCTCTGAGAAAACCCACGAGGTCACGGGGAGAACGTACAAACTCCGTACAGACAGCACCCGTAGTCGGGACCGAACCCGGGTCTCTGGTGCTGTAAGCGTGGAAAGGCAGCAATAACAGAACATTGAAATTGGTTAGTACAGGTGTCAGGAGTTATGGGGAGCTGGCAGGAGAATGGGGTTAGGAGGGGGAGATAGATCAGCCATGATTGAATGGCAGAGTCGACTTGATGGGCCGAATGGCCTAATTCCTCTCCTATCACTTATGAACATGTAGATTTTACTTGCTGCAGCTTAACAGACTTTTTAACACAGGAGTACAATGTATTGTAAACTGTACAGATATATATCATAAGCAAAAATTCAATAACTTCACAACCACAAATTAATAGGTCTGATTCCCATATTTAGTTCATTGTCACGTGTACCGAGGTACAGTGAAAAGCATTTGTTGCGTGCTAACCATTCAGCGAAAAGACTAGCAGAAAGTGTGAGAGTCTAGGACCAGAGGGCACAGCCTCAGAATTAAAGGACGTTCCTTTAGGAAGGAGATGAGAAGGAATTTCGTTAGTCAGAGGGTGGTGACTCTGTGGAATTTCTTGTCACAGAAGGCTGTGGAGGCCAAGTCAGTGGATATTTTTAAGGCAGAGATACATGAATTCTTGATTAGTACAGGTGTCAGGGTTATTGGGGGGGGGGGGGGAGGCAGGGGAATGGGGTTAGGAGAGAGAGATAGATCAGCCATGATTGAATGGCGGAGTAGACTCGATGGGCCGAATGGCCTAATTCTGCTCCTATCACTTATGACCTTATGTCCTTGTGACTATACATGATTACAATTGGGCCGTCCACGGTGAACAGATACAGGATAAAGGGAGTAACAGTGGGCTGAACGTCCTGTTCCTGCTCTGTACTATTCTATGTTCATAACCTGTTCGGTGGTCCGTGCTATGGGGAAGGGAATTTGTTCTGTTCCGCAGGCTCTGTGCAACGCTATCACAAACATGCTTTACAGACAGCGATGTGTCACAGATAGTGGAAAGAGGAAGAATACTCTCTGTTTCGTAGCACGCACAGCTGTCCAACAGACAAGGTTAGAATTCTCCAGATCCTCACTCCGATATCCCTCTCAAATTGGAACAGCATTTGTTATTTTCCACTCGTCATGGTGTAAGGAGAACTTCAGAAGGAGTCACACATGTCTCTCAAATACCATTGCCCCCTCTTACATATTGCAACCACTCCCAAGTTTTGACAGAGTGAGCTGTTGTGAGCCTAATGTTGAGCGCAGCTAGGATGATACAGAAACGAGGAACGGCAGAAGCTGGTGCACAAAAGAAGACACAAAGTGCTGGAGTAACACAGCAGGCCAGGTAGCATCTCTGGTGATCATTGATAGGTGACAATTCGGGTCGGAACTGAATCTGAAAAAGGGTCCCAACATGAAACGTCACCTCTAGTATCCATGTTCTCCAGGGATGCTGCCTGACCCGCTGAGTTGCTCCAACACTTGGTGTCCTTTTTTTTTAGGTAGTATTGTATTATAAGTTGAATAATCAACATGCTGGCATGAAAGCCTTGATTCACCACTTATTATCCAGATTCTTTAAATCCATTATCATCTCTATTACTATTACCCAAATTTACACTTTGCTTACTAATTCATCTTCTCAAATGTTAAAATTCGCAGAGACAGGAGGCGGTTAGGAGCACATTTAGCACAAAAGAATTTAGGAAGCACAGTGGCGTAGTGGTAGAGCTTCTGTCTCATAGCGCCAGAGATCCCGGTTCGAATCTGATCTCGGGCGCTGTCTTTGTGGGGAATATGCACATTCTCCCCGTGACCACATGGTTTTCTTCCAGGTGCTCCGGCTTCCTCCCCAATCACAAAGGCCAGCGGGTTTGTAGGGTAATCGGCCCTCTGCAAATTGCACCTGGTGTGTCGGGAAGTGGGATAACGTAGAACTAGTGTGAATGGGTGATCGAGGCCCTGTTTCCATGCTGTATCGCTAAACCAGACTAAACGAAACTAAGAATTCTGCCAACCGTTATTTTGTACAGAAATTCAGGAACCAACTGACCAAGTTATATTTAGTTCTTAGTTTCACGTTTTGAGATACAGAGTGAAAACAGGCCCTTCGGCCCACCGAGTCCACGCTGACTAGTGATCGCCCCGTACACTAGTTCCATCCTACATACGATGGCAATTTACGGAAGCCAATTAACCTACAGACCTCCACGCCTTTGGAGTGTGGGAAGAAACCGGAGCACCCGGAGGAAACCCACGTGGTCACGGGGAGAACGTGCAAACAGACATCACCCGTAGTCAGGATCGAACCCGGGTCTCTGGCGCTGTGAGGCACCACTCTACCGCTGCGCCACCGTGCTGCCTATCTGTGTTGGCGCTTTTTAAAAAAATTCATTCCGAGTTTGCAGGTACCATCAGCAAGGCTGGCTTTTTTTAATTTCAAGAAGGCAGAACATTCTTGGTCACCCCAGTGATGATGAATGATTGAATGGATGAATTGAAAGATACAGCTTGGACAAACGCTCTCCGGCCCACCTGCCTGGTCTCGTTCCAAGATTATCTTCACATAATCGTTCATCTCCAGCATTGCTGAGATTGGGAATTCCACCTTCCATCCTTTATCCTTCTAAAGACACACACTCGCAGATCAGGCATCATCTCTGGTGAACATGGATAGGTGATGTTCTCCAGATATGTTGCCTGGGCCGTTGAGTTACTCCAGCACTCTCTGTCTTTTTTTGTAAACCAGCGTATGGCATGTTGGCCTTCATAACAAGAGGAGTCGAGTATAGGAACAAAGAGGTCCTTCTGCAGTTGTACAGAGCCATATTGAGACCACACCTGGAGTATTGTGTGCAGTTTCGGTCTCCAAATTTGAGGAAGGACATTCTTGATATTGAGGGAGTGCAGCGTAGGTTTACAAGGTTAATTCCCTGGATGGTGGGACTGTCATATGCTGAGAGAATGGAGCGGCTGGGCTTGTACACTCTGGAATTTAGAGGATGAGAGGGGATCTTATTGAAACATTTAAGATTATTAAG
The DNA here is from genome assembly GCA_963514005.1 of Raja brachyura. Next base: position 23,448,079 of record OY740785.1, on the reverse strand, counting down.
GGTTTGGACACGCTAGAGGCAAGAAACATGTTCCCGATGTTGGGGGAATCCAGAACCAGGGGACCCAGTTTAAGAATAAGGGGTAAGCCATTTAGAATGGAGATGAGGAAACACTTTTTCACACAGAGAGTGGTGAGTCTGTGGAATTCTCTGCCTCAGAGGGCGGTGGAGGCAGGTTCTCTGGATACTTTCAAGAGAGAGCTAGATAAGGCTCTTAAATATAGGAGAGTCAGGGGATATGGGGAAAAGGCAGGAACGGGGTACAGATTGTGGATGATCCTACAAATGGCCTACTCCTGCACCTATTGTCTATTGTCTATTGGCTATTGGCTATTGTATGCAGTTACTTGTATCTTCTATGATGCTAAGTACCTCCCCATGTTCTCCAGAGATGCTGCCTCACCCGCTGAGTTAATCCAGCACTGGGTGTCTTTTTTAGTGGAGACCAGCGTCTGCAGTTCCTTATGTCTACTTTGAGCTTTTAATCCTTGTTAGACAGTGCAATTATTCTGCTCAGCAATGGGATGGATTGCGTTCCTCATTCCTTGCATAATTTGGAAGGTCAGTGAGTTTTCATGGAAGAATTGGATGGAATTGTGAAATCCGACTCCTCTGCACTGAAAAGAATTAAAAATGGAATTCCATATGCCCCAAAAAGACGAATGTCTTTTGATGTATTCAAGAGAGAGTTAGATATACCTCATAGGGCTAACGGAATCAAGGGATATGAGGAAAAGGCAGGAACGGGCTACTGATTTCGGATGATCAGCCATGTTCATATTGAATGGTGGTGCTGGCTCGAAGGGCCGAATGGCCTACTCCTGCAACTATCTGACCACTGATCTGCATGTGATCTAATGGGTGTGGTAAATCACACCATTGCTTTGTGTTTAATATGGGTGATAACCCTAACAAGGCAAACAGAAATGTTTCATAAGGTCATGTCATAAGTGTTAGGAGTAGAATTAGGCCATTCGGCCCATCAAGTCGCTCCCCCATTCAATCATGTCTGATCTATCTCTCCCTTCTAACCCCATTCCCCTACCTTCTCCCCATAACTCCTGACACCTGTACTAATCAAAAATATGTCTATCTCTGCCTTAAAAATATCCACTGACTTGGCCTACACAGCCATCTGTGGCAAAGAATTCCACAGATTCACCACCCTCTGACTAAAGACATTTCTCATCTACTTCCTAAATTAATGTCCTTTAATTCTGAGGCAATGACATCTAGTCCTAGATGTTCCCACTGATGGAAACAACCTCTCCGCATCTTCTCTATCCAAGCCTTTCACTATTCTGTACGTTTTAATGAGGTCCCCCACATTCTTAAAACTCCAGCGAGTACAGGCCCAGTGCCATTGAATCCTTGGTTTCCAAATGTTTCCACCATCCGGAAGTCATTGGGATAGACAGGGTGAATGCACAGTGTCCTTTGCCCAGAGTCAGGGAATCAAGAACCAGAGGACAAAGGTTTAAGCTGAGAGGGGAAAGGTTTAGTTTAGTTTAGTTCGGTTTAGAGATACAGCATGGAAACAGGCCATTCGGCCCACCGAGTCCGAGCGGGCCAGCGTTCCCTGCACACTCACGCTATCCTGCGCACCAGGGACAAGTTACAATTCATTCTGAAGGCTAATAACCTACAGACCTGTGTGGGAGGAAACCGGTACTCCTGGAGAAAACCCACATGGTCACGGGGGAGAACATACAAACTCCGCACAGACACCACCGGTAGTCAGGATTGAACCGAGTTCTCTCCTCTGCAAGACAGGAACTCTACTGTTATGCCACTGCGCCGACCCTTTGATAGAAACCTGAGAGGCAACATTTTCACACAGAGGGTGGTGGGCATATGGAATGAGCTGCCAGAGTAGGTAGTTGACAACATTTCAAAGACATTTGGACAGGTACATGGATAGGAAAGGTTTAGACGGAAATGGACCACACGCAGGCAGGTGGGTCTAGTGTAGATGAGACATGGTGGTCGATATGGGCAAGTTGGGACGAAAGGCTTGCTTGCTTGTCGTATGACCTTCTGAATTTATGTCAATGGCCGTGTCACTCATGCATTCAAATGCACACTCTTTGCAAAGCAAGGGGGTTAAAAGTCAGGCGTATTTTGTCCTGAAAGTCAAGCGCACTAACATTGAGTTCAGTTCTGGGCACCATGTTATAAGAAAGCTATTGTCAAGCTTGAAAGGGTTCAGCGAAGATTTACGAGGATGTTGCCAGGACTAGAGGGTGTGAGCTACAGGGAGATGTTGAGTTGGCTAGGAGAGCAGGAGGATGAGGGGTGATCTTATAGAGGTGTATAAAATCATGAGAGGAATAGGTTGGGTAGAGTCTTTTGCGCAGAGTAGGTGAATCGAGGACCGGAGGACACAGGTTCAAGGTGAAGGGGAAAAGATTAAATAGGAATCTGAGGGGTAACGTTTTCACACAAACGGTGGTAGGTGTATGGAACAAGCTGCCAGAAGAGGTAGTTGAGGCTGGGACTATCCTAACCTTTAAAAATCAGTTAGACAAGTGCACAGATAGGACAGGTTTGGAGGGATATGAACCAAATACAGGCAGGTGGGACTAGTGTAGCTGGGACATGTTGGCCGGTGTGGGCAAGTTGGGCCGAAGGGCCTGTTTCCACACTGTGACTCTATGATTCTAAATGTATTTTTATCCTTTGATCATTTTGTATCACACTTCCTCTAGCTGTGTAACATAAAGATAGAACACTGTGTGACCACGCACAAGGTCAGGGTGCCTGCAATGTTACTGGAACACAACGATGAGCATGAGTTTTCTGAACTTTCGTTTTAGTTTAGTTCCGAGAAACAGGCCCGTCGGCCCAGCCCGTCCACGCTGACCATCGATCACCCCGTTCACACTAGTTCTACCTTATCCCACTTTCTCATCCGCTCCCAACGCACTAGGGGTCAATTTACAGAGGGTCGATTAACCTGCAAACCCGCGCATCTTTGGGACGTGGGAGGAGACCGGAGGACCTGGAGGAAACCACCGCGGTTACGGGGAGAACGTGCAAACTCCAGACAGCACCCGAGGTCAGGATCTGTTTTTTTATACAGACTCTGAGGGCCGAAGGACGTGTTTCTACGCTGTATCTCTAGTCTAACGTCGTATTCTATATCCACAGGGTTAGACAGCACAGAAGCAAGGTCCATCGGCCCAGCTCTTCCATGCCAACCAAGATGTTTGTCTAAGATTGCCCACATTCGGCCCATATCCCTCTAAAACTTTTCCTACCTCGTGTACCTGTCCAAATGTCTTAAAAACAAGGGATGTTGTTATTGTATACACCTCTACCACTTCCTCTGGCAACTTGTTCCATAGACCCAACACACACTCTGTGTGTAAAACATGCCCCTCAGGTCCCATATAAATCTTTCTGCTTTCTCCTTAAACCTCTGCCCTGTAGTTTTAGACTGCCTTACCCTGGGGATGAAGACTGTGTACATGGTCAGTGGGGACCACCGTAAATTGGAGGAGCACCACCTCATATTCCGCTTGGGCAGTCTGCAACCCAGCAGCTTGAACATTGACGTCTCCAATTTCCGGTAGCCCTTGCTGTCTCCTCCCCTTCTCAGCTCTCCATCGGCCCTATGGCTCCTCCTCTTCCTTTCTTCTTCCCTCCCCCCCTCCCCCCCACCCTACATCAGTCTGAAGCAGGGTTTCGGCCCGAAACATTGCCTATTTCCTTCGCTCCATAGATGCTGCCGCACCCGCTGAGTTTCTCCAGCATTTTTGTGTACCTAAGATTTGATATCATCCTTAATGGTCATCTCCCCTTTGTATGCTCAATGGAGAAAAGCCACAACCTATCCAGCCTCTACTTACAATGCAAGGCCACAAGTACATCCATGTGCCTATCTAAAAGTTCTTAATTGCCCACAATGTCTGTGCCAAACATGATGCCATGATGAACTAACCTCATCTATCTGCACATGATTCATATCCATGTCCCGATCTAAGCGCCTCTTAAACCCCTCCTTTGTATCTGCCTCCACCACCAAACCGGGCAGCGCGTTCCAGGCACCCACCACCCTCTTTTATACGTTGCCCCTCTCAACTTAGCTAGCCCTCTAGTCTTTGACTTTTCCACCCTTGTAAAAAATGTTTTGACTGTCTGCTCCATCTATATGTCCCTTTTATATACTTTTATATACTTCAACCAGGTGTCCCCTTAACATTCCAGAGAAAACAATCCAAGTGTGTCCAACTTCTCCTTATAGCTAATTCCCTCTAATCCAGAACCTGGGCACGGTGGCGCAGCGGTAGAGTTGCTGCTTTACAGTGAATGCAGCGCCGGAGACCCGTGTTCGATCCCGACTATGGGTGCTGTCTGTATGGAGTTTGTACGTTCTCCCCGTGACCTGCGTGGGTTTTCTCTGAGATCTTTGGTTTCATCCCACACTCCAAAGGCGTATAGGTTTGTAGGTTAATTGGCTTGGTAAAATGTAAAAATTGTCCCTAGTTGGTGTAGGATAGTGTTAATGCTTTAAAAAAAAAAGTGCTGAGTGTTGCTCTACCTGGAGCTCTTCAGCGTACTACATCCAGATCCAGGACACACCTTAAAGACCAGAGCTCAGGAATATCCCACCAATGTCACTACTATTCCAATTAATCTCATTAAATCATGCTTTCAAAGAATCGTACTTTCTTCCATTCTCAAGAAGGGTCCCGACCCGAAGCGTCACCTATCCATGTTCTCCAGAGATACTGCCCGACCCGCTGACTCAGCCCACTGTCTCCGCCTCTTCCTTTCTTCTTCCCGCCCCCCCCGCCCCCCACCCTCACATCAGTCTGAGGAAGGATCTCGATCCGAAACGTCGCCTATTTCCTTTGCTCCATAGATGCTGCCTCACCCGCTGAGTTTCTCCAGCATTTTTGTCTACCGCTGAGTTACTCCAGCACTTTGTGTCCTTTCGTGGATTAACCAGCTATCTGCAGTTCTTTGTTCAGAGTCTGAAGAAGGGTCTCGAAACCAAAACGCACCTCATATTTCGCCTGGGTAGCTTACAACCCAGCGGTATGAAAATTGACTTCTCTAACTTCAGATAGCCCTGGCTTGCTCTCTCCATCCCCTCCCCCTTCCCAGTTCTCCCACCAGTCTTACTGTCTCCGACTACATTTTATCTCTGTACTGCCCACACCCCTGACATCTGTCTGAAGAAGGGTCTCGACTTGAAACGTCACCCATTCATTCTCTCCAGAGATGCTGCCCGTCCCGCTGAGTTTCTCCAGCATTTTGTGTCTATCTTTGGTGTAAACCAGCATCTGCAGATCCTTCCTATGCAGTGCTTCTACATATTCAAGCATTCAAAGAGTTCTTCGAACAGGTCTACCTGACTATTAATCTCAACTCTTTTTCTGGGACATTGTGCTTATTGAGTACATTGTTTCCTACGTTGCAACACAGACAATATTTTGGTACATTTTGGGATTGCAAAATGCGAAGGTAGCACATCGTCACTTTTGTCCTAATAATTTATCTTCTTATAAATGACATTGCGTAAAATTACGTTGAATCATCCGGCCTTTCCCAGATTATCAGTCTGGTTTCTGCATTATGACATTTACCGGCCTTTCTGCCAAAAACAAGAACTTTCTTGCAATGCTGTGCGAAAGTTAACTCTGTCACAGAGTGATACAGTGTGGAAACAGGCCCTTCGGCCCAACTTGCCCACACTGGCCAACAATGTCCCAGCTACACTAGTCCCACCTGCCTGCGTTTGGTCTATATCCCTGCAAACCTGTCCTATCCATGTACCTGTCTAATTGCTTCTTAAATGTTGGGATAGTCCCAGCCTCAACTACCTCCTCTGGCAGCTTGTTCCATACACCCACCACCCCTTTGTGTGAAAAATGTTACCCCTCAGATTCCTATTAAATCTTTTCCCCTTTTCCTTGAACCTATGTCCTCGATTTCCCTACTCTGGGCAAGAGATTCTATGCACCTACCCGATCTATTCTTCTTATGACAGGAACATTCACAGCTCTTAAGAGACTGTCACACAGTCCTTTGTGACCCTGCCGACTATTTTTAGGTTCTTTTCCAGGATTTATTTCACCCTATGATTAAAGAAATTTCTCCGAATCTCCTTCAGAAAGTAACGTCCTTTAATTCTGATGCTATGGCCTCTGGTACTAGACTCTCCCACTAATGGAAACATCCTCTCCACATCCACTCTATCCAGGCATCTGTGCCCATGCCTTACTTGTTATTTGATCCCTCTTTGCCTTTCACCCTCTGACCCCCCCCCCCCCACCTTCTCCATCCAACTCTCTGCACTCACCCCCACCCCCCTCGCATTCTTTAAATGCTTGTTTAATTTCTAACCTTTCCCTTTCTTTTGACAAAACAACTTCCCTCCAAAGCATTAAATCAGTTCCTCTTAACACAAACAACGCCTGACCTTCTGGCCATCAGAGATCATAAGGCTGAGGCTTTCTAAGTTGCTGGTCAGGCCGCATTTGGAGTATTGTGAGCAATTTTGGGCCCCATATCTGAGGAAGGATATGCTGGCTCTGGACAGGGTCCAGAGGAGATTTACAAGAATGATCCCAGGAATGAGTGGGTTAACCTATGATGAGCGTTTGTCGGCACTGGGCCTGTATGCGCTGGAGTTTAGAAGGACGAGGGGTGACCTCATTGAAACGTACAGAATAGTGAAAGGCCTGGATAGAGTGGATGTGGAGAGAATGTTTCCACTAGTGGGAGAGTCTAGGGCTAGAGGTCACAGCCTCAGAATTAAAGGACCTTCCTTTAGGAAGGAGGTGAGGAGAAATTGTGGTGAATCTGTGGAATTATTTGCCACAGAAGGCTGTGGAAGCAAAGTCAATGGATATATTTAAGGCGGAAATAGATAGATTCTTGATTAGCAAGGGTGTCAGAGGTTATGGAGAGAAGGCAGGAGAATGGGGTTTGGAGGGAGAGATAGATCAGCCATGATTGAATGGTGGAGTAGACTTGATGGGCCCAATTCTACTCCTATCACTTATGATCTTATGAACAGTGCAACACAGGAACAGGCCCCTTGGCCCACAATGGCCGTGCTGAGCACGAGGCCAAGATAAACTTCAAAGTACAAATCGCCTGGTGACGTTTCCACGTATTCCTACAGCAAGAGCTTCATGTCAGGGTAAAAATAAGTATGTGTGCTTTTCTTTGTGACAATAATTAATATAAACCTAAAGCTAAGCCTTCCAGTTTAGTTTAGTTTGATACAGCATGGAAACAGGCCATTCGGCCCACCGAGTCCACTGACCAGCGATCCCTACACACTAATACTATCCTACACACAATAGGTAGGTATGTTACAAAACTTACCTTTAGCGGTGCTGGAGTTCTGCCGCTGGCCGTGTGCGCGACTTTGGCGCCTTTAAGGGGGGGGGGGGGGGGCGGGGTTGAAATACGGTTTTCCCCTTGCAATCCGGAGCTTTATTTTCTCGGAGTGCGATCTATTTTTGGAGATTCGTTCCGACTGCCGGTAAGTCCGTTTTTTAAAATAAATCCTCCGACTATTTAATTGCTGCAGTAAAATAAAAATTAGCTCCCAATGCCGTGAACGCCAACAACGGGGACCGATTTTACATAGGGGACAGGTAAGTGAAAGCTGTTTATTTTTTCATATAAACTTGCTTGTTTAGGGGACTTTAATCAATATTTCATGTTGCGAAACGGTGATTTAGCCCCCATATGAACTGGCAGAATTTTTCCTGCTGATATGGGGTTTAAATTCACCGCTACCGCACCATTCCAATGCAGCGCGTTCCATAAAATCCCACTCGCAAGCTGTTTAAAATGCCCATTAATTTACAGGCACTGAATTCCTTCAATTTGGCCTATAAATGAATGACAATTAGATTTAAAAATCATGTTTTATTGTGAATTATTGTGTGACTGTTAATTGGACACTTAGGCTTTAAATTTTTTTTTTAATTTTTCTTAAGAAATTGATAAATGTTTAGATCTAGTAATTGAATTTTGTAATTGGCTACAATTGGGTAACTAACTAATTATATGCTTTCATTTCAGGTCATCCAAGTAAGATTGTTTCATATTTGTTTCAGAATACTTCAATCTATAATAACTGAAAATTTCTTTCAGTTCTCTTAAATTTTAAGGAAGTTATGGGCTTTTGACTGTCCTCGATCACAACTTTTGTGACAAGTCAATAGAAAAGCAATAGGAAGCAAGTTGCTAATTTCCGAGTATGAAAATGGCCCTAACGTTTTTAATACTGAAGATATGAAAGTGAATTAGGTGTCAAATTAAACTTATTTTTATGCTTTATCTGATGGAATAAATTGCAGACTTGATTTTTTAAATCTCAAAATTTTGTAACATTGCTACAATAGGGACAATTAATATGTATACCCAGCCAATTAACCAACAAATCTGTATGTCTTTGGAGTGCGGGAGGAAACCGAAGATCTTGGAGAAAACCCACATGGACACGGGTAGAACGTACAAACTCTGTACAGGCAGCTCCTGTAGTCGGGATCGAACCCGGGTTTCTGGCGCTGTAAGGCAACAACTCTACCGCTGCGCCACCGTGATGCCCAACGCACGTCTTTGGGATGTGGGAGGCAACCAGAGCACCTGGAGAAATCCCACGCGGTCACAGGAAGAAGGTGCAAACTCCACACAGAGAGCACCCGAGGTCAGTTGAATCTGGGTGTCTAGCAGCTGTGCCACTGTGCTGCCCACTTTCGGGGGACATCTTGGGAATGCGGCCCAATGATAGTGATCATTTTTGCTCTTGGTTCAAGACATTGTCACGGTAGCGCAGCGGTAGAGTTGCAGCCTTATAGCAAATGCAACGCCGGAGACCCGTGTTCGATCCCGACTACATGCGCTGTCTGTACAGAGTTTGTACGCTCTCTACGTGACTTGCGTGGGTTTTCTGCAAGATCTTCAGTTTCCTCCCGCACTCCAAAGACGTGCAGGTTTGTAGGTTAATTGGCTTTGTCAATGTAAAAATTGTCTCTAGTGTGTATAGGATAGTGTTAATGTGCGGGGATCGCTGGTCGGCGTGGACCCAGTGGGCCGAAGGGCCTGTTTCCGTGCTGTATCTCTAAACTAAACTGAACTAAACAAATGCTGGTCTTTCCAAGGAAGGTCATGCCATGTTTGCAGTAAAATTCTGACGGTCCGGCATCCAATTGTTCGGAGGTCCTGACAGTTTGGCATCTTTCTCGTTCATTTATCTGGAGTGTGAGGCCGGGGTCTGGATGGCAAGTGGGAGAGGAGGGAGAGTTGGGAGCTGAGTGTGGGGCATCACTCATGGAAACAGGCCATTTGGCCCACTGAATCCATGCTGACCACAAACCATGGAGTGACACAGTGACGCAAAGTGTACGAACATAGACAATGGGTGCAGGAGTAGGACATTCAGCGCTTCGAGCTAGCACCGCCATTCAATAGGATCATGACTGATCATCCAAAATCAGTACCCCATTCCTGCTTTCTCCCTATATCCCTTGATTCCATTAGTCCTAAGAGCTAAATCTAACTCGTTCTTGAAAACATCCAGTGAATTGGCCTCCACTGCCTTCTTTGGCAGAGAATTCCACAGATTCACAACTCTCTGGGTGAAATCATTTTTCCTCATCTCAATCCTACCCCTTATTCTTAAACTGCGATCCCTGGTTCTGGACTCCCGCCACATTGGGAATATTTTTCCCGCATCTAGCCTGTCCAATCCCTTAAGAATTTTATATGTTTCTATAAGATCCCCTCTCATCCTTCTAAATTCCAGTGAACCCAGCGGTCACAGGATATAGCCACTGCCAGAGACCCAGGTTCGATCTTGACCTTGTCAGCGTGTGGAGTTTGCACGTTCTCCCTGTGACCACGTGGGTTTTCTCCGGGCGCTCCGGTTTCCTCCCACATCCCAAGGACGTGTGGGTTCGTAGGTTAATTGGTCTCTGTAAATTACCCCCAAGTGCAGGGGTGGGGAACCTGCGGTCTTAAGTCCGCATGCGGCCTTCTAGGCCATTAAGTGCGGTCTTTTGAATGAATCTAAATGTTGTAATTGGCCAAATAAAAGATGTCACAAAATGGCGAATCTCTGCATTTGCAAAGCCTGCTTGGGCTCTTTCTGTGAAAGTTGCACGCTGGAAGAGTCTGGACCCTAGATGGAATTTGAGGTCCAGATGTCCTTCCTTTTGTTAATATGTATGAGGGTTTTGCAGAAGAGCTGAGCAAGTTTGCAAATGCATGATTAGGATGAATTAGCCCTTCAACGTAACAGAACAACTTCACGCAATACTCCAAAAGGAAAATATATATTATTCAATCGCTTTGGATGAATCAAGTGATACTACTGTTTGGCGCAGGTTTTAAACTTCATTTGGGCCATAACAGCAGATTTTCTTTGCTACGGCGAGTTACTCGCTTTGGGCACTCTTACCAGTAGAACACGGGGAATGGATTTCTTCAACAACTTTCAAGATAAATATCGTGAAGTTGGACTGGATTTGGTTAATTTAGTGAGTGTTTGTACTGACGGTGCACTTTCCATGACAGGAAAACATGAAGGGTTTATTGCACAGATAAAAAAGGTATTATCAGATCCAGATGCTATCATTTCTTTTAATTGTATCTTACATCAGCAACATCTCTGTGCTAAATCTACTATTAAGTGGCACCTTGCAAAAAGTTATAAGTATTGTTAACTATATTTGTGCAAATGCAACACGGCATCGTCAGTTTAATAATACGCTAAAGTTGGACGATGAGGCATTCAGTGTGGATTTGCCGTATCATTGTAAAGTACGTTGGCTATCGTGGGGACCGGTGTTAGCAAAATGTTTATCTTTGCGAGAACAGATAGTTAAATTTTGTGAAGAACAGAATCAGCAATGTGAATTATTGAAAGAAGATTTCTATAGAAATACTGCATTTCTGTGTGACATCATGTCAAAGCAAAATTACTTGAATGTTTCTTTGCAAGGTAAAACTAATGCCCCTGTCCCACTTAGGAAATCTGAACGGAAACCTCTGGAGACTTTGCGCCCCACCCAAGGTTTCCGTGCGGTTCCCGGAGGTTCCCGAAGGTTTTTGTCAGTCTCCCTAATGGTCGAAAGTGGTTTCCGCTTCTTCTATGTGGCAGGTAGTGGAATGTAAGACCTTTTTCTCAGCCAGTCTTATTCCACCAGGGAGGTCTTACCTTCCACTACCTGCAACCTCCAGCAACCACCTTCAACTAGCATCGCAACTGGCTTCGACTAAAAAATTATCGATTTTTAAAACGGCAACCTATTTTTAGTCGCGGCCGGTTTTGAATTTTTTTAAATAATCGCCGGAACATAGAAGAAGTGGAAACCACTTTCGACCATTAGGGAGACTGACAAAAACCCCTGGGAACCTCCGGGAACCTCCGGGAACTGCACGGAAACCTTGGGTGGGGTGCAAAGTCTCCAGAGGTTTCCGTTCAGGTTTCCTAAGTGGGACAGGGGCATAAGTCTATATACAATATGTTGCAAAAAATTCAAGCATTTCGAAAAAAGCTATCTTTTTTTAAAACTCTTCTTCTTTTGGATGAACATTTTCCCCAGTTGGCGAAGGTCATTGATGAGCAGGAGGATTCATGCGAATCATTTGAAGAATACGCAGCTGTTATAGACTTTTTAATTAAAGAATACAAGGAAAGGTTCACTTACTTTGAGAATCATGTCATCGCACTCAAATTAGCATTTCATGTAGTTGATGTCTCCAAGGCTCCTAAAGAACTACAAATGGAGTTGATTGAGCCCTCAGAAGATGACATTTTAAAGTCCTTATTTGACGCCACGAAAGATCCGATTGAAATATGGAAAAATGCAGTAGGATACCCACGTCTTCGGCAACATGCACGAAAAATGCTTTCTTGCTTTTCAACCACTTATTACTGTGAGTCTACATTCTCCTACCTAACCCAAATCAAGACGCCCTTAAGGTCACAAATGACGGATACCCATCTAGAAGATCAGCTGAAACTGCGTACCTCCATGTTGCAACCAAATATTCAAATGCTTTCCCACAAATTGCAGTCAAAACAAAGTAATTAAAAGGTTAGTTAACTTTAGAATTGTTTTCATTTTCTTGAAGTTAGTACAGAGTAGTTAGATTTTTACCAAATAATGTACGTTTTGAAGTATATCTAATTGAGGTTTCTTGGATGCGGCCTTAATAGATTACAGCTAACTTAATGTGGCATTCCAACATGAAAAGGCTCCTCACCCCTGCCCTAGTGTGTCGGAAGGAGAATATGGGATAACATAGAACTAATGGGGGTACACAAAAGGCTGGAGAAACTCAGCGGGTGCAGCAGCATCTAAGGAACGAAGGAGATAGGCGACGTTTCGGGTCGAGACCCTTCTTCAGAACTAATGTGAATGGGTTGGCATGGAATGGGTGGGCAGAAGGGCCGTTTTCCATGCTATATCTTTAGATTCTAAACACCCATTTTACACAAATTCTCTTCCGACCAGATGCTAACACTCCCCTAGAAGATAGAAGACTTCTAAAACCAAAGAAGACCCCTTGGGCTGTTCCCTCTGAAACAAGTTGGGACGGCAGGGTTAGGCAGCAGTAAAGTTGTTGCCTTACAGCGCCAGACATCCGGATTCAATTCCCACTACGGGTGCTGTCTGTATGGGGTTTGTACATTCCCCCCGTGACCTGCATAGGTTGCCCCCGGGATCTCCGGTTTCCTCCCACAGTCCAAAGATGAACGGATTTTAGTCCGGTCAAAGTAGTACCTTCACCCACCATTAATTGCAAAATAATTTATTTTACTGCAGTGAATTATAGTTTGGTCCCCTAAACACCATAATAAAAGTCCTAGTATGGGGAAAATGATGTAATTTGCTTAATATGCATATTAGCTTCCGCCATTAGAGAAAATTCATAGTTCCCAGTGTCATTTGTAATATAAGTAGCGATCCAAGTATCCAAAACTACGTTTTCATGATCTGTGAAAACGATGAACATATTCACAGCTTAATATTATGATTTTATCTTGCATGAGTTAGCTTTTTCAATCAGAGAAAATTAAGAAGAGAATACTCTTGCAGGTGCATCTTCTGGTGCTGCACCCGGTCTTGAAGTTACACCTGAATGTCTTGGTCAACTTCTCTGGTGCAGCAGGGAGATGTGTGTGTACTGGCATTAATTGACCATCAGTGATCTTCCATCTCCATTCTTCTGGTTTCAATTGTCCAGTCGTCTCTTTCCAGGTCTGAATCTGAAAGTATACTCGCGGACTATGTTACCGTGTAGCAGTAGATGTTGGCGGCAATGTCTGAGCCTCCACGAATGTGTTGCTTTTTTGCCACCTTCTCACAGAAGTGCTTGTACCGCAGAGCATCTATACCGTCACCGTTCTTGCCATTAAAGATGTAGACTAGGGCTTTCTCTCCTGCATCAATGATATCTTTCTTTGCAGCACCCTCTTTTGTAAATAGGTCGGCAACTTGCTGGAAATCAACATTGTTCTGGACTTGCTCTAGGGCCTCTGCTTTGCCTACACCAAAGACTCTCGATGTATCACACCCAAGCAATGCATGTACGAAGAGCAGTCTGGAACAGATTTTCTTTCCCAAGATCTTCATTGTCTTTATGCTCCATACCCTGTGCTTTTTGGTGTTGGCGTTGGTTTCAGCTTTCATGAATAGCTCCTTCTTGATTGCATCTCCATGGCAGCACAACAGGATTAGCAGCTATTTATCATCACCAATAAGAATGGTGTCAACAACATTCACTGACTCTACTGCTCCCTTGACGATCAGGATCAAAGACCCTACAGTGAGCAAGATAGATCACGCGACGAAAAAGACGTAGTACGGTCATGGGCAGATTCATGTGTAATTTCCGGCTCCATTTCCGTAACCAGCTTCCGTCTCCGCACCAATAGTATACTAGTGCGGAGACAGAAGCCGGTTACGGAAACACCCTCGTAAAAATAAAAATTATTTGGGAAAAATCTTCTCCTCATTTTCATAATTTTAATTTATTAACACAAACTGTTCCCCCGCAACGTTGATTACACTGCGAGTTGGGTCGGGTCGAGTCGGGTTACTGAAATGGATGAAAAAAAGGGCCCACATTCCGCTCCATTGCGTACTACACGTCAGCCCACTGCATTTATAAGGAGTGGTCTATCTTGCTTGCTATAGGATCTTTGATCAGGATGTCTGCATCTCCTTTGGCATGAATTGTTGTGTAGCCCGCCCTCTCAAGGAAGGAACCCAGCATATGAAGAAACCTTTGTTAGTTTACTCTGTTGACGAGAAACTCACTTTTCTTCAGATTCAGCGAAGTATCTCCTGTGAATAGCACATTTGGTCCCGTGGAGATAGTTAGAATGCATTCAAAGGCTATTGAAGGTTGTTTGAATGCTAATGAAGGCTATTTCTGGACTGAACTGTGGAGTGCCACTGCTACCAGTTAGACAAGTTGCCATGTTCCTGAATTTATGAAATGAATTATGAAATAAGAATTTTCCCTAATGGCAGAACCTAATTTGCATATTATGCAAATTACACCACTTTCCCATGTTAGAAATGTTTAGGACTTTTAGTACGGTGTTTAGAGGACCATACTGGAATGTACTGCAGTAAAATAATGTATTTTGAAATTAGTGGTGGGTAACTCCCTCAAATTTGCTAGATTGACTGGAGTTAATTGACTTGCTATAATTGTAAATTGTCCCTAGTGCATGTAGGATAGTGTTAGTGTGCGGGGATAGCTGGTTGGCACGGACTCGGTGGTCCGTAGGGCCTGTTTCTGCACTGTATACCTAAACTAAGGCTTGGATAGAATGGATGTGGAGAGGATGTTTCCATTAGTGGGAGAGTCTAGGACCAGAGGTCACAGCCTCAGAATTAAAGGACGTTCTTTTAGAAAGCAGATGAGGAGAAATTTTCTTAGTCAGATGGTGGTGAATCTGTGGAATTCTCTGCCACAGAAGGCTGTGGAGTCCAAGTCAGTGGATATTTTTAAGGCTGAGATAGATAGATTCTTGATTAGTGCGGGTGTCAGGGGTTGAGGGGAGAAGGCAGGAGAAAGGAGTTAGGAGGGAGAGATAGATCAGCCATGATTGAATGGTGGAGTAGGCTTGATGGGCCGAATGGCCTAATTCTACTATCACATGACCTTTTGACCTTACAACTAAACTAAACCAAACTAAACTCAACTAAACTAAACTAAACTAAACTAAACTAAACTAAAAATGTATTGTATCTTCTATGGTTGTGAGAGAATGTGCCTGGAATGAGGTTGGGCAGACTCGGGGATCATTAACAGAGTGGTCCCTGTGGAGAACAGAAAGAAGGGGGGGGGGGTGGTGGGCGGGAGAGGGAAAGATACGACTGGTGGTGGAATCATTTTGTAGATGGTGGTGGTGGGTGGTGAAGGAAAATATGCTGGGGGTAGTTGCTGCTGGTGTGGAAGGTGAGGACTTGGGAAGTGTTATGTCAAACACAAAAAGCTGGAGTAACTCAGCGGTTCAGACACTATCTCTGGAGAAAAGGAATAGGTGATGTTTCCGGTCGAGACCCTTGTTCATATTGAGAGTCAGGGGAAAGGGAAACGTGAGATATAGACAGTGATGTAGAGAGATCTAGAAACAAATGAACGAACGATACAAAAAAGTGAGCTAGGTGAAAACGAGTTGCAGACAATGAGAGTCATCAAGACGACTTTGAAGCTGTTGTGACTTGGGTGGGAAGGGACGGAGAGAGGGGGGATGCAGGGGTTACATGAAGTTATAGAAATCAATAGTCATACTGCTGAGTTGTAAGCTGCCCAAGCGAAATATGAGATGCTGTTCCTCCAATTTGCATTTTGTCTCACTCTGACAATGGAGGAAGCCCAGGACAGAAAGGTCAGTGTGGGAATGGGAAGGGGAATTAAAGTGTTCGGCAACCGGGAGATCAGGTAGGTCCAGGCGGACTGTTCAGCGAAACCATCATCCAGTCTATGTTTGGCCTCTGTTGGACCCGGGGAGAAAGGGCAGGTGAGAGCGGGCATCCGAGTACAAATGAGCTGGAAAGGGTGAAGAGAAGATTTATGAGACTGTTGCCTGGGCATGAGGGCCTGAGCTATAGGGAGAGGTCGGGCAGGCTAGGACTTTATGCCATGGAGTGCAGGAGGCTGAGGGGATATCTTATAGAGGTGTATAAAATCATGAGGGGAATAGATAGGGTGAATGCACAGTCTTTTACCCAGAGTAGGTGAATCAAGTATCAGATGACATACAGTGGCTTGCAAAAGTTTTCGTACCCTTTGAACTTTTCCACATTTTGTCACGTTACAACCACAAACGTAAATGTATTTTATTGGGATTTTATGTGATAGACCAACACAAAGTGACACATAATTGTGAAGTGGAAGGAAAATGATACATGGTTTTCAAATAAAAAAATTAAAAAAAAACTGAAAAGTGTGGCGTGCAAAAGTATTTAGCCCCTTTACTCTGATACCCCTAAATAAAATGCAGTGCAACCAATTGCCTTCAGAAGTCACCTAATTAGTAAATAGAGTCCACTTGTGTGTAATCTAATCTCAGTATAAATACAGCTGTTCTGTGAAGGCCTCAGAGGTTTGTTGAACATTAGTGAACAAACAGCATCATGAAGCCCAAGGAACACACCAGACAGGTCAGTGATAAAGTTGTGGAGAAATTTAAAGCAGAGTTAGGTTACAAAAAAAATCCCAAGCTTTGAACATCTCACGGAGCACTGTTCAATCCATCATCTGAAAATGGAAAGAGTATGGCACAACTGCAAGCCTACCAAGACATGACCATCCACCTAAACTGACAGGCTGGGCAAGGAGAGCATTGATCAGAGAAGCAGCCAAGATGCCCATGGTAACTCTGGAGGAGCTGCAGAGATCCACAGCTAAGGTGGGAGAATCTGCCCACAGGACAACTATTAGTCGTGCACTCCACAAATCGGGCCTTTATGGAAAAGTGGCAAGAAGAAAGCCATTGTTGAAACAAAGCCATAAGAAGTTCCATTTGCAGTTTCCTACAAGCCATGTGGGGGACACAGCAAACGTGGAGGAATGTGCTCTGGTCTGATGAGACCAAAATTGAAGTTTTTGGCCTGAATGCAAAACGCTATGTGTGGTGGAAAACTAACACTGCACATCACCCTGAACACACCATCCCCACTGTGAAACATGGTGGTGGCAGCATCATGCTGTGGGGATGCTTTTCTTCAGCAGGGACAGGGAAGCTGGTCAGAGTTGATGGGAAGATGGATGGATCCAAATACAGGGCAATCTTGGAAGAAAACCTGTTGGAGTCTGCAAAAGACTTGAGACTGGGGCGGAGGTTCACCTTCCAGCAGGACAACGACCCTAAACATACAGCCAGAGCTACAATGGAATAGTTTAGATCAAAGCATATTCATGTGTTAGAATGGCCCAGTCAAAGTCCAGACCTAAATCCAATTGAGAATCTCTGGCAAGACTTGAAAATTGCTGTTCACAGACGCTCTCCATCCAATCTGACTGAGCTTGAGCTATTTTGCAAAGAAGAATGGGCAAAAATTTCACTCTAGATGTGCAAAGCTGGTAGAGACATACCCCAAAAGACTTGCAGCTGTAATTGCAGCGAAAGGTGGTTTTACAATGTATTGACTCAGGGGGGCTGAATACTTTTGCATGCCACACTTTTCAGTTTTTTATTTGTAATAAAATTTGGAAACCATGTATCATTTCCTTCCACTTCACAATTATGCACCACTTTGTGTTGGTCTATCATATAAAATCCCAATAAAATACATTTACGTTTGTGGTTGTAACGTGACAAAATGTGGAAAAGTTCAAGGGGTATGAATACTTTTGCAAGCAACTGTAGGTTTAAAGTTGGACAGGAAACATTTAATAGGGTCAACTTTTTCACACAAAAGATGTTGGGTGTATGGAACAAGCTGCCAGAGGAGGTGGTTGAAGCAGGTACTGGAACAGCATTGAAAAGACACTTGGACAGGAACATGGATAGGAACGTTTTATCGGAATATGGGCCAAACATGGACAAATGGGACGTGTAGACGGGGCATGTTGGTCAGCATGGACGAGTTGGGCCGAAGGGCCTGTTTCTCTACTGCATAAGTATATGAAAGAGGACTCCATCAACTGCGGTAGTGAAGAAACCACAACTCCTGAAAAAGGAGGGAATTTCAAAAGTCTTGAAATGGAAAACCTCATCTGGAGAATATTTGGTGAGTGTTAAGATTTGGTTCTGGTTTATTATTGTCACATGTACTGAGGTACAGTGAAGCGTTGTGTTCTTCAAGATATCCAATCAGATCAGATAATACCATATATAAATGCAATCAGGTCAAACTCAATTACAATAGATAGAGCAAAGGGGAAGATACAGAGTGCAGAATATAGTTCTCAGCATTGTAGCGCACCAGCTCCACAGACAAAGTCCAATGTCCGCAATGGGGTAGAGGTGAATCGGACAGTGCCCGAGCTTATGGAAGAACCACTCAGAAGCCTGATAACAGAGGGGAAGAAGCTGTTCCTGAGTCTGGTGGTGCGCGCTTTCAAGCTTCTGTATCTTCTGCCGGATGGGAGCGGGGAGAAGCAGAAAGAAAGTTTTTGATTATATCGGCTGCTTTCCCGAGGCAGCGTGAAGTGTAGATTGAAACAATGGTGGGGAGTCTGCTCTGTGTGATGGTCTGGGCTACATCTACAACCCTCTGCTACTTCGTGGAGAGTTTAAAGGATGGGATCTTAACCATGTGTGAGGAGGTGCAGTCACACTGTAAAGGAACAGGGTGACCTTTTCCACCGTATATTTCTGAGGCTAATACTCATGTTCATATGTTTTAGGAGTAGAATTAGGCCATCCAGCCTACTATCTACTTTGCCATTCAATCAACCTCTCCTTCTTAACCCCCTTCCACTCACAACCCCTGACACCTGTAAAGGTGTCAAATGAAAATTGACTTCTCTAACTTCAGATAGCCCTGGCTTGCTCTCTCCATCCCCTCCCCCTTCCCAGTTCTCCCACCAGTCTTACTGTCTCCGACTACATTTTATCTCTGTACTGCCCACACCCCTGACATCTGTCTGAAGAAGGGTCTCGACCTGAAACGTCACCCATTCCTTCTCTCCAGAGATGCTGCCTGTCCCGCTGAGTTACTCCAGAATTTTGTGTATACATTCTAATCGAGAATCAAGAACCTTAAAAGTATGCGTTGACTTGTCCTCCATCACTGTCTGTGACAAAGAATTCCACAGATTCACCACCCTCTAATGAAAGAAATTCCACCTCGCCTCTTTTCTTTTTTTTTTACAGTTCAATCAATTTTTTAATTAAAAAATTTTTTTATAAAGGGTAAATAAAGGGTGTCGCGATAGATAGACAAGCGAGTAGAAACAGATAGCGAAAGAGACAGAGAGCAGAGATAAAAAGCTAAGGAGATTGAAAGAAAAGGAGAAAGTGGAGAGAAAAGTCATTAGGAGAGATTTAATACCTTTACCCATTTACTATTTAATATCTTTGCCCATCTGTCACCCGGTTCTGAACCATTTAATTTCTAAGGTTATGTTATGTTGCACCATATACTTGTAAAAAGCCGATAAAAGGAGACCAGATCTTTAAGAATTGGTCTACTTTGCCTAGTAGGAGGAATCTCATTTCTTCAAGATGTAGCGTTTCAGACATATTTGACATCCACATTTTGAACGTTGGCGTGGTTGCGTTTTTCCAGAATTTGTGTATATTTTTTTTGCTGTTATTAAACCATAATTAAGAAGAGCTTCTTGGAACGTAGTTAATTTACGTCCCTCTTCCATTGATCCAAAGATAATCAGTTCTGTATTGGGGTTCAATTTTGTGTTGAATAGTTTTGTAAAAGTTCCAAAGATTTCATTCCAAAATGTATGCAGTTTTGTACAAGAGACAAAGGAATGTGCTATAGTGGCATTTTGAGTTAGACATTTATCACAAATTGGGGAGACATTTGGAAATATTTTATTCAATCCGGTTTTCGAGTAATATAATCTGTGTAAAATTTTAAATTGAATTAAAAGTATGCATTGACTTGGCCTGCAACACTGTCTGTGACAAAGAATTCCACATTCACTATCCTCTAACGAAAGAAATTCCATCTCATCTCTTTTCTAAAGGTACGTCCTTTTATTCTGAGGTCATGGCCCTTGGTCCTAGACTCTCCCAATAGTGGAAACATCCTCTCCACATCCACTCTATCCTGGCCTTTTACTATTAGGTAAGTTTCAATGAGGTCTCCCCCTCATTCTGATAAACTTCAGCGAGTACTGGCCCAGTGCCGTCAAATGCTCATCGTATGTTAACCCACTCATTCCCACTCCCTAGAATCTACTTCTTAGTTCAAGTCCTCTGCCATCTCATTGTGTACCTCAATTAAAATTGGTTTCACAATGTTTCTGTGAAACGCCTTGGGACATTGTAAACAGCACTTTAGCAATCAAAGGCTTTTGTAACTGCTGTATGTACAAAGTGGCTAAAACCGCAAAAAAAGGCACAATGCACATTTGGAAAACGCAGAACAAAAAATACTGAACAGGCGATTGATATCAGTTACCAAGGTGTTAGCGATTTCACTGTAAGGCTTTACTTCTAAGGACCTCTCACAACCCGGTCATTCCCTCTTATTCCCTCTCCCATCTGGCAAAAGATACAAATGTTCGAAAGCATGTACCACCAGATTTCAGAATAGCTTCATCTCCACTGTTATTGACTCTTAA
The DNA here is from genome assembly GCA_963514005.1 of Raja brachyura. Next base: position 23,427,322 of record OY740785.1, on the reverse strand, counting down.
ACTGACTGACCAGATTAAGTCCCGATCTTCCAACCTACCTTGTGGCAGCACCTGCACTTTTTTAAATCTGCACTTTCCCTGTACCTGTGACACTATTTTCTGAACTCTGTTCCGTTTTCGTCTGGCACTTCCTAGTGGACATGTGCATGGTTTGATTGTACTCAGCTGTGAAATGATAGACATAAAAAGCTGGAGTAACTCAGCGGGTCACACCACAATCTGGAGAGAAGGAATGGGTGACGTTTTGGGTCCAGACCCTTCTTCAGACTAAGAGCAGCCAGGGGAAAGGAAAACGAGAGATATAGACATTGCTGTGGAGAGATAAAGAACAAATGAATGAAAGATATGCAAAAAAGTAACGATGATAAAGGAAAGAGGCCATTGTTAGTTGTGTGCTAGGTGAAAAACGAGTTGCAGACAATGAGACTCAACAAGACGACTTTGAAGCTGGAACGACTTGGGTGGGGGAGGTGATGATATGACTGGATAGCATGGGAAATAATAAATTTCACTGTATCTCGGTACATGCAACAAGAATAAACCAATACCAACACCTAAGAGAACTTTTATTTTCTGTGAAGATGGACACAAAATATTGGAGTAACTCAGCGGGTCAGGAAGCATCTGTGGAGGAAAGGAATAGGTGATGTTTGGAGTCGAGACCCTTCTTCGAGTGACTGTCATTATTTTCTGTCCTTGCTTATGTTTCCAAACCAGTTTCTTGTCTACAGTAAAAAAAACCCCAAAGTTCTAGATGAACTCAGCGGGCCAGGCAGCATCTGTGGAGGGAAATAGACAGACGGCATTTCGTGTTGCGACCCTCTGTCGGTCTGAAGAAGGTCTCGACCCAAAATGTCGTCTGCCCGTTATTTGAGGGCTTTGTGATTTGGATATTTTACTCTATTGCTACTGGGCGGCACAGTGGCACAGCGGTAGAGTTGCTGCCTTACAGCGCTTGCATGGAGTTTGTACATTTGTACGTCTGTATGGAGTTTCTACGTTCTCCCCACGACCTGCGTGGGTTTTCTCTGAGATCTTCGGTTTCCTCCCAGACTCCAAAAACGTGCAGGTCTGTTGGTTAATTGGTTTGGTATACGTGTAAATGGTCCCTTGTGTGTGTAGGGTAGTGTTAGTATGCGGGGATCGCTGGGCGGTGTGGACTCGGTGGGCTGAAGGGCCTGTTTCCGCGCCGCTTCTCTTTTTAAAAAAAAGCATGGTGAATCGAGGGTTGGGAGATGAGGGTTTCATTCGTAGATGGATGGTGCAAGTGACAAAGGCTGGAGGTGAAAAGCAGTCTAAAGGGTGGAGGGGGGGAAATGGGTGGAAGGAGACAGTAGAAAGGGGCAAGAGGGGGAATTAAAGGGAAATGAGGCATTCATGGATGGGATATTGCAAAAGAAGGGAAAGGGACATGGTTATCGTGTGGGGGAGGGGGGGTTTGGGTGACAACGGGAGAAAGACGTTCGAACAAGGGTACTGGACAGAGAGATGGGTGGGGAGTATTACTTGTAGGTATGTTACAAAACTTACCTTTAGCAGCACTGCAGTTCTGCCGCTCCCCGTGTGCGCTACTTTGGCGCCTTTCAGAGGGGGGCGGGTTTAAAGTGCCGTTTTTCCACAGGCAGGAAAAATCGATCAATGTCGGGCGATTTCGTTGCGGAAGAAAAATCGCTCCGACATTTCATGAATTAAGGTATTTTTAAATTACTCTAAATTATTTATTAACTAGAGTAATTTAAAAATCACCTTCAAAAGCCGTGAGCGCCGACAACCGGAAAGATTTTGCGTAGGGGAGACAAATAGGTAAATAGTTTATTTTTATATTAAAAGGTGGTTTTTCGAGAGGCTTTAATAACATTTTCATTTGCGAAATGGGGTCCAAAAAAATGTATGAACAAACAGTATTTTTCCTCCCGACTTCACCGCTAATCGCAACGTTCTAATCCACCGCATTCCACTAAAACCCACTTGCTAGTTGATTTAAATGGCCATTAATTTACAGGAATCAAACACTAAATTCCTTCCATTTGGCCCAGGAATTCATGAAAATGAGATTTAAAAATTATGTTATATTGTGGATTATTGTGTGAATGTTATTTGGACACTTAGGCAATTTAAAAAAAGTTTATCTTTTCTTAAGAAATGGATAGATGTTTAGATCTACTCATTGAATTTTGTAATTAGCTACAATTAGATAACTAACTAATTATATGCTTTAATTTCAGGTCATCCAAGTAAGATTGTTTCATATTTATTTCAGAATGCTTCAATCTATAATAAGTGAAAATTTCATTGAGTTCTCTTAATTTTTAAGAAAGTTATGGGCTTTTAACTGATCCAGATCACAGCTTTTGAGTTGAGTCAATTGAAAGGCAATGGGGAACAAGATGCTAATTTCCTAGTATGAAAATGGCCATAGCTTTCTTAATACTGAAGATATGAAAGTGAATTAGGTGTCAAATTAAACTTATTTTTATGCTTTATCTGATGGGATAAATTGCAGACTTGATTTTTAAAATCTCAAAATTTTGTAACATTGCTATTACTTGTGGGCTTTGAGATTTGGCTGCCAAGTAAATGCAAGTTGCTGCTGTTGTAGATAACGAAAATAGTTCAAATTGATTCTTTCCGAAACTTTCCGAGTAATACTTAGTTGGACTGCTCAATGTTTCCCATTGCCTCAGTACAAAACAATTAGCAGAAGCAATAGATTACCATCTTGCCTATCCATTCAACATGAGGTTTGGATAATCTGAACCAGTAGTTGGTTTAGTTTAGATCGAAGATAGACTCAAAATGCTGGAGTAACTCAGCGGGACCGGCAGCATCTCTGGAGAGGAGGAATGGGTGACAGTTTGGGTCGAGACCCGAGTTGAGTTGAATTAAGTTGAGTTGAGTTATACAGCATGGAAACGGGTCCTTCGGCCCACTGAGCTCACCCAACCAGCGATCCCTGCACACTTACACTATCTTATACACACTAGGCTGTGGCTCTACCATCCGCACCATTTGTGCCATCCTAATGAGGATAGTTCTGTATTTTCGGCGGGCAGCGGAGGTCAAAGTGATCTCATGGGATGAGTCATGGTTGGGATCCAAGATGGGGTGCGTTCGACTGACCATGCACAAGTCACCAGAGAACGGGCTTTCTCGATGGCCAGCGTCTCCTTTAAACTTTTTGTCCAACTTCGATTTTTTCAGCATCGGCAGTTCTTTCTTAAACATTATGGTTATGATGACAGAGTCAAACACGATTCTATGAAATTGAGGTCCAATTTAATAAGAAGAGTGGAAAAAAAAACTGCTAAAGGAAATCTAAATGAGAACATCTGCTTCCTCCCTACTGCAGATGACAGCTTGCTGATAAAACCCGCATAAACTGTTAGCACTTGTCCGATTCTCCGCTACTGGTTATTGTCTCATAGAAACATAGAAACATAGAAAATAGGTGCAGGAGTAGGCCATTCGGCCCTTCGAGCCTGCACCGCCATTCAATGTGATCATGGCTGATCATCCAACTCAGTATCCCGTACCTGCCTTCTCTCCATACCCCCTGATCCCTTTAGCCACAAGTGCCACATCTAACGCCCTCTTAAATATAGCCAATGAACTGGCCTCAACTACCTTCTGTGGCAGAGAATTCCAGAGACTCACCACTCTCTGTGTAAAGAATGTTTTCCTCATTTCGGTCCTAAAGGAATTCCCCCTTATCCTTAGACTGTGACCCCTTGTTCTGGACTCCCCCAACATCGGGAACAATCTTCCAGCATCTAGCTTGTCCAACCCCTTAAGAATTTTGTAAGTTTCTATAAGTCTCAGTGCTGACACCCAGTCAGTGACTTGCAGTGAGACTACAGCACTCTGCAAACCTGCTCATTACAAATGGCTGCAATAATGCTGAGGAAGGGTCTCTACCTAAAACGTCACCCATTCCTTCTCTCCAGAGATGCTGCCTGTCCCCACTGAGTTACTCCAGCCTTTTGTGTCTATCTTCAGTTTAAACCAGCATCTGCAGTTCCTTCCTACACATTTCTGCTGCTTAGTTCAGTTTAGAGATACAGCGCGGTAACAGGCCCTTCCGCCCATCGAGTCATCAGGTCATAAGTGATAGGAGCAGAATTTGGCCATTCGGCCCATCAAAAGTCTACAACGCCATTCAATCTGTCTCTCCCTCCTAACCCCATTCTCCTGCCTTCTCCCCATAACCCCTGACACACGCACTGACGAGCGATCCCCACACACCAGCACTACCCTACACAGACTAGGGACAATTTACACTTTTACCAAGCCAATTAGCCTATAAACCTGTACGTCTTTAGAGTGTGGGAGGAAATCAGAGCTCCCAGAGAAAACCTCGCAGGTCACAGGGAGAACGTACAAACTCCGTACAGACAACACCCACGGTCAGGATTGAACCCAGGTCTCTGGCGCTGTGAGGCAGCAACTCTATTGCGGTGCCACCGTGCCCCTCTGCTGCTTTCGAAGGTGAGAGACGGGTCACAATCCTTCACTACTTATGAAACTTCTACTACCAATAATAATTTTACTTTGGAGTCACGGACTACGTGAAGAACCCAGTACAGCCGTTGGTGCGTCATTACGTCAGACGCATTGGTGCAGTCAGCAGAGCTCCTCCAAGCGGTAAGTTTAAAACATAAGGTAAGTTTCAAACTTCTCTTGCGTTCATTTTCTGTTTCAGCGGTAGAGTATACACCGTTAAAAATGTTACAGAAAGTGAAGAAGGTGTCGGCGAGGCGATCCGCAGGGAAAAGGGTCGAGGACCCCGATAGTATTGTTAGCGGATGCCCGCCTAGGTCACCAAGTCCGACGCCAGCAATGAAGCTAGCGACACCGGACCCGCTGCCTGTGAGCAGCGTAGCCATGCCAATAGGGCGTAAGGCTACTGTAAAATCAAATAGGCCCATGGACCCTGAGCCGGGCCTGGAGATTTTATCCTCAAAAGGAGAGACCGTTTGCTCATGGCTCTCCCAGGTCGAGGTCTTATTACAGAAGATACTCGACAGGAACGAACTCCGTGAGGAGGAGTGGTGCCCATGCCAGGCTAGTGGAGAGCCTGTGCTAGCAGCGCCCATAATAGGGCTGCAAGAATACCCAACTTTTGAAGAGGAGGGTATACCGGTGCAGCAGTTTACTGACGCCGAATCAGTGGCTGGGGAGAGCCACAAGGGAGTGGAACTTGAAATGATTCCAAATATAGCGGAGGAATTTGCAGTCCCAAGAGAGGCCGGAGAGCCGTTAGGGGAAGAATTGGCATCAGCCATCCAATATATGCTCTCTCACCAGCTGCAAGAATGGTAAACCATCTCAAATGGACACAGTTGGGGGTGTCAGCAAGAGCCCAAGAACTAAAATTCCAAAAGGTATTGAAATTACTTTCAGCAGGGCTTACGGCATTTGCTATTACAGTAGACAAGGGGCATATGTCTGAAGCTCACCAAGATGCACTGGGACTTGTGTATAGTGCCTATTTTGAAATTAACAATATAAGACAAAGTGCTATTCGGCCAGTTATTAATCCCAATCTGGCATCTTTGTGTAAACCGCCCAACGTACAACCGCCCAATCTTTTGTTTGGTGGAGATCTCGCCAAGCGAGTTAAAGAACTCCATGAGGACGCTAAAACAATGGGCCTTATCAAGCCGGGTGGAAAACTAGGAAAGGGGGTTTTTCCTTACCGGCGGGGTACCATTACAGACTCTGGGGAAGGGACCAGCCACTAAGCTTCGCAATCTCGGATGTGAGGGGAAGGATGACTTTCCCTACAAAGGGCCAGGGGCAACAAGGGCAGCCAGGACGTATGCAGGTGAGACATTTTCCTCTTAAAGAAAATGAATCAAGTGAAATAGATGTTCAAATTGGGCGCAGATTACACTTGTTTCTCAAACAATGGCAGGAGATAACATCAGATTCATTCATACTGAGCAGTATAGAGGAGGTTAAAATTGAATTTCACTCCAATGTGTGTCCACCTAATCAGCATGTTCCAAGTCGGAAACTTATATTTTCAAAAGAAGAGAATGTGCTCATACAAGCAGAATTTAACACATTACACAATAAAAGGGTTATTGAGAAGTCAGTTTGTCAAAACCGTCAGTTTGTGTCAAGTATTTTTCCTAGGTCTGAAAAGACTGGGGGATGTAGAATCATTCAGGACCTGATGAGCTTGAACTCCTTTGTTTGCTATAGGCATTTCAAAATGGAAACTTTTTCTACGGCTAAACATCTGGTTTCCAAAGGGTGTTATATGGCCAGCATTGATTTAAAGGATGCATATTACTCGGTGTCTATTCTTTGTGATGATAGGAGGTATTTAAAATTTACCTGGATGAATCAGTTGTGGAAATTCAAAGCATTGCCTAATGGGTTAACTTCAGCTCCTAGATTATTTACCAAATTGTTAAAACCTGTTCTAGGATTTCTCCGAGCTCAGGGGCATGTTGTAAAGGCCTATTTAGACGCTATTTTAATTGTTGGGAAGACTCAGGCTGTAGCTGAATCATCTGTTTCAATTGTTAAACTCACTTTTGAACAATTGGGGTTTGTCATTCATCCAGATAAATCTAAATTATCACCAGTTCAAATCATTGATTATTTGGGCTTTACCATTAATTTGAATCACATGTTAGTGACTTTGCCTAGGGACAAATGGCAGCAGTTAATTGAGGATTGTGTTAATCTCCTTAGTGAACAACAACCTTCAATTAGACAAGTAGCCAGTTTAATTGGTAAATTGGTGACTGCTTTTCCCGCTGTGCAGTTTGGACCTCTGCATTATCAACAATTACAACGAGCAAAAGAATAGGCACTGAGGACACATGCGGGTCATTTTGATAGGCCTATGTAATTGTCAGCTGGGGGCAATTTCAGACATTCAATGGTGGATCATAAATGTCTCAAAAAGCTCCATGGAGGTTTTGGTTGAACCACCTTCCATAATATTACAGACGGATGTCAGTGCTCTGGGTTGGGGTGCTACAGATATGTCTTCCAGTTGTGGAGCCAGGTGGAATACTGATGAGACATCCCTTCTTAAATGAAGAGGGATCAATTATTTAGAGCTTTTGGGAACCTGGTATGGGCTTAAATCTTATTGTTCTACCAGGAGGGACTTGCATGTGCAGGTTCAGATTGACAACACTACAGCAGTGGCATATGTAAACCACATGGGTGGAGTCAAGTCACAGTCTTGTGATAGACTGGCTAATCAGATCTGGAACTGGTGCATTGACCAAAATATCTGGCTTTCAGCAATATATTTACCAGGTAGATTCAACACAGTAGCTGACATTAGGTCATGCCAATTCAATGATAACATAGAATGGATGTTAAAACAGGACATATTTAATCAAGTGTTTGCTCAGTATGGAATGCTAGATATTGACTTGTTTGCATCTAGACTGAACCATCAGTTGCCCAGATATGTTTCATGGGAATCAGATCCTGGTGCAACAGCGGTGAATGCATTCTCGCTGCATTGGGGCGGAATTTTTGTATATGCATTTCCTCCATTCTGTCTCATCAGTCGATTCTTGCAAAAAATCAAGCAAGACTCCGCTTCAGGAGTATTCTTAATGCCAGATTGGCCTACACAACCATGGTTCCCTCTCGTATTGCAAATGGCTAGTCAGCCTCACATGATTATTCCCAAACATAAAAATCTACTGATAAATCCAGTAACTGGGGATCACCATCCTTTACATGATCGTATTGATCTGTTAATTTGCAGATTTTATGGAGGCCATACCTGGGGAGAGGACTGTCTGATCGTACCGTGGATGTTCTCACGTCGGCCTGCAGGGATAGTACTCCGAAGCAGTACATCACCTCGATAAGGAAGTGGGAGGTATTCTGTCTACAGCAGAATATCTCATATCAGACTGCAGGCATCCCAGACGTACTGGAGTTCTTGTCCACTCTTTATTTTGATTTTTTTAAAAAGCTATAGTGCGATTAATACAGCCAGAAGTGCTCTGTCTTTTTATTTACCCATGAGTTCAGAGTTACATTCAGTAGGGACACATCCGTTAGTTTCTCGATTTATGAAGGGAGTTTTCAATTCTAATCCTCCTAAACCCAGGTATGCCGGTATTTGGAATGTGAGCGAAGTTCTTATGCTTCTTCGCCAGTGGACTCCTGTTGCAAGCCTATCTCTAGCAAAATTAATCATGAAGGTGGTCATGCTTATGGTGTTGGTATCAGCCCAACGTGTGCAAACATTGTAAAAGCTATGGCTAGACCGAATGCAGGTATTGGCAGATGCCATTACTTTTTATGTCTATGATCTGCTCAAACGTAGTAGAATAGGCATGACAGGATGTAAGATTGTGTTTTCAGCATACCCCACAGATGCTCGCCTGTGTGTAGTTTCACATTTATCTCGTTACATTGAGGCCACCAGAGCCCTACGAGGAACAGAGTTTGCATTATTTATTAGGCACAAAAAACCACACAGTAAGGTATAGGTGCAAACAATTTCGAGGTGGCTAAAGCAGCTTCTGGGAAGTGCTGGGATTGATACTGATAAATTCAAATCTCATTCCACCAGGGTGGCATCAACTTCCGCGGCAAGGGCGATGGATGTGCCTATAGACCATATCCTCGCGGCCGCAGGATGGTCCAGTGACCTGCCCTTCCAAAAATTTAATCATAAGCCGATTACAAGGCTGGGAGTGTTTGCTGATTCTGTTTTGAGTTCTGTTATAGTTTCCCCTCGAGTTAGAGGGGTTGTTATTGTTTCGTTTGTAAATAAACCGTTCATTTGACAATGTTATGAATGATTCCTTATTGATTATTTAATGACTTTTGATTCAATCAATGCAGTGTGAATGCCGGATTTGGGTCTGCGGCATGAAATCACAGGGCTTTGAAATCTTCACGTAGTCACTCACGTGACTCCGAAGTAAAATAGTAAGATTAAACGAGAACTTACCAATTTGAAGTTTGATCTTTATTTTATGAGGCGTTACGATGAGGGATTACGTGCCCTCCGCTCTCAACTGGTAGTCCTAGTCTCTGTTATCTTACTATTATACTTCAGTCATTATTACCTGTGATTTCACTCCGCTGCTTTGAAGTTTGACGCACCAACAGCTGTACGGGGTTCTTCACGTAATCCCTCATCGTAACTCCTCATAAAATAAAGATCAAACTTCAAACTGGTAAGTTCTCGTTTAATCTTACTATTATACGCTGTTCGTTACATTAATGAAATGGAGCTGATCGTGATGTCGTTAAACTAATCTCCCCCACCTGCACGTAATCCATATCCCTCCATTTTCCACATATCCATTTGCCGATCTAAAAGACTGTTAAATGCCACTATCTTATCTGCCTCCACCTTTTTGCATTTGCACCCTGGCAACTTATTGCAGGCACTCACGGCAAAGTGTGTAGGAAGGAACTGCAGATGCTGGTTTAAACCGAAGATAGGCACAAAATGCTGGATTAACTCAGCGGGACAGGCAGCATCTCTGGAGAGAAGGAATGGGTGATGTTTCGGGTCGAGACCCTTCTTCAGACTGAAGGGTGCTCCGGTTTCCCCCCCCCCCTACACTCCAAAGACGTGCAGGGTATATGGAACGAGCTGCCAGAGGAGGTAGTTGAAGCAGATACTATGGAATTTCGAAGGATGAGAGGGGATTTTACAGAAACATAAAAAATTCATATTGAATTGGACAGATCTAGTTGCAGGAAAAATGTTCCCGATGTTGAGGGAGTCCAGAACCAGGGGTCACAGTCTAAGAATAAGGGGTAAGCCATTTAGAACTGAAATGAGGAAAAATATGTTTACCCAGAGAGTTGTGAATCTGTGGAATTCTCTGCCACAGGAGGTAGTGGAGACCAATTCACTGGATGTATTCAAGGGAGTTAGATTTAGCTCTGAGGGCTAACGGAATCAAGGGATATGGGGAGAAAGCAGGAGTGGGGTACTGATTTTGGATGATCAGCCATGATCATATCGAATGGCGGTGCTGGCTCGAAGGGCAGAATGACCTACTCCTGCACCTATTGTCTATGTTTCTATGTTAACTCACCACTCTCTGGGTGAACAATGTTTCCTTCAGATCCCCTCTAAATCTCTCACCCCGTTTACTCTAAATTGATTTCCTCCAGTTTTATCCGCCTTCAGAAGGGGAAAGATTTACGAAACTCACCACACACGTTGTGTTCTCCTTTGATCTCCTGAGCTCCAGTGAGAATAGACCTCTGCACCCCTGTACCCCCACATCCCAAACGTCTAAAGATCCGTTGGTCCGAAGAAAGGTCCTGACTCGAAACGTAGCCAGCCCATTCCTTCCCCAGATGCTGCCTGACCTGTTGACTTCCTCTGGCACTTTGTGTTTAGCCTTGTTTGGAGATGCAGCGTGTAGACAGGCCCTTCGGCCCACCGAGTCCACGCCCACCCAGCGACCCCCCTACACTAGCACGATGCCAGGGAAAATGTTTACAATTTTACCAAAGCCATTTAGCCTGCAAACTTGTACATCTTTGGAGTGTGGGAGGAAACTGGAGCACCTGGAAAGAACTCACGCGGTCACGGGGAGAATGTACAAACGCTGTACAGACAGCACCCGTAGTCAGGATCGAACCCTGGTCTCTGGTGCTTTAAGGCTGCAACTCTAGTACTGCGCCACCATGCTGTCCGTCTTCACAACAAAGTTAACCTGTCCCACTTAGCAAATATTTCGGCGACTGCCGGCATCATATCAGTGTCGAAATCCAGCCGTGACAAAAGAAATGTTGCGACACGTGAAAAACACCGCCCTTCATACGTCGTCATACGTTTTGGGGACCTGATATGTCAGTCAATGATGCCGGCAGACGCCAAGTGGGACAAGCCCTTTAGTGTTGAGTTTCCCATGTTTTGCTCAAGATTCCAGCACCTCCAGTTCCTTCTGCCTTCTCTGCTGCCCTTTGAACTTCCGATGTTCATCCCTTACTGCAAACTTCAGCATTTTCCGGTGGTGTTTTTAGAGCTCCACTCTCAGCAGCTTTCTTTCCTTCTTATGTTAGCATTAGATTAGCAACTAAACTAAGGGATGAATCCCCAGTCTTGCAATGTACCTCGTTACACCCCTTGCATGTTTGTTTTAATCAGCACTTTCTGTGTGGCTGTGACACCCATAATCTGCATTGGAGTCATAGGGTCATAGAGTGATACAGTGTGGAAACAGACCCTTCGGCCCAACTTGCCCACACCTGCCCACGTTTGGTCCATATCCCTCCAAACCTGTCCTATCCATGTACCTGTCTAACTGCTTCTTAAACGTTGGGATAGTCCCAGCCTCAACCACCTCCTCTGGCAGCTTGTTCCACACACCCACCACCCTTTGTGTGAAAACGTTACCCCTCAGATTCCGAGTAAATCTTTTCTCCTTCACCTTAAATCTATGTCAATAGACAGTAGACAATGGACAATAGGTGCATGAGTAGGCCATTCGGCCCTTCGAGCCAGCACCGCCATTCAATGTGATCATGGCTGATCATCCCCAATCAGTATCCCATTCCTGCCTTCTTTCCATATCCACTGACTCCGCTTTCTTTAAGAGCCCTATCTAGCTCTCTTAAAAGTATCCAGAGAACCGGCCACCACCGTCCTCCGTACATCTTTGGTTTGGTTTAGTTTAGAAATTCAGCGTGGAAGCAGGGCCTTCGGCCCACTGGGCCCACACCGACCAGCGATCCCCGCATATTATTCCACAGACTCACAACTCTCAGTGTGAAAAAGTTTTTCCTCATCTCCATTCTAAATGGCTTGCCCCTTATTCTTCCTTTGGTCCTCGATTCCCCTACTCTGGGCAAGAGAGGTTTCCTACATTCTTGTCTCCTTCCTCTTTTTGCCTGGTGTACTCATGGATGCTTTGACTGCAGTGATGTAATGGTATTAACTAGAAGGAGATCACACAAAACTGTGTGAAGTGTCGGTGGAATTGTTGGGGGGGGGGGGGGAAGCTTTATTGCGGTGTTATGATGCACCCCAACAGTATGCTTTCTATAGTGCATATGTAAAAATTGGTGTTCTTAAGGGCCCGTTCTACTAACATTAGTTCTATTCTACATACTAGGGACAATTTATAGAGGCCAATTAACCTACAAACCTGTACGTCTTTGGAATGTGGGAGGAAACTGGAGCACCTGGAGAAAACCCACCCAGGTCACGGGAGAACGGACAAACTGTACAGTGTACCGACAGCACCCGTAGTCAGGATCGAACCTGGGTCTCTGGCGTTGTAAGTCAGCAACTCTACCGCTGCACCACAGAGCCATCCCTAAAAACAGCAATTCGGGCCAGTAACATCATCTGTCCATGTTCTCCAGAGATGCTGCCTGACCCACTGAGTTACTCCTGCACTTTGTGCCCTTTCTAAACTAAATGAAGGCTGCAAGGAGATGCCATTGCTTGCAAGTTGGCGTCCAAGCCGTACACCAAAGATAGACACAAGATTGCTGGAGTAACTTCGCAGGACAGGCAGCATCGCTGAAGAGGAGGAATGGGTGACGTTTCGGGTTGAGACCCTTCTTCAGACTGAGAGTCGGGTGAGGGAAATTGGAGAGATGGACCGGTATATCGAGCATGTAAGGTGTGAAAGGGACAGATCAAAGCAGACGATGATCAAGGAAATGTAGAATGGTTCATTGCTGGGTGAGGGGAAGTTGACAACGAGGCATGCAAACAGTAAAATTAATCAGGAGGACATTGAAGCTAGTTGGAGGTAGACAACAGACAACAGACAACAGAAAATAGACAATAGACAATACACAACAGACAACAGGAGTAGGCCATTCGGCCCTTCGAGCCAGCACCGCCATCAATGTGATCATGGGTAATCATCCCCAATTAGTACCCCGTTCCTGCCTTTTCCTCATATCCCCTGACCCTGCTATCTTTAAGAGCCCTATCTAGCTCTCTCTTGAAAGCATCCAGAGAACGTGCCTCCACCGTCCTCTGAGGCAGAGAATTCCACAGACTCGCCACTCTCTGTGTTTCCTCGTCTCCATTCTAAATGGCTTACTCCTTATTCTTAAACTGTGGCCTCTGGTTCTGGACTCCCCCAACATTGGGAACATGTTTCCTGCCTCTAGCATGTCCAAACCCTTAACAATCTTATATGTTTCAATGAGATCTCCTCTCATCCTTCCAAACTCCAGAGTGTACAAGACCAGCTGCTCCATTCTCTCAGCATATGACAGTCATGCCATCCCGGGAATTAACCTTGTAATTGATCTAGAGTGGGGAAGGGACGGAGAGAGAGGGAAAGCAAGGGTTACTTGGAATTAGAGAAGTCAATATTCATACCGCTGTGGTGTGAGCTGCCCAAGCAAAATATGAGTTGCAGTTTCTCCAATTTGTGTTGGGCCTCACTCTGACAGTGGAGGAGGCCCAGGACAGCAAGGGAATGGGAGGGGGAGTTAAAATGTTTAGCATATACCATCCTGACTTGGAAATATATATCGGCAACCCTTCACGTGACTGAGTCAAGGTCCTAACCTCTCCTGCTAACACCATTGCCGGTACGCCTTCACGTCAAGGATTTAGCTCTTAGGGCTAAAGGAATCAAGGGATATGGGGTGTAGATGGTTTATGCATGCAACCAATAATATAGCTACCTCAGTACCATTAACCCCGCCTTAGTTAACATCAATCATAACGCTTTCCCCTCCCTGGGTATAGTTCAGTAGAAGAATGTAACCAGTGCTTGCTGACGTGTGCTATACCTGTGCTATCATTAAAGGATGTTTATACACTTTACATGGGGAAAAAGCAGGAATGGGCTACTGATTTTAGATGATCAGCCCTGATCATATTGAATGGTGGTATTGCTTCGAAGGGCCGAATGGCCTACTCCTGCACCTATTTTTCTATGTTTCCACTGTATGTTTCTTCTATGTTTCTATCGCAGGTGGGAGCAAAAGGCAACACCCCCACCTTCTGAAGGGCAACTAGAATTGGGCAAAGAAAGGCTGGCTCAGTCTGCAAACCACACGGACTTTCAATAACTAAAGAAAAAACTTAGCCACCTTTGTATCCAAGTCTGAAGAAGGGTCTCGACCCGAAACATCACCCATTCCTTGTTCTCTGTAAGTTGTCCCAAGTGTGCCCGATAGAACTAGTGTACAGGTGATCGCTGGTCGGCACGGACTCAGTGGGTCAAAAGGCCTGTTTCCCTTTCCACAGACTCTCAGTCAGAAGAAGGGCTTTGACCTGAAATGTCACCTATTGCTTTTCTCCAGAGATGCTGCCTGTCCCACCGAGTTTCTCCAGCAATTTGTGTCTATCTTTGGAAACAAGAAACTGCATATGCTGGCTTACAGAAAAAAAGTGCTGGAGTAACTCAGCAGGGTCAGGCAGCATCCCTAAAGAACATAGATAAGTGACATTTTGGTGGGGGAGCCTTTTTCATACAAAGACACAAAGTGCTGGAGTAACTCAGCAGGTCAGGCAGCATCTCTGGAGAACATAGATAGCCACAAGAAAAAACATATCTATGTTATCCTTTTGCCTGCTATATCATGTCCTTCAACTTTGGTGATAAGCCTGCACTGTGGCAGCTTTATCAAATGCCTTCTGGACGTCTACATAAAACTGCAGAACGCTGCTATTTCTGTCTGTTACCTTGTCAAGAATGGGTTGTAGTGTTGTGCAGACACAAAATGCTGGAGTAACTCAGCGGGACGGGCAGCGTTCTTTAGTCTCGACCCGAAACATCACCCATTCCTTCTCCCCAGAGGTGCTGCCTGGCCTGCTGAGTTACTCCAGCATTTTGTGTCTATCTTTATTATTGTCACTTTTACTTAAGCACTTGAGATAACTGAGTCAACATTTAACATCAGAGGTTGCTGTCCAAATGCCATGCACTGGTGCAAAAACATTAGGTTTAGGTTTATTTTGCACTGAAATACAGTGAAAAACTTTGTTCTCCGTGCTATCCAAACAGATCTGATAATACTAAACTTAAATACAATCAGTTCAAACTCAAGTACAACAGGTAGAGCAAAGGGGAAGGTACAGAGTGCAGAATATAGTTCTCAGCATTGTAGCGCACCAGTTCCACAGACAAAGTCCAATGTCCGCAATGGGGTAGAGGTGAATCGGACAGTACCCTAGCTTATGGAAGGGCCATTCAGAAGCCTGATAACAGAGGGGAAGAAGCTGTTCCTGACTCTAGCTTCATGCTTCTGTACCTTCTGCCAGATGGGAGCAGGGAGAAGATGGAATGACCAGAGTGGGACAAGTATCTGATATCTTCTCGTCTTCCCATCACTCACTTTTTCCCCAAGACCCCTGCCCCCTCCCCACCCCTCTCCCACCTCCCCCTCCCCCTCCCCCACCCCCTCATTCCTCCCACCACCCACCTTCTTATCCCTCCATTCTTCTCCCCCCCCCCCCCCCCCCCCCCCCCCCCGCATACACTCCCCCCTTCTTCTCCCAGGCTGAGTCCTACCTACTCAATTGAATTTTAGGAGGCGGATTTGAAAAGAAAGTTAAGCCTTAATCATTTATACGTTTGTATTTATGTGGATATAAATGTGTATGTATGTGTGAGTTTGTGTGTTTGTATATGTATGTGTGTGTGTACGTGTGTGATTGTATATGCATGTGTCTGGGTATGTGTGTGGATATTGGTGCGTATATGTCTGTATATGTGCATGTGTCTGTGTGTTAATTGCATGTGTGTGTGTGAGCGTGAATGTGTGTGTGCGCATCTGTAAATATGTGCGTGTTTATATGTGTGTTTGAGTGAGTGTGTGAATTTGAGTGTGTGTGTGTGTGAACGTGAGTGTGTGAGTATGAGTGTGTGTGTATGCAGTGCCCTCCATAATGTTTGGGACATCATTTATTTATTTGCCTCTGTACTCCATAATTTGAGATTTGTAATAGAAAAAAATTCACATGTGGTTAAAGTGCACATTGTCAGATTTTAATGAAGGCCATTTTTATACAATTTGGTTTCACCATGTGGAAATTACAGCAGTGTTTACACATAGTCCCCCCATTTCAGGGCATCACAATGTTTGGGACACAGCAATGTCATTTAAATGAAAATTCTGTTTTCCTTTGCATGCAATGACTGCTTGAAGTCTGTGATTCATGGACATCACCAGTTGCTGGGTGTCTTCTCTGGTGATGCTCTGCCAGGCCTGTATTGCAGCCATCTTTAGCTTATGCTTGTTTTGGGGGCTAGTCCCCTTCAGTTTTCTCTTCGGCGTATAAAAGGTAGGCTCAATTGGGCTCAGATCGGGTGATTGACTTGGTAACTCAAGAATTTACCATTTTTTGCTTTGAAAAACTCTTTTGTTGCTTTAGCAGTATGTTTGGGATCATTGACTTACTGTATAATGAACCGCCAGCCAATGGGTTTTGAGGCATTTGTTTGAACGAGTAGATAGGATTGTGTCTATACACTTCAGAATTCATTATGCTACTACCATCAGCAGTTGTATCACCAATGAAGATAAGTGAGCCAGTACCTTCAGCAGCCATACATGCCCAGGCCATAACATCCCCACCACTGTGTTTCACAGATGTGGTGATATGTTTTGGATCTTGGGCAGTTCCTTCTCTCCTCTATATTTTGCTCTTTCCATCACTCTGATATAAGTTAATCTTCGTCTCATCTGTCCACAAGACCTTTTTCCAGAACTGTGGTTGCTCTTTTAAGTACTTCTTGGCAAACTGTAACCTGGCCATCCTATTTTTGCAGCTAACCAGTGGTTTGCATCTTGTAGTGTAGCCTCTGTATTTCTGTTCATTAAGTCTTCTACAGACAGTGGTCATTGGAAAATCCACGCCTGACTCCTGAAGAGTGTTTCTGATCTGTCGGACAGGTGTTTGGGGATTTTTCTTTATTGTAGAGAGAATTATTCCGTCATCAGCTGTGGAGGTCTTCCTTGGCCTGCCAGTCCCTTTGCGATTAGTAAACTCACCAGTGCTCTCTTTCTTCTTAATGTTCCAAACAGTTGATTTTGGTAAGCCTAAGGTTTGGCTGATGTCTCTAACAGTTTTATTCTTATTCTCAGTCTCATAATGGCTTCTTTGACTTTCATTGGTACAACTCTGGTCCTCATGTTGACAAACAGCAATAAAAGTTTCCAAAGGTGTTGGAAAGACTAGGTGCTGCGAGCTCTCTTATACCTGCATGAAAGAGGCAATTTTACTTCGGAGTCACGTGAGTAATTATGTGAAGAAGCCCCGCCAGGCGCATGCGCGTCATTACGTCCACCGCATGTTGCACTGACGGGCTGGAGAGCGCAGCTCCACCAGTGGTAAGTAGAAACTTCGCAGGTAAGTGAGTTTAACAAAACTTTACTGCGAGTATTTAAGCTCCATAAGTCTGGCTCGTGAGTCAGTAGGAGCTAGTGGCTATGGAAAGTACTGGGAGAAAGTCTGTTCAGAGTAAGCGTGGAGCACGCGGGGACGCGGTTCCATCTCAGAGATCGGGTCGGGAGATTAGTGCGGTAACGCCGGCTCCGATACCGGCTGCCGAACAAATGGAGCAAATGCTCCACACATTAATCAGCCAGGGGTCCAAGGCCCCAGTGATTCCCCAGGCAGCCTCTCAGGAAGGCCCATATGCAGAGTATGGTGCCTGTCCACAATGGGAATCTTTCTCTCCAGCACCTTGTTTAGGGCTGAATGAGGTATCCCTTGAGCAGGACTCGGGAGTGCCAGGGCAGGAGGAGTCTGACCCTGAAGCTGGTGTCGCTGCTTATGTACACACACCAGAGCACAAGAGCCAAGCTCTGGGTGTCCCAGATGTAGCGCGAAACTTCGCTATTCCGGAAGGGACTGGTGAGGCTATGGATGACAATCTAGCTGTCAATGTGAACTACTTGGCTTCTCACCAGCTCCAGGAAACCATCATGATGGAGACCACAGCATGATATAAAACACCTGTCAACTGTGCTTCACTCAGGGTGCCCACCGTAAACTCGGCAATATGGGCACCCATGAGTGCAATGATGCGAGGACAGGAAGTGGCTATCAGCGTGTCCTCAAGTTGGTGGCAGCAGGCATAACTGCGTTCGGGAAGATGGTCAAGGGGACACCGATGTCTCAAACCCAACAAGACATGCTGGCACTGTTTTGCATTGCCTACTTCGAGGAGAACTGCATGAGGAAGATCGCCATTCGACCAACCTTAAACCCGAAGTTTGCAGGCCTGTGTAGGGCTAGCAACATTCAAGCACCGGATTACTTGTTCGGCGAAGACCTCGACAAGCAAATTAGGGACATCGACGACGAGGGAAAGACAATTGGGCTTATGAAACCATTCATCCCTCCCAGGACGTCATCTAAACAGTCAGGTTCAATGCGCAGGGGGTCAGATCCTGGGGCAGGGCCCAGCAGAGGGAGGCCAATGGGGCGAAGATATTACCCACCAATATGAGCCCAGCAACAACCCCAATATCGGGAGAAGGAGACCTTTCAGGCCCTTTGTCGAGGTACAGGAACTTCATTCCGTCACAGATAAAATTTCTGGGGTACAACCTCCGGTTGGGGGTAGATTGCAATTGTTTTATGATGAATGGTGCTGCATAACATTTGATCAGTTTATACTAGATACTGTGTCAGGCTCTACAATAGAGTTTATGGCAGGAGTTGATCCACCTGCACAGCATATGCCTAATAGAGTCTTGGTGTTTGCTGCACCAGAAACTCGGCAGGTAAAAGAAGAAATGAAAAATTTGTTCCAGAAATGGGTGATTGAGAGGACGATAAACCATCCTCAACAATTTGTGTCCAATATATTCCCCAGACAGAAAAAAGATGGGGGTTGTAGAGTCATTCTGGACCTCACCCACTTAATTCCTACGTTCAGTATAGGCATTTTAAAATGGACACCTTCAATACAGCTGTTATCACAAGGCTGCTATATGGCGACTTTAGATCTAAAAGATGCATATTATTCAGTACCAATTCATCATCATTATCGCAGATATTTGAAATTCCGTTGGATGGGACAGCTGTGGCAATTTAAAGCATTGCCTAATGGGTTAACTTCAGCTCCTAGGCTGTTCACAAAATTATTGAAACCAGTGCTGGCGCTTCTGAGGGCCCAGAATCACATTGTAATGGCTTATCTAGATGATATTTTAATCGTAAGCAACACTCAGGAACAGCTGAAGAATCGGTTTCAGCAACCACACACCTGTTTGAAAGGTTTGTGGTTCTGGTCAATCCAACAAAATCTAAGTTACAACCATCCCAAAAAATTGATTATTTGGGCTTTGTCATTGATTTAGTTGATAGGTCAGTAACTTGGCCAACAGCCAAGGCTGTGGATATCAGAAATGCCTGTAGTTGTCTCGCTGAAAAACCATATCCCTCCATCCGAGAAGTAGCCAGGGTTATTGGTAAATTGGTAGCAGCTTTTCCTGCTGTAGAGTTTGGACCTCTGCATTATCAAAGTCTGCAACGAGCTAGAGAACAAGCATTAAAAGAGCGTGCAGGTTATTTTGATAGGTCCATGCAGTTACCAACCAGAGCCTTAGCTGAATTGCAATGGTGGATTATTAATGTTGGACAAACTACCACAAACATTTTGGTTCAGCAACCTTCAGTGGTTTTACAGACTGATGTAAGCGCTCTCGGATGGGGAGCTATGGACAGCGAATCTAGCTGTGGTGGTAGATGGAGTGTCCAAGAGGATTTAATTCTCCACAGGCAAGGAATAAATTATTTGGAGTTATTGGGGACATTTTATGGATTACAAGCTTATTGTTCCACAATGAATAATTTACACATTCAACTCCAGGTTGATAATACCACAGCTGTGGCATATATCAATCACATGGGAGGAATAAGGTCAGTATCATGTGATAATCTGGCTAACCTCATGTGGCACTGATGTATCTCCAGAAACATCTGGCTCTCAGCTATCCACCTGCCCGGTAGAGACAATGTGGTGGCAGACAACAGGTCACGAAAGTTCAATGACAATACAGAATGGATGTTAAATCCAGAAGTTTTTTAAATGATTGTCAGCCGCTATGGGTAGCCAGATATTGATCCATTCGCATCCAGGCTAAATAACCAGTTGCCTAAATATGTTTCTTGGGAGCCGGATCCAGGAGCAGTAGCAGTGGATGCATTCTCGCTACATTGGAGATGTACATTCTTCTATGCTTTTCCCCCATACCGCCTGATTAGGCAATATCTCGCCAAAATAGAGCAGGACTCCGCCACAGGTGATTTGGTGGTTCCTGACTGGCCTACACAGCCATGGTTCCCATTGGTGCTCAGAATGATGACTCAGCCATTCATGCAGTAAACTGCAGTAATTTGTTGGTGCATCCAGTAACAGGAGACAGTGATCCATTACATGACCGTATTAATTTGTTGATCTGCAGGTTCTGACTAGACCATTCAAAGGCCTTGGACTGTCGAATAGGACCATGGATGTCATAACTGCAGCTTGGAGAGATAACACTAAGAAACAATATGTGTCTCATATAAAGAAATGGGAGATGTTTTGTGTACAGTCAGATATATCTTATACTGCAAGCATACCGGATGTATTGGAGTTCCTTGCTATGTTGCATTTTGATCAGCACTTGAGCTATAGTGCCATTAATAGTGCTCGGAGTGCTTTGTCCTCCTATTTAGGGCATTTTTCAGAACGACAATCTATCGGGTCTCATCCGTTAGTATCCCGATTCATGAGAGGAATTTTTAACAAAAATCCTCCTAAGCCTAGATATACAGAAATCTGGGATATCAGTGTAGTTCTCACACAGGCTTCGGCAATGGGCTCCAATTACGTCACTGTCTTTTCAGAAGTTAACACTTAAAGTGGTTATGCTCATGGTGCTAGTATCAGCACAAGAGTACAAACATTGCAAATGTTAAGACTAGATGGTATGCATTTGTCTGCAGATAAAATTACTTTTTATGTCTATGATCTAATCAAGCAAAGCATGTCAGGAATGGCTGGAACCAAGGTCATTTTTAAAGCATACCCTGTGGACCAAGCATTATGTGTGGTTAAGCATCTGAGTCAATATATTGAAGTAACTAAGAGTCTCAGAGGTTCTGAGACAGCAATGCTCATTACCCACAATAAAACATATTAAAAAGTGTCAGTACAAACTATTTCTAGATGGTTAAAACAGGTTCTGGATTACGCTGGAGTGGACACTCATGTGTTTAAATCTCACTCCACCAGGGCGGCATCAACATCCGCAGCGAAGGCGCAGGACGTGCTGCTAGACCAAATCCTCGGGGCCGCAGGATGGTCTGAGGAATCGACGTTTTCTAAGTTTTATGATAAACCTGTTCTCACAGTGCCAGGGTTTGGGCATGCTGTGTTGGGTTCCGTTTAATTTGGTTTGGTTTCTTTTCATATAATTCTTTGTAATTTCCCCCTGGGATAGAGGGGTTATTACTGTATTTTTGTTATTCTTATTAACATAGTTATTGAATAATTCAAAGCAATGTTCAATATATAATTTATTCACTACTGTGTCAACTGAAGCAGTGTGTCGTATGGAGTGGATCCATGGCATGAAATCACAGAGCTTTGAAATCTTCACATAATCACTCACATGACTCCGAAGTAAAATAGTAAGATTAAACGAGAACTTACCAGTTCGAAGTTTGATCCTTATTTTATGAGGCGTTAAGATGAGGGATTACGTGCCCTCTGCTCCCGGCCCTCATAATAGAAAGGATTATCTGGTAGTTCTAGTCTTCTAAAAGCCTTACTATGTTACTTCGGCTATTGGTTTCTGTGTTTTCACGCCGCTGCTTTGAAGTATGACGCGCATGCACCTGGCGGGACTTCTTCACGTAATTCCTCATCGTAACTCCTCATAAAGTAAGGATCGAACTCCGAACTGGTAAG
Organism: Raja brachyura; assembly: GCA_963514005.1. Next base: position 23,405,456 of record OY740785.1, on the reverse strand, counting down.
TTCTCGTTTAATCTTACTATTAAACAGGCCTGAGCAATTACAAACACCCTGTGAAGCCATGTGTCCCAAACATTATGGTGCCCTGAAATGGGGGGGGGGGGGGGGGGAACGGACGGACTATGTATAAACACAGCTGTAATTGCTACATGGTGAAACCATTCTGTATAAAAATGGCCTTTAGTAAAATCTGACAATGTGCACTTTATCCACATTGATTTTTTTTCTATTATAAATCTCAAATTGTGGAGTACAGAGGGAAATAAATAAATGATGGGTCTTTCTCCCAACATTATGGAGGGCACTGAATGTGAGTGTGCGTGTGAATGTGCATGTGTGTATGTGAGTGTGCATGTATGTATGTGTGTTTATGTGATTGTGAGCGTAGATGAGTGTGTGTGCGTTTGTGTATAGGTGTATGCGTGTGCATTAGTTAACCCTCCCGGCGCTTTCAAAGGCAGTGTTAACAGCACAAAGATAGGCACAAAATGCTGGAGTAACTCAGCGGGACAGGCAGCGTCTCTGGAGAGAAGGGATGAGTGACGTTTTGGGTTGAGACAGCTCACACTGGAGAGTGTGGAGCAGAGGCTCTGGGTGCAGGGAGCGGGCCGATGTACGCACTCACACTCACACACACACACACAGAGACCCGTTTCAGTCTCCGCCCCCTGAATTCCGAACAGACACTTCAAATATGAACTTTCCTACCGGCTGCCCACACTCCGAGCCGCTCGTTTAGACCGACACGTGTCGCAGGAGGAAGAGAGAGCGAAAGATTTAAAAACAAAACTTCACAAAAAACCACCAACTTAACTTTTATTTTACAAAGTTCTTTAAAAGTTTTTTTTTTCAATTTTTAGATTTAAAAAAAACCCAGTTGGGTAGAAACCCTTTATTTCTCCCCTTGGTGTAGATTTTTGTTTGTCTCACGAGGTGGACTTTTTAGAATAATTAGTTGGATTTTGGACTGGTTTGAAAAGAAGAAATAAACTTTTTGCTCCAACTTTGAGAAAGTTTGGCGAGCGGGACGAGGGCGCCCTTAATTGAAAAAGCAATTTCGCGCAGAGAAGTGGCCGGAGAGTTTGTTTTTATATATGTGTGTGAGCTCTCTTTTATTTGCGCTTTGCAGTGGGAGAAAGTTGTTTTCTTGTATACATTTCTTTGTTCAGCTCGCCCCTTCCCCACACGCTCTCACCTCCCCGTGTGCGTATCTGAATCCCATCAGCAAGGATGGTGGACAGGGGACCTCTCTTGACTTCGGCTATCATCTTCTATCTGTCCATCGGAGCTGCTATCTTCCAAGTTTTAGAAGAGCCAAACTGGACCTCAGCAGCCGAAAACTACAGGATGAAAAAATCTCAGATCCTTGAAGAACATCCTTGCCTTACACAAGCAGCCCTGGATGAGATCTTAGCGGTAAGATACATTCCTACTCCCTAGTAGACCCTCACCCCCCACCACCACCCCCCGTCTCTCTCAGTTCTCATCCATTCTCTCCAATCCGCTCTGTTATCCACACTAACTCTTCTTTGAACTTCATTCTTTCTTTCTCAATCTTACCTCGCCACCTCCAATCCAATGTCGCTCTCATTTGAAAAAAAAAGGATTTTAAACCCTACAGGTTAAGATTTAAAATACCCCCGCTTTTCGCCCTAATATGACACATCTTAACATGGCTTTTAATATTTCCTGTGTGCAACTAAAACATACTCATAGCTGAGATATGCGTAGTACTTTAACGTATCGCAATTAGATTGAAATTAGTCATGGTTCCGATAAGTATGTAACTTTAAAACTGATTGTTAAGTTTACATTGTTTCCTGTTTGCGATATCGCGGCGTTATATGCACCATTCTATTGTTTTTGTTTGCTTGTTAGCCGTTTTATTCATTGTTGCAGTGGTTATATTAATTGTCCTCATTGAAACGAGGAATTTCATTGCATCCTGACGTTTTGGCTGTCATTTCAAACTGAAGCTAATCGGATTTTAAAAAAAAATCCCATTGCTCCTAATAGAACATTAAAATAAGATAGACACACAAAGTTGGAGTCACAAACTCAGCGGCTCAGACAGCATCTCTGGAGGGAGGCAATTCTCCCCAGAGATACTGTCTGACCCCGCTGAGTTAGTTACTCCAAGCGTGTTGTGTCTATCTTCGGTTTAAACCAGCATCTGCTGATTCTTCCTAAAACATTAAACTAATTTCCCGGTTACGATTTCTAACCAACGATTGGGTCACGATTCATATTACAGCGTTGATTTTTTTTTCTCTCTCACTCTCTTGCCCCACCAAGAAAAGTTATTTTGGCGCTTCGCTTTTCTTTTTACAGAGGCGATTTTAGTTAGCAAAGGGCGTTACATCGTCATGGAAATTAAAATATGTTTTTTTTTTCCCCCCGAAGAGTCAGATGGCGTTTTGTTGAGTCTGGATTGCCAGGGATTTGTTCACTTGAACCCGTGACACATTTCATTTGGAGTCTTTCCCGAGCCCCGTCCCAACAGAAGTCGAGTCTGTGAGGAGTTTTTCTTTCGCCTTAAAGTTTTTTTTAGAAACGTATTGCCAATGATTTTTTTTTTTCATTCGAAAGGCCAAGGAAGAGAGAAAGAGACACACACACACACACACACACACACACACGCACATGGTTGTTATTGAAACCTGATTCCAAGGCGAAGCGGGGGTGAAGGGAATATATTGGAGTGACCTTTGGTAGTTGGAGGCTTTGACAACAAATCACACTGATGCCGGTCGTTACAAGTGAGAAATAGATAGAGTAACTGCGCCAGACTCCCAATTGCTGCCCTCAAAGTGAAACTTCAGGACCTACAGGCTTTTTTCCAGACTGGTCTGAAGAAGGGTCTCGACCCAAACCGTCGCCAATTCCTTCTCCCCAGAGATACTGCCTCACCCGCTGAGTTACTCCAGCTTGTTGTGTCTATCTTCGGTTTAAACCAGCATCTGCAGTTCCTTCCTACACATCTCTGTCGATTTGAATTGTTAAAGAAGGAACTGCAGATGCTGGAGAATCGAGGGTTACACAAAAAGCTGGAGAAACTCAGCGGGTGCAGCAGCATCTAAGGAGCGAAGGAGATAGGCAACGTTTCGGGTCGAGACCCTTCTTCTTCGCTCCTTAGATGCTGCTGCACCCGCTGAGTTTCTCCAGTTTTTTGTGTAACCATCTGTCGATTTGAATGTTGTGTTCCTTCTGTCCATAACTTTCTCATTTCTTCCCGCACACACACACGCACAGACAGACAACACACACGTGTTGCGCGTTAAGGCCGTTGTAGGTCTTCTGGCGTGCGTGTTGTTTTCTTTCTGAAGGCCGGCTGCCTATAGGATTCAAGTGCTGTGTGTTTAATATCCTCCCTCTCACACATTGGGAGAGAGGGAGGGCAGGTTTGCACACCATTGGGTTAAGCAGCTGAAAAACTAATCCCACCCTCCACCGCCACCCCGTTGAAATGGAGTTTGTTTTCCTCCCTTCAAAAGAAAGCTTTTTTTTCCCCCTCCAGTACTCAAAAGTTCCCAGAAACACACAGGGGATTAGTAAGAAGACACGAAAAGCTGGAGTAACTCAGCGGGGACAGGCGGCAAGCATCTCCGGAGAGAAGGAATGGGCGATGTTTCGGGTCGAGACCCTTCTTCAGTCTTGGTCTGAAAGCCGAAGAAGGGTCTCGACTCGAAACATCGCCCATTCCTTCTCCCCAGAAACGCTGCCTGTCCCCTCTGAGTTACTCCAGCACTCTTGTCCTCGGTTTAAACCAGCCTCAGCGACTCCTTCCTACTCCAGCATTTAGTGTCTAGTTTTGAAGAGAAGACGTTCTCCAAGAATTTCTAACTCTCCTTCGATCTTTGCACAGACCAGCTTCACGAATGATTTTTTTTTTTGACTTTCCTTAATTGGGCAAACATTGTTTTGTTGTTGTTGTCGGCCTCTTCTTTTCACTGAAGGTGGTGCGTGTTGTCTGTTTAAATTGATAATCCATTGCACTCTCTTTTTCTGTGCAGCGGGCAGGATTGCACTTGTGCGCTCAGAACGACCAGGCAATGGAGAGAAAAAAGAGTGTAAAACAGACAGGAGGAGAGAGGCCGAGAGGGTACGGGGTGAAAAGTGGATGCGAGGGGTGCCGGGTGGGCGGGAGGTGGGTGTAGGTGCTTGCGGGCACGCTTCGCTAGCTCTGCCACTTGGCAAGCACCGAGCTCAACGCTGGGCGGTTCATCTGACCGATTCTTTTCGTGACCACCCCAGCGCCACAGTCGTTAGCTTTTACAACTTTCCAGCCGGCAGTTCTGCAGTTCTGAGAGTTATCTGTCCCAAGTTTTGGGGAGAGAGGGAATGAGCTGGGGGAGCTGAGAGAGAGAGAGAGAGAGAGAGAGATAGAGAGAGAGCTGTAGGAGGATGGAGATTGTTGGGAAGTTGAGGGAGAGGGAGGAGAAAGGGAGAGAGAGGGAAAGAGAGATCTAGAAGGAGGGAGGGAGAGAGAGAGAGAGGTCCCGATGTTGGGGAGGTCCAGGACAAGGGGTCACAGCTTAAGGATAAGGGGGAAATCCTTTACGACCGAGATGAGAAGGACTTTTTTCACACAGAGAGTGGTGGGTCTCTGGAACTCTCTGCCACAGAGGGTAGTTGAGGCCAGTTCATTGGCTATATTTAAGAGGGAGTTAGATGCGGCCCTTGTGGCTAAGGGGATCAGAGAAGGCAGGTACAGGATACTGAGTTGGATGATCAGCCATGATCATATTGAATGGCGGTGCAGGCTTGAAGGGCCGAATGGCCTACTCCTGCACCTAATTTCTATGTCTATGTTTCTATGAGAGAAGGAGGCAGAGGGTGGGAGAGAGGGGGACAGTCGGACCTAGGGAACAGACATAAATGGGAGAGGGGAGGGGAGAGGGAGAGCGAGAGGGGGAGGGAGGGCTAGAGAGAGACAGAAAGAGGGGGAGGGGGAGAGGGACGGACAGAGAGGGAGAGAGAGTGGGGGAAGGAGAGAGAGAGTGAGTGTGAGAGCGAATGAGAGAGAGAGAAAGAGAGAGCTGGAATGTGAGGAGGAAAGGGAGGTACAGTGTTGGTATCTAAACACTGGAAAAAAAAATCCCAGCACAGTATCTCTTATCTGTTTTAAGGAACTGACACAAGTCCTACTGAAGCGAACAGCTAAACTTTGCTCCTAACTTCCCCCCCAGTGTCCCTGTGCATCCATGCATGCACCTGGTTCAATACGAATCTGCTTACTTTGCGACTTCTTGTCCAGAAAATGGGCGTGAGAGGGGATAAGGTGGGAGGGTGGCGAGGGGGTGGGAAGGGGCAAAGCACGGTCAAGTGGCACGCACATGTTTTGTCTTTTCAGAGACGCCACTGGCATTTCTCGGCAGCAGTGAGACTCGGTGAGTGAGAAATGGATGGTGTGTGGGTGGGGAGTTTGCAGACAGTAGCACTTGACCTTATTGGTGTGTTGCAATGAACATGTGGCTGCCACAATAGCTGAGAGATTCTAGCAAAGAAAAATGCCCGAGGGGAAGGGGGTCAGGTGAACATCCTAATGGCTTCTGCTGTGGTGTCCATTGGGTTTTGAAGAGCCCAACAAAAGGTTGGATTGTGAGGAACGCAGGCCTCATTTGAAGAAGAACCCACTTCATATGTTCTATATCTCTCCTCGTCGTCTGTATCTCTCGTCTCCCTCTCCCCTGTATAAAGAAGGGTCTCAACCCGAAAGGTCACCCATTCCTTCTCTCCGGAGATGCTGCCTGTCCCGCTGAGTTACTCCAGTATCTTGTGTGGAAAATCATCATCCACAGTTCCTCCCTGCACTTGATGATCTCAATATTGGATATATGGGCACCTTGTTTAAGAGACATGCAACTGCCAGGAGAACAGCTAAGGGTTTGCGAGTACAAAAAATGGAAGATAATGGAGTTTTGTGTGCAGTTCTGGTCACCCCATTACAGGGGAGATTAAGGTGAATCTGTGGAATTCATTGCCGCAGACGGCAGTAAAGGCCAAGACATTATGTATTTTCAAAGCGTGCAAAAAGAGAAATGAAACAAGAGTGCAGGTTATGGTGTCACAGCTACAGAGAAAGTGCAGTAAAAAAAATGCAAAGGCCCTAACAAGGTAGATTGGAAGACCGGGAATTCCTCCTTTGTTTATTTGCTAATATAATGTTTCCTGCATGGGAGGCGCAGCCTCAGAATAAAAGGACGTACCTTTAGAATGCAGATGAGGAGCAATTCCTTCAGTCAGAGGGTGGTGAATCTGTGGAATTCATTGCCACAGATGGTGGTGGAGGTCAAGACATTGGATATTTTTAAAGCAGAGATAGATACGTTCTTGATTAGTAAGGGCGTCAAGCGTTTACAGGGAGAAGGCAGGAGAATGGAGTTGAGAGGGAAAAATAGATCAGCCACAGTTGAATGGCGGAGTAGACTCGATGGGCTGAATGGCCTAATTCTGCTCCTATGTATTATGCTCTTAGATTCTTATGGAAGTGGAAAGGGTGTAGAAGAGGTTTACCAGAACGGACAAACTTGGATTGTTTTCTCTGGATTGCCGGAGTTTGAGCGGCTACCTGATACAAGTATATAAAATAATGAGAGGCATGGATAGTGTAGACATTCAGAACCTTTTCCCCAGGGTGGAAATGTCAAAGACAAGAGAGCATAACTTTAAGGTGAGAGAGGGGTAAAGTTTAAAGAGATGTGCGGGGCAAGTTTTTTTACACAGAGGGTGGTGGGTGCCTGGAACGCACTGCCAGGGATGGTGGTGGAGGCAGACATGATAGCGGCATTTAAGAGGCTTTTAGATAGGCACGTGGGAATGCAGGGAATGGAGGGACATGAATCATGTGCAGGCAGAGGAGATTAGTTGATCTTGGCATGGACATTGTGGGCCGAAGGGCCTGTTCCTGTGCTGTACCGTTTCAATGGTCTATTTAAGGTTCAAGTAACAAGATACTTAGCGGGGTAAACATGAGGCTGAGAAAGGAATTGTAGGTTCTTTTCAAATGGTTGGGGGCGGTTTGCGGGGAAACTGGTCGAGTTTCCTGGCGTCATTCTGTTTTGTACAGTGCTGTGCAATTTCCCCGAGTCGGCAGAGTTGTAGCCGAGTAAGTCGCGGAAGTGGGCAGAGTGGAAGATGGTGTCGGTTAACGCCAGAGTTTTAAAAAATGCATTTTTTTTTTTTAGATTTTGCAAATGAAAAAAAAAATTTGGTGTGCAACTCATTCACACTGGACTATCTCAGCCAAGAGTTTGCAAAGAGGATTTCTCATGGGATACGTTACCTCAAGATATAAGGCTGTCTTTTCTGTCACCATTGTGTTTTGTTGTTGCTTGAACTAGTTTTTGAATTTAGCTGGGTTTATTTTGTGGGATAAATAAGCTGGCATTAGACACAAAGTGAGGGAGTGCAGCGTAGGTTCACAAGGTTAATTCCCGGGATGGCGGGACTGTCATCTGCTGAGAGAATAGAGCAGCTGGAGTTTAGAAGGATGAGAGGATATCTTATTGAAACATATAAGATTATGAAGGGATTGGACACGCTAGAGGCAGGAAACATGCTCCCGATGTTGGGGGAGTCCAGAACCAGGTGCCACTGTTTAAGAATAAGGGGTAGGCCATTTAGAATGGAGATAAGGAAAAACTCTTTCTGTGGAAATCTGTGTAATTCTCTGCCTCAGAAGGCAGTGGAGGACAGTTCTCTAGTTGCTTTCATAGAGAGTTAGATAGAACTCTTAAATATAGCAGTCAGGGGATATGGTGGAAAGGCAGGAAAGGGGTACGGAATGTGGATGATCAGCCATGATCACAGTGAATGGCTCGATGGGCCGAATGGCAACTCTGGAGGAAAGGAATAGGTGGCATTTCGGGTCGAGACCCTTCTTCAGACTGAAGAAAGGTCTCGACCCGAAACCTCATCTATTCCTTTTCTTCACCTATTCTTTTTCTCTAGAGATGCTGCCTGTCCCGCTGAGTTACTCCAGCATTTTGTGTCTTCCTTCAGCGTATGCCACCAGTTGCTTCCTACACAGCATGCTGTGGTTGCTTTGCATATCCACCAATTGCAAACTTCCAAAACGTTCAAACAACTGACCCGAACTTTTTAGATAAAGGCACAAGAGGCTGCAGATGCTATAAATCTAGAGCTCGTTCCTGTTTCCTGAACGATATTTATTCTTCAACCAGAATCGCTAAAAATAATTCGCTCATAGATTGAGCGTGGAAAAGGGCTCTTCATCCCACTCGGTCCACGCCGACCATCGATCGCCCATTTGCGCTAGTTGTATATTATCCCGCTTTGTCATCCAGTCCCTATACTCTAACGGGCAATTTACGGAGGGCCGATTAACCTGCAACACACACACAACCGCTGTACCACTGTGCTGGTCTACGATGTTTGATCAGTGTCAGGGCTGAGGGCATTCGCAATCAAACAGAGAGTGGGTGCTTGCATACGAAGAATGCCTACTTGTCTGATGTCTGCTGATGCTTGTGGATTCCCACTGAAGGCAGATCTTCAAGATGGCGGTGACAGTGGGCGGACGAAAGGGGCTGAGGACTTGCCTCCCGTGCGCTGGGGGTTACGAGGTTGGCTGTGGGAGGTGCCCCGGGGCACGGAGGTCGAGCGGTGACCGCGGGGATGGCTCGTCGACGGGTCCGGGACGAGTTGTCAGTTTAGTGGGCCGCTGGAGGCCCTGCAGCAGCCTGGGGCTCAGTTGGATTGGGTACCGCACCAAGAGGCCGAGAGCGTGGATCGGACGTGGCCTGCAGTGCACTGAGCGGTGATGGAGGACACCGACACATCGCCAGGCCAGGCTGACCCCTGCAACTCTGACCCAGTGCCGTCGCCAGGACAACGGGGCCTTTATGGCCAAGTTGAGACTCCACATTTTTATCAAATTGTGGAGTACAGAGGCAAATAAATAAATGATGGGTTTTTGCCCCAAGCATTATGGAGGGCACTGTAGATCAGCCATGATTGTATGGTGGAGTAGACCTGATGGGCCGAATGGCCTAATTCTTCTCCTATCCCTTATTACCTTATGACTCCCAGAGATGTTTACATAACTTAGAGATAAAGCATGGAAACGGGTCCTTCAGCCCGTCGAGTCCAGGCCGACCATCGATCACCCATCCACTCTGTGTCTATGTTATCCCACTTATCCACTCCCTGCATACGAGAGGCAATTTTCAGAGGGGCAATTAATCGACTGTTAACCTGCGATAGTTATTTATACAGAAATGCAGGAACTAACTGGTTGACCCGGTTATCTTTAGCTTTCAGTATTAGGTTTAGAGAATGGCGGAGTAGACCTGAAGGAGAGGAGAGGGAGAGAACTCAAGGTGTGGGGTATCTTCAGGATGTAGAGTTACCTCACGGGATCCGATGAACGGGGGCATTTTTGAAGTGGTTATTTCCAGTGCACGCTAAAATGTATTTTCTCACGCAGCTAATGCCGGCGACGTAACTGCACCGCAACACAGCTGGTAGCGCCGCCCCGTGCGTGGAAAGGTCCGCCCGGCAGGTCCGCAGCGGGTGGCAACCTCACCCCCCTCCTCAGTAAGAAATGACTGAACTGTTCATCTTCCTCTCTCTGTTGACTTCGAGTCATTGAGTCACACAGCACGGAAACAAGCCCCCCCCCCCCCTCGGCCCAACTCGCCCATACAGGCCCTGACATAGAGTCACATAGTATGGACAGAGGCCCTTCGGCCCAACACACCCATGCAGGCCCTGGCACAGTCACATAGCGTGGAAACAGGCCCTTCAGCCCAACTTGCCCACACCGACCAACTACACTAGTCGCACCTGCCCGCGTTTGGCTCATAGCCCTCCAAACCTGTCCTATCCATGCACCTGTCTAAATGTCTTTTAAATGGTGTTATGGTACCTGCCTCAATTGCCTCCTCTGGCAGCTCATTCCATACACCATAAGTGAAAAGGTTGCCCCTCAGGTTCCTATTACATCTTTTCCCTCTCACCTTTAACTCTGGTTCTTGGTTCTCCTATCCTGGGTAAAAGGCTCTGGGCATTCACCCGATCTATTCCCCTCATGATCTTATACACCTCTGGAAGTTCACTCCTCAGCCTCCTGGGCTCCAAGGAATAAAGTCCTGGCCTACCCAACCCCTCACTTTAGACTTGACTGTCATAAAGGGTTTTCAATTTCCTCTACGCAACCAACTGGTTTAAATGGCCACGTTAAAGACAGAATACATTAAACACACACGTTTTAATCAGCCCACCTCTCCTCACAGGGGAATAAAAAGGAAAAAACAACCTTTAGTCTGTATTTTGAACCTGTTTGTGTTGCCTTGTAGCTATGGTGATGGCCACTTGCCCATTCAAATGCCATGGTAATAATTGTCGAATAGACCGCTGTTCTGTTGATGATTGTGTTTTAGCATGCGTTTAATGGTTTGCCCTTTGACTTGCTTGACGGACTTGCTTTTAAACTAATAGAACAAGTCACCTGATTGGGAGCAGCAAGCTGGTACAGACTTTCTCGAGGTCTCCATCCAAATGGCTCTTAAGATCTCTTGATGTCTGTTGTGTACCTGGGTAACTTTGCATCCACTCCTCACACACCCATCTTTTTTTTTTTTGATGCCTTTTTTTTGATGCACCAAGAGCCATCTGTACTTTTGCCTAAATTGTGATTCTCACAGTGCACAGTTCGGCCCTGAGTCTTAACTAACTCTGGGACTGTTGGGTATCTTGTGGCCTGTGCTAACCCTGTACCAGTTTAAGTTGAGGGGGGGGGAGATTTAATAGGAACATGAGGGGCAACCTTTGTACACGAAGGGTTGTGGGGGTATGGAATGAGTGGCCGGAGGAGGTAGTTGAGACGGGTACTAAGAGACAGTCAGACAGGTTCATGTTTAGGACAGGTTTAGAGGGATATGGGCCTAAGGCAGGGGGGTTGGACTAGTGTAGGTGGGGCATGTTGGTCAGCGTGGGCAAGTTGGGCCGAAGGGCCTGTTTCCACGTTGTAACCCTCTACCACTCCAGCATGTCTTCACCTGAAGTGTGAGCTGGGCGACAAGCCCTCAAAGGTTGGGGTTAGTAGAGGCTCTGTTTCCCAACGCTTGTTCTTCTCTATTGCCCACTCGTCCGCACCCCGTTTATGTTGACCATTGGACTACAGTGGAGCATATCGTGCCGCCTCTAGCCTATGAAGCCAGTTGCCTTTCCCTCCCCTCCCCCCCTCACTCCCCCACAGCTGGGGGTCACTGTTAACTCTTTTCATTCCTAACTGTGTTCTTGTCTCTTTGTTTTTTTGCTTAAAGCGGTGTAGCTGGGGGCCGCTGGAGGCAGTGGGACGATTGGTGGTCTCTCGAGCTTGACCGCGGGTGTTCGCTGGGGAACTCTGAAGGACTCGGGCGGAATTGTAACGATCTACGGGCAAGTCAATGATTTTCGCCCAGATTTAGTTTGCCGTGCCAAGCTTAGTTTGATTTAGTTGCAGAGATCCAGCGCAGTAAATGGGCCCTTCGGCCCAGCGAGTCCTCGCCGACCATCGATCACCCGTTCACACTAGTTCCATGTTATCCCACTTTCCCATCCACTCCCTACATACTATGGGGCAATTTTCACAAAGGGTCAACTAGCCTACAAACCCGCACGTGTAAACTCCACACACGGACAGCACCCCAGGTCGGGGTTAATCCCGGGTCTCTTTGTGCCACTCTGCCGCCCTGAAGCTGGGCTTAAAATGCATTGTGTCGATTTTTGACGAAAGCAGGCAGCAAACCAACCTTTGTAACCATTCCTCCACTGTAAGACATATTCTTAATTTTGAATGGCTCTGTCTTAGTCATTGTGAGGCATGGAGTGAAACAGTGTGGAAACAACCCCTTTGGCCCAACTTGCCCACACCAACCCACATGTGCCATCTACAATAATCCCACCTGCCCGCGTTTGGCCCATATCCCTCCAAACCTGCCCTATCCATTCTTATCCTTTCTTACCTCCAATCAGTCTTTTTTAAAACATTTTTTTTTTAAGTCAAGTAATTTAAATGGGTGCCACTCGCTCCTCCTCACACATGCGGCTCAGAGAGTGGCACAGTCGCAGAGTTGCTGCCTCACAGCGCCAGAGACTCGAGTTCGATCCTGACCACGATGCCTTCTCCCTGTGACCACGTGCGTTTCCTCCGGGTGCTCCGGTTTCCTCCCATCTCCCAAAGACGTGCAGGTTTGCAGGTTAATTGGCTTATGTAAATTGACCTGGATGCATAGAATAGAACTAGTGTGTACGGGGTGATCGCTGGCCGGCGTGGACTCAGCAGGCCGAAGTGCCTGTTCGCACACTGCGTCTCTAATGCTAAACCACGCGTGCGGTTATTTGTCATTCTTGGAGGCATTGCATATACATCTAAGTGATAATTTTGCTGGAACGGAGAAATCTTAAGGCAAATATCTTGTTTGAATTTCTGCTAATGTTAAACGCGAGTCTCACTGTCAATCTATGCAAGCCAATTTACGCAGCGGCATTTGAATTGTTGACTTGTGCACCGGGCATCTAAATGCTCGGACTTCCAGAGGGATAGATTGTTGCGCTCTGCGCGACTAATACTCGTCGCCTTGTCACAAGTTCACAGATTTATAAGTTATAGGAGTAGCATTAGGCCACTCGGCCCATCGAGTCTACTCCGCCATTCAATCATGGCTGATCTACAACTCCCTCCAAACCTCATTCTCATGATTTCTCCCGACACCCATACTAATAAAACATTTGACAATCTTTCAAAGCATCTCTGCTGGCTATGCCCACTTTGCAGAGAGCCCACTGCAACCAGTATTGGTTCTGGCACGCGATTCTTACACTGGTGAACTTTGCACCTAGTTGCTATAGCCACCAGGACATCCAGGGTCCTCTCGGAGAGAAGACACCTGTGCCTTACTTCAGAAGGAGTTAAGGCAGGTCTGATCGCTAGGGAGTCTCCTTTTCTGGACGGCCACCATTTTTTTTCTGAGCTCTCCGGCCAACATTGCGGGAGAGAGCAAAATAGAATTGGCAAAGACATGTCCCGAAGACTTTCCAGGGGGAGAAATTAGTAATTTTCCAATGTAAAACTCTCTTTATGTTCTCATGGAAAATTGAGCCATCTGCCATATATATTGCAACTAACATTTCCACTTCCAACTGCTTGACCTTGAAGATTAAAAACAAAACTGCTAATGTTGGCGCGATAAAGCTTGTGGAACTCGATTGCGACTTGGCCTTGTGATGGTGTGGAGGCAGCAGGACAGGAACTTGGCACTTCCTTTCATTGCAAAACTATAAAGCTGATGCTTTAAAAACCCCAAGGAGCAGTTTCACAAAGCCTATGCCTTTTGCGATTTACTCCCAATGGGTGTTTATCCTCATGGGACTTTTTCTTACCACAATTATCTCCTCCCCCCTGCTGATTATATGAAGTTTGTTGCCCAGAGCTTCCCTCGGTGGGAGGAATGTGAAAGGATGGATTGAAGAGCAAGATTTGATTACCACTCGAGCCTGTCCCTCTCACGACACCCATTCTGCAGAAACACTTGGAGGAAAGACACTGCAGATTTGCTTGGCGTTTGCTGATGCTGCTCTGGAGGGCAATTCTTTTGCTGGGTTTTGTGGACCTGGTGAAAGGAGGGGGAAAAAAAATCATCCAGCGCTTCAGATAACACTAGGTTCTGCAGATGCTGGTATCCTGAGCAAAACACGAAGTGCTGGAGGAGGTCAGAGCGGTGGAAGGAAATGGACAGGCAACGTTTCGGGTTGGGAACCATCTTCATTTGTCTCGGGCTGGTCTCTGTTCAAAGGAATGAGCTCTCTGTTCAAAAGCCTCGGTGACTATGAACGCTCGTGAATGTGTGGCAAACTGTGCACCTCTCCCCCCCAGGGGCTGTCCGACCTGCTGGGTATTCCCAGTGTGCCTATTTCTGCTTCTCCACCAGATGGGTTTTCCCACTTGACCTGTAACATGCCCTTGCTTTTTCTAAAGAGTGTTAGGTTTGCAAGGACTTTTTTCCTCTTCAAAAAATAAACTTTTATTCGGTATAAAAACTCACATACAAAGCAAGATCTGTGCAAAAATGCTGCCGACATTCTCCGTGGCTATACATACATTCATTAGTGCTGTATTTGGTAGTGTTCTACCAAACACTATCAGGATAATATTGCTCATATTTTCAGGCAATCTAGTTCATGTTACCGAGCGCATTTACCCTGATGGCTGCCTGTTTTGGTTTTTTTGCTTTTTACCCGTTGCCACATTGATTTGAAAACAACACTCATTGCAAGTGTTGCCATTTCTTGTGCTGTTTGCCGGTCAAGGTCATCGATGGGACGGATTGGCACTTGGTTTAATCTGCCACGGATACTTTGTGTTCTCCAACTGTGCTCGGAAAGTTCTGGAAGCTTCCATTCTGTCTGTCGGTGACCTTCCCCCCCCCCCCCCCCCTCCCCTCCCCTCCCCTCCCCCTCTGCCGCGGTTTACTGAGGTAACCCGGATGTTAGATGGTTTAAAACGCTGCGTGCTCGATCAACTCGGCGGGTCGGGCAGCATCTGAGGACAAGGGTAGTTTAGCCGGCATGCTTTCAACTGCGGGAAAGAATTTGTTTAAATTCTCCCCCCTCCTTCTGGTAGATTTCCAAGCAACGGCAAAATATGCGGAAGAGGTTGGACTGGAGTTTGGCTCAGTCCGAGTCTTCAAACCTTGAGACTAAGCTACTTCATGTGGTGTTTTGATTTGCTGTTGTGTTAGCAGGCCCTGACCTACATTCCCAACTATCCCACGCACATCCGAAGCTCAGATGCAATCCCATTCGAAGCAGGAGCGGTTTAGCGGGATATGGGGCAAATGCGGGGAAATAGAACTGGCGTCGCCATGGCCGGCATGGACAAGTTGGCGGGAGAGGGGCGCAGAAGGAATGACTGGGGTGGGAAAAGTCTATGATTATGTTGGCTGTATTCCCTGGGCTGTTGAGAAGGGAGGGAGGGAGGAAGGAAGGTCACCGACAAACAGAGTGGAAGCTTCCAGAACTTTCCGAGCACAGTTGGAGAACATAAAGTATTCGTGGCCGATTAAACCACCCACCAAGATGGTGGTGGGTGTATGGAAATGTGTGGCCGGAGGCGGTAGTTGAGGCGGGGGACCATGACAACATTTAAAAGGCATTTGGACAGGTACATGGACAGGTGAGCGTTGGGGGGAGACGGGACTAGTGTGGATGAGGCATGGGCGTTGGGTCGAGGTGCTGTATGACTCTTAAGACCGTTTTGGATTCTTTCTCAAACCATCCTGTTGCAATGCAAACAGTAATCCAGCCAGCACAGTGGGGCCATTCATTGACCAAAGATTTTTCTCATCCCGTTGGCAGGGAACTACATTCTCTTAGATCTAAAGAGCCAGGCCCTTGGTCTACACAGGAAAACATTTATTATGCCGATGATAGTCTTGGCTTGCTGCTGGATCCCTAGCTGTGAACAAAAATATTATTTAGTCTAGGAAGGAACTGCAGCTGCTGGTTTAAACCAAAGATAGACACTAAAATCTGGAGCAACTCAGCAGGACAGGCAGCATCTCTGGAGAGAAGGAATGGGTGACGTTTCGGGCCGAGACCCTTCTTCAGACTGGTTGGGGATAAGGGAAATGAGAGGCATAGATGATGATGGTGCAGAGAGATAAGGACCAATGAGTGAAAGATGGGCATGAAAGTAAAGATGATAAAGAAAGCAGGCCATTGATAGCTGTCTGTTGGGTGAGAACGTGAAGCTGGTGCAACTTGGGTGGGGGAGGGATGGAGTGAGAGGGAATGCTGGGGTTATTCGAAGTTAGAGAAATCAATATTATTTAGTATGGTTCGATAAGTTTGACTGAACGCAGGCTAATATTCAGCCCATGTCGGGGTGGCACGGTGTCACAGGGGTCGAGTGGCCGCCTCACAGTGCCAGAGTCCCGGGTTTGATCCTGACCTCGGGTGCTGTCTGTGTGGAGTTCACACGTTCTCCTCGTGACTGCGTGGGTTTCCTCCCACATCCCAAAAACATGCAGGTTTCTGGAAATGCTCGCTAGCGTGTCGGCTAGCGGGACGATCACTGGTCGGCACTTTTCCGTGCCGACTCTCTCAAAAAAAAAGCTCAAGAAAAACTGTGACAGCAGCAGTGTCAAAAGACCTGTGGTTTCCTCTGCCTTTCGGCTTATCGCGTAAGAGGGGAAGTTGGAAACGATTTGAGCAAGACCTGCAGAAACCAGTGAACCGATGTGTTTGGGGGTTTCTGTGCTCCGCTGAGCCTTGCTCCCAGTTTCGAAGGTTTTTTAAAAAAAACCAGCCTGCAACATTTGCGAAACTGTTGTAGGTTCTTGCGAAAAGGGAACCGAAATATGAGCTGATTGCATCAGCCTGCCTTGCTCGGTTGCTCAAACGAACGGTAAAATTTCAACCATTGTACTGTTCTTTATTATCTTTAAATATCAATCACCATGTACAAAGACAAACATTGATCAGTTTTTTTATTTGCAGCTGTTTTTTTTTACATATTGTATTCGGTTTCGTGAAGTTAACAATTGTTCAGGCTTCAGTGCAAAACATGAGCTGCAGATATGTCTGTTGTAAAAAATACACACACACGATTATCTATTAATAACTGACTTATTTAGAACAAAACAATTAGGAGCAGCAGTGGAGCATAGAGTTCCTTTGCTATCGAATCGAATCATGGCTGATCCTTCCTCTCTCCTGCCCAATCCCATTTAGTTTTAGTTTGGCCATACATTTGGTAACAGGCCCTTCAGCCACCGCATCCACGCTGACCGTCGATCAACCGTTCATACTGGTTCTCCTCCCCTCACACTGGGGACCGTTTTTTTTTCCCCGCCGAGAGACCGATTAACCTCCAAACCCGCACTTCTTTGGGATGTGGGAGGAAACCCGCGGGGTCACGGGGAGAGCGTGCAAACACCACGCGGACAGCACCCGAGGTCAGGATCGAACCGGCGTTGGGAGGCAGCGTCTCTGCCCGCTGCGGTGGCGCCGGGCCATAAACGCAATACACCCAGATAAGTTATAATAATCAAAATTGCAACAAATTAGAGTGATACAGCGTGGAAACAGACCCTTCGGCCCAACTTGCCCACACTGGCCAACATGTGCCAGCTACACTAGTCCCACCTGTAATGCGAGCGTGGCCAAGGTGGTGTGGGTCTTATTGATATTGGCTGCTGTTATGAGGCAACGCCTCCTATTGAAACCCAAGATACATTGACTCTGGCCTCTACTGCACTTGGCCTCTATATGTTGATGGAAAATTCCAAATGGACCTTCTCATGGAAATAAGCCACGTTGTTCTAGACTCCATCCCTCGGAGGCACCATAGCTCTTCCCATGTCAAAGGACAAAGGACATTGTCACATGTCATGGTTAAAACAATTGTTTTTCGAAAGAGTTAGACAGGTCCATGGATAGGACAGGTTTGGAGAGATATGGGCCAAACAGCAGGTGGGTAGGACTGGTGTAGCTGGGACATTGTTGGCCAGTGTGGACAAGTTGGGCTTCAGGAACTGTTTCCATGCTGTATCACTCTGTGACTAAGGCTCTCACAATCTTGTACATTTCAATAAGGCCGATCATTATTCTTTTAACATCCAGAGTCAATAGGCACGGAAACAGGCCACATATCCCCTCTACTGACCAAGATGCCTCATCTTACATTTGTGCAAGCTGCCCCGCATTTGGCCCATTTGCCGCCAAACTTTTCCTATCCCTGCAGCTACGATAGTGATGCTTAAGGGGCTTTTGGATAGGCACATGGATACTCGGGAAGGGAGGGATATGGATCACCTGCAGGCTGAGGAGATTGGCATCGTGTTTGGCGCGGATATTGTGGGTTGACGAGCCCGCTCCTGCGTTCGTGTTCTACGTGTGCGGCATAAGCTGAACAAATTACTCTTTAAAATGGAAAGATTAGTGGGAATCCAGGGGATTGGGAAGCTTTTGAAGAACAACAGAAGGTAACTAAAATGGCAATACGAGGAGAAAAGATGAAGTACGAAGGCAAGCTAGTTAATAATGAAAAAGACTAGCACGGATGGATGTTGGGCTGCTGGAAAATGATGCGGGAAAACTAATCATGGGGAATAAAGAAATGGCAGAAGAGTTGAATAATTTTTTTGCATCTGTCCTTACAGTGATATTTTTAAGGCAGGGATGGATAGATAGATTTTTGATTAGTATGGGTGTGGGGGGTTATGAGGAGAAGGCAGGTGAATGGGGTTCGGAGGGAGAGATAGATCAGCCATGATTGAATGGCGGAGTAGCCTTGATGGGCGGAATGGCCTAATTCTGCTCCTATCACTTATGACCTTATGAAACTGCTTGTCAATTCTGCCCCTTGACATTGTGGACAAAGATTATCTACTGCACTTTAGTCCTAAAGCCAACTTGGTCATAAACTTGCAGACTTATCATTTTATGAAGATGACTTAAGCAGTTCTGTTTTGCATTGCAATAAAAAAATTTAATGAGCTTTTTTCGCTGCTATGATTATCCACATGATACTGTGTGATGCAAGTAACCCAGTCTTATCAAGCAGAAAACTACAGTTCAATTCTGAGAAATAGTTGTAGGGAGGAACTGCAGATGTTGGTTTAAACCGAAGATAGACACAAAATGCTGGAGTAACTCAGCGGGACAGGCAGCATCTCTGGAGAGGAAAGGGTGATGTTTCAGGATCGAGACCCTTCTTCAGACTGAATCAGTGGAGAGGGAGACACAGAGATAAGAAATTGTTAGGTGTGAAAACGAGACAAAGGGGATGGAGAACAAGGAATATGTAGAATAGATCATTGTTAGCTGGGAAAAGGTAACAACAGGGCAAGCAGAGATAAAATGTAATCAAGGACAGTCAGATTAGTCGGATAACTTTGAAGGGGGGAGGACTGAAAGCAAGGATTACTTGAAGTTAGAGAAATCTATGTTCATACCGCTGGGGTGTAAGCAACCCAAGCGAAATATGAGGTGCTGCTCCTCCAATTTGCGCTGGGCCTCACTCTGACAATGGAGGAGGCCCAGGACAGAAAGGTCAGTGTGGGAATGGGAGAGGGAGTTAGTGCTGAGCAACCGGGAGATCAGGTAGGTTTAGGCGGACTGAGCGGAGGTGTTCAGCAAAACAATTGCCGAGCCTGCACTTGGAAATAGTTATTGGATTGTTGACTGCTTTATTGCAGGGAGTAGTTTGATGTTCATACCTTGCTCTGTTATCTCAGTGAAGGAAATGGTGCGGAACTTTTGTGGGTTAAATGAAATGTGATTAATTTGGGGTTACCCAACTTAGGAGTCAGAACAGACGCAATGGATTTTTTTGTTCTGATGGTTTACTTAGTTCTTAGTCATCTCGTTTGATGTCGCGGTTAAATGAGTAGTCCTTAGTGATGTTCATGCAAGCCTTTTAACTTGGACCAGTCTTTTAACCTCGATCTGAAGAAGGGTCTCGACACGAAACGTCACCCATTCCTTCTCTCCAGAGATGCTGCCTGACTCGCTGAGTTATGGCCCTGTCCCACTTGGCGATTTTTTTGGGCAACTGCTGGTGGCTGTCATAGTCGTAGCAGGTCACCGAAAAAAAACGAGGACCACCTATGCCATCCTGGCGACAACCTAAGTCAGGAGGAGTCAAGCTATGCTCATTGGCGTCAAACCCACTGTCACCGATAATTTTTCATCATGTTGAAAATTTAGCGACGAGCAGAAAGTCGCCACGACTTTTTGCGGGACTGAGGAGACTATTCCCGGTGACAAACTAGTCGCCTGCATTTGCCTAAAAAAATCGCCCAAGTGGGACAGGCCTATTACTCCAGCATTTTGTGTTGATCTTTGGTGTAAATCAGCACCTGCAGTTCCTTCCTACACATTTTAATTTGGAGGCGACAGCTTTGGATACATGGTGAGAATTAATCGTGGCATAACCAAACGCAAAGGGGTGGAGAACCTCAGCGGCTCGGGCAGCATCTCTGGAGGGAAACGGCATAAAGATGACCATCTCTAGTTAGCTGCTTGCATACCACGCTCTAACTTAATCCAAACAACCTTTAAAGCTCGTGTTTGATGAATTACATTGTCAACCCGTTAATTAAAAAATTCTCATCCTTGCATTCAAATTCTTCTTGAGTTCATATCCTTACTTGCCACTGTTATCACACATCTCCAGATGCAGGGACAGTTTCTTCCCAGCTGTTATCAGGCAACTAAACCATCCCCATAGTTACCACTGAGTAACTTTGGAATTTGCAATTCCTCGTATGTTGCAAAAAATTCTTGCCTAATATAGTAAGATTATGATTTTGTGTAAAGGGCCTGTCCCACCAGCATCCGACTCCATGCGGCAAGCGCGACCAAACTGGCAGCGGGGGCCGCGCGGAGGTCGGGTGATCCCCTGTACAGGGCCGTTCCCACCAGCGTGCGCCTGCATGCAGCGAGCGCGACCAGACCAGACCGGCAGCGGGGGCCGCGCGGAGGTCGGGTGAGTGGCGCGAAGTTGGAGCGCCACTTCCCGCCACTTCTCTGCGGTAGGTTTGCAAGGACAGAGAGGGACACAGAGAGAGAGGGCCATGGAGCCACACACAGAGAGGATCACGCAGGCACATATAGAGAGGGTCACGGAGGCACGACGTCGAGGCGGTGCGTAATGCGCCGAGGTGACTGCGGGCCGACAGGCCGTTGCCGCATGGAATTTTTGAACACGGTCAGTTTTTCGGAGCCCAGCGCGATGTCGGGACCAGCTCCGCACAACTCCGGCAATCGAAGTGGGACGGGGCCCGCGATGCCGGACGGCTAAAGCGACCACGTTAGGTCGCGCTCACCGCATGGAGTCGCATGCTGATAGGACAGGCCCTTAACTCCAGCATTTTATGTCCATTTTCAGTTTAAACCAGCATGTGCAGTTCCTTCCTACACAACTGAACTATCCTACCAGCAACTAGAAAGCAGCGCTGAGCTATTATTTGCCTTTAATAAGAGTCCCTCTAATAACTATCCTTATTCGGACTTTACTGGATGTTATCTTGTGCTATTCACGTTATTCCCTTTATCCTGTATCTATACTCTGTGGATGACTGGATTGTAAACATGTATTGTCTTTCCGCTGAATGGGTAGCACGCAACAAAGAGCTTTTCACTGTTCCTTGGTACACGTGGCAATAAACTAAACTAAACTATTCTTCTCCAGTCTAGTATTGTGCCCTGAGATGCACAGAATCCTGCTCATCCAAATGTAGTTAGTTGTTGGTTCAGTTGCCAGGATCCCAAGCTATGGAATACCTTTGCACCTCTCTCCTCTTCAGAGAACTCATTAAACCCTTCTTCCCCTGACCAATCTTGGAGTAGATGTCATGCTGTTAGCATCGTGTGGGCGACACGGTGGTGCGGCGCTTAATGCGTCAGAGACCCAGGTTCGATCCCGACCACGCGTGCCATCTGCATGGAATTTGTACGTTCTCCCCGTGACCTGCGTGGGTTTTCACCAAGTAATTCGGTTTCCTCCCACACTCCAAAGACGTACAGGTTTGTAGGTTATTTGGCTTGGTATGAATGTATTGACTCGGTGGGCCGAATGGCCTGTTTCCACACTGTAACTCTAAACTAAAGATTTTGCCTGTATCAAACCCTTGGGGAGTTTTCTTTACCCTGTGCTTCAGAAATGGAAAGTTCCCTCAATGTGGCTGATGAATAATCAAATAATCGCCTTCCCTGTTGATTTTATCAGTGTTGACTCGCTGAGCAGTGTTTATCCTGAACAATGATAGCGGGGACATGTGTAAACAAATACTCTTGGTGGAGCCAGTCAACATTGAATACAAAGTCTGAAGAAGGGTCTCGACCCGAAACGTCGCCTATCTCCTTCACTCCTTAGATGCTGCTGCACCCGCTGAGTTTCTCCAGCTTTTTGTGTAACCCTTGAATACAAAGCAATTGGTGTAGGAAGGAACTGCAGGTACTCGTTTCCATCGAAGATACACACAAAAAGCCGGAGTAACACCACGGGACAGGGTACCATCTCTGGCGAACATGGATAGGTGACGTTTTGGGTTGGGACCCTTCTCAAGACATTGGTGTTGTTTACAATGGTGCAATAGCACGATCTGCACCTTAGCTTTCCTGAACCATTCAAAATTGTCCATGGCTTTTCATATTTGTTCAGTAGGTCTGCAGTTGTCATCCTGCACTGATGTGTGGACGTATTATTGTCATGTGTACCAAGGTACAGTAAAATATCAGGATAATATTATACATGAATATAATTAGTTCCAACTCAAGTATTGGTTGGAGTAACTCAGCAGGACAGGCAGCATCTCGGGAGAAAGGGAATAGGTGTTTCAGATCGAGACCCCATCATCAGACTGAGATACCCTTCATCAGATGGGTATCTGATATTTTGGGTATCGACCCAAAACGTCACCTATTCCTTTTCTCCAGAGATGCTGCCTGTCCTGCTGAGTTACTCCAGCATTTTGGGTCCATCTTCACTAGAAACCAGCATCTGCAGTTCCTTCCTACACAAGTATTAGTTGATGGGAATGTGGGGACAATTAAATGGGAATAGCATAGGTTTGTTACAAATGGATGCTTGACTGTCATGTGGACTTGATGGTGCCTAGGGCCAGTTTCTGTGGAAACAGGCCGTTTGGCCCACTAAGTCCACGCCGGCCAGTTTCAGTTTAGTTTATTGTCACGTGTACCGAGGTACAGTGAAAAGCTTTTGCTGCGTGCTAACCAGTCAGTGGAAAGACAATACATGATTACAATCAAGCCATTCACAGTGTATAGATACATGATAAGGGAATAACGTTTAGTGCAAGGCAAAGCCAGCAAAGTCCGATCAAGGATAGTCCGAGGGTCACCAGAGAGGTAGATGGTAGTTCAGCGCTGCTCTCTGGTTGTGGTAGGATGGTTCAGTTGCCTGATAACAGCTGGGAAGAAACTGTCCCCGAATCTGGTGGTGTGCGTTTTCACACTTCTGTACCAATCGATCACCCGTTCACACTAGTTCTATGTTATCCCACTTTCCAATCCCTGCACATTAGGGGCAATTTACAGAGGGTGATTCACCAATATCCCCACATGTGTCTGGGATGTGGGAGGAAACTGGAGCACCTGGAGGAAACCCACGTGGTGACGGGGAGAATGTGGAAATGCATGTACACACACACACACCAACACCCACACCCAGCACCCGAGCTCAGGATCGAACCCAGGTCACTGGCGCTGCAAGGCAGCAGCTCTACCCGCTGCTCCGCTGCAGCGCCCTATTGTTGCTTGATGGTTGTGTGGAGGAAGGAACTGCGGATGGTGTTTTGAACCGAAGATAGACACAAAAAAGCTGGAGTAACTCAGCAAGACAAGCAGCATCTCTGGAAATAAGAAATGGGCGACATGTCGGATCGAGACTGGTTCAAAAGAAGAAGGGTCTCGACACGAAATGCAGCCCGAGTTACTCCGGCATTTTGTGATTATCTCCACTGAGCTACTCCGTCTATGGTTGATGGTTGTGTGGTCCTGATAGAGTGAGGGTTGCCGTTATGAGAGACAATAGACAATAGATGCAGGAGTAGGCCATTCGGCCCTTCAAGCCAGCACCACCATTCAATGTGATCATGGCTGATCATCCCCAATCAGTACCCCGTTCCTGCCTCCTCCCCATATCCCCTGATCTCTGCTATTTTTAAGAGCCCTATCTAGCTCTCTCTTGAAAGCATCCAGAGAGCCTACCTCCACCGCCCTCTGAGGCAGAGAATTCCACAGACTCACCACTCTCTGTGAAAAAGTGTTTCCCCATCTCTGTTCTAAATGGCTTACCCCTTATTCTTAAACTGTGGGCCCTGGTTCTGGACTCCCCCAACATCGGGAACATGTTTCCTGCCTATAGCGTGTCCAAACCCTTAATAATCTTATATGTTTCAATAGATCCCCTCTCATCCTTCTAAATTCCAGAGTGTACAAGCCCAGTCACTCCATTCTCTCAGCATGTGACTTCCTGGGAATTACCCTTGTGAACCTACGCTGCACTCCCTCAATAGGAAGAATGTCCTTCCTCAAATTTGGAGACCAAAACTGCACAGTGGTCTCACTAGGGCCTTGTACAACTGCAAAAGGACATCTTTGCTCCTATACTCAACTCCTCTTGTTGTGAAGGTGTGGAATAACTAAGCCAGCACCTCAGTGGGAAGTAGAAGACTTGATTCATGTTTACTGGTACTCTAAAGAGTATAAAGGGCCTGTCCCACTTAGGCGATTTTTTAGGAAACTACAGGCGACTAGTTTGTCGCCGCATGTTCGCTGGTAGGTGCCAGGAGCAGTCTCCTCAGTCGCACAAAAAGTCGTAGCATCACCGCTAAATTTTCATTGTTGAAAAATTTTCGGCGCCAGTGGATTTGCCGCCAATGAGCGTAGCTTGACTTCTCCTTACGTAGGTGCTGTCGTAGGTTGTCGCCAGGATGATGTAGGTTGTCGCCAGTTTTTTGGCGACCTGCTATGACTACGACAGTCGATGGCAGTTGCCTGAAAAATCGCCAAGTGGGTCAGGCTTATAATGCAACTGCACTGTATCTTGGCTTGTCCTAAATTAGTCTTTCTTAAGTGCTGTCAATGCTCTGTAGCCACTCTGTCTTCATGGCTGATGTGATCATTGCTCATTTAAACCAGTTTCTTCAACTGCAGTGGTATGGAATAAATATTAACATGGTCCTTGGCACAGAGCCAGCCTTCTCTTAAATGTGCGTCTGTCTTCATGTCTCCAGTTCAACCGTAGACATTTTTGTTTTCTTGGCTGCCAATACTGGTTGCGCTGAAAATTTCAGAGGCATTTCGACCCCGTTGGTGATATTTCTGATGGTTAAAAGCCCTGTCCCACTGTACGAGTTCGTTCAAGAGCTCTCCCGAGTTTAAAATAAAATCAAACTCGTGGTAAGCACGTAAAATGAACGTAGCGGGTACGTCAGAGCTCGGGGACGTCTCTTTGCGGCTCGTAACGCTAACGGCAGGTACTCCGGGGCACGCGGTAAGCTCGTGAAGACTCGTGATGATTTTTCAACATGTTGAACAACATGTTGAAAAATGTCCACGAGAGCCCCGAGTACCTGTGTGCGGCCATTACCGTAAATCTCCGCGGTGGAATCAGGGCAAACTCGGGAGAACTCTTGAATGAACTCGTACAGTGGGACAGGGCTTTGAATGTCCTCTGGAAATGACAGCGATGGCCTAAAAAAACCATGACATTTTTTGTTGAACCATGGTGGCGTCCAAACTGGTGGGCATAGGTTAAAGGTGAGAGGGGGCAAAGTGTAGAGATTTGCGGGGAAAAGGTTTTTTTTTCACATGGAGGGTGGTTAGTGTGTCTGGAAGGTGCTGATGGGGTGGGTGGTGGTGGAGGCAGACTCATGAGAGGCTTAGACAAGGTAGACAGTCAGAACCTTTTGTCCCGGAACGGTAAAATTCAAATACTGGCGGGCACAGCCTCAAGGCGAGACGGACAAAGTTTAGAGGAGACGTGCGGGGAAAGTTTTTTTTCACTGAGGGCGGTGGGTGCCTGGAACTTGCGACCTGGGTTAGTGGTATATGCAGATACGATAGTGGCGTTTAAGTTACCTTTGGACAGGCATGTGGGTATGAAGGGATTATACACTCAGAGAGTGAGACAGCATGGAAACAGCCCCTTCGGCCCAACTTGTCCACACCGACCAACATGTCCCATCTCCACTAGTCCCGCCTGCCTGTGTTTGGCCCACATTCCTCTAAACCTGTCCCATCCATGTACCTGGCTAACAGTCTGAAGAAGGGTTTCGGCCCGAAAGGTTGCCTATTTCCATCGCTCCACAGATGCTGCCGCACCCGCTGAGTTTCTCCAGCACTTTTGTCTACCTAATTGATTGGTAACCTTTGCTTATAGTCCCTGACTCAACTACCTCCTCTGAAGGCTAGTTCCATTATGTACAGGCAGAAAAGAGTTAGCCTTGGCATCGTGTTCCACACAGATAATTATCGAGCTGAGGCTCTATAAGGCACTAGTCAGGCCGTATTTGGAGTATTGTGAGCAATTTTGGGCACTATATGTGAGGAAGGATGTGCTGGCTCTGGAGAGGGTGCAGAGGAGGTTTACAAGAATGATCCCAGGAATGAGTGGGTTAACGTACGATGAACGTTTGTCGGCAATGGGCCTGTACTCGCTGGAGTTTAGAAGAATGAGGAGGTGACCTTATTGAAACATACCAAAGAATGAAAGGCCTGGATAGAATAGATGTGGAGAGGATGTTTCCACTAGTGGGAGAGTCTAGGACTAGAGGGCACAGCCTCAGAGTTAAAGGATGATCCTTTAGGAAGGAGATGAGGAGGAATTTATTTAGTCAGAGGGTGGTGAATCTGTGCAATTCCTTGGCACTGAAGGCTGTGGAGGCCAGGTCAGTGGATACTTTTACGGCAGAGATAGATAGGTTCTTGATTGGCACGGGTGTCGGGGTTGTGGGGAGAAGGCAGGAGAATGGGGTTAGGAGGGAGAGATAGATCGGCCATGATTGAATGGGGGAGTAGACTTGATGGGCCGAATGGCCTAATTCTGCTCCTACCACTTACGGCCTTCTGACTTCAAATGTGGGCCACAGAGCCTGTTCTTGCGCTGTGCTGTTTTATCTCCTATGTTTCATTTCTCCCATTGCTCTTGTTTTGAACCTTGAGAGATTGCAAGCACCACGGGTTGTGGCGATGAAAGTCCCCACCGCCCGCGTGTTATGACTCACTTCAGGAGAAGTACTTCTTCCGTCAGACTCCTTACTATACGCGGAATGGCTGTGGGGTGGATTCGTTCAGAATTATTTAAAATATTGGCCAAATTGCACGGCAGCAAAAAATAAATACCAGTCGTACGTAAAAACAAACAACATAGGCAAACATAATCTCCATAAGCATAAAGATAACACAGACCTTTGAACAGGACTTTTGGATAAATCTAGATAAAATATAGATTAGTGGATTTGCTGGCAACATAGAATTTTGAGCAGTTTCTGTTTCTGATTCATAGTCATAGCGTGGAAACAGGTCTCTCGGCCCAACTTGCCCACACCGGCCAACCTGTCCCAGCTACACCAGTCCCACTTTGGCCCACATCCCGCCAAACCTGTCCTATCCATGTACCTGTCTGATAACGGTTTCTTAAACATTGGGATAATCCCAGCCCCAGCTCGTTCCATACACCCACCACCCTTTGAATCCATAAGGTTTTCCACACACTTCCGATCTGATGCCCGCTTATTTCAGCTGCTAAAACCGAAAGGGCGGTCAGTTGACAATGACGGGCAGGCCACTGCTGAGAATGGTGTGGTGGAGGGGAAGCTGGCAGATAGGAACAAGTGGATTAAAATCAAGAGAAATCCACCAACTGCAACTGGCAGACTGGGTGTGTCCTTCGACAAGCAATCAGGAGATCTGCTCACCATTTAAAGTCTGGAGTAGTTTCTGCTTCCAACCCAACAGTGAAAGGCCTGGATAGAGTGACTGTGGAGAGGATGTTTCCACTAGTGGGAGAGTCCAGGACTAGAGGTCACAGCCTCAGAATGAAAAGGACGTACCTTTAGGAAGAAGATGAGGAGGAATTTCTTTAGTCAGACGGTGGTGAATCTGTGGAATTCCTTGTCACGGAAGGCTGTGGAGACTAAGTCAATGGATATTTTTAAGGCGGAGATTGATAGGTTCTCGATTAGTACGGGTGTCAGAGTTTAAGGGGAGAGTGGCGTTGATAGATCAGCCACGATCGAATGGCGGTAGACGTGATGGCCTAATTCTGATCCTAGAACTTATGAACATGGGCAGTCACAGTGGCGCAGCGGTAGAGTTGCGGCCTTACAGCAAAAATGCAGCGCCAGAGACCCGGGTTCGATCCCGACTGTAGGGGTGCTGTCTGTATGGAGTTTGTACGTTCTCCCCATGATTTGCATGAGTTTTCTCCGAGATCTTCGGTTTCCTCCCACACTCCAAAGACGTACAGGTTTGTAGGTTAATTTGCTTGATAAAAATGTAAACTTTTCGGAGTTGGCGATATGCAGAGAACTGCCCTGCCGACGACAAAATTCAGAAGGTTCATGAATCGCGAAGCTTTGTTTACTTATTGACTTATTTCGAGGGCAGCGGTCTGGACTGCAATTAGCAAGATAGGCAGACAGGTACAAAGTGCTGGAGTAACTCTGCGGTTCAGGCAGCATCTCTGGAGAAAAGGAATAGGTGACATTTCAGGTTGGGACCCTTCTTCAGACTCAATCATAGGCAGCCTGCTCTATAGGCAATGGGAAGCATAGGGGCAAGGCTGTCAAAATGTCGCCACACTCCGACACTATTTTCGAGAGTGCGGAGCAAGCTGAAGGGAAACTGGGGTGCGCTGCGATCATTGAAAGGCAGGACTGACTAATGGACACACTATGGGGCAGTGCAGTGGCACAGCTGGTAGAAGGACAACACCAGAGACCCTGGTTCGATCCTCACCTCGTGTGCTATCTCTGTGTGTGTGTGTGTGTGTGTGTGGAATTTATCCGTTCTCCCTGTGACCTGAGTGGGTTTTCTCCGGGTTCTCCGGCTTCTTCCCACATCCCAAAGGCGTGCAGGTTTGTAGGATTATTGGCCTCTGTTTAAAAATTGCCCTGAGAATGTCGGGAGTGGATGGAAAAGTGGGATAATGTTGAACTAGTTGGGGTGATCGATGGCCAACATGGACTCAGTGGGCCGAAGGGCCTGCTTCCACATGGCATCACCAAACTAAACTGAAATAAAACTACGGCTAATCTAAAGCAAGATTCAAACTGAAACTAAAGTAAAACTAATGTAAACCTAAGCTAAAATGTCTCCTGCTTCTGTGTCTGAGAAGTTACCACTGGTTTCAGGGCGGGAGTTGGAGTGGGGGAGGAGTGTGTAACATGTTTAGATTCAATATACTTGAAGCAAACCGTGGCTGATTTTTGGGAGTCCATTTTCCGGTAGAATATCGCGGATGAAAAGTCTGAAATGAAGCAATAAAATACTGTATTGATCTGAGGAGACCCGAGGAACGGCAGATGCTAGTTTGCAAAAACAGGCACACAATGTTGGAGTAACGCAGCGGGTCAGGCAGCATCTCTGGAGAACATGGATAGGTGATCTATTGGGTTAGGACTGAATCAGGGAAGAGGGAGATTTGTGTCTTGCCCGAAGAGCTACATTTAGCTCTTAGGGCTAAAGGAATCGAGGGATAAGGGGAGAAAGCAGGAACGGGGTACTGGTTTTAGATGATCAGCTATGATCATATTGAATGGCCGTGCTGGCTCGAAGGGCCGAATGGCCTACTCCTGCACCTATTGTCTATGTTTCTGTGAGTCTGATTTGAGATGTGTTTGAATATTCTAGGAAAACCAAATTAAATGTATTTGTTCACCCTTTATAATCTTAGTCTTTAACTGCATTATCCTTACTTAGCCAGTCCCATAATTTGCTTTCTTAGCCGGGCTATCTTTATGTCCAGGCACACCCTGAATGAAGGGTGTGTGAGTGTGGAGGGCAAAGTGAGGTAATTCAGTTACTTTTCTGGGTGTATACACCAACATTTTCTTTCCCTCAATAATCTAAAGTCAGGTTAAAACCAAGGCCATGGATTTGTAAGTGTTTCTCTCCCCTCCACCGCACACACACGCACTCACTCACTCACAGACACACGCTCGCACACACAGTGACACACACTCACCCTCACACGCTCACTTACACTCGTAAGTGCTCACGGTCACATTTGCTCACA